>JACEFO010000773.1:0-600000 GCA_015342445.1 Digitaria exilis | reverse complement strand
ACTTTTTTTTGGTATTACGATTTATCAATTGTGATACTAATTACAGTTTTTTGACAAAATTAAGTTGAGTCGCCCATGAAGTTGGCCACCAACTGCGCACTGAACTTAAAGAAAGGAAATGGCAGCACGTCTACACCTATCTTGATTCTTGACAGAAAGTGATGGTTCAACTACCCTCATTAAAGAATTACCAGAGAGTTTATAGTTTCCAGAAACCTCCAATTCTTTGATCACAAGCTGGGAGGAAATGATGTGGTAGACAACCTCTGAATGGTTGAATCTTGGGAGTTGGGAGTTCTGAAGAAAGCAACATTTAAATGAGTTAGGAAATCCAAACGATGTTAGATAAAAGCAAAGCTCCTGCTGCTACTCCTTTGAAATTTAATCAACATAGATTCAACTGAACAAACAATTCTGGTGGTTGTATTCAATAAGCAAACAACAGCAATCAGACTTTCCCAATGTCGTGATTGGAAAAAAAAAATCACTGGTTAAAATACATGTTACCAATTAGTGCTACTAATACCACAAGCATACTGAAAAGGATTTTGTTTTACTCCTGTTGCTTTTCTTACTTTGGAACAAGTACTCACGCAAACTTACTATGACTGTTTATCTGGAACAAAAGGTGCCAAATAAGACTAACGCCTATCAACAAAAATATTTAGCCCAACACAATTCCTTAACCAGATGAGCCCAACAAAGTTCCTTAGCCATAATCCACTATAAGCCCAATACAGTTCCTGAGCCGCTTCACCCAACACAGTTCTTAAATATTTCACTAGAAACATTTTAGTGTGTCAGGGGATTGCTAAACACTTCATATTAGACAGATGTAATGACTGTTCTATGATTGTTGCCATTTACATGCAACTTTTCATAGTGCAAACAGATTAAATGAACAGGAACAATCATGCGACTGAACAAGTAGATAATTCTGTATCCAATATCAGCATATCTATAAATGACTCCTAAACATGAATTACAGTAGCCAACAGTAGTAAGGAATACACAGGGAAGAGGCTGAATGGAGGTATGACTAAGAAGCTTCGTCAGTAGGTGTTTAACAAATGAACAAGTAGAAACCCAGATGGAACGAGAAAAGGATACAAACATTAGGGGTTCAAAATTGGCTTACTAACCAGTACTAATTAGCATTAGGATCGCCACCAGGATGCATCTTGTTCCACAAATACATTGTCGCTGAACAGATACCTAAAAGGGCAATCTTCAGCTGTTCTGAAGTGTTAGCCTTGATGCTCACCCGTCCATTTAGCCTGTTGTTTACATCAACATGAACCGCCATGTTTGAAGTTCTCCCGACAGAAAACTGAGAATCCAAGTGTGCAGCCATGGTCCATTCTTTACGCCACCTCACTAAGGATGCACCCAAAGTTGCAAGCCCTTGACCTACAGGATAGCTTTTCTCACGCAGCGTTGCCTCCATATTCAGCCCATATGCAGCATCCCCACTCATGGACACAGCACCAGTGTTAGCTACCAGTGTTAACCTATTACCAACTGAAAGCTTGTCTTCAAGCTTCGCTCCAGTCACCATTGTATTTCCCAAAACAGTCATGGATAAACCACCAGTAGTGATGTTTTTCTTGAAGCTCTTGAATTTGGTCTCTCCTCTGAGAGTGTAAGCAAGCTGGTCCATGATTGTTTGGATGTCAAAGCCAGCAAGGCTTGAGGCATGATCTCCATGCTTAACTGACATTGAGGAATCCAAATGGATGGTGAACTCTCTCTTGTCTTTGTTAACTTGAACCCACAGAGAAGCTGGATACTTGTTAGCAACATCAGAGCTGTGTTGGATGCTGACACCGTCAAAACCACAATCATGATCCCATCCAACAGGGTTATTAACAGCACGGACCAGAAGGTTCGGTGTAGGCTCAAGGCAACGATAACGGTACACTGGATCATCAGAATCAAACGACGATGGCAAGGCCCAGTCTGGCATAGGAGATCTTTCTGTTTCATATTCATCATCAGGATGACGATCATCAGAAGGTACATCATTGTCATTGCTCTCCTTCATTTCCTTAAATCTTCTGAGCTGTTCCTTTAATTGCTTTTTCTCAAGAAGCTTAGTTCGGTAATCATATTCATCAAAATACATCTTCTGTTGCTCCTTGGAGAGTTTTGCAACCTGGGATTTACTTAGTGGCTTAAATGGAGGAAGCTGATCATAATCATCATCCCCATCCTCTTGATCATTGCTCAACAACTCATCTAGATCAAAAGCTGAGTCCACACTCCCAATACTGGGGTCATTAGAACTCCTAGGGTGCTCTCTACATTGCAACAAAGATGATAAGAAGTAAGGAAGTGGAGGCGCTTGAAAAAAGCGACCTAAGAAACTTGCAGAAGAAGCACGGCGGGTTGAGAGACTATCAATCTCAGTGATCATCTTCTTTGAGTAGCATAAGAGGAGGAGCAGACGCCTCCAAGTAAGGCCATCAGGAAGCACCTTTTCACCCTCTGTGTTCCTCTGACAGAGATGGTGGTTCTCCACAAGAGCCACTGGATTCTCGATTCGAGGATCATTAGTCACCTGACGGATGCTTTGCTGAATAGCATGAGTTCGATGAGTCACAACCATATCATAGTTCACTGCCGAACCACTGGGGCCTTCAGGGGGAGCTGCTCCCGAGTGAGTGAGAGTAATAATTGCTCTGGACCATATTGACAGGCCTAGCACATTGGTAATATTTTGCAAGAGGAATAGGCTATTTACCTCTTGTCGCTGTGTATCAATCCGATCAACATACAGAACAATATCAGGAGGGCATCTCTTCATATACTTCTTAACAGAATTGAGCACTTTCCTATTTGATTTTTCATCCTTGGCCGAAGTCCCAAGTCCAGGGGTGTCGATGACACGGAACTTGACACCATCAACAACTCCATTAATCTCTTTCACAGATGATGTTGCCAGTAGAAAAGCATTTGTTTTGGATTTATCTTCGCCGAAGATGGAGTTTGTCGTTGCACTCTTCCCCACCCCAGTCTTCCCAAGGACCAAAATATTGCAGGAGAACTCAAGGTCTTCAATTCCATTTGCCTCAAGCTGCAAAGCCCTCTTCCAGGCATTCTCAAGCTCAGAGGAGTGGTTTGCCATCCTTACGCGCCTGAAACCTTCAACAAGACTAAGCCGATACAACACTTGCACTGGTACCATATGGTTAGTATCATACCCCAATCTATGAATGAGACGCATGTACGTTATTCGTGCCATGTCCACCTTTCTATATATCTTCTTTTCCTCATCATTCATCTCTTTCTCAGGGTCAGAAGTTACTTCTAGCACAGGAGTAGATGCCACTTCAGTCCTAGGAATGCTGGTTACGGTCGCAGGTAGATGCTTGGGCTCAGAAGATTGAAATGGAAAAACCTTGCCCTTGCCTTGTCCCGATGAGATGTTTGCAGCGCTTAGAAGTTCAACTAGAGCAGCATAATCAAAAAGCTCAGTTTCCTTTCCATTCCCCTCTTCATATTCATCATAGCCGCTTAACTCCACGTCATCTGAATCATCCACACCAAAACGTAAACCTTTGGAAGCAGGCACATTGTCCTCCAATTCTTTTACAGGAAGTTCAACAGCATCATCGCTGGCAGAGATTGTCATTGATGCAAGGTCACCAGAAACTTCACGGTCACCGTCAGCTTTGTCATCTACCTTATCATGATCACCATACACAATTGATTCTACCCCATCAAAACCATCATGATATCCATGAACTTCCAGAGCGTCAGATGTGTCATCTATTGTGGCAACGTATTCAGGACTAGCACCTTCAACATCCATAACTGTCTCGGGCTCTGCTGCACTACCTTTTGCATCAGAATCACCATTGGGAAGTTCAACACCAGCATTCTTTCCTTCTTTGGAATTGAGAACAGGAAGCAATTCAGGAACCTCATTATCTGACACGTCCTTGCGCTTCAAACCATCCACAATGTTCAGGCCATCGACCCCAGCAACAGGCATGAAAGGCTCGGGCATCATATCATTTACAGACTCAGCACCACCAACATCCTGCTCACCCTGCTTATCATCCATCAGGACAGGAACATCTGAAACATCCACGAGATCGCCTGATTCAGCAGCCTCCCCACCATCCAGCGCGCTCCTGGAACTCTGGAAGCTCCCATCTAGCGAACCCTCGGCGCCCGCACCGTTGCCATCCGCAATGGCACCGTCCAACCCGCTCCTTGCGCCGGCGTCGAGCCCTTCCAAGCTGCTCTTGGCGCTCGTGAAGCTATCCTCCAGCGCCTCCTCCGCGGCGCCGAAGCTATCCCCGCCACCAGGCGCGGCGTCGAACCCCGCCATGTCGCCGCCGGGGACCGGGGTGGGTTCCTCGGTCGGGGGAGGCGGAGGGGGCACCCTGGCGACGGTGAAGAATAAGCCGTTGGAGACCTCCTCCACCAGCTCGCCGTCCTCCCCGGAGCTGGTGGCGTCGTCGAACGACTCGCTGGCGTCCTCGTCCGCCGACGAGAGCTGCGCCGCGACGCGCGGCGGCGGGGACGCCGGGGAGAGCGGCGGGGAGGACGCGGCCGAGGACAGCGACGACCCCGTGGCCGTGTCGTCGTAGTCGTCCTCCTCCAGCGAGGAGAGCCGCGCGCGCACGAGCAGTGCCATGGCGGCGGCGCGGGGCGGTAGGCGAGCGGCAGTCGCCGCCGAGTCCTAGTAAAATTTGGATTCGAAGGCGTCGGCCACTCGGCCTAGCTGATTTGGGATTAAAAAAAAAGATAATTTTTTTCTGTGGGAGCTGGAGGCGAAGTAGCAAGGGTTGAGGATGGATTCGGTTGGTGAAGGGGAAGCCGCGCGCGATGGGGATGGGATGGCTGCGCCGGGGCGACGTGGGGTTAGGGTTTGCAGTTCGCTGTGTGCTGTTGGAGTTGGGCTCTGCTTAATTTTTGAGGGACTTTTTGGGGTTTATCACGTTTTCGTTGGGGTTATGCTCGTGAGGTTTGCTAAATCTCATTTTTTTTTTTAATAATGGAGCAGAGGTCTCAGCCTCTACATCATCAAAGATGGTGTACACAGCAAGTTCTTACAACGAAAGGAGCACTTAGGCTCATAACCAACTCCACAAAGACAAAATGCAAGTTCTGCGAATAAAAAAACTAGCATCTAGGCTGCAATTCTATTCGAGAACTTGCATCCAAAATGGGCAAAACACCTCCATAACGATTGTCTCCATCAGACGGCAAGCGTTCTTCTACTCTGCTCTTGCATCTTCGTCTTTAAATAGCAACGACCATGTGCGGGTCCAAAATGTAGCCCTGAATATTACCTGCATGCAAGTGTTAGAGGTTGTGCGATTGAAAACCATATCATTTCTATTCAACCAAATGGCCCAACAAATGGCTGTTAAGCCTACACAAATTTGCTCTTTGAACACTGGCCGGATGCCATTTAGCGAAGAGCCGAACATATTTGAAATGCTGGACGGGGGTTGAATTCCAAAGGTAATATGAATTATATTCCAAATGCTACAAGCAAAATGACATTGTATGAAAAGATGTTCAATAGTCTCTGGATTACTACAAGAGCAGCAATTTAAATTTCCTTTCCAGTTCCGCTTTGCCAAATTATCTTTAGTGAGGGTAACTCCTTTTTTAATATACCATAAAAAAATTTTAATTTTCAGAGGTATCTTGAGTTTCCAAATTAGACATCTTCTAGGTATAATACCATCCTTAATCATAGCTAGATACATAGAACATGTTGAGAAAACACCATTCTTTTGTAATTCCCAAATGAAGACATCTCTAGCACTGTTAAGATTTGTTGGCAAAATTCTAGTTACTAGACTATACCAAGAGTGTAGGTTCTGTCCAGTAAACGACCTTCTAAAGGATATATTTAGTGGCGTTGTGCTTAGCACCTCAGCCACCGTCGTTGCCTTCTTCCTCACTAACCGATACAAATTAGGATAAACTACATTAAGGGGTTGAGCTCCTATCCAAGTATCTTCCCAAAATCTAATTTCCGTTCCATTGTGGATTTTAAAACAACCAAATCTGAAAAAATGGTCTTTTATCTCCATCAATCCGGACCAAAAGTGGGAGTCCCCTGGTTGCTTTTTGGCTTGAGTTAGAGTCTTATTCGTCAGATATTTCCTCCGTAGGAGGTCCTACCAAACACCTTCCTCATTAATTAGTTTGAAAAGCCATTTACTCAGAAGACATTTATTTTGGATTTCTAGGTTTTGGATACCTACACCTCCATAATCTTTAGGCATACACATGATGCTCCACTTGGCGAGCCTGTACTTCTTCTTGTGTTCATCACACTGCCAATAGAATCTGGACCGGTAGTAATCCAATTTTTTAAGGACCCCTTTTGGCACCTCAGAGAAGGAGAACATGTACATTGCTACACTGGTAAGAACTGAGTTAATCAGAACCAATCTTCCTCCAACTGAGAGCAATTTTCCTTTCCAACTGCTAAGCTTTTTCTGAAATTTCTACTCAATTATTAACCAATCTTTGTTAGATAGTCTCTTGTGATTCATGGGAATACCGAGGTATTTGAAAGGGGTGCAACCCGTGTTGCATCCAAACAGACTTGCATATTCTTGAGCCGAGTCATTTGCAGCCCCATAACAATATAATGCACTCTTATGGAAATTTATTTTAAGTCCCGATAATTGCTCAAAAGTACTTAAAACTAGTTTAAGGTTTTTGGTATGTTCGAGGTCATGTTCCATAAATAAGATCGTGTCATCCGTGTATTGTAAAATTGAGAGTCCGTCATCCACTAATGGGGCACCAACCCATTGAATTCCCCATTGTTCTTTGCTCGCTCGATCAGTATATCTAGCATGTCGGCAACTAAGTTAAATAGGATTGGGGACAAAGGGTCACCTTGTCTCAGTCCCTTTCTTAGTTTGAAAATAATGACCAACGTCATCGTTCACTTTACTGCCAACACTTCCACCATTGACAATTTGGTTTATCCATTGGCACCATTGTGGAGAAAAACCTTTCAGCCGTAGAGCTTGTTGGAGGAAAGCCCAATTAACCTTGTCATAAGCCTTCTCAAAATCGAGTTTTAGGACAACGCCGTCGAGCTTCTTCCTATGCATCTCATGCAAGGTTTCGTGTAGAATTACAACTCCCTCCATAATGTTCCTCCCAACCATGAAAGCTGTTTGTGAAGGTTTAATGACTTTTTGAACTACTAGAGCCACCCGGTTTGTCATTACCTTGGTGAAAATTTTGAAGCTCACATTAAGTAAGCATATGGCTCTATATTGTTGGATTTGTTTGGCCTCTTTTTGCTTAGGCAGCAAAGTAATAATACCAAAGTTGAGACTGAACAGTGGGAGATGACCTTCGTGAAACTCATGAAAGAGAGCTAGCAAATCACCTTTGATGGTGTCCCAGAAAACTTGATAAAATTCAGCTGGGAAGCCATCGGGTCCTAGTTCCTTATTATGCTCCATTTGGAAAATTGTCTTCTTAATCTCATCCTCCATGAAAGGCGAGGTGAGATTTTCATTTTCTTCCTCGGTAATTCGTGGGATATCATCTCTCACAGATTCATTCAAAGTGAAATTGTTCCTTTCCGATGCACCAAAGAGACCCTTATAGTAGTTGGTGATGAAACGCTTGAGGTTTTCATCCCCAACAATAGTGCCCTCTTCCTGCTCTAATTGAAAGATTCTGGTTTTCCTATGTTTTCCATTTGCCACTAAATGGAAGTATTTGGTATTACAATCGCCTTGCAACAACTTACTTGTTTTGGCTCTTTGGTACCACTTTATTTCTTCCTTCCTTAGTAGCTGTGTGAGGCGCTGCTTAAGACATTGTTTTAAGTCAAGTTCCTAGCACTCAGCATCTGTGTCTCAACCTTTTTGTCAAGCTCATCAGCCTTCTTGATTATTTCCTTTTTCTCTTTTTTATATGTACCACTTGTATGCTTCGCCCAACCCCTTAGGAATTGTCGAACTCTTTGAATTTTGCGTTGCCATTTTTGCAACGGTGTTCGACCACGATCCTCACTTTTCCAAACATGTGTCACCTTCTCCGCAAAGTCCTCTCTCAAAAGACAACCCAGCTCAAACTTAAAGGTTGGAGCTTTATTTGAGTGAGTTCCACCCCCTGTACTCATAAGCAATGGGGTGTGATCCGAGATGTCTCTGTTTAGGGCATGAACCGTAGCCAATGGAAACTTTGCCTCCCATTCGGTAGTAACCAAAATGCGATCAAGAGTTTCATATGTAGGCACAGCCCTAGAGTTTGCCCATGTAAATTTCCTATTAGATAGGTCTAATTCTCACAGATCCAAGCTGACCGCATTGAAGAGAAAAGGTCATCTATCATTGTACTTATCATTGTTTTTTTTCTTGTGGGCTCCTGATGATATTAAAATCACCACCCACTAGAAGAGGCAAATTCTCTTTGGCACATGTTTGAACTAGTTCAGTCAGGAAAGCTTCTTTAAACTCATCTTGGGCAGCCCCATAGACTGCCACAAGAACCCATCTGAACCCGTCATCCTTGTTCCTGAGATGGAATTTCACATAAAAATCACCCTCATCGATACTGCCTATATCAAACACATCCAAATTAATACCAAGTAAAATGCCACCAGATCGGCCATGAGGTTCAGACCAGTGCCATAAGAAATTTTGTCCTGCACAAATATTATTAAGAGTACTTTGTGGGAAATCCTTTTTCCTGGTTTCTAATAAAGCAATAAAGTCTAGATTTTCTTCTTTACTAGAATCACAAAGGAACCTAAATTTCGCCAAGTCACTGAGACCTCTGCTGTTCCAGAAAATTCCTTTCATTTTGTACTCTTTTATGTTTTTTAACTATCCCAATTTTAGCATTTCCTTTTTTCCTCGAGGAGCACTTTGATTTGTTTTTCTTGAGGACAGTTTGAAAATCACAGCTTAGGTGATCATTGTCCTCATCTATAACCTCTTTCACAAAATCACCACATAAATAACCGAGAGTAAGGTTTTCCAACTCATAGTCCTCGTCAAAATTTTCTCTAAACTGGTCATTGTCGGATTCTAAACAGTGTAACACATCACTTGATCTAGCTTCAAGACTTTGGAGTTCTAAGGATTTCAAAAGAGAAATGGAATCTGAAACTTGATTGGGACTAGAGCCTAAAGCCACTCCCAAGCTACTAATCTTAGAGAAAATAACATGATCAGAAATATGACAAAATGAAGCGTTGTTACCTTCAAAGTCGAGATTCTTCAAGGCTGCCCGCTTCTTAGCTTTCTCCATCATGTGCTGATCCACCATAGTCGCGAGCCGTGGGCTCGAACGAGTCAGCGTCATGACAACATCCTTGATCCCCACAGTAGCCATGAACCTTACCGCTGCAACCGCACCAGCGCCCTGCTGCTGCAACTGCTACAACTGCCGAGTCTCCAGACCAGGTGGCGCTGAACCAGTAGCTTGGCGTGCCATCCCGCCCACCGAGTCCAGACGAGCCCGCGCCCAGCCAACCCTGTCCGACGAAGTCAGGGTCCTGCCATCAGGTCACCATCAACATCAGTAGGAGCCGAGATGTTCTCATCAGTGTCCTCGACAAACGGAGAACCAGTCTCAACGTCAGAATCCTTCTCCGCCAGGACCTTTTCCACACAATAATCCAGAGTTCTATCTACTGCCATATCAATAATATCCGCGGCCATCTTTTGAGTTTTTGCCTCCATTTCATCTTTTTGTTCAACCGAAATAGCATGGGCAAGATTGTTCCCGTTGCTAGCAGCCCCATCCATTCCCGGTGAGGCCCCATGATCTCCTTTATCACCAGGTTGCTCTCTCTTAGAGAGTTTGCCATCTCTGTCTAAGTTTTGTTTATCGGTGGGATCATCTTCCTCCATGTCTGGGTTCCCACCATCATTCCCCCCATCAAAATTAAATTGTACTTCGTCTCTATTATCATCAAACCCCATTGGCTCAACCTCAAATTTCAGATCAAAGTAATAGTCACCAATCACAACATCAAGTTTTGCCGGCACCAACTTGGGATCTAGCACTGCCACCAATATGCGACCAAAATTGTTCTTGCGTGTAGTCTCCATGTCTACAGTTTGAGTGGAGCCAAGCATCGAGCCCACGGCCCATAAAATTAGAAATTCTCTTATTTTTTTTCCGGATGCCTGTCACCCGAATCCAAACTTTAGGCAGCTAATCTCATGTGTTACCTTTTTTGTTGTTGATGAGTTGGAATTCGATTTCCTCTTAGCTAATGTGTCTGAATGTCATGTCGAGTACGTCCAGGTCTACATGTTACATCTCGTGATTCTTTTTTATGAACAGGTGATGTACATGATGCATGTCGTGATAACACGAAATTTACAGGAGTCAGTAGAATTATGTTAAGCCAAGCCCCATCAAATATTGTGGTCGTCACATAATTCACATTAAATTCATCACCGACGTTTTCACCTATGTGTCGATGTAAATAACTAGCGGTGGTAATAAAGCTGTGTGTGAAGCATCAAATATTCGCTGGTGTCAATACAAATAGTATCAACAAATCGTGATAAACACCTAATCTTTGCCTCTTTGGAACTGTGAACATGTACAACGAAACGTGCATTTGATCTATGTCGTTCAGAACGAGTTAGTTCAAAAATAAACTAGTCTGCTTGTCCTTCAAGTACGGATAGTAAAGGGGACATATTTGGTGGAAACCAACTTCTCATGGAAACTATAAAAACTCCAATCTGAACCACACGATGTTGATCCAAGGGTGAACCCAAATCAGATGGAAGGGGTGATTTGCAAAGCTCAGGAGAGGTGGGAGGGATGATTTGCAAAACCTGATCTAGTTGCGCCCTTGGATCAACATCGTGTGGCCCAGATTTTAGTTTCCATAATTTCCACGGAGAGGTTGATTTCCATAGAATATGTTGCCTAGAGTAAATAGCCTCATAAAAGTTTGTCTTTAGCAGCACAGCGAGTTGTGTGATGAGGCAACATTTTGTTGTGTGATATATTAATAGACATTGTGCATGGTTCTCAAACATATCTAGCTAAAGTGAGTTGTTAATGGCAGCTTCAACAACCATTTGTCGAAGTGTCAAGCTTTTTTGATTTGTAGAAAGTGACAGAAAAAAAATATTCTTATTCTTAGAATATGTACAGGCCCATCGCACTTCAAAGATGCCTCGTTGTGTCAAAAAAATAACTGTTACATTTTTTTTTCCAAAAAATTCCGTTGCCGGGACTTGAACCCGGGTCTCTCGGGTGAGAGCCGAGTATCCTAACCACCTAGACTACAACGGATTCTGGCCAGATGCTATCTATTAATCTTAAAATTTCATTTATGTTAGGCTGCACTGAATGTTTACTACTAGACCTCCTCTTAATGAAATATACGTGCCAAGGTCGCAAAAAAGAAAAATGTATACTACTAGAATGCATTAGCGTAAACTGTGAACAGAAAATATTGTTCATGGCAACGTGAAGAGAAAAGCTTGAATCGTCGTTAGTAATGAAAATCGTTTGCCAAAGCTCTGAAACTTGAAAACTGAATGTTTATGTTGGTGAAGAACGCCACTGGAACCTATCCTACGACAGAAAATGTGGCACAGAGACATTCATCCTATTGTCCTAAGACTCTCATCGTGACAGCAGTTGCTGGAACAATGCCTTCAGCCTGAAACCTCCATTAAGCAGACAGCTCTTGTATGCAACAATTTAAGACATTGGCCAGTTGGTCAAGCAATCGAGACTCTAGAATGAATGGTAAGTCATAAACAAATATCTCACCTCACGGACATACTACATGACCGATCGAGTTCTCATTCATGTTCTAGATCGAATTCGTTCTGACAGGAACGATTCATGTTAAGACAGCAAATCCTTTTTTTTTCGGGTGTTAAGACAGCAAATCCTTACAATGTCACAAAAGCGAGCATGCAGTGATGCAGCGACGGTGCTTCTGTTGGCTCCCACTCTGGAAATCTCAATCGGATCAGCGATGCGTTCGTGACAAACAGAGACTGAAGATTCCGTTCATGCCTTCAGTTTCCCATCAGGTTGATCCTTGAATGTCACAAGAAAAACATATGATCCTTTGTTTCCATCGAAAACTGTTGCGTCTCCTCTGTATACGCCATCGTTTGAAATTTTCATAGTTCCATTCCCTTCCGTTGTTTAGCAGCATCATATAATTTAAGACAGTATCATGTCAAAAAGGAAAAAAAAAAAAAGACAGTCGCTGGCGTGCCCGTCCTTTTGAACATGGGCCCAAACGGTGGGCTAACCAAAATCGAAACGGACCAGGCCCGACCGATGGATCGGTTTCCGGCCTGCTTTGTGCGCGCTCTCCGCTCTCGCATGCGCGCGGTTAATTTGAATCCGAGTCCGACTTCTAGGAGGCGAGGAGGAGGGTTCCGACCAACTACCATGATAATCGCATCAACGTCTCACTTCCGATACTGCGTGCCAAGTGATAATCACATCGGCTATTCAATCCGACACTTCGCTTGGTTCCGATCATTGGTGAGAGTTGCCGCATCCGACACGAAACACGCAACTTATTCCTCCTCCAGTCCGCCGTCGATAAAAGGACTCCCTCGGCGCAGCGCGTCCTCCATCTTTCTTTCTCCTCCCACCAATCCATCCATCCATCCATCCAATCGAGTTGCCATTGCCAAGAACTCAGATCGATCGCCATTGCTAGGTTAGCCGGTCGGGGCACCACCACCAGCGATCCGACGTTCATGGTGATGATGGACATGATGGGCCACGGCCCCATCAGCGACAAGAAGCTCATCGACGACTACCTCCTCCCCAAGATCTCCGGCAAGCGTGTCGCCGGCGGAGGCTTCTGCATCCACGACGCCGACGTCTACTCCGACCACCCCTACAACCTCGCACGCAAGCACGTCACCGCCGGCGGCAAGATCTGGTATTTCTTCAGCCCAACACGATACGTCGGCGGCAAGGCGTCCCGGCGGCCCGGCTGTTCCCGGCAGCGGTCGTGGACGGTGGTCGGAGCCGACGGGAGGAAGAAGGGGACATGGAACCCGAGGAGGACCAAGCACGTCGTTCATGGCAGCGCCGTCGCTGGTGGCTACTTCCGGACGCTGACGTACCAGGAGACGTCGCCGGATGGCGTCGTCGTCAGGCCGGGGTGGATGATGGTCGAGTACGGCGTCTCCGACGAGTACGGCGGCGGCGAGCTCGTCCTCTGCAAAGTGTACAAGTCACCTGCCAATGGCGCCGGATCATCGGACGCGCCGTCGACGTCGCGTTCCGCCTCGGCGTCGCTGGCGGGCAAGAGGAAGGCCGACGCCGTGGAACGCCCTGATGAGGCTCCGACGACCAGCTCGCAGCGGCGGCGGAAGGAGATGGACGTGGACGACGACGCCGCCATGTCGTTCGCGCAGACCTTGGAGAGCGAGCTGATGTGCTACTTCGGGATAGACAAGGACTCGCCGGGCGGCCAAGATCAGCCGGCGAACGCCGCCGTGCCGCCATGCCCTGCTCGGCCGGAGGGAGCCGCCGCCAACGACGACGACGACGATGTGATGGAGATCAGCGTCGAGGAGTTCTTGTGCTCTTCGGCGCCCAGCAGCCAACCGGAGAAGGCCGACGTGAGCGCTGACAAGTTGGTGGTTGCTTCGTCGCCGGAGCTCATCGACTACTACAGCGACGACGAGGTCCTGGCGTGCCCGCCGATGGATGATGAGTACGTTGAGCGGATCACGTCGGAGCCCTTCGTGCAGTTTGATCCCTCCTTCATCCAGGAGTTCCTCAGCGACGATTAGATGGTTTGATCCAACCAAGTCGAGCTCTGTTTTAAGATCAGGCCAAGGAGTTGTAAACGTGAATACAGTTTGTTGTTTCTTAAGGTGTGTTGTGTCACCGTGATTTTATTCATTCTTCACTCACAAATGTAATACCCTGACGATCTCGTGAGCATGATGATCTGATAAAGCACACATTGTTGTTGTTAACAGATTGTTGTTTCGAGCAATTCTATCTCAAGTGTTCCTATTTTCATAATTTGCAATTGCCAGCCTGTGCATGGCAAGAGGCCCAAGCCCAAGCAACGGAGTTCACTGAGAAAGAAACATGTGGTTGCATTGCATACACATGTGCCCTAGACCACTGCCCAGCTGAACCCTCTTCCAAATCAAACGCCCTCTGACGCCCACCACAAATTCACAACTGCAGCTGCAGGAGGCAGGTTGATCACCTGCCGGTTCTTCCGTTCAGATTGCTAAAACTAAAAACGCTGTACAGTAGTGTCCTTGCAATGCCGGGGCAACCAAATCTTGCCTTTTCACAGTTTCACTGCTGAGATACATACCATACAGCTGAACATAGAGGGTTAGACCAGATTACCCACTCCGTAGAAAGAACTTCAGTATCGATCCACTTAACATAGAACACACCTCTCATACAGTTGCTCATAGCTCGAAAGCTTTAAACAAGCATACAGTATCAGTTACATCAATATCCATGGATCATGGCTAGCAAGCTAAGCACACCCTGCAAATTTCTTGCACCACGACCCTTTGACCAAACACCTAGCCAGTATCTACCCAAAATAAGCAAATAAATATTTTCTCCCCATAAGCCCCTAAAGAGGTCAAGAGTGGATTTTTCCACACTCATGGCAGGCATCAATCAGTCATTGGATAATGGTAAGTTAGCGACATTTCATCTTAGTAACACTACGCAACATGATCAAGTTACCGATATACAGACACAGTATACGACAACACATGGAACAAAATCCTTGTGGCTGTCAACTGGTATCGTTAGTGAGGGGATCAACACCTGCTATAAAAAGGAGCCAGTCAGAAGATCAGCAACCACTTCATCAATCAAGGAACCTAACAGATCAGCTGCTATGTCTCCGCCAGCCTGGTATGAATCCATCTTGAAATCAACCCAGCTCCCCAGAGGACTGCTCATTTCCCTGTACACAAGTTCATCCACCATCCACTCCTCGGCAACCTTCAGGCTGGTCATCTCTCGATGGACTTCTTCCGCTGACAAATTCTTCAGGACTGCCATCCCCATGAACCATGAGCCGTAGCCAGCATTGAAGTAGTATGCACATTTCACATT
This sequence comes from Digitaria exilis, assembly GCA_015342445.1. Lineage (NCBI taxonomy): Eukaryota > Viridiplantae > Streptophyta > Magnoliopsida > Poales > Poaceae > Digitaria > Digitaria exilis. Next base: position 584,916 of record JACEFO010000773.1, on the reverse strand, counting down.
CAATAATTCATGGACACCGTCAAAGAGCAGTCTCCGCCTCAATCTGTAACCTTTGCCCTCTTCACCAGCCAATAACCTAGTATTGCCATCCAATTCTTCCAACAGATGTGGATCCAGAATACCTGAATCGTCAAACCGCTCCAAACAAGAGGAACTAGCCTTCAGTATTTCTCTTATAAACTCCACCTCCTGTCTATAATCCATATGACATGAACTGCTACTTTCTGATCGAGGGATTTCTGCCGTAGCCACTGTGATTGATGAGGCTGTGTCAGAATATTCTGACAAGGCATCCCCTTCTAGGAATTTGTTGGTGTGTGTTGAATCAGAAGTCGTCGCTCCTTTGGTTGAACTAAATAATCTTGTTCCTGCAAAAGTGAGACAGAAAAAGATCTGAGGAAGGCCCGTGACTACTGTAATAGCAAACACCAAGCTCCTTTACTTACCATTTGTGCTCATCCAGCTCTCTGATGAGCTACAAGTTTCTGTTGAAATAGAAGCTTCCCATGTTGAGTGGGGACTTAGGCGAAGCTGCTCTAGGTCTGCTCTATCCGTGACATCATGATCATACTTCACAGGTTGAAATGACTGATTAAAACGAAGATACGTTAGCATACAGATTAATATGCTTAACCGATTATGGTTATATTAATATTGAGTATTGAATACAGTTCTCCTTGTTGTGTTGGTGTCAGTTTGCAGCTTTTAGGAGCAAAATGAGAATGTTTAACTGTTCAACTCTTAACCCTGTACGACACAGTTGAATTCACTTCCAAATATATTGATCTATGGCAGTATTAGTGCTTCTAACTTTGCTCTGATATGATTGTTTGCATTCTAACGTTAGAAGATGTAAAAAGGGATCAAATCTACTGAAAAAGAAGATATGCACCTGATTATACTGAAATGGAAGATATGCTCCTTATTGTACTAAAAGAACATGAAAGATTATCTTTAAAATCATTCAACTGTACAGACATATGCGTTGTTAACAGTACCACCTTTCTGCTGTCCGGCAGGAAAACCTACCAGATAAAGAGGCCCAGTTTGGAGCTGGAAGCTAATTATGAGCATTAACAAAAGCCATTTATGTTATCATTAATGCACAAGCCATTAGAGGCGTAAACTTTAACTCCATAGCTCTTCTTTCTGTTGAGTTCTTGAGTAATATAGATCTTTCCAAACTTCAAATACCAGATAAACTATACAGATGTGGTACTGAATGTTTTATACAGAGAGAGATGCATATGCCAAAATACACATAAATTTATTCACCTTCAAATTTACTCTGATCTGATATAGTAAGATCATTATATGCTCAGAACTAGGAAATTAATATGCATAAGATGGTGCTGACAAAAGGGTGCAACTAGAAGAGGTGCGCCTGAGTCCCTGATGTGCCATACCTGGCCACTTTTAGCAGCAAGATCTGCCTGATGGATAGTAGCTTTTCCATCATTGAAAGACTGCAACGACTCCCTATCAAAATCAGTAGAAGCTATGCTAGATGTTTCACATGCTGATGCTGTATCTTCCAAAGCAGTTGAAGTGCCGTACACCTTAACACCTTTGGCTGGATCAGAGTAGGGTGATCTCACACCTGATGTCAGCTCTCTCAATTTCTGCTCCAACAGAAGCCCCAAATAATCACCATCGATGACATCAAGTTTAGAGTTTGATGTATTGCTTGAACTTGAAACAGCGTTCAGCTTCTCTATAAACTGTTTTTCCAATGAATGATTGGGGATGTGGGCGCCATGTAATGATTTGTCCACAGGTGCGGTAAATGTGAATGAAACGATCTCAGGGCTGATTTTCTTTTTGTTTGTCGAAAAAGACGACTGCTCATCTATAACAATATTGTGCCGAATCTGCCTCTGGCTTCTGTCAGAATTAATACAATCACTTGACTGACTTGTATCAGAGTAAATTCTCCTGTTTTGTAACCTTCTTGGCTTGGGGATTGCTTTGGCTAAGGAATTATTTCTTACATTTGCTCGAACAGGTGGCTGCAAGTCTACCTTTCTGCTACCTTGAGCACTGTTTCCAGCAAATGTGCTGGCTGCCCCAGCCTTTCTGGGAGAGGCATTTATTTGGTGAATATTGCCCCGTGGTCTGCCAGGGTTTGCTGGGCTTGAATTCACCTTGTGTTTAGTGACCACAGCATTCTGCCTTCTATTGTTTGGCACAAGCGCACTGGACGAGCTTGCTGTGCCCATTTGATTATTATCCTTCTGTTGGTTCAACCCATTTCTCTCAACCAAGCTATTTTCAGGGTTCCTGCGAGTTTCAAGCTTTCTACCGCCTTTTCTTGCGCCTCCTTGGGCATGCATACCTTGAACAACATTTGATGATCTATTGCTGGGTTTGACCTTTGGGCCAACCGGGGCACAACCATTTGACTGTGAGATCCTGGAAGACGAGGTGCCCTCTGAACTTCTCGATCTTACATCCAAAGGTTTTCCACTTGGTGGCCTAAAAGATGCAGGCCCGTCACGTCTCCTAAGTTCTTCGTTTAGCTTCTGCGACCTCTGTTGCACTCCTATAATCTCTCCTGGGTTGTAGGCACGCACAGCATTTGTGTGCCCGACATCATGGACTATGTAAGAATTGATGTTTTCAACTCCAGGCCTAATGATCCGAGATGCTGCCTCCATTATATCAGCTGCATTTCTGCTGGATATATGATTAGGGTTCTTCATGGGAGACAGTAACTTGTATTGTGCAACAGGCAGTGTCCTCTTGGCAAGTCTTGGAGGCAATGCTTCCATTTTAAACCGATCAATAGGACTACCCGGCATCTTATGAGGACTGCCACCATAACTTCTGCCAGTTAAATCATCATAGTTGTTGGCTTGGATGGGTTGGTGCGCTATTGATGGCATGGGGTTGGATTCAGATGAGCTTGCCGCAGGCATGGAATCCAGACCCATAAGCCTAGCCACAACAGTGGGACACCTCCTCGTCTGAGCTTCTTCATCAACTACCGAAGATGAGCAACTATGTTCGCTGCTTTCTTTCAAGCTAGGTGCATCTTCAAGGATCTGTCATATACAGAGCTTTTGTCATTCAGGACATTACACAAGACGCCAATTAGCCCAGTGGGGGGATAATTTGAGCAAGAGCACTCACCGAATTCGACCGTGTGCTTGGTGTACTGTCATCAACATCCTTCCCGTCTCCAGCATTCTCTGCAAAGAAATATTACCATATAAAATTAGCCAGACCCCTTGTAAAAATGTAACCCAGTATGCAGCAATGGCTGACTATTCTCCTATCACATAGCAAATTTGCTTACTCGGATCCGGAGAACTGTTTGCGGTTCCAACGAAGAGCCGTTTCTTAGACTTCTTACCCCAATCAAAGAGGCCAAAGAATCCATGCCCCTTTGAAGAAGGTTTCTCGACATCCATCACTCCTCACTATCCTAACCTGCAAATAAAACTACTCATATAAACACAAAGAATCAACTGAATCCGATTGAGATAAACACAGTTATCGCAAATGCAGGTAGACTAGCTAGCTAATCAAGAGAGCACCTATACATAGTCTGCGCTCCCAGAACCTAATCTCTATCCCGAATTTGACCAGGAGAACTGGCAGGGGAAAAAACGAGATTCCGGAACCCTGAGCTGTTTTCCACATCCTACCAGCAGCAAGCTTCTACGAATTTAACCAGAATGCAGGTAATCCCCAACACAAACCACTCCAAGAATCCACAAGTCGCCCACGCACACAACACAGAACACCATAAAGATCCAACCTTTCCTAGGCGGCGGCAGCAGCAGCGGGTCAACGGCGCGGGATTCACCGAAGCAGCGCCCAACCCGAGCGAAATCGCGGCGCTGGCCAACCCGAACCGAGCCGCATTGGGCCGCGCCTCCCTGGCCCTGGAAGTTCCCCCAAGCGGCGACCTTTTCCTCCCCCACGGAACACCTCGAGCAAACGGCTGCCGCGGAGGAGGATCCGCGCGGGGGGGCGCGCGGTGAGGGCGTCACGTTCGGGTTCTCGCCGCGGCGGGGAGGAGGATGCTGGGGTGGGAGGTGGCCGCGGCTGCGGAATCCATTAATGCCGCTGCGTGAGGTAGGAAGGGGAGAGATTGAAGGGGAGAGAAAAGGAGAGGCCTTTCTCTCTCTTCTTCTCTCACTCCTCCCTGTGTGTGTACTCTTCTTCTGGTGCGATCGTGGCTGGGTTTTGCTGTTGAAAAAAAGGGAAAATTCGGGGGTCCTTTTTGGGATCGGTTTGGCCGTTTGACGGTGATGTAAGTAACGAGATTTGGGTGTCTAGGATTGGATGATTTGGCGCCAGGTTTTTGGAGTTTTGCAGGCAGTTAGTTAGTCCAGGGAAAATAAAAAAAAATGGTATCCGGTGCTGGGACTGTACTGTGGAGCCGGGCCGGAATTCCATTTCCAGACGGGAAAGATAAAGCGAGATCCATCCATGGCCGCTAGCTCCTCCTCCAGGTATTAACGTGTGCACAGTGCAGTGCCGTACCGCGTTTTAGTTCTGTGTCGGATGCAGCGGCAAGCAGCATTTGAATGTTTGATTCACTTCCTGGTGATTGCATTTGTAGTCATGATGCGTAGTATACTTTTTACAGTGCTAGATTATCTCTTGTGGAATAATCGAAGCATTTCCAGCAGGTTTTTTTTTTACTGTCCTTTGTTTGTTGCGGCGGTCTGAGGCAAAGTCGATCATGTATTCATGTGTACGTCGAGTACGTACAGATAGGAGGGTATACGTATGTACCCTGACACTACGTATTCACGTACGCAAGGCATACGTCTCGACTGGGCATGTCTCCACCCGGGCGTACCCTCGGCAGCGACGCGACGGGGGTGGGGTGAACCGCGCCATGGTAGGTGGCGGTGCGCCATCACGTACGGCTGCCCGCGCCGGACAAAAAACCGCCTCGCGAGCGCGATGATGCCATCATGCCGCACACATACACATACACATACACACACTGGCTGCGGAGCAGTACGTAGCCTAGTAGTTGTAACACCCCTGGTGTTAATTAACACTAAAACAATGATTAAGCTAAGCTAAACAAGTAATCAAGCCTAACCAAGGTTAATTGAAAGAAAGAAATCAAAAGAAATGCTAAAAGGAATTCGATAAGAAATTAAAAACACCCCAAAAAGAGGCAAAACAAAAACCTTCAAATTTTATATAAGAACTTGAATTTTGGCCAATGCAAAATTTGAAGGAGAGACCAAACCAAGCATCTTCCCTTTTGAAACCATAGCCTAAAAATGTTTGGAAGTATCTCAAATTTCAGACCCTAACTTTGGAATTTGAATTTTTCAATTCAAATTCAAAAGCTGAAATGGAACCTCAGCCAAGCTCGAGGGGCATTCACCCTCGAGCGGTGATTTCCGTCACGCTCGAGGCTCGGAGCCAAGCTCGAGGGGCATTCACCCTCGAGCGGTGATTTCCGTCACCCTCGAGGCTCCGCAGCCAAGCTCGAGGGGGGCATTCACCCTCGAGCGGCGTTTCCGTCACCCTCGAGGCTCCGCAGCCAAGCTCGAGGGGCATTCACCCTCGAGCGGCGTTTCCGTCACCCTCGAGGCTCCGCAGCCAAGCTCGAGGGGCATTCACCCTCGAGTGGCGTTTCCGTCACGCTCGAGGCTCGGAAAGCTCGAGCTTGCGATCCAAGCTCGAAGCGCATGGTCGAAGCGCCTGGTCCAAGCTTGAAAAGGCGCGCCCACGGGACGCTCACGCCGCGCTCGCGCGTGCCCGCGCTCGCCGCCGGCAGCGCTCTGCCAACGGCCGTCCTCGACTGCGCCGGCCAATGGCGCGGCTGCATGTCTCCGCTCACGGAGCACGCGTCTGGCCAGCCCGCGTGGCCTGAGGCGCACTGTAGCGCTGACTCCCGCGCTCGCCGTCGCGTCGCCGCCGCGGACCGCCGGATATTGCCGTCGCCGCCGTTGCCCACCGGTCCGTCGTGCGACTTTCGCGACCACGCCGTCTCCTTTTCCTCGCCCTGTCTCTTCTCGCCTCGCCCACGTGCGCCTGCCGCCTGCAGCACGCCTGCGCGCGTACGTTGACGCCGCGCACGGCGCCAACACGGCCGCGACAAGCCGCTGTCGCCGCGACAGCTCACCGAGCTGCCCCAGCCACCATCCCGTGCTGCCCGAGCACCCCTTCCCTCCCCTCTCGCTCCTACTTAAAGCCCCAAACAGTTCCCCCTCTCTTCCACGCCGAAATCGCTCGCCGGAGTTCACAGAGCTTCCGCCGCCGCCCGCGCACGTGCACAGTCCGCTCCACTCCTCCTCCGGCCGAACCGAGGGAACCAATAGCTTCACCGTGCCGCGCTGGTGCTCAAAGACCTTTTCTCCGGGCTTCTCCGACCCCAACGTCGCCGGTCGCCGCTCGCCGGAGCAAGCCGAGCCGCCACCGCCGTCGTTGACCTTGTTCCCGGCCCTCCCCGACCTCAAGACCTAGCTCAAACGAATCACGGTGAGCCCCTCTCCTTTTCCCCCCACTTCCCCGGCCCGGTCTCGCCGCCGTTTGGCCGGCGTAACCACGCCGGCGAGCCCAGGGATCCCTGTGTGTCTTCAACCTCTTTCCAGGGGGCCGACTGTAAAATGCAGGGACTTGTTTGTAAGAGATTCAAAAACCCTAGGGTTCACAGCGTAAAATAGATTCTATCTTTTAGGTTTAATTCGCTGAGATCTTCAAAGATTCGTAGAAAATCGTAGAAAAATCATAAAAATGCCAAACCAATTTTGTAGTGACCAGTGAATCTAGAAGGCCAACTTCTTCCTTTGCACCTCACCCAGTTGAGCTGTAGATTTTGAAATATAAATTCATTTCAGTTTGAGCACATTTCATCATAGTTCAAAATCTACACATACACTGGAGCTGAGCTTGGGATATGTTGTTAGGGTGATTATCTTTAGCCTAATGCGCAAAGGGTGCACAAAAATTCCCAGTGGATTTAGGGTTATGATTTTCCAAACATATACCCTGCTGTTTTGGCAAATAAATCACAGAAAATAAATTACTCAGTGAGAAATCATCTCCTTCACCCAGAAACTAAATCAGGACCTAAGAAACCTTAGAAAAATGAAAATGGTAATTTTTGGACACTGGAAAATGGCTAAATGATTTTGGTAGTTTAAACATGGTGAAATTCCACAAAAATAACCATAAATCAATATCACATGCAAACTTGCAGAGAGATCACTTTTGGTACCCTAAGTCACTGTGCCAAGTGGTGTGAACAAAAACCTTGTAATTATTTTTGTAGGATTTTAGTTGTTTTTAGGCAAAAAGATAAGAATAATTTTTATAAATTATAGAAAAATTATCTTGAGCCAAACTTTGGGCTAAGCTCCTGCCTTGGCATGAGCAAGCCTCTGGCCAAATGGTACATGAACATAAATTTCCTAAGTTCACCTTTTGAATAATCGAAAAGGGACTTGAATAAGGGAAAAGAAAAGAAAAGAAAAGAGAAGAAAAAGAAAGGAAAAGAGAAGAGAAAGAAAAGAAAAGAGAAAAACCTAAAACTTTAAAATCAAAGTAAAGGTTCAAATGAAAAAGGATATATTCACTTATAATTAATGTTTATCCTTTCTAATTCATTAACCAAGATTTAAATAAACCCTAATTGTTTAAATCTCGATACTTAAGCATTTCATGCATTCCGTATAGATTCGGGTCTCGCCGACGGAGTCTACGAGCTAGTCCCCGCTGCCGAGGAGATCGCCCAGGAGTCCGAGGTGAACGTGGTGCACGTGGATCCGAGCCCCGAGCAGGAGTACCGCTTCGAGCCGGAAGGCAAGCCCCGGAGCATAATCTAACTTTACTTACGCAAATTATTTGATTATATGTTGGTGCATTTAAGTTTCAAGGAGTTGAATGAAACCCTAGAGTGCATGATCATAGGTTCCTTTGATTGAACACTAGTATGTTAGGTTCGATAGTCGCTATGCTTAAGAACGATAGAAGTCGAGTGTTTTCCGACACTCGCGAGATATAGGAGTTGTATGACTACTCATATCAGAAACACTAGAGATGATGGACGGATGATTGTAGATACCCGTCTATCGATGTTTTAAGTGGAAACATGTGGTACTTTTGTGTCAAGCGTTTGAACGTACCACACATATGCACGGTTTATGGGACCGGTAAGTCCCGGTATCCGATTGATGCGAGCAGGTCCGACAGCTCTCTGTCTTGGAAACGTTATCCCATGGGCACATGAGGGTAGTTGCGTGAGTCCCAGTAGTGGTGAACCTTTACCCTGAGGCAGTGGGACTCGGGAGCCACTCGCAGAGAGAGGAGAAAGGATTGGGGTGTGTTGGCATTTCCAACCATTCCGTATGTTTGGGTTTTCCCTGGCCAGGTAGTAAATTCGGTTCGAACTGTCCGCTTCTCGCGGTTAATGAGACTGCTTGACCGATGTATGACATATTATGAAGTGAAACTTGGAAGGATGAAATCTTTGTATGAAATAATTGTATTGCAAAACTTGATTGTTTAGCTAGGCTCACCTAGAATGGATAGACTAAAGAAGTTAAAATCAAGATAAAGAAAGTAGAAAACAGCTTAGTCGCTTTTGGCAAAAGAACCCCACTAGCCAAACAGCCTCTCATCGTAGGAGTCGGTGATGTAGTGATCACCAGTCGGTTAAGTCTTGTTGAGTATAACTAGTATACTCAGCCTCGCTTGTGGCTAAATTTTCAGGACCATCCCCTCAGGAGGTAGCTGCCTCTATGGCTTGGGCCTCCCAGCTTCCTCCTGGTTACAGCATCGAGTGGGAGCCGACCTCTCCCGAGGATCGTGAGGAGTAGCGTCACGGCTGACTTCATCGTGACGATACTATGGATCGTCGCTAGTATCTCGTTTACTTTCCGCTGCATGAACTCAAACTATTTATTTATCATTTCAATTTGGTTGTAATAACTCTAAGACTGGTTGTAATTTGAATTGTGGAATGATGTGATCTTTGGAACTCACCTTCTAGTGAGCGTATGGACGGACGATCTTCAGTAGCCGTTGGTCGAGCTTGACTCGACGGTCGAATCCGCACTTGGGAACATTTTTGTATATTAGCACCAATGGAAGGTGGAATATACTTAAGTGGGCCCATTTCTCGGGTAAGATCGCTACAGTAGTATACGTGTAGCGACTGTCATCATGTAGCGGTACGTCGCGGGCCAGCAAGCCAACAAGTGTGGCCGTCGTTGATCTCGGATCGCCACGGAATCTGGCTGGCTGGCTGGCTCTGTGAGACGTATGCTTCAACCTGACTGAACGTCCCAACAACCGCTGCCTAGCCCTTCCTGCCATCCCAAGCGCATGTACTAGTGCACTAGTGCAGAGAGAGGATCGGATCGTCGGCTCGGCTAGCTGCTGCTGCTTGTGTCGTCCACAAGGCAAGGCACGCTTGCAGTAGCCAGGGGAAGTAGCTAGTGAGCAATGACGACGGACGGTGCAGTCAGACAGCGGCCTGACCAACTAACAATCGCAATTTCTCGCGGTCGTCGACAATGATCGATGAGGAGCAGCTACGACTTGTTACAAATTAAAGTACGTGCGCATCATTTAAGTCCGACGATCAGGATCAGGATTAGTAGTTTCCCTGGCGACCAGGGCACGATCGGTTTCTATCTGATGCTGCTGCACCCGCTGCTGGAGTTAAGGATACAGTCAGAGTCACTCGCTCACTACTCACGCTGTGGCCCGGGGTGTCCATCAGCGCGTGGTCGATGCCTCAACAACCGGAATGGCACGACGGCAGACGGCGGCCGGTCCATGAGTGCAGGCGCCATTGGCCGATCAACCAATCGACCGGCCTCCGACCTGAGCTGATTCCTTCCTTGCCCTCCTTGCCCAGCAACACGCACAAAAAACACTCTAGAAGAAGGGCACATGCAGGTGTTGGTCAACTGTCACCGTGGCAGACTGACTACGTATCCGTTTCCTTTACTTTCGCCCTTGGTAAGCAAAGTTTGTGCTCGAGGCTCCGGTGTATGCGTGGGAATCTCCTCCACACCACACTTTGCATTTGCAGCTACCGGATAGCTGCTCGAAGGAGGAGAGTTCATCAGTGGGAGTATTGGGGGAAGCTGGTGCGGTGCATCTAGCACTAGTATGTAGCAGTAGCACCACTGCACGAAGAGAACGAACGGTGACGGTGAGAGCTGCCTGTTTTCTTTCAGTTTTCACCCTTCCCCAAACTTTTCACCCAAAGGACCAAAGGCCGAGCCTTTGCTTGCTTTCTTGGTTGGAGCCTTGGAGACGCTGCGAGATCGCTGCCTTTTCATGGCAAGGAGCCCCAGTGCGTGTGCGGCACTCTGAAAAAGATGGGTGGCACCATGCGCGTAGATACGCAAGCAAAAATGCATTGTGGGGAGCACGCAACGCGATGGCCACGTGGTTTTACTGTTACTTCTTCAAGCTCCACTACTACAGTTTACAAGTAAACTTCAGGATTATTGATGAACTGAAGGTTAATTACATGACACAAGAATCGCCAACCAGGATTCAGACAAGAGGTGATGTGGTGAAATCTCTCAAACACAGATGCCGCCAGAGAGGGACAGAGAGCACTTAAGCTCCTGCTGCCATACTTGCCGTACTCGGGTGCAGGTACATCATGCGGTTTCGTATGCATGTACTGCACCTTGCCGTTCTTCTTCCATTTCGGCAGCATGATGATAACGGTGCCACCAGTCATGTGCCAACTAATAAGCAGCCAGCCCTGGTGACACAACGCAAGCAAGCAGAGGCGACAGCGCGGCATGGGGCGAGCACTCTCCAGATCAGCGGCAGGTGCCTTGCCATCTTCGGTTCTTTTTCTTCTGCACACGGCGTACTCATCGGTCGCCAGATTCTTTCTCACATCAGACTAGCAGAACAACTGTACGGTGGCGGTGGCACCAATCCACCCGATCGAGATCGACCAAAGCGTGCAGTGCAGCCGTGCGGCTATGCAGAGGGAGCTCAGGTACCTTGCCAGGTTCGTTGCCAGATAGAGAGCACACAATGCAATATGCAATGACACCATTGCTGTGTTTAGTTCCAGAAGTTCTTTTGAACTTTATTATTCACTCCTCTCAGAAAACACGTTTTCCAGAAAAGTTTGTTTCCAATTCTCTTCAACTTTTCTATTCATCCCTTACACATAACACGCTTCCCAGAAAAAGTTCTTTTCTCCCCCCACCAACTAAACGCAGCCCATACCATTCATCCGGATGGATGTGCATATCACTCCAGCTTGTGCAGGGTGGATGGAGTGAGTGAGGATTCAGGCCCCGGATGGCCGGATGATAGGAGCGGTTCTGACTTTTGGCTCTGTCGGGCTGATTGCCAGCCAGGCAGCCACTCTGCTCGATGTCATCTTCTTCTCGTCTGTTTGGATAACGGGTTCGTGTGGGTTGGAACGGGTCGATCCCACATCAACCCGCGTTTGGTTGGTGAAGCATCTGGGTTGGGTTGAACCCGCAGGAGAATATACCCTGAAGATGCGGGTCAGCCCTATCCCTCCAATTTGAGGGGACGGACTCGACCCAGATCCGCTTGCGGGGCTACGATAACCTTCCGTCCCCACCCGGTCCTCTCTCTCCCTCCCGTTTCTCCCGTGCGCACGCGCGTGAGAGGGAACGGCGGCACTGAATCTCCAGCGACTGCTGGTCCAGTCGCCCTCCGCCTTTCCCCATCCGCGCCTCCCCTCCTCCGCCTCTCGTCGCCCAGTCGCCGCACCTCCCCTACTCCGCCTCTCGTCGCAGCACCTCTCCTCCTCCACCTCTCGTCGCCCGGTCGCCGCTCCTCCCCTCCCCTCGTCACCGGTCGTCGCGGGGCAAGGCGCGGCGCCGCTCGTCACCGGCCGTCGCGGAGACAAGCCACAGATCCCCTCGTCACCGAGCAGCAGCAAGCCGCGGATCGACGCCTCCCCTCCTCGCAAGTCGTCGCGGCACCTCCCCTCCCCTCGTCACCAGTCATCGCGGAGGCAAGCAGCAGGTCACCGAGCACCACCAGGCCACGGCTTCCCTCCTTGCAGAGAACCACGCAGCGGCGCTTGAACCACGCAGCAGGCTCCATCCCAACCACGCAGCAGGCCTCATCCCCAGGATCTGCTTCTTTTCCTCAAGGTAAGTGTCGGGTACCTACGAAAGGGGTACCCCAATCTAGGCCCAAAACTACTTGGCATCAAGGCCCACGACGACATTGACCTGGCTCAACAGCCCAGCAAAGGCCCGCCATCGCTACGAGTCCTCGGCCCCATCCAGCTCGAGGTAAACGATTACCCTCGAGCGGGGGGTTTCCGTCTCGTTCGAGGCTCAGCGGCCTCGAGGGCGACCCCTACCCTCGAGCAGGTGGTTTCCGTCTCGATCGAGGTTTGGTGAACTCGAGCTTGCGATCCAAGCTCGAGCTGGCCTCGTCGGGAACGACGCCCAACGCACCGCGACTCATCAGAGTCATGATGACGCGGTCAAAAAGCAGGGATCACTGCTCCACGCCATCACCTACTCCCGGAGAGGACATCGGTCAAATCCACTCGCAACAGTGGACTCTGAGCGCCATGTTGCACCGGCCTAACCCTGCCAAGCAGCACTGTGCCAACGACTCCTTTGACTTTATCCCCCGTCAGACGCGCGGCCACCCTCGAAGGCAACCTCGAAGGAGACCATGGAAAGCCGTGCGCAAGTTGCCACCCTCGACGTCGTGAAGCGTCACGAGAAGGAAGGACGATACGTCAGCCCCTGCCATGTCGTCAGCGGAGTTGGAAGGCGCGATTCCCGCACGCACAGTGCACGGCATGGACGGACAGAGCACTCAACGACAAACACATGTACTCGCACCCCGCCCCCTTGGTCTATAAAAGGGGAGGGAAAGCCCATGCAAAAGGGGAACGAGATCACAAGTCTCAAGCGACACAAACACACGAGTTCATACACACTCTAGAACGCACCCACACATCATAGCCTGGGACTTAGGAGCTCATCTCCTTCTCCCACCTTGCTTGTAAACCCCTACTACAAGCAACACGTAACCAGGTGCATCGCACCCCTGCTGGACGTACGGCCCCGTGGCCGGAACCAGGATAAAACCTCGTCTCCCGCTCTCGCCATCGGGAAAACGAGTGGTTAGCACCGCAATCACTCGTTGGTGCCGGTGCGACCAAAACAGGCACCGACAGTTGGCGCGCCAGGTAGGGGACCAGCGCTGCGCTACTCTCTTTCCCGATGGCGAACTTCGGCGAAGGACGGCCTCCGCTGGGCGAGAGCAATCAGCTCCCAGCGGGGCAGGAGATCCGGTTCGGGAGCTTGCGGTTCCAAACATGTGGCGACGATTACCACATGCGCATCCTCCAGAAGGATCCCAGCAACCAACCGGAGCCTCATCACCAGCCTCCGGCGGCACCGCGACGGCGGAGTCGTCCCGGACCTCGCGCACGACGAGCGCGCGCCGCGAGGCGTGCCGCCGACGTCGGCGACCCCCGTCCCACAAAGGATGGGGACGTCCTGCAGTCAGGGTCACAGGAGAGGGCTGCTCCCTTCCTCCCAGGGCCCATGTCTGCACCACGCGCTACGACGGTGCATTCCTATCCCTATGGGCTACGCAACTCCGCAGATGCGCACGCCTCCACCATCCGCACTATCATGAGTGCGTTATGGCGACCAGCCTGGTTGCCACCCAGTCTCCGAGCAAGATTTCGCCGATCCGTTGCCCGGCGATTCCTGCACGGAGTCCGATGATGGACACGCATTTATGCGTGGATTCCCTGGTTGGGACTACTCGGGTCTCCGCGACCCAGAGGCCTTTATTGCCTTCCAAACAGCGGCGGATTACTGCCTCGGGTATTCCGATGATGAGTATGACCCAACCAGGGAGTGTTTCGTCATCGACGACAGGCAAGCCAGCGAGGGGTCAATGTCGGACGACGACGGTGGGGGTGACGACCAGGGGAACAACGATGACATAGATCCGATAGGCGCGCAGCCATCGGACCCATCGGATCACTCTCCTTCCGAGGACGAGCGGGACCCGCGCCACCTGCCACGAGCTAGTGGTGACGTCTCACTACCGGCGCGCTCCGACCACGAGCCGGCTAAACAAGGCGACGAGCACGGCACGGACGCACGACACGCGGGGCGAGTGGCTCAGGCCCGCATCCTTGCCGAAGGCAAAGATGACGAGCTCGCTCCCAGAACGAGCCAGAAGCTCATCGCGGCGGCCGCGCTGCTTCGAGCCATGCCCGAGGCAGCCACCCCCGAAGGGCGGAAGCAGCACCTCGAGGCCCGAAAGCTGGTCGAGCATGCCGCCCGACAACAAGCAGAGAGCTCATCCTCCCGCCTTCGACGCTCCTCGGCCTCGAAGGGCGAACGAGGAGGGGAATCATCGGTACGCTCACCCCGGCCTAACGGCAGGGCACGAGCACAGTCCTGGGGCGACTCCCACCGGGACATGGCGCGACGCCACGTCGGCGAACCACGTGCACCCGAAGCAGGAACACTTTCAGCGAGGGTGCCCGCGATATCACGCCTCCGGGACACCCGAGGCGCGATCAACGGTGGCGACGCCCGCAACACGCTGAACCAAATAAGGCAGCGAGAGGGAGCCCGAACCCACCAACGCGGGCGCACCGACGTTGGGTGGAACCGGGATGCGGTCTCGGAACCAGCGGGAACGCGCGTGTTCAGTCGTAACATCCGCACCGCTCCGATTCCCCCTCGTTTCCGACAGCCTACTACCATCACCAAATACTCTGGGGAAACGGACCCCAGGGTGTGGTTGAACGACTACCGCCTAGCATGCCAGCTCGGCGGCGCTACAGATGACGACATGATTATCCGCAATCTGCCACTCCACCTGGCAGATTCCGCGCGTACATGGCTCGAGCATCTGCCCCCCAATCGGATCCACGACTGGAACGACCTGGTCGAAACCTTCGTGAGGAACTTCCAGGGCACCTACGTGCGCCCCGGGAACACGTGGGATCTTCGAGGGTGCAACCAAAAGCCCGGCGAATCCCTGAGGGACTTCATCCGGCGCTTCTCCAAGCGCTGCACCGAGCTGCCCAACATCACCGACACTCAGATCATCCACTTCTTCCTCGAGAGCACCACTAGCTACAACCTAATATGCAAGTTGGGGAGGGACCCTCCCCCCGACGCGAACCGGCTATTCGAGGTAGCCTCCAAATACGCTTCGGGGGAGGAGGCGGCGAACGCCATCTTCAACGGCAAGAAGGGAAAGCGCCCCGAAGAGACGCCCGCGGAGGGCAGCAAGCCAAGGAAGCCCTCGAGGAAGTAAAATCAAGGCAATAAGGGGAAGAAGTATCGAACCCCTCGCGAGAAAGGCAACAACGGCGAACGAAGTCCCCGCAGTGGACCCCAGACACAAGGGGCCTCGAGGCCCTCCATGTGAAGGAGAGTCTTTGATGCCGACGGCGTATGGGACGACCCACCGCCGACGGAAATCCTCGCGAACGCCTGCGACATCCAACAGCTAAGTTGCTTATGCCCCTAGAGCGGCTTCAGCCCCTCGAATCCTTTTTGTACATACTTTCGATTGTACAAACTCTTGATTAAGTATTTGGCTTAGCTCTCGCAAGTGTGAACGAATCAAGTGGACTCGAGTCCACTCATACTTGAGTGAGGGTTGGTCCTACCCTCGCTAGGACCATCCCTCCCTCGGGGGCCGCAATGGGGATGAACCCCCCAAAAAAAGTCAATACTTTTACGAAATTCTTGTGATATCTCGAGCGTATCGCCAAGTGCTCTTTTGCAACCCTCGAAGGGAAGACACTAGGCGTGAAACGGACAAAGGCAGGGTCGCTTGAGCCGAGTGCTCGCCTACGCCTCGAGGCTACGGCAGCACCTCACTCCCCTCCGCCTAAGTCATTCACGTACGATCGATCCTAGTGGCGACTTCCTTTCGAGGCACATGCATTCGACACGACGTGCATCGCAGAGATGTCGCATGAAAATAAAACTCGTTTAACGATACAAACAATGTTTAACGAAAATAAGTAGGATGTATGAAAACAAACGAATTGTTCTTACATCAGGAAACGCAAGTCTCTAAACTACTATTTATACTCGGGCTCGATGTCCCGAGGCTTTCAGGGTCCGCTTCAACCATCAAGGTCATCCTAGCCGCCGCCATCTTCGCCCGGGAAAGGACGCTCTTCCGCCGTCAGGGCAGTCGTGCGGTCACTTCGCCCACGCCACGCCTGAAAAGGCGCGCGCACTCCCCCACGAAGTCGCAGTAACTGCCCTAACGGTCATCATGACCCCGCACGAAGAGGGGGAAGGCACATTCAACACACCAACCCTTGAAAGGGCGGCCTTCGTTCTACTGATCAGGGGTTCGAACTCTGGACCTCCGAAGGGTTTCGACAGGGGCCCCAGATCAACCGAGTCAGGGATAATCGACGGTACCCTCGAAGCTCGAGCGCTCGAGGAAACCAATCGATTATGTTCGAGGCCAGGCAAAGTGTCTAGATCGAGGGACCCCTCGAGGGGGAGCATCGAGCCCTCGACCTCTATCGAATGAGGTCGAGTCCCATCTAGCATACCTTTGCGAAAAGCTTTTACGGGCGTGTCCTATGACCACGAGCCTACCCTCATCGAACGGGGCATGGACGTCCGCTCGAACTACCCGCTATCAGCTCACCCAGGCATCCATGGCTCGATCCCAATCGTGGGAAGCATGGATCGCCTCCTCCTCAGTCCCTCGAAAGGGATCCTGAGGAACGAAGAAAAATTTGGGACATCTCGAGCCAAACGAGGCTCGGGGGCTCCTAGTGCTGTGGACAAATCCACACGACCGTGCTCCTCCCCACATCGGCCACGACTCCCACGTCTACCACCATTACCCCGCGCGGAGCGGAACACGTGGAGAGAACGCTCAAGGCTTCCCCCTCGAAGGGAGGAAGTCATCATTCTACTGATCAGGGGTTCGAACCTTGGGCCTTTTCGAAGGGTTTCGACAAGGGCCCCAGATCAACCGAGTCAGGGATAATCAACGGTACCCTCGAAGCTCGAACGCTCGAGGAAACCAACCGATTATGTTCGAGGCCGGGCAAAGTGCCTAGATCGAGGGACCCCTCGAGGGGGAGCATCGAGCCCTCGACCTCTATCGAACGAGGTCGAGTCCTGTCTAGCATACTTTCGCGGAAGGCTTTTATGGACGTGTCCTGTGACCACGAGCCTACCCTTATCGAACGGGGCATGGACGTCCACTCGAACCACCCGTTACCAGCTCAACCAGGCATCCGTGGCTCGATCCCACCGAGGGAAGCACGGGTCGCCTCCTCCTCGACACCCTCGAACAGGGAGCGCGAGGTACGAAAAAAGCTTGAAATCCCCCCAACCTCAGGCGTAGTGGACGAACCCACACCTGAGAGAGCAGCGAATGCTCTGCACATCAAGCTGAGACCTTGAGAGAATGCCAACCACTCTCCCAAGGCCTCGGGGGCTACACCCGCGGGTGCGCTAGCGCGCCCCCACGGATTCTCGGAACCCACGAAGAGATAAAGGCCTCGAAAGCCTCGACGAACTCCAGCCTTCGCGGGATTAAACTTCATCCCTGCGAAGGCTCGGGGGCTACTGTCGGGTACCTACGAAAGGGGTACCCCAATCTAGGCCCAAAACTACTTGGCATCAAGGCCCACGACGACATTGACCTGGCTCAACAGCCCAGCAAAGGCCCGCCATCGCTACGAGTCCTCGGCCCCATCCAGCTCGAGGTAAACGATTACCCTCGAGCGGGGGGTTTCCGTCTCGTTCGAGGCTCAGCGGCCTCGAGGGCGACCCCTACCCTCGAGCAGGTGGTTTCCGTCTCGATCGAGGTTTGGTGAACTCGAGCTTGCGATCCAAGCTCGAGCTGGCCTCGTCGGGAACGACGCCCAACGCACCGCGACTCATCAGAGTCATGATGACGCGGTCAAAAAGCAGGGATCACTGCTCCACGCCATCACCTACTCCCGGAGAGGACATCGGTCAAATCCACTCGCAACAGTGGACTCTGAGCGCCATGTTGCACCGGCCTAACCCTGCCAAGCAGCACTGTGCCAACGACTCCTTTGACTTTATCCCCCGTCAGACGCGCGGCCACCCTCGAAGGCAACCTCGAAGGAGACCATGGAAAGCCGTGCGCAAGTTGCCACCCTCGACGTCGTGAAGCGTCACGAGAAGGAAGGACGATACGTCAGCCCCTGCCATGTCGTCAGCGGAGTTGGAAGGCGCGATTCCCGCACGCACAGTGCACGGCATGGACGGACAGAGCACTCAACGACAAACACATGTACTCGCACCCCGCCCCCTTGGTCTATAAAAGGGGAGGGAAAGCCCATGCAAAAGGGGAACGAGATCACAAGTCTCAAGCGACACAAACACACGAGTTCATACACACTCTAGAACGCACCCACACATCATAGCCTGGGACTTAGGAGCTCATCTCCTTCTCCCACCTTGCTTGTAAACCCCTACTACAAGCAACACGTAACCAGGTGCATCGCACCCCTGCTGGACGTACGGCCCCGTGGCCGGAACCAGGATAAAACCTCGTCTCCCGCTCTCGCCATCGGGAAAACGAGTGGTTAGCACCGCAATCACTCGTTGGTGCCGGTGCGACCAAAACAGGCACCGACAGTAAGCAAACCCTAACATTGTCCCATGTCCAAATTGTCTCCAATCTGTTGGACCTTTTCATATGAATACATACTTTTATGAATGTATTGTAGATGGATAACAAGACCAAGGTTGTAATTTGTGCTGCTGCTGCATACATGTTATTGTCAATGATGGCCATGATTATTGAGTCTAGAAAACGTAAGAGGGGAGTCAGGAGGGTTGGTATTACCTATGGGCCAATGGATGAAAGGGATAGAATAAGACTAGAATACCTAAACAACAAAATTTGGAAGGATGATACAGTTTGTATGAATATGTTAAGACTTACTAGAGACAAATTCTTTCGGTTCTGTAAATTGTTTAGAGACCGTGAGTTGCTTAAAGATACCGTCCACGTGTGTGTTGAGCAACAAGTGGTATGTTTCTAAACACGGTGGGACATAACCTTAGGAATAGGTTAGTTGGCACTAATTTTGATCAATCGGGAGAAACAGTCAGCCGCTATTTTCACAAAGTACTACATGCCATTGGTGAGCTTTGAGGGGAATTAATTAAGCCCCCGTCATTGGACACTCCAAGCAAAATTGCAGGAAGCTCTAGATGGGATCCTTACTTTAAGGTGTGAGACTCAACTCTATATTTTGAATTTTCCATCAATTCAACCTGAATACGATCTTTAATATTTCATTGATATATTTGAAACAAATAGGACTGTATTGGAGCTATTGATGGTACACACATAAGAGCATCTGTTCCTAAGGATATTGAGCATACCTTTCGTGGTAGGAAGTCTTTTACCACACAAAATGTACTGGCAGCCGTAGATTTTGATCTACAGTTCACCTACGTCTTGGCTGGTTGGGAGGGTTCAGCACATGATGCTCTAGTTTTACGAGACGCCTTAGAACGTGAGAATGGCCTCCGTGTACCACAAGGTAATAGAAAGGTAGCCTCTCAATTTCTCCATACAAAGTGATATATATGTAAAGAAATATGACCAACTTGTCCATGACATGATAGGAAAATTTTACTTAGTCGATGGTGGATATGGAGCCAAACCGGGTTTCTTGCCCCCTTTCCGTGCTATCCGGTACCACTTGAATGAATGGGGGAGTAATCTAGTGCAAAATGAGAAGAAGTTATTCAACCTTAGGCACTCGTCTCTTCGTGTCACAGTAGAGCGAGCATTTGGGGCAGTAAAGAGGAGATTCAAAGTTATGGATGATGCCACTCCATTCTTCCCTTTTCCGACTCAAGTTGATATTGTTGTTGCTTGTTGCATCATCCATAATTGGGTCATACAAGATGGAATGGATGAGTTCTTTTCAGAGGATGGTGACTGGCCAAGCTATAACCATGCTTCAACATACACTGGCCAAGCAAATGAGCACGGTGCTATGGTTAATTTCAGGCAATCAATTGCTGATCAGATGTGGAGTGATTATCAAAACAACAATGTTAACTAGTATTTGTTAGGAAAGTTGCTTGCTGTTTTCACTTGGAGTTGTAAGACATTAATGTTTGTTATATTTCAGCTCTGTAAGGCATTATTGTTTGCTGTATTTTTAATGTGTAAGACATTATTTGTTTGTTGTATTTCAGCTGTGTTATATTTCAGCTGTGTAAGACATTATTGTTTGCTGTATTTTGGGTGTGTAAGACATTATTGTTTGTTGTATTTTGGCTGTGTAAGACATGTTGGTTGCTGTTATTTCAAGTGTTGGCCTAACTGCAATTGTATTGGACATATAACTTGATGAATCATGTGTTATATGTGCTGATTTTTTAATTCCTTGTATGGCAGGTATGGAGGAAGCTGCAGAGGGAGTTGGAGGAGCTAACGGGCATGCTACATGGACACCTGCATGTCAGCTCTAATGTTGTCTCACCTTTCCAATGTTGTGGCAAGTGGCTTGAGGACATCCAAGGGCTTCAAGCGGATCTATCTCAATGCTTGTGCTAGGGCCATCAATGAAAAGTTCAACACTGCCCTTACTGGTGAACAAGTCAAGAATCATTTGAAGACATGGCAAAAAAGGTTTTCAAAGATAATTAAACTTAAGAAGGTTAGTGCTGCTGGCCGGGATGGAGATGCATGCGTTATTACACTTGATGAAGACCACTACAATCGACATGTTCAGGTACGCTGGTAGAATGTTGTCAACATTCACTTTGTCTTTTCATATATGGTTTACTAATTTCTGCTCAATCATAGGCTCATAAAGCTGATGCTGAGTTCCTGAACAAGCCCCTTTTGCGCTACAGAGAGATGGCTACAATATTTGAAAATAGCATGGCTACAGGAAACTTTGCGAAAGACTCAAGTGCAGCTCTAGGAAGAGAGATGGCTACAATATTTGAAAATAGCATGGCTACATGGTCTGAATGATGGGGCAAGCACTCAAGGGGAACCATCTTCTGCTGCTAGACCTAGCAAGAAGGCAAAGATATCTGAAACTGATGATGAGGGGTTGGTTGCTGCTTTCAAAAGTGTAGGTCAAGACCTTGCCAATGCTATGAGAATGGTTGTCAAGCCAGACAATGAGTTGCCACCAGATCTATTTGACATATTGAACAACCTTTCTGGTTTTAATTTAGCCCACATATCTTTCTATTTCCATTACCTGATGGTCAATCCTCATTGCTAAAGCTTTCTACATCCTGCCATTCGAGCACAAGTTAAATTGGGTTACAATGTTCATTGCCGAGAAGTTTCCTGGAATGTAATGGTGATTTGGATGGTTGGGGTGTTTCTTTTGTGGTGATTTGGATGGTTGGGGTGTTTCTTTTGCTAGAATTATTGTATATAAGCCTAGAACCAATATCATGTAAGGCTGAAACTGGAATATAAGGGTGATTTGGATGGCTGGGGTGTTTCTTTTGCTATAATTATTGTATATAAGGCTAGAACCTATATCATGTAAGGGCTCAGACTTGGATGTATTACCTGTAAGCCTTAAACTTATATGTGGTATGGCTTAAACTTGAGTATTGCCTTAAACTTCTATATTTAAGTAAGGCTTCAACTAAATTATATGCATACAACATGTGATTATTTTGACTTTGGCTTGAACAATTTAATCGTTGCATGCTATGTGTACTTGCATTTTCTTCTTATTTCATGAATACATGTGTGAAGTGGTAATCTCACCAAGCAGGTAACACTATTCAAAGTCCATCCCTGTTCATCCATCCAAACATGTGATGGAACCATTCCAACCCACTTCAACCCTTCAATCAAACAGAAAATAGGGTTCAACCCATTCCAGCAACCAAACAATAACTGGGGTTCAACCCAACCCCAAAATCAGGGATGGGTTCAACCCAACCCATATGGTCCAGAACCAAACACATGCTTCAGGGTCGGCTTGCGCTTGCAGGAGGTTTTGCAGCATGCAGGCAGGACCGCAGCCCGGCAGGGGAGACCGGTCGGCTCGCCAGCCTGGGCCTCGATCCGGCGACCAGCCCAGCGTCGAGGCCCACGCACTACTCGAGAGCGTCGACATCGAGAGCTTGCGCTCGGTTCAAGAACAAGTAGAGCTGGATGGTTAATGGATGTGATTGTGCTTTATCTATTATTAGGGGTGAAATCTCATGCTTAACTGTATGTTTAGCACTTTTAGAAGAACAAGAGGATCGAATACTTGCAGCGTTTGGGTTATGAATCGCGGTGAAGGAATGGCTACATCATATCTAGGTTATAATGGCCTACGAGTATTGACTCGGCCATTTTTTTTTTCTTTTCTTTTCTTTTCTTTTTTGGCGCAGCAGCATATACAGTTTTGTTTGGACTATTAAGTTATGGTGTTAAACTGGAGTACTTCTTATTCATAACTCATAAGAACACAAGAGAGTGATGCTTTCAATGGTGCCATGAGAAGTTGCTCCCGAGATATGCTAGTGGTAGTGGAATGTGCCTGTGCTAGAATAGTGCGATGATGAGTTGATATATCACATCAGTCAAATGGTACAATACATGCATACAGAATCATAATATGCCAATTTATATACGAGATGTATTCATGCTCCTTTTAATCAAGAACAAGTTAAGCTATCTTATATTAACAACAAAGGCAAAATAACTCACTTGGAGTAAAGAGCGCGCGGAGGGGGGGGGGGTGGAGCCTATTGGAGTGAATTGATATGTTATCACTTATCAGAAACCAAATGAAGACACTTAGGGAAAAGAGTGGCTTCCTCCAACATATGACTTGGGCACCGTAACAAGTTGGAAAAGGTCCTTTCTATCTCCAATGCAATGGCTACCGTGTGTTGATATATTGTCGACAACAAAAGGTACACTTTTTTTTTTAAGTATTTCACTTTGACATGGCTTGGTATTTTGATACATTTAAAACGGGCATTCACCGATGTATGACACATGAACGTAGACAATAAGTATCTTAATACCTTATGAACAAAAGCCTTCCTTTAGTTCCTTTAGTAGGCACTACACTTTGAAATCATTTTGTACATACAGAAGATGAATGTGTGTGTACGCACGCAAAACCGCAAGGGAAGGTCTACATCAAATGGAGGTGGGAACACATGCCCCCCAATATTTTTAAATATAATAGCTTGGTGGTAAAAGTTACTCATACACAATTTACAATATAATATGTATCTAATTTAAGAGCGATGGTGTCCTTGCCTCCCAAAGTGTGATTCCTATTGAAGGGATTTTCCATTTTCCTCATTCATTTCCTTTCCTTTTTGAATTCTTGGAAGTATTCCAGTCTGTGCATTTCTTTTTCTTTCCTTTTTTTTTAATAAGACTGTCTATGCTTTTGTTGCATCCGTAAGAAGAACGACACGACGACAATTTTAGAGAGCAATCTGACAGCATGCAGGAAAAAACACAAGGAGAGGAAGAAAAAAAAGATAAACTTGCATGCAGACTTGCAGGAACCTTTATACAAACATAACTGATCGACACAGCGGTTAAAGCATCATCCTCATCACGCGCCAAAAAAAAAAAAGCCACGAAAAGGGTTAAAACATGGCATGCTGCACCTCGCGTTTCCGTTGGGTCGATGGTGGGTCAGTAGCGGCGCACGAGGCCGGTGCAGCGGTCCTTGATCCAGCGGAAACCTTTGCGGAGCGACGCCTTCACCCTGGCCTCCACGGCGTAGGCCTTGTACCCGGCGACCCTCCGGCGCCGCTTCGCCTCCGGGTCGCCTGACCACCACGACGACAGTGCGCCGCCGCCGCCCTCGCCGTGCGACGGCGGCGCGCTGCCCCGGAACTCCTCCAGGTCCCTCATTTCCCTTCGCGCGCGGCGTCGTGGCAGGAGCAGCGCAGCTCGGGCCTTGGACATGGGATCAGAGGCCGGCTCACGTATATAGGTGGCCTGAGGGACGGAGGGGGAGTTAGCGGCCGGCCACGACGGGGCGATCGCGACGCAGGCAGCGAGGCGTGGAGTTTTGGTCGTTGGTGCGTGGCATGGCATGCCGGCTGGATCACAAAGGAAGAAATGGAGCAACCAGCAGGTGAGGACGGCACGCTGCGTTGAGCGAGACAGAGCCGTCGCAGCCGGAGCGGATTATTCTAGCGGGAGTGGAGGAGCAGTGGTTGCCCCGTCCAGGAGCTGTGATTCGCTTGTCTCGATGGACTCACTCAACAGCTGGGTCACAAGTGGCGCTGCAATCTCCGGCTGATGCACACCGTTTCTTCTTGTTAGCTTCACACTTCCCAGCATATACCTGAAGGAACCATCTGTTATTCAATCAGTAGAAAAAGGACATCAGCATCTGGAATTCATAGTGCATTTCTTGGAGACACGATGTGTAGCGAAAAATCACATATATTACACAGAAAGATGCATCTGGAAGCAGCATTTGTGTGCACGAAAAAAAAAAAACATTCTACACTAGCTGCACTTTTCAGGTCAATGCAAAATCGGCAGGGGATAGTATAGTATTACATGCCATCTCTGGGGAATCAGACAGCAAATCAGATGATTAATACATGTTTTCCCACTGATGCACATTATGCTTTCTCCAACTCTAATGGGAAATCTTTATTTTTTTTCCTCTCTTTTGTTTCTTTCAGTTCTACAAGTCTCCAACTCTGCTTTTCCACCCGTCCATTTTACTTCCCCACAAAAGATACCTACAACAGATAACTAACTTATTGGAGACGACACAAGTTAGCATGCAGGCACTCGGTCTATATGCGCCATGAGATAGATGCGCAGAAGCAAGTTCAGTTCAGACGCCAACAGTCATCACACTATAATAACCATTTACAGTCATGAGTCATCTCCACGGTGTGCCGAAATGGGAGATGAAGAACCGGAAATCTGGATGATCTACTTGTATTCTGCGTAGCCAGCTTTCAGCCTCCTGCATCAGTAAGGTGACACGCTCACGCCCTTGGGTTTCATCAGCTGCCCAAATGGAGGCACGGAATTTGTAAGGTGCCAGCCCAAAAATAGGCAACGATAGTTTCCCTGTAGCATTTGCACAGCGGTTGTTTCCCCCAAAGCCAGGGCATGATGGCGTTGAAGGGTCACAATCTGCAAGAACAATGGGAGAGTAAAAATTCTGTGCAATCAACACAACCTAAAGTTGCATCTACAAAGGCAAAATGTCACACAGGTGCCACTGCCATCTATCTTAGGCAAGCCCTACTCTATATGGCACTAGAAGGCACTTAGTATTTACCCTCGCAAGGTGTTGCTAGACAATGGAATGTCAAAAAACAGGCATCAAGATCCTTCAATGTTGGTCCTGTTGGAATTCTATATATGGGGTACCTGCAATTGGAAGCATGAGGATGAAACCAGTAACGTATAGAATCATAGCAACACCAGGTTAGCAGCGTTGCTCTTCTACACAGGTTGTGTCTTATGCTGAAATTCAGCACAGTAGGCAAGCCATTGTTAGGCATTGCAACTGGTAGGCATCCTCTGCATGGGCCGGCACAGTTGGCAAATGTCATAACTCTGACCACTGCACAGTTTTAGCTTCTACAAAAGTAAAGTCTAGGAAAAAAAAGAGGCATGTCATTATGGCAATGAAACTAAAACTTGATTGATAACGAATACATGAGATCAACTTAACGTAGATATGTCTGGAACTGATAAGCTGCCAGCTAAATCACAATAAAAATTGGAATCCAACAATGAACTCAAGAACTAGCAACCATGTGGCACATTCATACATCATTGCAAGTACCGCAATAGAGAACCAGATTTGCATCATGGCAATAAAGTATAAATAAACCTTAGCATTGGTAAAAAAAGTAAGTAAACATTGAGTGAACAAAATCAACAATATTTGAAACATACCATGCAACAGACATCCAGCTAGAAGGCAGCAGATCGCAGCTTTTGAACGTCCTCAGAGCTGGAAATCTATCTGCAAGAGTTGATATCTGAAATCCATGCATAATTAGATTCTGTACACAGGACATATATGTAACCATTGTTTACTTTTTAAAAAATATATATATACTTGCCTTGTCTGTGAGCGGTTCTCTACCATATGGGGGGTCCCTCTCCAGATACTGAAATATTGGGAAACTTGAAGATGCATCTGTTTCGCCATCATCACTTCGTAGGCCACCATTTTCTAGCCGATGTGTAGCATCCACTGATGAGACTCGTAGCCGGTCAACATCATTTTCACTGCTGCTTTCACTGCTAGTATCCATAGATTCCCCATCACTTTCATCCCCAGGACGCCTTAAGTAAGCGAGAAAATTAACTAGAAAAAGTTATACACTATCAAAGACATCGCCAAGGTAATAAAAGCAACTATACTGAACAGGCTTGCTGGTTGTATTTATCTACTCAAATTCTCTTCACATTGATTCATTTCTATACATCTGTGTCCCTTGAATCAACATGTATGGAATCAATAGCCATTCATATTTCCTAGTGGCAAAGCTATCAAATCTCATCACAAGTCAACAGTATTGACTTTTCCCTGTTAATGACATAGATGTAACAAAAATTAATGAAATGCATGGTGTACAATCATTGTCATCCCAACAGTATTGGCGTTTTCCTGTTACCATATATGAATACATAAGCTTAAACTAACCGAAGCATAAACAAAGACAAACACTTGAAACTATTCTGGTGGTACCCAGGTCAGCCTCTTAAGTCTTTAAGTCTGTCACCTATGAAAACTTTCTAGACATCATGACTCGTCTGTGACATTAGGATGTACCTGTTTCTTGAGGCGGGTCTAGATGGATCTGCATACAGCTGGATAGCAGAAAGATATGGCACATAATACTGAATCACAGAGTCACTGCCATTTAACACCAGTGGAACACCAGCCCCATAAGCACTCCATTCCCTGAAAGATTCCCAAAGATCTCCAAGGCAGAAATAAGGCCATGAACCCATAGCATCACCACCTCGCCGCATCCTTAGGCTTGTCTGCAGCAAAAAATAATTTGGGGTTAGTCAGCAGCAGAGACACGATTCCTTATAGTCATCACTACTGAAAACTGTTACGCGTGAAGAATATAGTGCAAACATCACTACATGATCTAGAAGTATGTTGTCTGCCTTCCCAGAGAATTTATTCTTCATAATTCACAAAAATGCAAAATCCAGATAGTAATGGAGACGCATTGCATGATACTGCAGATGAGACTAAATGACCCAGTTAATGTTACTAGTTTAAAGAATTTACAAGCAAAAACTACACTTTTAAGGGGTGCAGCAACTAACAAATTGGAAGGTTGAGAGTGTGCCTTTCCCGTTTCACCACTGTGGTCAGTAACAACATGTGTGAAGTATAAAGCATAGCTAATCTTACAATGAAGACCTAACGTGCTATACATACAGACTAGCCCTTGATAAACATATTTTGCAATAGCCAGTCCAAATCAAGTTATCATCAGTAGTTATGGTCATCTTCGTCCTACATCAGAGAACGATTGTGGGTTTCAATGTAAATCATCAATCGTAGCTAAACGGAAACACTCAACTGAATTCCAAATTATGAATGATTCTCTGATCTTAAGTGCAGTGCAACTTCAAATCATCATCTGATTGACTTGCAAATGCAGTATCATCATCTTAAGTATGCAGTTCTATCGGATCTCGTTCCTATCAAACACAATGGATACCTCTAAGGCCACTACACGGCACTGTAAGTTAGTAGACTACCTTGGGCAAGTTCTGTGCGGGCACTGAGGGCGTCGTGGAGGTCAGGAATCTCTCCAAATTCCCAGCCTCCTCCGCCGCTGCAACGCCCGCCGTGGCCACATTCGGCTCGACCGTGGCGTGCGTCGTCGTCGCCGCCGTGGACGCCACCGACGGCTTCGACGAGGTCGTCGATGACGAGTCGTCGGAATCCACCCGTACGTCCATATCCGCGGCAGCGGCGATGGCCCCTGGGGGCGGCGGCGGTGGTGCAGGAGGCTTGTGCCTCGCAGACCGCGGCGAGGGCGACGGGGACATCGGCGACGGCGACGGGGACAGCGACGGCGGCGCGGACCGCTGCCCCTGCAGCCGCTGCTGCTGCTGCTGGCGGCGCACGTGGGGTGGGTTGTAGAACCGGTTCTCGGGGATGGCGCGGGAGGAGGAAGCAGCACCGCCGGATGAGCCTGCCATGGCGGCGGCGGCGGCGAGAGGGTGCGTACGGTAGGTGGGGTCGGACAGGCGCTAGGGTTTTGCGGGGACGCGGATTGGGGGAATCGGAGGATTAGGGTTAGGGTTTTGGTAGCGTTGAGCGCTTTTTAATACAGGGGTTTGGATCTGAGCGCGAGCGGGTGTGCGCCGAGCCGAGGGAGAGAGAGAGAAGAGGGAGAGCGCAGGCGAGCGGGCGGGGACGAGGAGGCAGGCAGGCAGGGGAGAGACGCGCAGCGCAGCCAGAGAGGGAAGAGAGATGGAGCGGCCGGGCACCAGCCACTCTGGACCTGATCATTGGACGGGCCGGGTCGGGTTCAGGTCGGGTCACTTCGGGTCACCGGGTCAAAAATGTTGGCCCGTGCCCGACCCGTCACATGGCCGGGTCAGGTTGGGTCGGGTTGCGTCGGGTTTCGGGTTTTTAGTGTAAATTTTCGGGTTGGGCCGGGTTGGGTCGGGTTTTTTCGGGCTCTGGGTCAAAAAAACTGGCCCGTGCCTGACCCGTCACATGATCGGGTCGGGTTGGGTCGGGCTTTTTTCGGGTGGGTCGGTTCGGGTTCGTCAGGTCGGGCAGCCCATGATCCGGTCTAAGCCACTCGCGTTGCGCTCGTGTTGTTGCTGAACCTCGGCCCCGTTTTCCTCGCCTAGGCACAATTTTCTCACGCTTTGGGCTAATGGGCGACTGTTAAGTTGATAAAGTGCTATGGAAGGATTCCTCTCTGCTGGTCTCTCTCGATAAGGTAGCTCGATTAGGAAATGAAGCCTCTTGATCATATTAGTTGCACACACGGGTGTAAGAAAAGTGCATATATTACGATAGACATCATAATTATACTAGCATCGATAGCCATCACTAATTGTCAACAAAAATATAGTACAAGGGAAGATTTGATATTTATACCGATTTCAGCATGGCTATATATAGGAAGATATGTGTATAAAAGTACACACAAATTCGATGCCGAAACATGATGTTGCACTTTATTTTGTGGCACTTTTAGCCTTTTACTCTGGAAAACCTTATTCGGTCATCATAATGTTGCTTGTTTTGCATAGAAATGAAAAGGTGGTAAATGAGCGAGTAGGGAGAGAAACAATCTTGCATGGACCTTGTTTAGATTGGTCGAACTTCGCTATTCAATCACAAATTTATTCTATTCAAAACTGTGATCTCTCTTACAAACTTTTGCTATGGTAAAATAAAGATTTGCAAACTCTCTATCTAATAGGATTTTTTTAGATCAACCGCACCCTTTATTACTCATAATACGAATTACATAATCCGTTGGGTGGAGTTAGAAGCCAAATATGCCTACCTGATGAATTGAAGGACGAACTCCTTACTAGACGATGGGCATCCACATTGGTATGCCACCTTTCATGAACAACCTCCACTGTGGCGAAGCTTCTCCTTCTGGCTTGGAACTCTTAGATGATGATGGGTCATAGATTCCCATGCCTTGCCCTTTAATACTTCTTACAACATTCGCATAATCTGTGCCCATCTTGAGAACCTGAACACCAAGGTCGCTAGCCAAGCTAGGCCTTCTCGGCAAGCTATGGCCTCCACTGTTTCTGCATCGTGGAGTCCTTCCATAACCAAGGCAGATGCACCCATGAATTTTCCCGCATGGTCTCTTACCACTTCAGCCGCAGCGGACACATTTGAGTTCTTTGAAATAGCCGCATCAACATTTATTTTCACATAGCCCACCAGTGGTGGAATCCATCTTGGAACGTTGGCCTGCGCACACTACTTCTCCTTTGGAGTAGCTGTAGTCATATCCGATTCCTCGATGTTGTGCTCCACAAAGCAATGTGGTGATAGAGGACTCTGAAACTTGTTTTCATGGATAACGTTGCGCTTCGCATGCTAGATCGCCCATAGCCGCACCACCACTCGAGTCAAATCATCATGTTTAAGCGTCTTCATAATCTCCAACAACCAAGCTCTCGCATCCCCGTCTTGGACCTAACACAATAACTCTGTGATTTCTTCTTCTTCAAGGCACATGCACGTTTAGCCATATTGCATTCAAGAAAAAAATGTCTCCAAGAATCCATATTTCCACAAATAGTGCAGCAGCTGGTTGGCGTCATATTTATGTGGTGTCGAACGTTGCCTGTTGGAATCGACTGACGTGCTAACCTCCACAAAAAGATACGCACTTCCATAGCTCACACCATTCCTTCTCAACTGACCGTGTGTCAGATTGTCCCGCCTTCTTCTCAATCCAATTCAAATTTGTCTCCTGGTTTTCCACTAACATATCATAGGCCGAGGGCACAGAGAACATCCCTGTCTTTTCATAACGTCATGTCCAAAAATCACCTTGCAGATTGCATAGCGAGATATTAGCTATCAGTTCCCTATCCATGGGCGTGAAGTATTCTGACAATAAACCCATATTCCATGATCTCAAGCTTTGGTCGATCAGATTACTCACCAGTTGTGGTGAGTTATCCTTCATGCAACAAATAGGCTTCATGAGGCCATCACGTGGAAACCAGCATCTAAATAGGGTTTGCACTACAGCAGCTCTAATTTGTAACCGAAGATGTGGCCCAACGTATCAAAGTTGATTAGTTGGGCCAGAAATTCTGCCACATCTATAAACAGAAAGACAGACCATGGTTTAGACACAAGATGGAACGAGCTTCTCATCAAAAGGGGCGAATCAACCATGGTCTGTCTGTCCATGGCTCTGGGTGGGGGCCCATTGAGGCAACCGAGATACAGCAGCCAGCCATGAGCCATGCATGGAGGCGCAGAGAAAGGTTGTTAACCCAGTCCTCACCCATGCCATGACTCCCTGCCGTGCTCACCGCGTATGGCCACGCGGCGTCATGTAGCTGCCATGTGGCCACGGATCCTGTACTGGCCTCTAGCCTTTTTACCCCTGCCGGCCGAAGAAGGAAGAGGATCACCCCACATCTCGGTCCTTTCCCAGTGAAGGCGGCTAGGCATGAACTGATGAGCATGACATCAACCCAAAGAAAGCAACCCATGCTCCGGCCTCGGTTCCGACCCAAAACTAGCAACCATCACCACCAGATCATGCGCCACGGCAATACGGGCATCATCATCACACCAAGACACCAACACCGCTTGGAATGTGCCACTAGCGTTGTCACTGTCCCAGTGCCACCGCGAGGCCCGTGTGGCGCTGTTTCGCCACAAGGGAAAACAAAAGAAAAAAAATCATATACTCCTCGCGGCCGGGAAGAGAACAAAACGGAACAACCCAACCACCAAGATCACAAGATACCCACAGGCCACAAGCGTGCGCATTAGTATTTGTTAACATCAATCTATCATCCGAGACAGAGATGGAGCAATCACAAAGATCCCCCAGGAGCATTATGCACCCTCCGGAAGAGGAAAAATTCCTAGGAACCTTTCCGATCCCTCCTGCAGCAACACACATGACCTGGTAGTAGCAGAAGCAGTAGGCCTACTCAAGTGTGAGTGTGACTGCAAACACTCAGCTCAGCTGCAAGAGTGTTGACTGCTCTCAAATGAGTGATGGTATTTCCCTTTCAGGAAACACCAGTGTGGGTGCTGAGCAGCTTACCGTTCCAGCATATACCAGGATTGATCATGTACTGCTACTGTACTAGCAAAGCAAGCAGATGCAGTGCCATACCTTTATCACTTCTCAGATCCAAAGGATTACTACATTTCAAAACCAGCAGATGTGATGACAGACGCACAGCAGGAATCTCATCAGCAGGTCAACAATGACGCAGAAACAGCCACGCATGCATACATCAGATCACAGCGCAGCATAAACAACCATGGCGTCATCAGCAGTGGCCACTGGTCACTTGCCGAGATCATGCAAGGAGCTGGAGAGCACCAAGAACCGGCATTTCCGGCCACGGTTTCACTCGCACAGATCCGGGAGCCGTGCTGCTGCTCCATTGCAAGAAGAGAGGATGGATGATCAATAAGCTCTCCTTACATTGCAAGGTTACAAGATACTACCACACTACTACCAGTAACATTACAACTAGGCAAGAACAGCAGCAACAGTAGCAGGGAAGAACAGCTACTAGTCTAAACACGACACGATTATTAACTCGCTTTGTTCCAACAACTACTTAGCCGGGAAAACTTAGCATAGATCCAGGGGGAAAAAGGGTAGAGAGAGACGCATCTCTCTGCATGTTATGCAAATCTTGCAGCTGCAGCCACTCTCTTCCTCTCAATCGCCTTTGGTGCCTTTGGCTGCTACTAGGTGATGGGGATCGGGTCAGGCGTACACGACGCCGGAGGAGAGGGCCATGAGCAGGATGGCTGCACGCTCCTCCTCGCCGAGGCGCCTCCTCCGGCGCATCCGCCGCCGCTGCTTGAGGACCACCTCCTTGCCGAACCCCACCGCGCGGAGCTCCAAGGTGACCTCGTCCGCCTCCGCCTCCTTTTCCCTCTCCCTCTTGGAAGCGGCGGCGGCTGCGGCGGCGGAGGCCTTCTTCCGCTGGTGCTGCTGCTGCTGCTCGGCGCCGGCGGCGGCCTTGTTGGCGTCGAGGCCCATCGCCTCCCTTCTCTTCTTGCGGTACCTGATCCCGCACGCGTTGCACAGCGACTGCGACACAGATCGGAGCGGATCAGCTCAAAACGCGCACAGATCGGGGGGAAAACAGTACCCAGCGCGGCGCTAGGGTTCCCGGAAATGGGATCGGAGGTCGGATCGGTACTCACCATGGGTCCGCAAGGCCCTCCGCGCCAGAGCGGTGTCTTGGTGGTGTGGCACTCGGTGCAGGCCTTGGGCTCGCCGGAGGCCGGACGCTCGTCCGGATCCGTGGACCCGCTACCCTGCTGCGACACGAAACACCGCCGATTAGATTAGGACCTGGATGGAAACCCACCGCGCGGGTCGCGGATCGAGCGCGAGGGATGCGGATCGGAGCTCACCTTGTCGGCCGACGATGAGTCCATCTCAGTCGCGGGGATCGGCGGATCTAGCACCGCCGAACCACTCCCCTCCTCCGGCTCCAGTGTCTCGGGACCCCGGCGCTCCAGCGCCGCCACTCCCCCGCGCGGATCGGGAGCTCGATCCGTTGGGGGGACGATCCCCGCCGCTCGGATCTGGCCGCTGGGGGGTTGCGAAGGCGGCGGCGGCGGCTGTGGTAGCTGCAGGAGGGTGGGGGGTACTAGGGGTTAGGAGCGGGAGAAGCGTCGAGTGGAGGGAACCGAGGTGGGCGATGTGGTGTGGGGGGTGGGATGGGTGGTGGGATGCGATGCAGAGGAGAGGAGGGGGAAAAGAGGGGGAGCCCCTGGGTTTTTGATCTCAAAATGGAGGAGGGAAGAGCGGGGAGGATGTGGAGGGAAACGGGAAAACCGTGGAGGGAAAAATTTTGGGCCGTAGATGTGGCGGCGCGCAAAGCAGTAGGGTTTGCGCGAAACCTCGAGGCTTTTGAACAGATCGGGCCTACTACTCGTGCTGCTTCTTGGCTGGCTTGCAAAGATTTGGCTGGCGGTAAAGCGCCAGGTAGATGGTGGTTAAAGATTGTGGTCATGTCGTTCAGGGAGTGAATTTTATCGATTTGGGATTCACAATACTAGGCTTTTGTTACGCCCACATTTTTCTTAAAAAAAAGTAGGCTAGAGTTGCCGAGTAGAAGAATAGACGAGAGTTGCTCGAGTAGAAATTTGGAATGGATGTTAGTTTTTTTTTTACGAATTGGTTGTTCATTCTTGTCCGTGACAAACACTTTGTGGAACAGCTTTCATTCCTCCCAGTCGTTCACTTGTTGTGTTCCAACTTCCAAGCAAATCACAGGAGCCGACGACCAGTCTAGTACACTCTACTAGGCGAGGCGATAGCATACCTGGCCCAGGTAGCAGGACGCGGCGGCGGAGCTCAGTGATCCATCCAGTCCCAAAATTTTCAACTCTCCACCACGCGCCACACGCGTGCGCGGCCCAGGAGGCGACGCGACCGTTGGCTCCCGCCCGCACGCCACACGAGCGCCCACGCGAGGTCGCGCCGCACCAGATCAGGGGACCAGACCGACACTAAACCCAAAAAGAAAAGGAGAGCCGCCCGCCTCGCTGCGCGGCTCGGCGCACCAAACACCGTTCCCTCGCTGTCCGCTGTTACGCCGAGCACAGCCGATCCTGGCGGCAGAGGCGCAGGCCCGAGCTGTCCGCCGCGGGAAAACCCTCAATTTCCCCGCCCAATAGGAATTGACGGGAATGCCCTCCCGCACTTTGACTGGTCAGACCCCTTAACTTGGGCTCGGCCCACCAAAGCTTCTGGAAGAATATCATCTATCGTGGGCACATGGGCCTCTTTGGTGCAGAGTGCGCACACAACGACATAGGCTGGCAAAATGGGCCGAAGCTGAAGTCATGAGTAGCCCAGCCACCACAGGAGGGCCCAATAATGGCCCAGTGGCACTGCGAGCTGAGGGCAGTGTATAAACCCTAGGTCTATCGTGTTTTGGGGAAAAACCCTCTTCTTCCTCGGTCGCCCAATTTGCCCCCCGTAGCACCGATGGCCGGCGGCGGCAGCGATCTCCAGAGCCCGAAGAAGCGCAAGCGCGAGCACGCGGAGGGGAAGACCAAGGCCAAGCCGCGGACGCAGGTCAAGGGGGGAGTGGACGGAGCCAAGCGGAAGAAGCACACCGGCGCCGGCGGTTACGCGGCCCATGGCGGCGCCGTTGAGGCTGTGGCGAAGAAGCGGCCGGCTACCCCCAGGGAGCAGCGCCTGGCTGCTAAGGTATCTCTAGGTTCCTGCTTGTGTCAGAACTGTGGGAGCACGGGCTTCGATCGAAGCCGTTTGCTTTGTATTTGAGCTGAAATTGGACGGGTTGGAACTGTATCAGGAGATGTCAGAGGCGAGGAAGATGAAGAGGAAGCGGCATTACAGCCTGGAGAAGGTACTGTAGTGCTATTTTTTTTTTTACCGCATGTTCCCATTCAGGGCTATCAGCTCCTGTTTTCAGCTGCAACATAGCTTGCGTTATCATCGATCATTCCATTTGTGGAGCAGTGTCTAGCATATGTCTCCACACTTGAACCTGTATATCGTTATAATTTTATATGTCCAAGCCCTATTTAGTATTTACATATTCACAATAAGGAGGTGCTACTACTTTTGCTTACGTTGAAACCATCCAAACCAGAAGAGGTTCCCTATAATCATCCTAAAATCTCCAATATTAATGAGTGATTGTGCTTGAACCTTGACTAATGTTTCTAGTAAACTCATAGGCCATAACTTTTCAGATCTCAGATCTCAGTTCTCAGCTTCCCTTATGCCTAAAAATACTGGCAGGAACTAGCGAAACTATGGGAAAAAATGAGATGCCATGATGTGAGCAAAGAGGAGAGGTCCAAGTAAGTGGTATGGTAAAAATTCTTGTACCTTGTTTATGTTCATCCACTGATAAAATTGGCACCTATCCAGGGTAGTAAGTGAGGCTATCCGGAAAATGGATGGGAAATATTTGGATATTGCTGGATCCCATGTTACTGCACGTGTTCTTCAAGTAAGCTAAGCACATACTATATTTGTCAATCTGCTTCATATTTTGATATGTTGCTTATGTACTCGTTTTGATGATAGCTGATCACTGCTTCTTTTGATAGACATGTGTAAAGTGGTGCTCACAGTCAGAGAGGGATGCTATTTTTGATGAGCTACAGCCACATTTGCTCACTCTTTCTCGCAAGAAATATGCTGTTTTCCTTGTAAAGAAGCTTATTGAACTGGGTAAATTTTATATGAAGATCGGATTGTGTCTGTTTGAATCTTCTATCTTGCATAATGGTTTGATATATAATCCGTAACCATCATTAACATAACTCCCGTTTG
This sequence comes from Digitaria exilis, assembly GCA_015342445.1. Lineage (NCBI taxonomy): Eukaryota > Viridiplantae > Streptophyta > Magnoliopsida > Poales > Poaceae > Digitaria > Digitaria exilis. The sequence continues at coordinate 548,905 of JACEFO010000773.1, read as the reverse complement.
CCGTTGCAGCCACTAAAAAGCAGTTTGCCAGTTTCATCTCCTCTCTTCATGGCCATGTTGCCAAACTTCTTCCTCATTCTATAGGAGCTGCAGGTATGTGTTCTATTATGTTAATGTGCGGCTTGAAGGTCGCCATTTTCTCTTTTCATGTGCGTACTTATGTAGAACTGCCAACATATTCCTATGCTGTAGAGGTAATAAAAATGAATCTATTCTCATATTAATATATGTTCTCTCTTTCAGTTGTTGACTATGCTTTTCAGCGGGCAACACAACCTCAGAAAAGACAGTTGCTATTGGAACTGTACTCCACTGAGCTTCAGCTATTCAAGGATCTTACCGTTCAAAGTTCCTTCAGGTTTGACAATATATATCCTGGAACCCTGTCCATTCATTTTTTGAAGTTCCCTTGTATCTTTATTATTTCTGAACACCTTTTCAACAGCAGTAAGCCAGTAACAAGATAGAGTTAAGCATGCGTCTTATCCTGCGTTAGTATGAATTTCTCAGCTTACAGGGAAATCATTACAAAAGTAGTTATCCTTCCAGGAGCATTTTTTTTTCTCTACAAGAGGCCTGGGCATTTGGTTAGACCGAACCTAATTGATCAGTTCTTCAGTTTTTGCGAAAATCCAGTTCCCAAAAAACAGGAACTGATCGGCTCCTTAGAAAACTCGGACCGAGCAAGCCCACTCTCGGTTCGGCCGCTTCAGCTGAGGTAGCGCCCGATTCAGCTGTGAGCTCTTCCATGCTGTGCTGCACGTCTGCCGTGTTGAGCTGACGCTCAATCCGTTGTGCCTGCCACTTGATTGAATAGTGGGGAGAGGAGGGAGTGCTGCTGCTTGCTGCCTCTGAGAAGGGGAGAGGATGGGGAGCTAACAGATTGGAACTGGTAGCTGGGAGCCGCGCACTGCCAGTGGGTGTCGGTTGGGGCAGGTGGGGAGGGGTGATTTTGATCGTAGGTAGGGTTAGTTCTAATGACCTGATATTTCTGGTATTCATTATTAGGCCAATGGGACCCTTCGGTGTTTCTCAGTCGGTTCTGTCTATTCGGTTACGGAGTGTAGGAACTGACATAACTGGAGTTAGTTCAGTTCGTTGCATCGTGGAACCAAATTTATAACCGAATATTTCGGTTTGGGTTTCGGGTCTTTCGGTTCTCCAGTTAATTTGGCTGACCCTTACTCTAAATACGGCATTTCCGTGGATTCATTTTTGTGGGAAACACTAATTGACTGCTTTCTCAGTTTGTTAGAGACAATTTCCAAGCTTGGATTGCAGAAATCATCTGTCCTGCAGTACATGACTATTGTGATTCAGAAAATCTTGGAGAAAGGCACTGTTGAGTATTCCATAGTACACACGGCCATATTGGAGTACTTTACAATTGCTGACAAGGTAATCATATTGTCTGCTGTGTTCTGCATATGTTCAGGCTGACTACCCTTTTCTTTGAACTCATTCTTCATTTTATGAGAGTAATCTGTACATGTTTTTCTGTAGGCCTCAGCCTCGGATGTGATTCGTCAACTTATCCCCCTGCTTACTCAAGGAGCATCAATCATAGATGGAGATGAACCGTCAATCGCTCCAGAACTACCAAAGAAAACAAAAGCTAAGAAGAAACGGTCGTCAGAACCACTTATTGTTCGGATCATGCAGAAAAGGGAAGGATTAAAACTAGGAATTAGTTGCCTCAAACATGGCAGTGCAAAGGTATCATAGTTTCTATCCTTTCTGTACAAGGTCTAATCATGTCTTAAGGTCAATCATCTTCTGCCCTACGGCCCACTGGTGTTTTATTTGGTCATGCTTTACCTTTTTAACTCTGCTTGTATTATACAAATTCAATATTCCTTTATGTATATTTATTTTGTACTGTGAATTATTTTTTTTTAAAAAAAGACTAATTGATATGTCAATGGATTCCAGGACAGGAAGAAGATTATTAAAAGTTTGAAGGGACACATTATGAAACTTGCTTTGAATGATTTTGGATGCCTTGTAAGTAATGACTGTATTTGTGATTCTTTTCGCTCTTAAATTGGGATTTTTTTTCCCTTGTAAATGATATGGATTTACCCTCAGTCCTCTACTGACACATCTGTTTTTCATCCAGTTCCTTATCAGCATTATTTCCATTGTTGATGACACAAAGCTTGTTTCTAAGGTTACTTAGCTCTTGCATTTTTGCTTTCTGAAAATCACGCCTCTGTTACAAGCACTTAGCAATCAGCGACACTAATTTTTTTTTTCCTTTGGACTGGTAGATTGTGATTCAAGAGCTGGCAAAGCATTTGAAGGAACTCATTTTTGACAAGGTAATAGTTTCCCTTTGGCTGGATACATTATCTTTATGTCATGTTTCGAAAACTAGTGCACATATGACAATTACTAACGTGTCTTCCTGTTGGGACAGAATGGGAGAAGACCATTGCTGCAACTGCTCCACCCTCTTTGCTCACGCTATCTATCTCCGACTGATCTTGCTTGTCTGAGCTACAATGTGCCTTCTCTTAGTTCAAGGGAGGCATCGGAGAGTACTACCGAAGTTATGTCAGAAAATAAAGTGGATGCTGTGACTGATAAAGATCCCAATGGTTTGGAAGGCACACAGAATGTCTCTGAGAGCAAGAAGGATCCATCACAAAGACGACATGAATTGTTGATCAAAAGTGAGCTTGCTGAGGTGATGCTCGTACCTATTTTAATACTAGTGCTATAGAGCAAGGAGCTGTGTCTTTCTATTAAAAAAGTATGCAATTCTTGTAACATGGGTTAGATATAGTTTGTAGGCAACATTAATTACAGAACCCTGAATGACCTGCATACTCTCCTCATTAGACAGACTCTAATCCCGGTTTGTGCATTCACCAACGCTCCTGATCAAGATAAGCAAATGTAAAATTCTGTGCAACCAGAGGCCACCCACAGTATTGCCTATATTTTAAAGTTATTCTCCTAAGGGGTTATGTAAATTATTACTTACTGTTTTGGAAGTTACAGTCATACTGATTATATTTCTGTGCCATGCTCATTCTTGTGGTTGTGCTTATGTTGGTGCACTCGAAGCATAATTACTTGTGGCTCTTATTATTATTTTTATATTTATCGCAGGCTCTTGTCCAATCTTGCATTGAAAATGTTGGAGAATTACTTCGATCAAATTTTGGGAAAGAATTATTATGTGAGGTGATCTTCTATGTCATGTCCCATGCAGATAATGAAATCTGCTCTATCGATTGGTTTAGTTATCAGTTATCACATTCTACTTCTTTCAGCATCATGAGCTTGATATTAAATGTATTTCAACATGGCATAAATACTTCCTCTATGGTAGCTCTCCCCCAAAGAAATTCTGTATCATAGCATCATTTTGTTGGATAACACATTTTTTTAACCTAACAAGTAGTAATAACCCTTGTTCATTTTCATGTCATGTTACTTTTATGTAGAAGTCTGAATTTTGACTGACAGATAATGAAATTTGTGGGTCTTCATGTTAAAATGGCTATTGGTTCTTTTATCTAATGCGGAGGATTTTGTATCAACTAGTGCGAACTATTTCCTAGTTTTTTTTGTGGAGTGATGAGTCTACCAGGAATAACCACGTATATCTTCATACAAAACTACCGATAGCTCCTTTTTTCTTGCCCTTTGTTTGCCTTTTGACTATTCAGGTTTGTCATTGTTGTATAAATTTCATGACTGACTTGGATTGCATGGTTCCATTTACAAACCTGAAGGTTGCTGTTGGTGGAAAAGACAATGTTTTGGATGGCGTAACTGATAGAATCCACATGTTGCACGATGCAATAGCTTCTGATGCAGCCCAGCCGAAGACGGAAGACATTGAACATGCCTTTGAGAACTTCTTTTCCAGCCGTGTGATTAGAAGAATGATAATTGACTGCCCAGCATTTGCAATCACTCTCTGGAGAAAGGCTCTCCAGGGGAAGTACAAGATATGGGCTGAAGGGCACAGGTACTATGTTTTATTGTTTAACTTGTTGATATGGTACCCTGTAACCGTGCTGCTAAATGTTTGTATAATTGTCCTGAACATTTTCTATTGGCAATTTTGGACCTGCAACAATTCTGACGTTTTTTGTTTTGGACGTTTTGGCTATTGCAGTTCTAAGGTGGTTGCAGCCTTCATGGAATCCCCAAATTCCGAGGTGAGGGATCTTGCGAAACCTAAGCTGCAACCGCTAATTGACAGTGGCATTCTGAAAGTGCCGGACCATAAAGATGTGGAGAAATGACTTCAGCTGCTTCCGAAATGACTCACGGGTCATCATTTTTGTGTAATGGACAAGTTTTGTTACCCGAGCAAGTTCTGCTGATAAATTGTTGTCACTCGTAGTAGTGTATGCCAATCTTTGTACTCTTTATTACAGTGGTAAATCGGATCCAATACTTTGCTGTAAACTCTTATTCTCCTTTTAATTGTATTTTTTTGGTGGAATAGCCATTTTGGCCCTTAACTATCGCCACATTCTCAGTTTTGTCCTCAAAGTTTTACTTTTTGATTCACTTTCATCCATGAACTATCGAAGTGACCATTGTAGTTCCCAAACTCTTTGTTAGGCTCATCGTCGCTCAAACTGCTCATCCTTGCTCCTTGTCCTATATGACATGTTACAAAAGTTCGTTTAAGCTTATCCTCGCTCCTTGTGGCATGCTAATGCTTCGTGTACGTTAGAGGGTCTCATTCCCGTAATATCATATGGCACGTATTGAGTCAAGAGTAGTTTAGTCTTTTTTATTATAGGGTTTGGCTGTCTCGTGTACTAATATATATCCCGATTTGGGGCTGGTCAATATACCTTTCAGCTTCTCTTATTCGTAACACCACCTGCGGTCACTAAACAAAGCTATGCCATCTAAATAATATCCTAAGAGCATCTCCAGCTGGGCCCAGCTGGGCCCTTAAATTGGATCCTCTGTATTAGTAAATTTTCAGTTACGCTACTACACTGTAGCTTTCCCGAATAGGTTTCGTTTATGTCAAGTAATTCTGATCTAAACAAGTTCGAGATGGAAAAGAAGGAACAAAAAAAAAAAAGTCTGCGCTTGTGAAGCTAAAGTTCACCATGCACGTTTGGTTCTCTCAGTGCATTCTGCTGCCGCCTTCCTGATCTGATACACCGGCGACTCCCCTCCTCCCCTGCACCACCTCTGGTTCTGAATGTTCTGATCGGCGCGCGCCAGACGCTCGTCGAACCACCAGAACTCTGAGGTGCCGAACGGCGTCACCGGCGGCGGGCGGACGTGCGGGTAGTCAGGGAAGCGGCGGCGGTGGTCGGAGGGGTCGAAGAGCGGGAACGACTGGCGGCGGCGCGCGCAGGCCGCGGCATCGTTGGCCTTGAGGCATCCGTCGATGACCCGGCACTCCTCCCTCATCCGGTTCTGCATGTCCCGCAGCGCCTGCGTGGGCGCCGCCACGGCGCGAGGCTGCTTGCTCCTGCCCGCCGGCTTCATCTGCTTGTCAGACGTGGCGCGGAGCCTGGCGCCGCCGGTGGCCGCCGCCGACGACCTGGCGGCGTGGCGGTCGTGGCACGTGGCGCAGAAGCTGGCGCGCCGGTCCGCGTCGAAGGCTCGCCGGCGTGACCTGTCCGTCAGGCACGCGTGCGCCTGCATGCATGCATGAAGCCGTGACACAAGCAGCGGGTCAGATTAAGCGATCAATTAATGTTGTTGCAATAAATGCGGCGCGTGAGAGGAGCGAGCTCGTATCCGAAGCGGCTGCGCGCGTACGCCAGCCGGTGCCGTGGCATGATCGCATCGGATCACGATCGCCATGTACGTACTGTCCTGGCGGCACGGGCACCGCGAGCCTGTCAGCCACGGACTCCATTAACGCCCGTTGCCACGCATGAGCTGTAGTATGGAGACCCACACAATTACACAAACCAACCCAACGCATGCATGATGCATCCCTTGATCGAAACAGAACTAACAGCAGGCTCCGAAAACTGCTAGCATTCTCCCAGGAGAATGGGATCGATCGCAACAGACACAGTCACTGATGAACTAATTGTGGAGTAATGATGCATCATGCATCTACTGCTGAATTGGATTGAAATTTAAAATGCAGCTCGAGACTGCAGTGGAAAGGCGAAGAGATTCGAAATAAAGGTCAGGACGAAAGCATCACGAGGATTGAGAAGGGGACTCGATGCGCGTACGGAGAATTTAGAAATGGAGAAGAACTGAAGAAGAAGCGTCACCTCGGAGACGATCTTGAAGGCGACCTCCGCCTTGGGGTGCCTGTTCTTGTCCGGGTGCAGCTGCAGCGCTGCACGCGTCCAAACCCACACAACAGAACAAACACAGATAGATCATTAGTTCATCGTCCGTTTGCAACGCGTGACAAAGCAAACTCCATCCAATATCCCAATCTCTAATCTCAATTTTTGGCTTACCGAGCTGCCGGTACCGCCGCCGCACGGCGTCCTCGGACGCGGCCTCGCCGATCTGCAAGCCAATGCCGCCATTGGTTCATCATTGTCAGAGAGAGGACGAGTAACGCCATGGATCGATCGGAGGATGAGGAGGAGGGGAGAGGGATCGAGCGGAGGCGGCGCTACTCACGGCGAGGACGAGGTACCAGTCGACGAAGTGCGGCCGGCCGCCGCGCGGGGATCGGCGGCGGCGGTGCGGGCACGACGCGAACGCCGCCGACGCCGCGCACACCTCCCGCGCCGCCTGCGCCTTGGCGGCGTCCGCGTCGAGCTCCCTTCCGGTTCCGGCGCCCGCCATTGCTGGGTCGCCACGCTGCTTCGGAATGAAAAGACGCGTCACACAACTAGGCGACGATCCTCGATCGGCGGACGGTGGCGGCCATGCACGCGCGCGCGGCGATCGATCGGCCTCCCTCGACTCGACTCCCAGCGGTGAAGCCAGTAATAGCGAGTCGAGTGGAGCGCATGCACGTGCGTTCGTCACGTACGCGCGCCGTGCGTGGCGGTGACCATCACGACCCAGCAAGGATAGGATCGGCCGTGCGTCTTGGACTGCTCGGGCATGCGCAGTTGGGGTGACAAAGGAGAAGATGACAAGTTGGGCTGCGGGTACTGCGGGGGGCGACGGTTTCGAAACGGAGAAAAAGGCATCCATTTCGCTCTACCCGAGATCGACAAGAAGCAGGAAGAGGATGACAGGTGGGGCCGCACGTCAGAGACGCCTTTCCCCCCGTCTCGAGCCCTACCCGGTACCGTACGTGCTATTCTTTTTCGTCGATTCTTGTGTTTCTCTGTCGAATTTCGCTGTGTGTTCAGACATGATGCAATTCTTATTCTCAACACAAAGACATGATGCATCTCTCCGCGTGCTCGAAATTGCAGTAAACGAAACGAGACACGTCACAAGCTGACGGTATGCGTTGCCAACGCGAACATCGTGTCAGTATACTATATGAAATTGCGAGTGATCTACGATCTGGTATCAAGTATGTACGCAGAGCTGCGATGACCGGCCGGGAATGGACCACACTCTTGTCCTGTTGCTTCATGTGAGCGTCCAAAGGTTTTAGGTGTGTCCAACGGCGGCGAGCAAAAGTCATGGTGTCCTTCTGGTTCTGGCCTCGCTCGCCGATGTGGCTCTCCATCGGCGGCGGTGATGACAGCCAGAATAAAAATCGATGCTAATCCTGGTTAGGTGGGTGCACAGGTCATCAGATCGCGCTAGGACCATGCTGTGATCTGCACCTGCACTTGCGCCCGGGTGTCTTCCAGCTTGGCTCTGTTGGATGGAACTCTTCATGTCCAAGAACAGCATAATGTAGCAACGAAAAAAAAGTGCGAATTGTACTTGGGCTTCTTGAGCCTTGAGACTCTGACAGCAATGTCTCTCAGCAGCCTTGATGGTTGACAATGAAAGAAACCCACGGTCAAAGAGAATGCATTGAACAGTGTTCTGAGATGAGATAAATATAGAAAAGTTGAATAAATAGTGTGTCTTTTTTTACACTTTCGTGAATCTAAATGCTCCCAACCACACAGTAGAGCAGGCCATAGGTGGCTCAGCGACCAATGCAGCTCGTTGGCACGATAGCTCCAACCTTATGTTCGGTCGTGTTACCAGACCAATATGTCCTGAATATAGGTGCGACACTGTAAAATTCCTCTGCTACAAATGGAGTTCATTGCTTTCTTCTTTTAGAAAAAAAAAGTCAGAAGAAGGGTGTTCAGTAGAATCATTTGGATTGCCCACATTGTCAGAGTCTCGTTAATCTTGCCGGCAGCCAGCCAGTCCAGCACCAAGGTGTAGTTTAGATTTAAGATATTTAATATTCCTCCCATCACATTCATCACATTTTTTCTTATCATTTTCTCACTATTTATTGCTACAGTACATATCTGCTACCGTAAATCTCTCACAATCCCCACCAACTAAACACCCCCAAGTGGGCCGCGTGCGTCTGTTCTAGTCAAATCATCCGATGTCGGCCCAATTGCTACCCAGCAACGGCCATCCTGGCCCCACAGAGCCTGGGCCCACAAGTCGGTCTGGATGTGCGCGAGTCGAAAATGAGTTTGTGCCCAATCATTTGTGCCTGCCCATGCCCTCCTTGATTTGATGCCCCCGATCTGACCAATGGACAACCATGTGATCCACGCTGTCCTCCCGGGCCCACCCGCACCCGATAAGCATCAGGAGAGCTCGATAATGCCGTGCCATTTAATTACGGATGTGTGCAGGGTCGTTTTCGCAAAAAGGGCCGCGCTTCGTTTAGATTGTAGGAAAAAACACTGTAGCATAAGAAAAACAATGTAGCATTCGCTGGGAAACGTGTTTTGTGAGGGAGGAATAGTGAAAAGTTGGAATGAATAGTGAAAAGTTGGAATGAATAGTGAATAGTTGGGAATCTGAACATGGCCTCAGATTTGTTGCTACGTGGACTACTGCATTATACTGTTGGCATGACAAATTCGAGAGTTGTCAAATGGTTTGACATGACCAACTGTCATCCTATCAAAAATATATTTCTTATGAAAAAATATGTATGTGTTGTAAAAAAAAAAGGTACATTGTTTCCTGAGAGAATGAGGGGTTTAATAGATAAATACAACAAAAATAATTTTAATCACACAACAGAAATAACTAGTTTTTGTCTCACTAATGCACATTTGCTTAATTTCTTTTGAAAACGTACGTGAGAGTTGTGTATCTTTGTACGAAGAAGAAGTAAGGCCTTGTTTAGATCGCCAACTTTCGCCAACTTATTTTGCCAACTTGTCACATCGAATGTTTGGACACTAATTAGGAGTATTAAACATAGGTATAAAAATAAACTAATTACATAGATGGACTCCACATCGTGAGACGAATCTATTAAGCCTAATTAATTCGTCATTAGACACTGTCGTGCTACAGTAACCCGTCATTAAAAATGCACTAATGACGGCACATATTAGGCTTAATAGATTCGTCTTACGATGTAGAGTCCATCTGTGTAATTAGTTTTATAATTAGTCTATATTTAGTACTCCTAATTAGTGTCAAAAGGATGGATGTGACATTTCGCCAACTTTCACCAACTCATCTAAACAGGGCCTAAATGTCGCATGAGATCAATGAAGCTTTTTGGGCGGACCCATAATGAACTCCCATGCAAAATTATTGCTATTGCGTGTAGAGGATTGCAACCGGACCACATCAAGCGGTCCATGTCATCTTTTCAGATCGTGCTACCAAGTACCAACACCTTGTCTCGTTTCATTTATCACTCTTAAAACACGCACAATATCACTTCCAAATATCGTGCTACTACTATCATTCAGCATAGGCCCTCAGAGAGGAAACTCATTCTTTTTTGTTCTAAAAGAAATTAAAAACAAAATCATCACTGACAAGATTAGCCTGCCTGGCTCACTTGCAAGTTGCAGAATTTACAAATCAGCCCCTTGCAAAATAAAAGCCCTCTTCCCCAATTCATTCTCCCCTTCGTCGCCACTTCAACTTCAACGCCTCTCTCGCGATCGCCCAAATCCTTCCCACCTCCTCCTCCCCGCCCGCCCGCCCGCCGCGAATCCCGAGACGCCGCCCCCGCTGGCGCTCGATGCCGGCCACCGTCGCTGCGGCGGCGGCGGCCGCCGCGTCGGGTGGTGCGTTCCTACTGTACCTGCTCATCACCTGCCGCCCGCAGCCGCCGCCGCCGGAGGCCGAGAGGGGGGCAGAGGGGGACGAGGCGTCGCCGCTGCTGCGGGGTTCCGGGGCGGAGAGCGACCGCGAGGAGGAGCCGTGGCCGGACAGGGCGCCCGTGACCTGCTGCGAGGCGGCCGCGGTGGCCGCGCGCACGGCACGGCGCACGTGGGAGCTCACCGTCGGCCGATGGGGCCTGCACGGCATCGCCTTCGGGATCAAGCGCCACATGAAGCGTCAGGTACTGCGAGATTTCTCGGTTTGCTCTCGTTCACTGTGTCTCTGACTCGCTGAGTGTGCCCTGCCCTCTGCTGCTTCTGTGCGACTGTGCGTGCTCTGTTTTCTTTTGCTCTGCTTCATTATTGATTGGATCATCAAAGGATTATTTGATCAGCGATTTCGAAAACAGAGTGATTACAGAGCTGAAATATCCACTGTAATTAGCTGCTACATTTCGTGAAAACGACCCCTGTTGGCTCCAGACCTCCAGTGCTGAAGCTACTACTGTAGTTGGCTAGTTGCTTTCAGTAGAGTTTTTCCATTATCCACTTGCTGAAAGTGTTTGTGTAAAGGCTGAGCTTCTGAGCATTTTATGGTTTGACTTGCATTGACTTGGAAGACAGGTTTTGAGTTTTCTTTACCTTTGGGTAACTTTTTTTTTTAATTATGAATTAGTTGCTTGACTGGATACGTCATTGCACTAGGATCCTGGCACTTGCTGCATCCTGATCGTAATGAACTGCCCATCACTTGAGCTCGAGTTAAGATCGGTGCTAAACATATGGTTATAAGTTATTTATTACAAGATCTGAATCCGTCTGTTTTCTTATTAGATTATTAAGTTTAGAAGTGTGATCGTAATATGAAGGCATATAGCAAATGACACCATTCGATAATGTTTCATGACAGATCCATTTATCTTTTAGATGGATCTAGTCATTTGGTTATGGTTGCACGAATGTTTTCGAATCAGACAATCATTCTGCACTATGATCAAGATATTGAGCTGTCTCTGTACCATGCGAAATGGTTTATGTCATATAGAGTTAACAAACCGTTTATTCCAGGATTGAAAATCAACTAAATCAGTTGACTTACATCTGCATTATAGTTTTATGTTAAAATTGTGTCTCTAATACAAGTGCTGAAAGTGGATCAACTCTCCATGATATTACCAGTTCGCCTCTGCATTTTTCTCTTGTACACAGTTTACGCATAGGCAATGGAGGAAAACATATGGTAACTTATTTTCCTGACTGTGCTACTTCAGGGAAATTTACAGCATGAGTATAGTGGAAATGATTGCCGCCAACTTAAAGGCCATCAGGCGCATACTGAAGTATCTTCGCTCCTCGAGTACTTGAAGCTCTGCATGTTCTTCTCAAAGAAATCTTTTTCGGCATTTCTGAAGTTTGGTGGGTACAAACAAGAAGACATTCTCATTCACAAGGCTAGGGCGAGGGTGAGTAAGTATCACTGACGTTAACTTGCGCTTATGGTCATAATGAATGTTCAACCACATATGTAGTTAGAACGTGACTTATTCTTGGTTTGTTGCTCAATGCAGCTCATGCAGCCTTCTTTTGCACTGGTGTGTGACAAAAGGACCAAATGCTTTCTGCTTTTCATTCGGGGTGCTATCAGTACTAAAGAACGCCTGACTGCAGCAACTGCCGCTGAAGTTCCTTTTCACCATATAATTCTAAGTGAAGGACAGATCAAAAATGTAGTTTTAGGATATGCTCACTGTGGGATGCTTGCCGGAGCTCGTTGGATTGCAAGATTAGCTATTCCCCATCTTCATAACAAATTAAAAGAATTTCCTGGGTACCAAATAAAGGTAATCCTCGCTAATTCTGTCAAGTGAATGAAATGCATAGATGCCCATGATGCGTCAGTTTATCATATTTGAATACACAGTCCCTTCCTTTTTTTTCACTCTTCTTGTCATTTGAAGTGCTCATTTGCAACTATTAGCTATTGGTGATTGATGCCCCGAATGAATAGTTAAGTTGTCAAGGCTCTTGAGAGCTAGCACTGCTAGTTACTTATGCATTTCATATCGTCTATGTTTAGAATGAAACAAATGGAAACTTGCACTTGTATTGGTTAGTTTGTGTAAATTTTAAATTGGAGGGGGTCTACTTAATTTCCAACCAATGCTGGTATGCCTTAGGTATAGCTTTATAGAGGTGCCTGATAATGTGGCTAGGGTATGTACATCTTGAGCTTATGATTTCATCTGGTGTTCTGCTTCAAACTGCTGTTTAAGGCTTAGAATGAGCGCTGTCCACAGATAATTCATAATAGGTATTATGGCCTTATGGGTAGCATAATCATATTAGAGCTCAATATCTCCGAAACATGTTAACATGTCTAAAATTGATCTAATCTAACATGGCGCTACCCTTTGTACTAGGTCATTGGGCATTCAATGGGAGCCGGCATCGGATCAATTTTAACATATATTCTCCGTGAGCATTATGAGTTCTCGTCCTGCAGTTGTCTGGCATTTGCCCCTCGTAAGTGAAATGCACAAACTTTCATTTTTGTTGATTGTTGAACTTGTGATGTGAAAGATATTGCTTTTCATTTTTGTTGACTGTTGAACATTTGATGTGAAAGATCTTGTTTTTCATTTTATTGATAATCCTAAACCCCCTGTGCTGGCATATCTGGAATGCCCCATTGGTTTTTGTGTTTCGAGTTGCTTGTTGGCCACTTTTGGTTTCTTTAATAGCTTCATTAGTCCTCTGTTTGAATGGCAGTTAACCATGATTGTGAAGTATGATTGTGAAGTATAGAACATGACTTTTGAGCAATGTTTTGACTTTGGGATCTATACTTTCTGTACTGAAAATTGGCAGAAGCATATTTCCTTTGTAGAAATGATTTCCAGAATTCTTAAGTACCTCATTACACAAGATTCTTACCCTTGCTACAAATTTTCTGGAAGCACCAGTTAACCATGATTGTAAAGTATAGAACATGACTTTTGAGCAATGTTTTGATTTGGGATCTATGCTTTCTGTACTGAAAATTGGCAGAAGCATATTTCCTTTGTAGAAATGATTTCCAGAATTCTAAAGTACCTTTTCTGTTTATTTAGCTGCTTGCATGACATGGGAGCTGGCTGAGTCGGGCAAAGATTTCATCACTTCACTTGTCAATAGAAATGATGTGGTGCCAGCAATTTCAAAAGTTTCTTCTGAGAGCCTGCGATCTGAGGTACCATGCTGACAACTCTTTTCAGCAGCTTATAAAATGTAACTGGACTTGAACTGACATAGATATAGTTGATGAGTAAAAGTATAGGACTATCACAAAAGATTCCTCACTGATCTTTCTTTTTTTCAAGTCATTTTCTGATGTCTCAATACTTTAGCTTGATCTCTTATTTCTCTACTGTAGGTAATGGTATCATCAAAGCTCGATGATCTGCAGGACCACTTTCACCATAATCTATTTGCTAGTATAAGTCAGCGTGTTGCCTTCTTCAAGTCCCATATGCTGTCCGTCTCTCATTCATCAGGGAAGATTGCAGATCATGACTCTAGCATTTCTGAGGTAAAATCCCTTAAAATCTCAGTCTTCTACCTATGAACTTTTTATGGCTGCTCTATTCTTATATTTTGAAATAAAGGAGACATCTTTAGGCATGAATCCTACACAAATAACAGAGTAATCACCCAGGATTTTTAATTCACTAGTAGCAGTTGAGGTCCGCTGAATCTTTCTGGTGTGCCATCCCAATCGCCACTAATTCCACTAGTCCACTAGCACCTGTGGGCCTCCAACCCTTCTGTCTAGTATTTGGTAGTTTGTAGTTCCAGTTATTATTCTTGAGTTTTCTGGTTAAATCTATTGGTGAAATGTTACTTTGCTATAGTGAGAGCACGCTGTCAAAAAAGAAAGGCGAGTGTATCTCTTTTCTCTCATTTGAAGCTTAGAATTATGTTTCTGAGAATTTGTTCCTTCTGCCGTGCAGCCTTTGCTCAAAGATGCTGCAGATGTCATACAGCCTGCAGCAAATGGACACAGCATTGTTGTTACCTCTGAAGAAAGGGTCACACTAGTTAACAATGAAGATGTTACCTGTGTGAAGTCTGCTGTTTCAATCTTGGTATCACAAGAAGATTCAGATAGCAACGGAGCATTGGACACAGACCAATCATCCTTGTCACCAAATGAAGGAAAAGAAGTTCCAAATCAGGACAGCGCTGGAAAGGATAAACAGAAAGAACCGATTTCTGCCAGCGGCTCACGCCAATTCTTCCCTCCTGGGAGGATCATTCACATGGTTGCCCTGCCCCCGCCGGACTTGGCTCCTGGCGAGGGCACCAGCAGCAATGAGATCATCGGAATCTACGAAACGCCAAGGGAGTTATACGGGAGAATAAGGCTCGCGCCGAATATGATTAAAGAGCATTACATGCCTAGTTATATAAGCACAATGGAGTCGTTGTTGGAACAGCTTCAGAAAGACGATGGTGACAATACTGTATGTACCACATCAAATGACCTGTGAATTATTGTAGAAAACTCGGTTGTGATTAATCCAATTCTTTGTCATAATAAAATGCTGCTCGCATTTCTTCGTGAAATGGACGTCCTCCGTACGCTTGGCTCCCTCGGTCTTCCTCGAGCTGCCATGCATGCCCCTGGGAATCCTCTCGGCCTCAGGCTACAAGAGATGAAATGAAGAAAGCACCTCCCTGAGAGACAAGGAGCACGCAGCCTCTCTTTGCAAAGCCATAGCTCGCTCGCAGGGATCGATCGACATGGCTGCCGCTGGTGGTGCTTGCCTCCGCGCCCTCGTCGTCGTCCTCGCCGTGTCCATCTCCCTGTGGGGCGCGACCGCCGAAGTCAACGTGAAGGAGACGTGCAAGTTCACGGCGCACCCTAACTGGTGCGAGAAGGCAATGGGCAAGCTGGTGGGGCCGGGTGGCCCCGCGCCAGCGCCGGCATCCAGTTCAGATTAACTCGCAATATTTTTGGTGATATAATGTTGTAACACGATGTTCTGTGTTATTTGATCGTCCAAGGCGCTAAATGTCTTGAAATTCAAATAAATGGTTCCTGAGTGAACTGATTGTAAACTCTTTTTTGTCTTTTTTTTTTCCTTCGTTCCTCTGGCATGTAAATGATGATTGCAGTGCAGCTCAAGCGCATGCAGTGCAGGCAGTACGATAAAAGCTCAAGCGCATGCATTGCAGGCAGTACGATCGCAGTTTCTCTTCCTCGCAACGAGCCATTCGTCCAGATCGCCGGCCCTAGCTAGCTTCTTCCACTTTCTCTGGTCTCGACTCGCCGGAAGCGACTTCAACAAGTCGTCGAGACTCGAGAGAACACCATCGTGCATTCGTGCGCGATGGAACGCCACAAGCACCCTGTCCCCCGTCCCAGCGACGACGTTCTCATCGACACCTACCTCCGCTCCAAGATCGCCGGCGATCCATTCCCCAACGGCATCATCATCCACGAAGCCGACGTCTACTCTGAGTACCCATACGATCTGGCGCGCAAGTACACGCCCGCGCATGGCGCCGGCGACGGGGACAGCGCCAGCGTGTGGTATTTCTTCAGTCCCGTGCGCTACGCTAGCGACAACAGACGGTGGAGGAAGGGAGTCTGGCATCCAGAGGGCCGCGCCAAAGATGCCAAGGGAAGCGCCGACGGTGGCACCTTGCTTGCAGAAGCTGACGTACAAGGAGAAGACGGCGTCGGCGGTCGTCAAGCCGGGGTGGCTCATGACCGAGTACGCCGCCGCCTCCCAAGAGCACGGCCAGCTGGTCCTCTGCAAGATCCACAGGTCGCCTCGTGGCAGAGGATCCGACGTGCCCTTGTGCGGCGAACGCGCAGCAGCAGCGACGAACGAGCGCCGGCGCTCCGCAGATCGCAGCAGGCGACGTCGACGCGTTCGCGGCGTTGCGGGCGTTCATGGAGACCGATGAAGACGACACGGGCGTCCAATTGCCTGCCACGGCCGGTGCCACCTTTGTTGTTGTTGTTTTTCGAAACATTGTTTGCTCTTGCTTTTTGAATACCATCCACACTGAAGTTAAACAACCAAATTAAATAAACAGACATGAATACACGATAGCACATAGCAACTACATCACGTGTATACACTCAGCATGCAGCATGCAGTTGAGCCTGAGCTAACAGTCCGTTCATCAGAACTTGGAGATGAAGTCGTAGATGCAGTTGAGCCTGAGCTAACAGTCCGTTCATCAGAACTTGGAGATGAAGTCGTAGATGTGGTCGCTGACCTCGTCGGCCTTCTCCTGCTGGATGAAATGGCCGGCGCCGGGGATGACGACGACGTCCTCCAGCATCGGCACGTCGGCCTTGAAGCCGTCCTTGTGGATGTAGTCCTGGATGCCCGGGTAGTGGTAGGTGAGGTCGCCGTCGCCGACGATGTACCTGGTGGGCACCTGCACCTTGGCGTCCGCCCATGGCGCCGCCAGCTCCCAGTTCCGGTCCATGTTCCGGTAGTAGTTGATGGCACCGGTGAACCCTGTCCGCTCGAACTCCGACATGAAGTAGTCCATGTTGTTATATCTGTGGATATCTGTGGATCGCCTAGGAGTGGATCGAGTGGGTTTGTAACTGTAAATCTGTGAATGACATACCTCTGGTATTTGTGCTTGTCACTGGTTCTGTTGATGGAGTCTGCGCACGGGCAGCGACGGTCGGTGTAGTCCCATCGACGAGGTTGCAGTGGCGGCGCCGGTGGAGCTTCCCATCGCATACAGCGCCTCCTTTCGATCGGGCTAGGGTTTGGAGGTGGGGAATGGACTGAAGCGGTGAACCTCGTTCTCTGTGTCCTGGCCCCACCTCCCTATTTATGGCACTGCGCGACAGGGCCCACCAGCCTTATTGGGCTGGGCATCCCCGATCAGGATGCGAGGTCAAGGGTCCAATAGGCCTTTGGGCCTATTGGGGTAGAGATCAACCTAACAATCTCCCCCTTGATCTCATCTTATACTTTTAACCTTATGCTTCGAAGCAACTCTTTTCAAAGTACTCGTTCCACCACAGATTAATACATAGAGCATGCCTCATCGTCACGGTCTAATTACCGATAGAATCAACAGCTACAATGCACCTTTCTGTTTTGAAACAAATTCTATATCCTTCGGGCCTTCTTGTTGTCCGGAAATCATAGACTATACCATGAACCCATGTCGACTCTGGGCGGTAAGCCTTTAATGAGCGGATCCACTAACATTTGTCTGTTACTTTTATGCACAATGCATTTCAATACGATTCCGGACTCTCTCCTTTACAACACGTACTTCTGTGTCAATGCGTTTGCCGCCACACTTGATTCGTTGTCAAAGGATCGGATAATTTGAATGGTCATAGCTGTTATTAACCATTATCAACTCTGGGCACGGGTTTTCTTAAACCATATTTCCTGTCCCTCAGCCTTGTATCATGCTAAGTCATATCTTTCATCATAATGATGATAAATGTTTCATTCTTTGGAGGTTTTCCACACAAAAACTCCAAGCGCGAAAGTTAGCGACAACTGTGGATTTCGCTAAACATTTCGCATATTCTATCTTCGCACTCTCAACCATTGAGAGTACTTAATCTTTTTCAACTTAGCATGAGGCCAATGTTCTTTTACTCCATTCCAGTGATCTATATCTGGACTGGACATTGCCAAAACAACCCGGATTCGTGAACTATGTCAGGGTAACAATATTCTTTTGCATTCATTGAGCTTTCAACAGCTAAAGCATATGGTACCATATCCTTTTGATCTATTTCATATCGATTCTTGGAACGGTAAAGTTCCAGATTTATTACCCTTGACTCATAAGAACAGGCGTATATTTTTCTCACATGCATTCTTTATAGGATTTTCTTAGCATGCCTATACAACATTCTCTATACCCCCTTCTATTCTATCTCGGTGAATCTCAATCCTTTTAAACAGAGACATTTCACCAAGAACATTCTTTGAACTTTGAGGACAATAACTTCTTCTCCTCCTGTAGTAGGTCCAAATCACCACTAACAAGTAGGACGTCATCCACATGTACAGGATTGGGAAATGAATTTTCCATTCTATATCTTTGCACAAATATATTATCCTCTCATTTTCTTTAACCCAAAAAACTAATTCTTTAGAGTACTATCTAGAGCCTTGGCTCTAGTCCATAACAGATCTCTTCAGGCAGCATGTCTTATATTCTTTTAGTTCCACAGCAAAACCATAAGGTGTGCCATGTTTCAGTTTTCATACAAATTCTCTTTGTGAATGCTACCTTTTTCTTTCATCCGATGTAACTCAGATAATTGTGTGCCACTATCTATTCATTCTTTTCGCACAAATCTTCCGATTTATGTTGCGCTTTGTCTTGACATATTCTCTTTGGAGTCACATTTCGTCTTGTAGACCCTTTATAATCTACTGTTTTGGCTCCATTGAGAATTACTTTGAGTCTCAAATATCTCCGAGACTCATCATCAATTCTTTTGCCATTTAAATCTTATTTTCTTATTCTTAGAGACCACCCGAGGCCTCAACTGTTGGCACTTCTTTCACATGGGGTTGTTGTTTACTCTTTATTACCAAAAGGTAATTGATTCTACTGTCTTCCATTGCCAAGAGGCAATATATAATTTACTTATTAATCTTCTTATAGAGCTGAACAACATGCTCCCCCGGATACAATCTAGTCGAGCCTTAGGTATATTCATACCATGCTCCCCCATATCTCTTCATCTTTCAAATATAGGGCATCTTTAAACTTTATTATTTGGGTTTACTCTGTTGAAACTTTCTTTTATCTATGGCACTTTAAGCACCATCTTAGAATCTTAGTATTCCAGAATAGTGAAAGATCCAGGAATACATCTATTTCTTTACTTTAGGGTATCATCTATATGACCGTCGTACTCCCCTGAACGATCATCTATAGATCACTTTAGATGCATACTATGCATCACATTTATCGTATGGGGAAATATCTTTCTTAATTGTCTTTCATTTCTCCCCCTCGAAATGTGGTGTGAATTCTTCTACCACAATTTCGAAACCATTCATAACTTCTGCAACTTATTCACATGAGCATATCATGCAAACAATGTTATATCTGTTTTATTTGGGAGTACACTTTCCTCAATTCACAAAAGAGTTCTTTATCAATAATTCTTTCGCAAGTCACACTTGCATATCATTCTTCTCTTGAGGTTCGTCTGTAATCTTTTAATTCTTTTGAGACTCATTGAGTCCTTAATTAACTATGGCACGTGAAAGTGCATGGTCTATACTAGGATAGCATAAGAGCTACTCCATACTTTTGTCTGCGAGTATGATCCAATAAAATCACATGAGTCATCATATATATCTCCTGTCATGCAGGATAACTCCTTTCTTATACTTTACCCTGTCATGCAGGGATTTTCCCAGAATGTCAGTATTGACTCGTGTTCTATATCAAATTCAGAAATAATTCCGAATATTCTGTAACAAACACATGCTTAATCTGACTTTGGTCAAATTAAACATGTATCTGAATTTAGTCAAATCTTCTTCATAAAGAGTGCATGTAATAAAAAAAATAAACATTTCTCAAACAACACTCTCAATGATATATCTTTCTTGGATTGATATCCTAGAATTCTTTTCTTTTGAAGTCATTCTATAGAGAGAGTATACTCCCTCATACTATTACCTCCATTCTTTGTCATCTTTGGGTCACTAGTACCCAAACTTTTATCTCGTTTTGTTTTCATGAATGAAAACCTGAAATCTTTTGTCTGAGAAAACATTCAATAGTAAACTATTAAACTCTGTAAAATTTTGTTTCTTTCTATATCACCTTTGGGCAGAAGATAGAACAAAACATCAAACTTTTACATTATTTTCACATCACCTTTGGGCAGAAATGGAAATAACGTATGACCAAATCTCAATTTATTGTTTAGAACAATAAAACATCTATTTCTTCATTTATTCCATATCATATATGAAGACTTAATTATCTGTTGAATCATTAGAACATCATACTTCTACATTAACTCCACATCACCTTTTGGCAGAAATGGAAATAATGTATTGAAATCTTAATTATCTGTTAAAACAATACACTTCACACTAAATTCTCCCTTTGGTTCGAATTCAGTAGGAAGGTAATTATCTTTATTGCAGCGGAAACAAGAAATATACATTTCTCTAGTTCAAGAATATTTCTTGATTTTTATCTGATATCTGGAAAACTGATCACTTTGATGCAAAATTTTCCTCTGGTTCAAGAGAGTCTCTTGATCTTTATCTGTTCCCTGAAAAATTGATCACTTTGATGCAAACTTCATCAGAGATTTAAACCTTTAAACATAAAACTCACATAATTATAATATTGTTATTATCAGCTTTGGCCAAAAAATAACAGTATCATAATTTCTTTAAATAAATGTCTTTAATTATAATATTATTATTATCAGCTTTGGCCAGAAAATAAAAAATACCATAATTTTCTTTAAGCAAATATCTTTAATTATAATATTATTATTATCAGCTTTGGCCAGAAAATAACAATACCATAATTTCTTTAAACAAATATGTTTATTCTCCTCTAATTAATATCTTTACTGTGCAGCGGAAATCTTGGAAATATTAGATCTATTCATAAGCAAATTCTGTAAATCTTTTACATTGCAGCGGAATTCAATAAAAGAAAAAATAAATCTATTCAGAAGAAATACTCTGTAATCTTTTACTTCTCTAATAAATGGACCTTTGGTCCAAATTAAATTAGAGAACAAATTCTATCAAAAAAAACATGAGACAAATGCTTCTGAAATTGAATAAACAAATAACTAAAGTCTACTGTGCTTCGCAGGCCGATCTGGCCCGCTCGCACGCGCGGCCCAACAGCAGCTCGGCCCAGTTGCGCTTTCGGCGCTCCGCGGCTCGGCTCGGCTCGGCTCTCTCTGTTGCGGCTCAGCACTCTCTCTCTCTGTTGCGGCTCGGCTCGCTCTCTGTTGCGGCTCGGCTCGCTCTCTGTTGCGGCTCGGCTCGCCCTCTGTTGCGGCTCGGCTCGCAGGCCACAACCTGGGCCTGGGCCGGGAATTCTCCCTCCCGCCTGGGCCGAAAGATGGCCCATCGGTTGTTCGGCCGCTCCTAGCCGTCGATCTACATCCGACGGTCAGCCAGGCTTCTCGCTGGATCAAAAAACCCGGCGACCCATCCTTTCCCAAACCCTAGATTCTTTTCCCTTCTCTCTCCCGGCCGCAGCCGTTCCTGCGTTGGTGGCGCCGCCAGCGCTCCTCGCCGGCGCGCCATCGTCGCGGGCAGCCGCGCGCCATGTGGAGCACAACAGCGATGTGGCCTTCCTTCTCTCTACCCCTTCTTGCTCTCTACCCCTTCTTGCTCGCGGTGGCGGCGGCCGCCGCCGCCTATGGTGGACGGAGGTGCCCCGTGCGGCTCCTTGGAGGCGCGGTTCTCGTCCGCTTCACCAGGTACGGTCGTTGCGCCATGGTCGTGCCAAGGCCAACCGATGTTGATCCGTTAACCTCTTTCTCCCTTGATTCCAGGTCGAACATGCGGAAGGGCGAACGGCGTGGTCAAGCCGCCACCGCCGCTTCTGTTGCGCCCTTGCGGGCCTCCTCGCCGGCGCCGCGTGCGTCTCGCGCGCGGCTCCGTCGAGGAGCTTCGCCGGGGTGCCTTCGATGGCGCCGCCAGCATGGTCAGCACAAAGGTGAGGCAGATCTAGGGTTTCGGTTGTTCATTATTCCGATTTGAAATTGAAATCGGTTCTAGGGTTTCGGTTCTTTCTATTGATCTTTATTCCGATTCGATGCGAATCGAAATCTCTCTGTTTCTTTTCTTCGTCCTCAGATTCGGATCGGATCTTCTGTATCGGAGATCGAAACCTCCTCTGTTTCTCTTTCTTTCTTCCCCAACTCAGATCCAACTATCTAGCGAGGCTCTTGATACCAATTGTTATATCTGTGGATATCTGTGGATCGCCTAGGAGTGGATCGAGTGGGTTTGTAACTGTAAATCTGTGAATGACATACCTCTGGTATTTGTGCTTGTCACTGGTTCTGTTGATGGAGTCTGCGCACGGGCAGCGACGGTCGGTGTAGTCCCATCGACGAGGTTGCAGTGGCGGCGCCGGTGGAGCTTCCCATCGCATACAGCGCCTCCTTTCGATCGGGCTAGGGTTTGGAGGTGGGGAATGGACTGAAGCGGTGAACCTCGTTCTCTGTGTCCTGGCCCCACCTCCCTATTTATGGCACTGCGCGACAGGGGCCCACCAGCCTTATTGGGCTGGGCATCCCCGATCAGGATGCGAGGTCAAGGGTCCAATAGGCCTTTGGACCTATTGGGGTAGAGATCAACCTAACACATGTCCGCCTCCGTCAGCCACGGAGGCAGCGACCCATCAGCGACGGCGTCGGCCGCCTCTGGCTTCTTGCCGCCGGACGACTCGGGGGTGAAGCGCATGGACAGGATCCGCCTCATGATGTTCCGGGCGTTGGCTGGAGAGTACTCCTTCTCTGCAACCCCGGGCTCCTGCATCGTGCATCCATTTTTATTCGTATCGCTCGAATTGAGTTAGCATTCTAGAAACATAATAGAATTACATTGTTATATGACACCCTTCGTTGCC
The DNA here is from genome assembly GCA_015342445.1 of Digitaria exilis. Taxonomy (NCBI): domain Eukaryota; kingdom Viridiplantae; phylum Streptophyta; class Magnoliopsida; order Poales; family Poaceae; genus Digitaria; species Digitaria exilis. The sequence continues at coordinate 526,118 of JACEFO010000773.1, read as the reverse complement.
CTCCATGTCTATCGAGATAAGGCGACGCCACTGTTGAAGAATGCGTATGTCTCCAACTATGGAAGTGTACACCAACTAGGCCACTATGGATGTGACGACATGCATTTAAATCGTACTCCGACATCTAGTACGATATATATGTACAATACAAATGCGGGACAATGTGTGTATGCCCACTCCACTATGGATTTGACGACGACGACATTTAAATAGTAGAGCACGATATGTGCAGTAAACATGCAAAGGCAGCATGTAATACAAATAGTGACTATGATACATGGTAGAGCAATTAAGCGTACGTACCTGGAAGCGGCAGATGTAGTAGGTGGGCCCGTAGAGACGGTTCAAGTAGTCACTGGGCTTGACGGTAGCGCCAACACCGGCACGGATGAAGACATGGCGCATGAAGGCGACGCTGATGTTGACGAGCGCCGTCACGCGGTCCGGCCTAAACAGGCACAGGTACCACGCGATGGTGGCGCCCCAGTCGTGACCCACCACGAACACCTTTCCATTCATTAACATACACAATTTTATTTATTTATTAGTCCATTAAGTATGCACTCCTTTCCGTTCTAGTTCTGGTGGATGTGTCACAAGTTTAACTAGATTTCTAGAAAATATGTATAATATTCAAATCTCTAAATAAATTATATAAAACACTAGATTCAAATATATATCTAATGTTATTTAACTAGTCACTTCAAATTAATGTGGCGCTTAGACTTGCAGCGGGTCACGGATTTGACGTGGCACATCGTTGGCGACAACGGGCAACTCGAAGCGGTCTCTTTCGGCTCCTCTCCCAGATTTGTGGTGGTGTAATGTTATGTTGGGTGTGTTGTTTGTGTAGTGGCGTGGTGGTGTTCGCTTCGGCGTGTTATGTACGAATGCTTCTTCTTCTTATATGATGTGGCAGTGCTCCTGCCTTTTATTTCAAAAAAAAATTAATTTCTATATTATTATTTTTAATCATCATATTGTACATTATATGGCGAGAAAAATGAATGCAAAATTGTTTAAAATTAACTATATAAGTATTTTTCATGCATGTTCTGAATTTATGATGTGCATGGCTATCGAACTAATTGTAATTGGTATAAAAAATTTTTTTATTAACGCAATGAATTTAAAATATATTTGGTGTAGACAACTATATTTGACTATTTCACATACCAAATTATTTATAAATAAAGTATTTTCTTATTTTGAATTTAATTATAAATTATTTTTTTAAACATTAACTAATTGTCAACTACTTCATTATTTTTTATTTCAAATTTAAGTACTTATTATTTGTATTCTACATGCACTCCTTGCTCACTTTTGATTTCCTTATTTTTCTAAATTCTGAATGTAGCTATTTGTAAATTGTATTTAACATAGACTCTATTTGTCATTTAGTCTGTTTTATAATATAAAATTCAATGGTCCAAATAATTTGTCATATTTGTCAATCATTTAGCCTAATCGGGCATGGATCATTTGGCCAGATCTATCGTTAGATATTGTTAAATATATTTAGTCATATAAGAGATGAACTCATTCTATGATTAAGATGATACTATATATTTATTATTCAAATTAGATAAGGACTCTTTTGTTTATTTACACGGCATGTTTATTCTTCAGATTTGACATAGACCTTTGTTAATCCTATTAGAGATGGAGTCTTAACTCATTAGTTTAGCCTATTGCTAGTCGTATTATACATGAACATCAGTGCTACTATGGACGGTTAGATCTTCGCAAAATCCAATTGTACAAATCTTTTTCTTTTTTCTGATTAACTCGTCAAGGATGGTGGCTCATTTTTCCTCTCAAGTAACAATATAGTATAACAGATAGCTTTGTAGCATAAATTCAAATATATATATATATATATATATATAGTCAAAGTTTTTTCCTAGAGAAGCGAGAACAACCGTTATTCAGGGACAGATGGAGCATATATCATGTTTATATTATTTTTTCTTTTTTAGGAATCATGTTTATATTATTATTATTAGTATGTGGTTTTTATATGATTATAATCATGTGAGGACACGTGATGCTGCGACGATGCATGGATGCACTCATGCGTTGACTCATTATGTTTTTTTTGCGCAAAAGACTCATCATGTCCCTGGACGGGACAAAAGGAATATTACGATTCTCCTAAGGTCCTAATCTAGCCTCCGAGCATCCTCCTCAACTTTGGTTTCTTTTACCTTGAGAAAAAAAGAAAAAGTTCAAATTACTACGCTCAACTCAAGTACAACCAAGGTACTTCCACATGACCTCCTAAATTATTTTTTTGTTTATTTTACTCCTAGACTATGCCATTTGATTTAGTATAGCCTATAATATAATTTATCTTTTTTATTTCTCCATATGCAAAAGTGTTGTATTAGGTTTAAATTTGGTGACACGATAAATGTTTGAAAAATAACATTATTTTTTTTTTACATTGATTCGATAGGTTGCTATGTTTAATAATAAATTAATCTTCAGAATACAATACTATACGAAAAAAAATAATAATAAAACCATAATTTGAGACCACAAATTTGTGAGTGAGTAAAAAAAATTGAAAAGGAGTCACGCCACGGACAACTGGACTGAATGTTTGAGATGGACGTGTAATCTAATAGGCTGCTGCTCTAGAGTTGTGAAGAAAATGAAGGCAGCTATGTAGCGTGCGCGCGCGCGTACCTTGCCGAGGCCGAGGGCGTCGAGGAGGGCGACGACGTCCAATTCGGCCGGATCCGACCAGCCCATTAGACTCCAGTGGGAGCTCCTAGATATGCTCATAGTCTAAATTTTAGGAGCCAAAACAAAAAAAAATATTCTCTAGTCGGCCTCCTCAACTCTCTCCTATTTTACATGCCCCTTCCAAATTTCTCCTCCAAACCCCTAGATTTGGGAGCCTCATATCCTCCCTCTCAAACCATCATACTTCTTCTCAAACCATGTGTCGGTGCCTGATTTGGTCACACCGGCACAAACAAGTGATTGCGGTGCTAATCCACTCGTTGCCCCGATGGCGGGTGAAGAGACGGGGTTTTTATCCTGGTTCCGGCCACGGGGCCGTACGTTCAGCAGTGGTGCCGAGCACCAGTTTCGTATTGCTCGTAGTAGAGGTTTACAAGCAAGATGGGAGAAGGAGGTGAGCTCCTAAGTCCCTGAGCTTTTTGGTGGCTAAGTGCGTTTGTATGTGTTCTGTGGTGTCAACCTGCTGTCACTTGCCGTCACTTGCCCTTTTGCATGGGCTTCCCTAAAGACATAAGGGGGAGGGCGTGAGAGTACATGCGTTCGTGGTGCTGACGCTGCTGAGTGCACTGTGCCACCCATGCCACGCACGATGCGAGCGGGAATCGCGCCTTCCAACTCCGGCTGACGACATGGCAGTGGTTGACGTGATGTTCTTCTTGCGACAGATCAGGACTTCGAGGGTGACAACTTGAGTACGACGCCCGGATCGAAACTCCGTAGTTTCCTTCGAGGGTTGCCATCGAGGATGATAGCGCATCCGAGGAAAGCAAAGTCAAAGGAGTAGTTGGCACAGTATCACTGCCAGGACCGATCTGTGCAGTGTCAGATCAGAATCCACCGTGCCAGGTGGATTTGACCGATGTCTTCTCCGCAGTATGGGCGGTGGCGTGGCGCAGTGAATCCTTCTTTTTGACCGCAGAGGAGAGTCATTATGATCGATGGTGATGGTCGCAGAGTCTCGGGCGTTGCTCCCGGCGTGGCAGGCTCGAGCTTGGCCCGCAAGCTCGAGCTTGCCGAGCCTCGAACGTGACGGAAACGCTGGCTCGAGGGTGAACATCTCCCTCGAGCCTGGCTGCCGAGCCTCGAACGTGACGGAAACGCTGGCTCGAGGGTGAACGTCTCCCTCGAGCCTAGCTGCCGAGCCTCGAACGTCACGGACATTCCCGCTCGAGGGTGGTCGTCCACCTCGAGCGGGACGGACGCTGAGGAGGAGTTGTTGTGGTGGGCCTTTGCTGGGCTGCAGAGCCAGGCCGACGTCGTTGTGGGCCTTGTTGCCAAGTAGTTTAGAGTCCAAGTTATGGTACCCCTACTATTGGTATCCAACACCATGGATCCCACCATTTTTCATGCCTCACTAGTGTGTATGGATGCATGCCCCACTGGAGTTGAATGCAAATTTGGGCTCCTAAATTTTATATATAGGCTTGTAAAATAGGATTTGAGAGCCCAAAGACAAATCAAACCAGAGTTGCAACATGAGTACAGATGCTAATGGCCAGACCTGCCATGAAACATCTCACTTTTTAATCATCGACAAAAACTATATTTTCCTTTTATAGAAAAACAAAAGCTACAATTCTTTTCCCCTAGTGCAGCAGCACGAACCACAATTTTTTTCATCTCGCCTCGGGGTTGGGCGGTTATCGCGCCGCGATAGTCTCTGCACAGTGATATTTGCCTTCTGCTCCCTCCCTTCCAAAATAGATGTTATTCTCGCTTCCTAATAAAAACAGCATCTTTGAGCATTAACCAATTATATATAAAATAATATTAATATTTATAGTACATCATTAGTACCGTTAGATAGATATTTGAATCTAGTTTTTTAACAAATTTATTAGAGATATAAATATTACATATATTTTTCTACAAATTGAGTCAAAGTTAAGAAAGTAACACGTGCACGTATCCCATAGCGTCATCCTTTTAGAGACGGAGGGAGTAGTTGCGAGTAGTGTTCAGGCCTTAACTCTGCTAGTACCTGCATGTCACTTGTCAGGTTATGTTGGCTATCCTCTCGCACTCGTTTTCCTCCTAGCGGCAGACTTTTAAAACAAGAAAGGTACTAGCCGGGCATCAATATCAATATAATCATGACGGTAGGGTGTATTCTTCCTTCACTTCAGTTTCTAGTTCTCTACTTATTTGCTTGTCTGCTGTACTACTTGTTTCTTCTTGGTGTTCTATTATTAGATCTAGGGGGTGTTTGGATTCATAGAGCAAGAGCAAAAAAGAGCAAAATTTTTACCAAAAAAAAATATGGTAAAAGTTTTGCCATTAGGAATGTTTGTATCAAGGATAAAACTTTTGGCAAATGGCATCTATTTTGTCTTTCTTTTTGCCATTTGCCTCCAAACACCCTGGCAAGGGCAAAAGGACAACTTTTTGCCAATTTGCTTACTTTTTGGGCCACTTTGGAGGCAAGAGTTTTTTGCCATCTATTTTTGCATTTGCCCTTTTACCTAGGAGGTGTTTGGAGGCCAATGGCAAAAAAAAAAAGACAAAATAGTTACCATTTGCCATTTACCCATGGATCCAAACACCGCCTTAGTCTTAGGCTCACAGCAAGTCAATGATGGTCAATGATGAATTGAAATCGTACCCCCTTCGAATTTGAGTAACTAGACTAGATCCAAAAAAGAAAAAAAGTAACTAGACTAGATCCTCAAAAAAAAGTAACTAGCAACTAATGACTAATTAATTTGCCTGGGATAAGCCGTCTTCCTCGTCGCTGTCGTCGACCTCGAACATCTCATAGGCATATCCATACTTACGGTACTGCTCGAGGATGGCCGTCTCCTTGTCATGCAAGGCCTTCACCCATGCTTGAAGCTCGAAAATGTCGTCCAGCAACTCCTGATCCTCCGGCGACTCGGCGGGACAGAGGAGGGCGCTGCTGCGGTCGCGGATCGGGAGAGGGCCGCGCGCCTCCAGCTTTCTGATGTACTCCATGGTCACCTGCTCCACCACCGTCTTCTTCTTCTTCGGTTCTTTGGCGGCGGCGCAGGCATCGAAGTCACTCCAGGATGGTACCTTCACAGCCCCCGCCGCCGCAGCCTTGTTCTTCGCTCCGGGCCCTTCAACCGCCCCCGCCACCGCAGGCGCCATCTCGCGCTCAGCCTCGGGACGCTCCGTGACGACGCCGGCCGGACTCGCCGCGGCAGCAGACGGACGTCGAATCCTCCAACTTGCCGGGCTTGGTCGCCATCGCCCTCAGTCCCCGTTGCTATATACATACTCCAATCAAAACCCTAGGCGCCGCGTTGTCGACTCCCTTCTCCGATCGACACGGACTCTGCCTCCCACAGTCGGACTCCGCCACGGCGGCCGGCGACACCATTGATGCCGTGCCGTGATGCGGATTGGACGGGGGACCTTTTCTAGTTAGGCCAATTGGGCCAGATCCGACCAGCCCATTAGCCAAACCATTCAATTCGTATGCTCAGAAACTAATGTCCACAATTTCACAAAAAAAATGGAAACTAATGGCCACAATTTTTTTCAAAAAAAAGAAAGAGAAGAAACTAATGGCCAGGACTGCTATGAAGCATCTCACTACACTCAATCATCATCAATAAAAACTGTCTCTCAAAAAAAATATCATCAACAGACACTACAATTTTCCTTTTAAAAAATTAAAAAAAACCTACATTTTTCCACAGTGCAGCAGCACGAACTACAAAAGAATGAAAATGAAAAAGAAAAACTAGCGCAAATTAAAATGGGGGCGAATCAGGAGCTCGATCTTGTTCGTCCGCTCTCTTCAAACCCCTCGTGGTGTTCCAGCAATTATTTACGCACTAGAGGTACTAATGGCAGCGGCGAATGGCACGACAGACAGATCATGGCATGTTCTTCAACGGCGGGGGCTGCTGGGTCTTCATCTTGTTGATGAAGGAGATGGCGATCTGGAGCATCTTCTGGAACTCGGTGAGGCTCTGCACGACGATGAGGCGCACGTCACCACTCAGCTCCTTGCAGCTAACCGTACACGACGACACGTCGGTGAATGACTTGGACGCCAGAGTCTTGGCCACGTCGGTGGCGCCCGACCTGAGCGCCGCCGACGCGCCGTGGAGCTTCTGCATTGCGCTGCCCATGGTGACGCTGCAGTTGCCCAGGCACTTTCGGAAGTCGGGCACGCCGGTGTTGAACCCGGGAAGCTTCCCCTCGAAGATTGACGCCGCCACCGCGCCGGCCTCCGACGCCGCCTGAAGCGCCACCGCCACCAGCGCCTTCACGTCCACCTGCCCCGGCGCTCCGGCGATCGTCGCGCCCTGGTTCGGATCCGCCGACGCGATCGCCGTCTGGATGTCGAGCAGACGCTGGCCCAGCTCGCCCACGCACAGCTCCGGGTATGGCCCCGTCATGCACGTCGCCACGATCGGGCTCGCGCCGGGGGAGACTCGCGCCGCGCCGGCGATTGGCACGGCGTCGAGGGCGGTGGCGCACACCAAGAGGACGATCAGGGATGTGCCCATGGACGCCGCCATTTTCTTCACCTCGATCGATCGATCAGTGAGTGAGTGGATCGGTGTTCTCTCTCTCAGTTCTCTCGTTGTGCTAGCAGAGGAATCGAGCTAGCAGCAGAGCCTTGTGGAGCAGCGTCACTCGACCTGCACGCGCGCAGCATATATACATCGACGGATCACTGAGGGAGTGGCTCGTGGTGGTCGTCGGCGTCAGTGTGGTCGGGAGGCATTTCCGACGAGGGAGATGGACGAGGATTGTAACACCTGGTGTTAATTAACACTAAAACAAGGATTAAGCTAAGCTAAGCATAATTCAAAAGAGAAATCAAAGAAAATGAGAAAAATTATCCAAATTGAGTCAAAAACCATTCAAATGAAGCAATAAAGAAAACTTTGAAAACTTGCTAAGAACTTGAAAAAGTGCAAATGTGAAAGTTGGAGAAGAAGTCAAACCAAGAAACTTCCCTTTTCAAACCATAGCCTAAAAATGCTTGGAAGCATCTCAAATTTCAAACCCTAACCTTGGAATTTGAATTTTTCAATTCAAATTCAAAGCTGAAATGGAATCTTAGCCAAATCTCAAGATTTTTCCACAGAACATCAAAATCTCCAAAAAGCAAAGTTGTACATCTTCACATTCCTGAACTTTGCCTCTTTTGGCACTTTGGCCAATTTTGCCATCTAGCCCCTCAAATTTCAAAAATTCAGTTCAAAACAGGGAATTACCCCCTTTTGAATCACGGCCAAAATTTCAACTTTTTCTCCAAATCTCCAGTGCAGGGACATGTCTCATGAAATTCTAAACAACTTTCATGTTGGAAGATTTTTGAGCCACGTTCAAAATTTTGGAAATTGAGCCATGCCAATCAGTTGACCTTTGCACCGCTCACGGCGCGCTCACGGGTCGCTCACGCCGCGCTTGCGCGTGCCCGAGCTCGCCGCCGGCAGCTCCTGCCGCCGTCCGGCCTCGCCTGAGCCGACCAATGGCACCGTTGGATGTCCCCGCACGCGGTGCACGCGTCTGGCCAGCTCGCGTGGCCTGAGAGGCACTGTAGCGCTGACTCCGCGCTCGCCGTCGCGGACCGCCGGATTTTGCCGTCGCCGCCGTTGCCCACCGGTCCAAAGCGCGACTTTTGCGCCCCCGCGTGCCCTCTTTTTCCTTCCCCGCGCTGTCCTCTCGCCTCGCCCACGCGCGCCTGCTGCCTGCGCTCGCCTGCGCGCGCGCGTTGACGCCGCCCACGGCGCCAACACGGCCGCGACAAGCCTCTGTCGCCATGACAGCTCGCCGAGCTGCCCTAGCCCTCATCCCGTGCTGCCCGAGCACCCTTTCCCTCCCCTCTCGCTCCTACTTAAGCCCCCAAACAGTTCCCCTCTCTTCGACGCCGGAAAACGCTCGCCGGAGCAAGCAGAGGCGCCGCCGAGCTCGTTCCCGTGGGCAGCCCTCTCCACTGCTCCTCCGGCCAAACCAAGGCTCGCACTAGCTTCCCCAACACCCACTGCCACTCACCGAGCCATCCCCGACCCCTTTCCGCCACCGCAGCCGCCGGCGCAGCTCGCCGGAGTTCGCAGAGCTTCCGCCGCCGAGCCGCGCACGTGCGCAGCTCGCTCCACTCCTCCTCCGGCTAAACCAAGGGCACCAATAGCTTCACCGTGCCGCGCTGGTGCTCACCGACCACTTCCCCGACCTTCTCCGACCCCGACGTCGCCGGTCGCCGCTCGTCGGAGCAAGCCGAGCCGCCACCGCCGTCGCTGACCTCGTTCCCGGCCATCCCCGACCTCGAGACCTAGCTCAAACGAACCGCGGTGAGCCCCTCTCCATTTCCCCCTACTTTCCCGGCCCGGTCTCGCCGCCGTTTGGCCGGCGTAACCACGCCGGCGAACTCGAGGGCCTTAGTGTGTCTTCAACCTCTTTCCAGGGGGCCGAGCGCAAAATGTAGGGACCTCGTTGTAAGGGATTCAAAACTTCCAGGGTTCCTCGCGTAAAATAGATTCTATATTTTAGGTTTAATTCGCTGAGATCTTCAAAAATTCGTAGGAAATCGTAGAAAAATCAGAAAAATGCAAAACCAATTTTGTAGTGACCAGTGAATCTAGAAGGCCAACTTCTTCCTTTGCACCTCACTCAGTTGAGCTGTAGATTTTGAATTATAAATTCAAATCAGTTTGGACACTTTTCATCATAGTTCACAATCTACACATGCACTGGAGCTGAGCTTGGGATATGTTGTTAGGATGATTATCATGAGCTCAATGCGCAAAGGGTACACAAAAATTCTGAGTGGATTTAGAGTTATGATTTTCCAAACATATACCCTGCTGTTTTGGAAAATAAATCACAGAAAATAAATTACTCAGTGAAAAATCATCTCCTTCACACAGAAACTAAATCAAGACCTAAGAAACCTTAGAAAAAAGAAAATGGTAATTTGTGGAGACTGGAAAATGGTTAAATAATTTTTGGTGGTTTAAACATGGTGAAATTCCACAAAAATAACCATAAATCAAAATCACATGCAAACTTGCAGAGAGGTCACCCTTGGTACTCTAAGTCACTGTGCCAAGTGGTTTGGACAAAAACCTTGTAATTATTTTTGTAGGATTTTAGTTTGATTTTAGGCAAAAAGATAAGAATAATTTTAATAAATTATAGAAAAATTATCTTGAGCCAAATTTTGGGCTAAGCTCCTGCCTTGGCATGAGTAAGCCTCTGGTCAAGTGACACCTAAAAATAATATTCCTAAGTTCACCTTTTGAATAATAGAAAAAGGACTTAAATGGGGGAAAAGAGAAGAAAAGAAAAAGGAAAAGAGAAGAAAAGAAAAAGGAAAAGAGAAGAAAAAGAAAAGAAAAGAGAAAAACCTAAAACTCTAAAATCAAAGTAAAGGTTCAAAATGAAAAGGGTATATTCACTTATAATTAATGTTTATCCTTTCCAATTCATTAACCAAGGTTTAAGCAAACCCTAAATATTTTAACTCTCGATATTTAAACATTCATGCATCTCGTGTAGATTCGGGTCTCGCCGACGGAGTCTACGAGCTAGTCCCCGCTGCCGAGGAGATTGCCCAGGAGTCCGAGGTGAACGTGGTGCACGTGGATCCGAGCCCCGAGCAGGAGTACCGCTTCGAGCCGGAAGGCAAGCCCCGGAGCATAACCTAACTTTACTTGCGCGATTTATTTGATTATATGTTTGTGCATTTAAGTTTCAAGGAGTTGAATGAAACCCTAGATTGCATGATCATAGGTTCCTTTGATTGAACACTAGTATGTTAGGTTCGATAGTTGCTATGCTTAAGACCGATAGAAGTCGAGTGTTTTCCGACGCTCGCGAGATATAGGAGTTGTATATCTACTCATATCAGAAACACTAGAGATGATGGACGGATGATTGTAGATACCCGTCTATCGATGTTTTAAGTGGAAACATGTGGTACTTTTGTGTCAAGCGTTTGAACGTACCACATATATGCACGGACTATGGGACCGGTAAGTCCCGGTATCCTATTGATGCGAGCAGGTCCGACAGCTCTCTGTCTTGGAAACGTTATCCCATGGGCACATGAGGGTAGTTGCGTGAGTCCCAGTAGTGGTAAACCTTTACCCTGAGGCATTGGGACTCGGGAGCCACTCGCAGAGAGAGGAGAAAGGATTGGGGTGTGTTGGCATTTCCAACCATTCCGTATGTGTGGGTTTCCCCTGGCCAGGTAGTAAATTCGGTTCGAACTGTCCGCTTCTCGCGGTTAATGAGACTGCTTGACCGATGTATGACATATTATGAAGTGGAACTTGGAAGGATGAAATCTTTGTATGGAATAATTGTATTGCAAAACTTGATTGTTTAGCTAGGCTCACCTAGAATGGATAGGCTAAAGAAATGAAAATCAAAATGGAGAATTAGAAAATCAGCTTAGTCGCTTTTGGCAAAAGAACCCCACTAGCCAAACAGCCTCTCATCTTAGGAGTCGGTGATGTAGTGATCACCAGTCGGGTAAGTCTTGTTGAGTATAACTAGTATACTCAGCCTTGCTTGTGGCTAAATTTTCAGGACCGTCCCCTCAGGAGGTAGCTGCCTCTATGGCTTGGGCCTCCCAGCTTCCTCCTGGTTACAGCATCGAGTGGGAGCCGATCTCTCCCGAGGATCGTGAGGAGTAGCGTCACGGCTGACTTCATCGTGACGATACTATGGATCGTCGCTAGTATCTCGTTTACTTTCCGCTGCATAAACTCGAACTATTTTATTTATCATTTCAATTGGATGTAATAACTCTGAGACTTGTTGTAATTTAAATTGTGGAATGATGTGATCTTTGGAAACTCACTTTCGAGTGAGCGTATGGACGGACGATCTTCAGTAGCAGTTAGTCGAGCTTGACTCGACGGTCGAATCCGCACTTGGGAACATTTTCGTGTATTAGCACCAATGGAAGGTGTAATATACTTAAGTGGGCCCATTTCTCGGGTGAGATCGCTACAAGGATGGGTGGCAGCGCGAGAACAGAAGAATCGGGTCAAGCTGCAACATTGCCGGGCGTTTTCCTATTGTTTTCTTGGTTTGCATGCCATGATGCCATCATGCCAATGCCATTGCAACTGTTGCATTGAGCGTTGACCATTTCTGCAGTATACGAGACCGTGTTTAGTGAGGGTGGGAAAAAGTACTTTTTTTTTTCTGGATTGCATGTTATGTGAGGGAGATGAATAGAAAAGATAAAAAAGGAATTTTTAGGGATGCGTGTTCTGTGAGGGGGATGAATAAAAAGTAAAAAGTACTTGTACGAACTAATCTGTTTTTTTTAAGGACCTACCTGACTCACACACGTCTCAGGAAAGGACTGGGAATTCAGTGTGCCGGAGAAACAGTACCGAACATAGAGTTTGTATGTTGAAACCTGAACTTAAGAAAAAAACAATCTTTTCTTGAGTAAGTTGTAACTCATGAATGAGTACACAATGCAGCCGCAAAAGAAAACCTTTTGTGTCATTGTGTGCTTACTGCTTAGGCTCATGTCGCGTTGCGGTGATGGTAAATGAAACAAGAGTTTGGATGGGCCCGCAACAACATCACGGCAATGAGCCAATGACAAGAAACAAACCATTGTGAGACTAGGAGCGCGATACAAAAAGTCGCGCCTGACGACTAGAGCAAAGTGATGTTCTGCCATAAAACATTTTTTTCTGTCTGAAAATGTACATACTGAGTTACTGACCTGAACATTTACTTATGGAGGATTAGGAAGACAAAGTGTATCCTTCAAAGTCGTGCGTGACTAGTGCCAAATGATATAATAAAAAAAGTGATAGATAGCAACAAAAACTGTTTTTTTTTTGTCTAAAAACATAATAACCTGAACATTTAGATATGGAAGATTCTTATAGAAATACAATATCTGCAGAAGCCATGTATGACCAATGCACAATTGATATCATCAAGATAATGATAGCTGGCATCAAATATTATTGGTTCATTATTTTTGTCTGAAAACGTAGTTACCTGGATATTCAGATATCGAAGATTAGGAATCCAACATCCTGAACGTCGCATGTGACTAATGATCAGTAGCTATGATATCCTACAAGATTGTGTCATTGTGTGTGTGCAATTGGTTGCTAATACATTGGACATTTGACTTGTTAGACGCTAGATAAGATGATGATTCTTTGATGATGGCGTCTCTCTGCAATGTGTTTGTCTTGTTGTACTAGTTGCAGTAGACAACTATCCATGTTGCCATCGAGCCGGCAGCGTTGAACACAGAATTCGGCAGAGACGTTGCTTGGCAACCCAAGAAAATCCAAACAAGAAGATTTCAGCGTCTGTGCAAAGGATTAATTGGTGGCTGAAACGGAGTTAGTGTAACTTGCGTTTTCTTTATTGGCGACAAAGAGTAATTTGCATCTCAGCAACACCTGCCTTGACATGATCGCAGTTTACTTTTATTAGAAACCATTCAGCCGGCCGGCTGTCTGGCGGCAAGAAATACAAAAAACAAAAGGGAAAAAAAAAAGAAGAAACGTAGATAGTTACATGCACTTTACACATCACAACATATACATGCCACCGTACAAAAATAAACGCGGGTTTTTTTTTTCTTCTGTTTGTGAGGAAAAACAAATGGAGTTGCACATCACATACTACATGTAGCAACAAACAATTAACCATGCAAACTCTCACAGTTGATCTTTGGTAAGAACGGAAAAGGTACGGAACGGAACGGTAGCAGAGACAGATGATGAGCGCTCAGCGGCCCATGCCCTGGGCGCCCGGCGGGTACATGGCGGCGCCGGCGCCACGCTGGGCGTTGATGTCCCATCCAAGCTCGGGCTCGAATCCTCTCGCCTTGAGCTCCTTGTACTGCTGGCAGAGTGCGCATGGCTCGCAGCAGAAGTGGACGCAGCAGTCACAGCAGGGTGTCTCAGGGAGGCCGAACTGTGCACGCATCTTGGAACGGTACGTGCATGAGTAGATCCACTGGCATCCCGTGAGGTAGGCGAGCAGCGCGTAGAGGGCGCCGCTGGTGCCGCACGAGGTGGCGCCACGGTCGACGATCTCGGCGACGCGGCCGAAGGTGATGCATGGGCACCAGCACGTCAGGCAGCAGATGCCACAGTCGTCGAAGCAGTCGAACAGGCCGGAGGACCACTTGCTTGCTCCCACCGGGATGCCCGTCGCCGGCGCCGGCGCGGCGTCAGGCTTGGCCGGATACATGTCGAGTCTCGAGCTACTGGTAGTAGTCTTTCTTGGCGTCGCTGTGCCGATGGAGAATGGAGTATTGCTGGTTGTGTTTGTGCTGCCGGGAAGGAGCGAGCCCCGGTGCTCTTTTATAGGGAGGGACCGAGGGAGGAGGGGCAGGCAAATACGCAATGCAACTATGCAAGTGGCGCGTGGTTTCGTCGGCCTGATCCAGTGTATCCTCCCAAGGCAATGATGCGTGTCGCTGGTTGCATGAACCAGCCAACGGCAACGGGTTGGTCTGTGGTCTCGTTGACCGACCCGATCACGCACTAGAGGATCCACAAAAAAGGGGGGAAAAAAACACGCACTGGAGGAAATCGAAGGCAAGGAAGACTTGGCCGCCGCGCGCGTAGAGCGAGCGCACGGTGAAGGTGAAGGCGACGGCGACCCTTCCCCTCTTTTCCTCGGTTCCTCCTATCATCCTATGAGTGCGACGGGCATTCACATGGGCCTCATTTTTGGCTGGTTCCAGCGTTTGTTTTGTTTGATCTAAAAAATGAATTCATTGAGCAGGAGGATAGCATAATATGGAAGTTAACTGCAGACGGTAAATATACGGCTTCGTCGGCCTACAAAGCACAGCACGCCGGATGCATCAAGAAGCCAGATTTGCGGGTCATTTTGGAAACATGGGCGTCGCCGAAATGTAAGCAATTCATGTGGCTCATACTGCAAAACAGAGTTTGGACATCGGACCGCCTAGCAACGTGTGGATGGGATTATAGCCCGACCTGCCCCTTTGCCGTCAAGTCATGGAGACCGCGCGTCATCTAGCATCGGACTGCCGCTACACAAAACAGATCTGGGGTCTGGTGAGCACTTGGCTAAACCAAGCGCTACTCCACCCACATCGCTGGAGACCTACAGACACGATCAGGGGATGGTGGAAGGCTCTCACCGCTACAGAAGATATGCCACGAAAAGCCTCACGCTCTCTGGCCATGCTAGTAACATGGGAAATTTGGAAAGAAAGAAATGGAAGAATCTTCCAGCGGCAAGAGCATTCGACGTTAGCGCTAATGGCAAAAATTAGAGAAGAGGCTGCTGCCTGGATTAAGGCGGGGGCCAAGGATCTAGAGACTATTGGGTCGAGAGAATAAACCTTATTGTATTATTAGCCCGGCTTAATGGCCATGTACACTCCTATATCAATGAATTAGGCACAACTTGTTCCTTTTCGTTAAAAAAATGAATTCATTATTTTACGTTACAAAAGTAAGTAATTAATTAATTCGGTGGCGTGTGCGCGTCATTTGATTTTTACCCGGTCTCTGGTAGACTGGTACACCCTGCTGCGACCTTCTTGTGGAGTTGGCCAGTTGGGCGACTGTGCACATGCAGACATGAGACATACATGCCTTCTTGTGCGGTTGCGTTGCGTGTATCGATAGATGCTTGTTTATTCCTTCAGCTACCTGGCCCTCGTTTTACCCGGCCGGGTCAATGTCGCCTCTAGAGATTTTTTTTCTTTCCTTTTGTTTTATTTCTTTTTCAGGTCCAATGATTAATGTTTATTTCTTTTTCAAAACATATGTCCTCTCTACACTTCATATTACTTTCTTGAGTTACTCTTTTTTTATTTTTTTATCTTAAGTTTGACTGCTTGTCTTATTAAAAATTATGTAAACTAATTTTTTATGCTTTTCATTATTAATTCATAAATCTTAAATACTATTTATACACATGTTTTGAACAAGATGAACGATTAAATTCAAGTAAAAATTAAATGAATTATAGTTTGAAACCAGGAAAAGACGTGCACACACACATGGCATAAGGCCCTCTCGTAAGTCGTAACGAAGGCCAATGCAAGCTGATCGAAGAGCCGTAAAGGACACGATGTGCACACGCAACGGTGGCTAGCTGTTGGTGTTGGATTGCATGCGTAGACACATTGGCAGGACACACGATGACACGACACGATACGATACGAACCTGATGGTTGGGCCGCTGTGGTTCAAACCTGTCACGTCTGTCTCATGTGCTCAGTCAAGGATGATTGAATGAATGGTCAAGGGACCGAGCAGCACGTAGGTAAAACCACTGACACGGTATCTTGCATTGCATCACTCGAAACCTCTTCTTTCTCTGCGACGTTTTTTTTTATTCCTAATTGTCATTGCGCGTTTTCCCCACACACTTGTCCGGTGTTTCTTTTTTCCTGATCGATGCAACGGAGACTTGATCACCCACCGTATAGAGATTGAATAAAAGGTCGGAATGAATAAGCACCATGCGTCGGGTCGCACGAAATCCTCTAAAATCCGTAGACTCGTAGCTAATGGCCTTGAGAGCCCTACTCCAATGACTCTAGCTGTCAGGTTGTTAATTCGATCATGGACTCGTCGTCGTCTGGTATGCAACTAACCCAGTCACACCTCTAAAAATGAATCGCTGATATGAACAGGCAAGGATCGATGCCTGCAATAACGGCACAGTGGCAACTTGCGACGGCGACGCCGCCAACCCACGGCGACCGTACGACCTGGGAGGCTGGGACCACCGCCATAGTCCTTGGTGGATGGATAAAGGGCCCAATCCAACACATAGCCAGTTTCCTGGCCCAGAAACAAAAATGAAGACACAGTGAAGTTCTTGCATAAAAAGCGAATGACAAAAAAAACTCTTTGCTCTAGCGTAAATTAAAACATCAAACATGAAGTATTTTTTTTCTATTTCTGATTGAACATTTTCTACACAATGGGCTAGAGGACTCATGAAGCACCCATGCTACCCATCACATGTAAGCAAAACTGCACAATCTCATGTAAATAGGCAGGGATCGCAGAAGCCTAGTACTCAGGAAGCCAGGATTGGCACTCGAGTCTTGAGCAATCTCAACTCATTCGGACGGCCTAAACTTGTCTCAAATTCCCTTTATATCTATCCACACACATCGGTTAACAACCGAAGACGATCCTCTCACGTGGTACCTTAGGCCAAATTTAACAGAGGTATAATCCAACGTCAACGACAAAAGGGGAATTAGCATCTCAGGCTCTCAGAAACACTTGGTTTGACATGATGATCTGAGTTTACTTTTCTTTATTTTTTCCGGCCGGCCGGCGGATCAAGAAATACAACAAAGAGGCAAGATAGAAGAAGAAGAAAGTACATTCCGTAGTCATGGTGCTGTATTACATAGATACCATTCTTTTTTTTCGATAATAAACACACAGATACCAATATTCTTAATGAGATTTTATGTTTACACGTATGTTTATTACATTGTTCCATGCAGCACGTATCCATGTCACCGTACAGAAATGAATGCAGACTTTTTTGTTTGTTTGTTTGTGAGGAAAATAACTATAGATGCACATACTACATGTACAACAGTTTTATTACGTACCATGCAAACTCGATCTCACAGACATTATGACACGCATGCATGCAGGAGGATATGAACAAGACGATCAGCTAGCGTCCCATACCCTGGGCCGCCGGCGGGTGCATGGCGGCGCCCCTCTGGGCGTTGAGTTCCCATCCGAGCTCCGGCTCGAACCCTCTCGCCTTGAGCTCCCTATACTGCTGGCAGAGCGCGCATGGCTCGCAGCAGAAGTGAACGCAGCAGTCACAGCATGGGCTCTCGGGGAGGCCAAAATGTGCGCGCATCTTGGAGCGGTAGGTGCAGGAGTAGATCCACTGGCACCCCGTGAGGCTGGCGAGCAGCGTGTAGATGGCGCCGCTGGCGCAGCACGACGTCCCGCCACGGTCGACGATCTCGGCGACGCGGCCGAACGTGACGCACGGGCACCAGCACGTCAGGCAGCACACGCCACAGTCGCTGAAGCAGTCGCAGAGGCCAGACGACCACTCGCCGGCGCTGGGCTTCGCAGGATGCGACATCGTATGTACGTACGTCTCGAGGCCTTGCTTGATCGGTTAATTGGCAGGATCGAGCTAGCTGGTGCGTCGTTGCTGTGTGTGTGTGTGTGTGTGTGTTGGGCTCGTCTCGATGGAGTTGATGCGGGTTGTGGTTGTGAGCGAGCCGCGGTGCTCTTTTATAGTACGTAGTAGGGAGGGAGGAGTAGGAGCAAGTGGCGCGTGGTCGCCGGTTGCTGCATGGATGAAGCAACCCCAACGGGTGGTGACGTTGACTGACCAGAGAGAGGCAGAGGGGGACGGACATGGCCGCCGCGGCGTGCTGAGCTAGCACGGTGATCGAAGGCGACGGGAAACTCTCTCGACCTCTTCGCCTACCAAACCAACCAACCACTAGGCCACTACATTCACATGGGCCGATGGGCCTCCTCTTGGTTTGATCTGATCAACTCGCTCTCGCTCTGCTTGCTGGCTGGCCGTGTGCGCGTGACTTTTACCCAGTCTCCGGTCACACACCATCCTGCCTACTTTCATGCTTGTACTAGTGTATGCTCGTGAGTGAGTTCGGCGAGTGCGCGCGTTCGGGCACATGCATGCATTGGGGCCCAATTTTTCGTCTCCATTTTGGCATCTTCTATTCGTCTTCAACTGCGGCATGTGTCGATGCGTTTGCTTGTACTCCCTCCGTTCCAAATTGTAAGTTATTCCAAGATTCTTGGAGAGTCAAACTCTTTTTAGGTTTGACCAAAATTATAGAGTGAATCATAAAAATTTATGGAACTAAATAGATATAATCTAAAAATATACTTAATGAAGAAGCTAATGGTAGCTATTTGGTATCATAAATCTTAGTACTTTGTTATATAAATTTAGTCAAACTTGAGATAGTTGGACTCTCCAAGAATCTTGGAATGACTTACAATTTGGGACGGAGGGAGTATCTATCAATGCTTGCTCGTTCGTTCGACTACTTTGTCTCGCTTTCCGCCCGCCCGGGTCAAGGTCGCCTCTCGAGAATTTATTTTCTTAATATGTTTTCCGGGTCCAGTAATGAACGTTTCTTTCCTTGTCCAAACGTACAAGCGATGGGTGGAAAAAACGCGCGCGCACGCACACAGAGCCCTCCCGTAATAATGAAACAATGGCCAATGCAAGCTGAGGCTCATCAAGGACACTTGCAGTTGCAGCTAATTAGCAGGGTCACGCATCGAGGTTGAATTGTACCGCATATGCAACACACATGCCAGATATATGACTTGGATCTAAATTAAACATGTCACGTCTGCTCGGGTAATACAAGGATGATTCAATGAATGGTCAACCGATGAGAAGCACCTAGCCAAGACCATTGATACGGTATCTTGCATTGCATCACTCGGGAGCTTTTAGAGCATCTCCATCGGTCTCCATTTCATCAATCCAACTACCATATTAGGAGAGGTTATGGAAAAATAGTGCCCCAATAGACTCTTATTACATCACTATTTTCCAAAGGTTATTGGGATATCCCAACAATCAACCGCAACTCTACCCAAATAGAGAAAGAGTTTAGTCTCTCGTCATATGATAGTTGTTATTGGGATGAGGTTATTGGGAGACCACAAAAGCATATCTCTAAATAATCCATGAAAGAGGTACAAGGACATCCCAATAATACGTTATTGGAAAATATATATTGGGAGACTGCTGAATGAAGATGATCTTATTACTTAAATCTCTTCTATTTCACTTAAATCTCACCCATTCTGAAATGAACTCTTATTACCATTACATTTTTTGCTTCGCACGCAACTGTCCTACGTTTTTCCCTCCCAATGCACTAGTGATCAATCCCACACTAGTTTCAACATCGTTAGTTCTGATAGAAATAGAACCAGGACTATAGATCAGTTCTAAAAGTGGAGGCCTTTCAAGACCTTTACAATCCCGGTTGGAAATACCAACGACCGGGACTAGTTTTGGTTGGTTTTACCAACCCGGACTAAAGGGTTCTCGATAGGTTAGTTAAAGAAAAACACCCCGACTAGAATATTATGTGCCATGTAGGTAAGGGGTAAGGAATCTATGTTCAAATTCTAAATGTAGATTTTGTTTCGCGGACCTTTAGTCCTCTTTGTAGGAACCAAGAAGGGGGTTAGGAACCAGGACTGATAGCCCGTTCTCCACTAGTGATGCAATGGAGACTTCATCATCTATCATACATTTGACATATATAGATAAAATAAAAGGTCAGAGTATATATATAAACACTTGCACGAAATCCGTAGACTCGTCGTACCTAATAATGGCCACAACTTGATGAGAGCCTACTACAACGACTCGATCATGGAGTCGTCGTCGTTTAGTATATATGCAACCTAGCCGTCACCTCTAAAATGAATTGCTAAGCAGGCAAAGGTCGATGCCTACAAATACAATAACCAAGCAAGCAAGCACATACTCCTACTTACCGACAAAGGAAATAGCGAGATCGTCTTACATCATTTGGTCGATCCTTGTTCCCTACGATCTTTCAAAGCACGAAAAATAGCGAAATCCTCTCATTCTGCTTGCAATTGGACACCTCGCGCATGAGAGAGAGAGAGCACGTCAATTGCGTCGGATTTGCGGCAGCTTGTGTTTTGCCTTCGTCCAATTCCCATCCAAAACGTTCTGCTCGGAACTTGCACATGCGGAGGGCCCACCCGGACCCTGACAGTGACAGCACGGCGGCAAGCCGGCAACGCAACTTGCGACGGCGACCACCGACCGACTTCCTGACCTGCTGCTGCGCTCCCATCCTACTATACACCCAGAAAGAGCCCAGGCCAACCCACCAGAGTCAGGTTCTTGGCCCAAAAAGGAAGATGGAGACGAATGACGAAGTTGGCCCAGATTAAACTCTCGGTCCAGCAGTGAAAAATAAATCATGCATGAAAAAAAGCTCTTTGTTCCAGGGTAAATAAAAAATGTTAAAAAATCTAAATGAAGGAAGCTTTATCTTTCTATTTGTGATAATCATTCCTACACAATGGACTAGATAACACATTAAGCACCTACATACGCATTGCATGCCAGAACAAATAAATAAATTGCAACAAGCTAATCAACTTTTTTTTTTTTCTTTGAGGCCAACAATAATCCAATCATCAACTTAATAACAACAGGATACCAAGCAAGTCTACAAACAACTCAACAAAGATCAGACAGTGAAGACGACGGTGTCGTGACTAGCGCATCTCCGCCAGTGACCCACTTGACAGTGGCGCCATGGCGGATGCAGGTTTCGAGACGAGAGGGTCTCCTCTCTTTTCTATCTTTCTCTTCTTCTTCCTCCTCTTTTTCTTCCACCCTCTCTTCACCTATGGCCAAAATTTCTTTAGGGGGCTTGTGGGGGGATCCAATGGACTTGGGGGTCCCCCTAGCCCCCACGTTGGATCTGACGCTGCCGCTTGATGAACAAGAGGGCAACGGCCATGACCACCCTAAATTCCTTATTCTTGGCCAGTAGCGTGACCTTGACGGGTGTGTTGGGGGTATGCCGTATCCGCGTAAAAGCCTAATATGAATATTCATATTCGTATTCACTTTGTAATGTGGTAGTAAAACGGATGTATCCACATTCATGTTATTCATATTCTCTATCCGATTCCACATCCATATTCGACAATATCTGACAACATTTGTATTTGAATAAAAATAAACACATACAAAGCTATTAAAACATCATATATATGACTAATAATTATAATATTAATAATAACATATTTGCATAGAGCAACCTTTGACGATCACTTATCACATGTCTCTTTTCGGGTGTTAAATTTGCATAACGTGCTGTAGCATTTGTACGCCTTGTTTCAATTTACTTTGGTGTGCATACTAGTACTCGTTGCAGTTGCACAACTTGCTTTTGCTGACGAGCTTCACGCTGTTTTTAAAGTAATTCATCCTTTTGCTGGTCAGATAATTGTGCATGTGCCGAACATAAAGCTTGTGATTGGCAGATCGATTTCTCTCTTTGCATATAGGTCTCTTTGTCCGTGTTTTAGGATTTGTGAGTGGTGGTTGGTCACCGGATATCATAGGTACATTGTCATTGCCAATGTTGTTTTTTTGATTCATTGATCCAAGCATAGTTCCACTCATTTTTTTTCGGTGGTGTCTGTGCCCAACACCGAATCACGGTGGACTAATGATTCACACAAGCACTGTCCATGCACTTTACATCACAACATATTAATGCCACCGTACAGAAGTAGAAGCAGTGTTTTTTAGTAACAATTTACCTTGCAAATTAACCCTCACGGTCGTAAACACTAGAACGTACAGGACAGGAGGAGGATATAATCTTTGGTGGGCACGGAATAACGGTATAGCAGAGACCAAATCAGCGGCCCATGCCCTGCGCCGCCGGCGCCGTTCTGGACGTTGGCGTGCCATCCGAGCTCGGGCTCGAAGCCTCTCTTCTTGAGCTCCCTGTAGTGCTGGCAGAGCGCGCATGGCTGATGGCTCGCAGCAGAAGTGGACGCAGCAGGGGCTCTCAGGGAGGCCGAACTGGGCGCGCATCTTGGAGCGGTACGTGCAGGAGTAGATCCAGTGGCACCCGAAGAAGCAGCAGAGCAGCCCGTAGATGGTGCCGGTGGCGCCGCCCTTCGACGATCGTGGCGACGCGGCCGAAGGTGACGCACGGGAACCAGCACGTCATGCAGCAGACGCCGCAGTCGCTGAAGCAGTCGCAGAGGCCGCCGGACCTCCAATTGCTGGTGCGGGGGGCGGCGCCGGGTGTGGTGGCAACGGCGACGATGGGGACGCCGGTCACCGGCGCCGCCGCCGACGGCCCGGCGTCGCTGGGCTTGGCCGGATACATCTCGATCGATAGCTAGCACAGGTATAGATCGAGGCAGTGGTAGTCGTCTTCTTCCTTGGCAGTACGCCTTGCCGGGTGCTCTTTTAAAGGGAAGACAGGGCAAATATAATGCCGGGTCGCCGGCCGGTTGCATGAAGAAGCAGCAGCCAATGGGTGGGGGTGGACTCGTTGTCGTCGACCGACCAGAGAGGCAGAGGAAGGCGACGAAGCAGCAGCCAATGAAGAAGCAGCAGACAAACAATACACCGACCATTCGCCTACTACTCCACTTGCTAAAACGACTGCGAGACTTGCACTTGTGACGCCAGATGCTACTGCTGGACCTCTTTTTTAATTAGGAAAGCTACGTTCTCCTCCGTTAGGAACTGGTTGTTGAAGGTGCTTTTGTTACGCTCTTTTCAGATATTCCACCAAAACATAGATCATGAATCCATCGAAAAGGGATCTGAATGCCTTGCTTATTTCAGTTCTCTGCATTTCCTCCACCTGTCAACCATCCTTGTATTGAAGTCGCTTCTGTGCTTAGTGGTAGGTTCTGTAGATTAAACCAGTTTGACCAACTTATTCCATACCTGTCTTGTGAATGTGCAGTTCTTGCAAAGATGGGTTGGCGTCTCTGGATCGACGGTGTACAAAAGGCATAATGGGTTGTGTGGCCAGCTTCGTTTTGCCACATTGTCGGCTGTCAAAATTTTCCTATGAAGAAAGATGCAGGCAAATATTTGACGCTTTGGTTCTGTTCTAGCCTTCCATATCGGCCAATGTTTTGACTTCTAAATCGGCCCTGAAACTATATCCGGTACGCGCTTTTCGTTGTTCATTCATAATATTAATATTATGCCTTTTCATTTCAACATTAAGCGTGCGCCGGTGACATCACCACCCTCTGCCTGCTTCTATTGCACATTACTGCTTCGGTTGTTGCGTTGCGTGTATCTATCAATGTTTGCTCGTTTGTTCAGCTACTTTGTCTCTCGTTTCGCCGGGGTCAAGGTCGCCTCTCAAGAATTTTATTTTCTTTATTTGTTTTCCGAGTCCAATAATGTATGTTTTATTCCTGGATGTAAACTCCCTACGGAACGTCGTGCCTGTTCCGAATGCAAAATTTCAGGTGGGCTCCTGCCGCCCGTTGGTTCCTAAAAAACAAAAAAAACGTTTTGTCCTTGTCCAAACGTACAAGCGATGGGAGGAAAAGGCGCGCGCACACAGGCCAATGGCCAATGCAATGCATAAATTAAAGGACACTTGCAGCTAATTAGCAGGGCATACACAGCGAGATTTGAATTGTACAGCATGCAGCAATGATATATGGATGTGATTAACAACACGTGTCGATCCGTATTACTCTTAGCTTAGCTTCGGCAGTACACGTGAGAGCACCGCACAAGCCATCTGTTCTGTTTAGTTCGTTGATCGGTAGATAGAATTGCAATACAATATCAACCGATAATAGTTAATCAATCCTTCAATCTAGGGTAAATTCTCTTCAAATACAATCTTAGCGCAACCTTTAGATCGATCTGAACATATATCGGAGAGGGGAAAGGAGCGACGGGTTTACAAGTGAGGTCGAAGAGCGTGTGGCCTAGTTGATACTATTCGATGAAGAGCTCGGCTTCCCAATTCTTGAGCTCCTTGACGTTGCTGGAGCCGTCGATCGATGTTGGTGACGGCAGCACGGCGACGGCGGCGTACTCGGTGAACTTAGATAGGGAATAGATAGCTGCTAGCGGAGAATTGGAGCAGCGGCTCGGTGGGCAGCGCTGACGTATGAATGAGGTCGGCAGCAAATAACTAGGGCCGCAACTTGATGAGAGTCTGTCTACTACAACGACTCAACCGGTCGTCGTTTCTGAGGAGTTTTATAATGCTTAGAAGGTATCACAAGGTATTTTTGCGGCTGATTAATGCTAGCTATTGATCTAGCTGAATATTTAGCTAAGTATTTATTTTTAATATAAAAAAATATATTTAGTTAGTACCTTCAGGTATCTTTCTTTGGGTACCTCTCGGTACCTCTTAGTGCCACTCATTTTACCACCATGGAAAGTTTAGGAATGAACGGTTCTTTTTTTTTCCAAACATCGTAAAACTCCTCCTGATATATATATATATATATATATATATATATATATATATATATATATATATATATATATTAATATATATATATATATATATATATATATATGCAAGTGCAACCCAACCGTCACCTCACCTCTAAAACGAGGTGCTGAGAAGTCAAGGTTCGATGCATACAATAACCAAGCAAGCAAGCACGTACTCCTACTTATACATCAGTCGATCTTTCAAAGCACGAAAAAAAATAGCAAAACCATCTCATTCTGCTTGCCACTTGGACATGTGGAGGGCCCATCCCCGCAGCCTGAAAAGCACGGCGGCGGGCGGCCGGTAACATGCGACGGCGACTGCCGATCTGTCTGCTACTCCAGTGCTTCTCCCATCCTATAATACAGTAGCGATCGCGTACGGAGAGAATGGGAGAGGAGCGCGTCGCCGGCCGGTTGCATGAAGCAACAACCAACGGGTAGGGGTGGTCTCGGGCGGATGCAGCCTATTTTCACTGGGTTTGACCCGATAAAATCCTCAAAAATTCATAGAAAATCACTGCTCATAGCACTAGTGACACCCATGTACGTACTACTGTTGAAGTCGACGGCTTCTAGATTCACCTTCGTTGTCGTTGACCGACCAGAGAGGCGACGAAGACTCCGCCGGTGAACGCAACATTTGGTTTGGTTTGGTCTGACTGCTGGCCCGTCCTGTAGTCGTGACTTGTGAAAGAAGCTTCTAAATCGGTTTTGATGATTAATGATGATATGATTATTGTGGTTAATATGTGTTTTGCAGCAGCAATTTTTAAGGTAGCGTGACGATGGACTTTCATGGTATCCTTGCCCCCTCCCCCCCCCCCAATCGTATTGGATTTAATGTATTGCTTCAAAGGATATGATCAAAGATTAAGGATACACTACTTCTAACTGTCATTTAGATAATGAGAGACATTTAGACCAGTTTAGGTCTCGTGCCGCCTAGAATAGTTCCACCTGAAGTTTAGGTTTATTTTGTACTAACATTTCTTTTAGCAGATATTTTGTACTAACATTGATAAGTGAAAAATTCCAAACCTCAATCCAGTTGAAACGAATGAGGGCTTAGGGGTTAGTTTTTCTTTGGCCGTACTATAAAGTGGGCTAAGGTTAATTAGTAACTTGAACTAGATAGATAAGTCTATAGTTTAGTTGTGGATAATACTTGTGAAATTCTAGTGCTAGGAGCTCATATAAAAGCTTGGTGAAAATTGAAAAACTCAAAGAAATTGCATTATACGATTTTCAACTTCAAATGGATTACAAACAGCAAAAACACATAAACACCAACCTATCTGGGGGCAGCATCGAATCACTCGGTGTGCACTTTACATCACAACATATCGATGCCACTGTACAAAAATTGATGTAGTTTTTGTTTGTTTGTTTATGAGGAAAAACATCATATAGCGTGTAACAATTTACCTTGCAAACTCTCACGGTCCTCCTAGACACTACAACGTACAGGAAGCTAGGCAGGAGGATACGATCTTTGGTGGGCACGGAACGAGACCGAATCAGCGGGCCATGCCCTGCGCCGCCGGTGGGTACATGTCGGCGCCGGCGCCCCTCTGCACGTTGAGGTCCCATCCGAGCTCGGGCTCGAAGTTTCTCTTCTTGAGCTCCCTATAGTGCTGGCAGAGCACACATGGCTCGCAGCAGAAGTGGACGCAGCAGTCGCAGCAGGGTTCCACGTGGATGCCGAACTGGGCGCGCATCTTGGAGCGGTACATGCAGGAGTAGATCCAGTGGCAGCCCGTGAAGCAGCAGAGCAGCCCGTAGATGGCGCCGCTGGCGCAGCACGACGTCCCGCCACGGTCGAGGATCTCGGCGACGCGGCCGAAGGTGATGCACGGGCACCAGCACGTCATGCAGCACACGCCGCAGTCGCCCATGCAGTCGCAGAGGCCAAACGACCAACTGACGGTGCGGACGGCGATGGGGGAGGGGGTGGTGGTGGTCGGAATGCGAACGCCGACGACGGGGACGCCGGTCACCGGCGCCGCCGCCGACGGGCCGACGTCGCTGGGCTTGGCCGGATACATCTCGATCGATCGACCTCTCGATCGCTAGCTACTTGATTAGCATGCACAGGTAGATCGAGGCAGTGGTAGTGTCGTCTTCTTCCTTGCCGGGTGCTCTTTTAAAGGGAAGAGAGGGCAAATATAATGCCGGGTCGCCGGCCGCTTGCATGAAGAAGCAGCAGCCAATGGACGGGGGTGGTCTCGTTGTCATTGACCGACCAGAGAGGCAGAGGAAGGCGACCAAGACTTGGCCGCCGGTGAACGCGACGGTGAAGGCATCGTTTTGGTTTGGTTTCATCTTAGCGGTTCGCTGCTGTTGGCCTGAGCATCTATACCTCTAATTTGGTATTCGGTTTTGATGATGAATCAACATAATCATTACGACTATTTTTTATTTTGCAACGTGATATTTAAATTGGTATAATGAAAATGATTATACTTGTCTAAAATTCATATCATCTTCTATGAACCTAGACCTATACTTGTCTAAATTCATAGCATCTTTAATGAATATAATTTAATAAAAAACTAGGATGACTAATAATTTGAAACGAAAAGAGTATTTGTGATATAAAAATATATATCATGATAAACTTATTAATAAATTGGTGTCACAAATAGTATTGATTTTGTGATATATGTTTAGTCAAAGTTGTGGTTAATTGACTTGTCGGGATGCCAGAATTGTATTCTTTTTCGTGGCCTGGTGGTGGGTGGAGCTCAGCTCTCGGTCAGCAGTGAATTTCGTCCGTCAAACACATGCATGAAGAAAAAAGGTATTTGTACCAGCGTGAATAAAATCTATTAAAAAATAACATGAAAGAAGTTTGATGTGTTTTTTTTATTTGTGATAACCATTCCTAGACAATGGACTAGATAAACACATGAAGCACCTACATACGGATTACATGCCGGAACAAATAAATAAGTTGCTACGTACCTTTTTCATTCTTGGAGGGCATGCAACAATCTAATCATCAACTTAATAACGACGACAAGATACCAACAAGCAAAGGCTACGTACAAACAGCTCAATAAAGGTCTCACGGCGGCGACGACGACGACGGCGCCGGCGCGTCGCCGGCGGTGACCCGCTTGATGAGCGAGAGGGCGACGGCCATGAGCGCCTCGAAGTCCTTGTTCTTGGCGAGGAGCGTGGCCTTGACGGTGTTGTTGGGTGCGCCCTTGCAGCTGTCGTCGCAGTCCCAGGCGTCCTGCTCCGCCGTGTCGAGGAACTTGTTCACCTCCCTGAGCTTGGCGTC
The DNA here is from genome assembly GCA_015342445.1 of Digitaria exilis. Lineage (NCBI taxonomy): Eukaryota > Viridiplantae > Streptophyta > Magnoliopsida > Poales > Poaceae > Digitaria > Digitaria exilis. The sequence continues at coordinate 498,088 of JACEFO010000773.1, read as the reverse complement.
GTCTCCCTCGGAGTCGTCGAGGTGGGACAGCGCCTCCTCGATGTCCTCCGCGCACTCGTTCAGGCACTGCCACACCCCGTTGTCCTTGCTCACGTCCATCTCCCGCCGCGCGTACTCGCCCGCCGCCGCGCCCGCCGTCGACGCCGCGCGGATCGCCGCCTCCGCGAGGCCGCGCGGGGTGGTGCTCTTCGCCGCCGCCGCTGGGTCCGCCGCCTGCAGGGCGCGCACGCACGCGTCAGGGTGCGGCGTCGCGGCGCACGTCGCCTTGAGGTCGCCGGCGGCGCCGTCGGTGGTGCCGAGGGAGGCGGTGAGGAAGAGCGCCACCACCACGGCGAGGAGGGACCCGCAGTACCACCTAATGGCCGACCTGGCCTCCATCACCGATCGATCGATCGATCGATATATACGTGATCGACCTCGCCGGCGAGAAATAGAATTGAAAGCACGACCGGCCGGGTGGCCATGAGAAAGCAAGTATATACGCGCGGCGAGCGGCGCCGATGGAGATCCATCGGCCGAGGACCGTCTCGCACGCACCTGAGGCCGGGAGCGATTTGCGAGCAAACTGGGGTGCCTGGCGCCAAACTGGAGGGACACTTTCAACGCCCGATTTCTGGTAGCCTAGCAGCAACGTTCAGTCGGAAAAAAAATTCTACGCAGGAGTCATGTAAACCATCGGGGGTGCAGGACCTCTACGGATGTCCTTCGTCTATGATCGGACGGACGGACGTGGAAACGTATGGCTCGGCTCAGGAAACGTTACTTCCTCCCCTCTCGGCTCCGCTTGGCGCTAGCTCGGCTACGCCAAGAAAACAGATCGAGCCTTCATCGCCGCTGCCTCCACGATCTCCCACCACCGAGCCACCGACGACGCTAGACCCGGCGTGCCAAAGCCGTGGCGCTACGGCTGACGATGTCGCGCGCGGTAGATCGAGGGAAAGCAGAAGTCAGCGTCGGCGATGACGCTTTCTGGTGCGGCGAGAAGTCGCCGTAGTTGAGGACGGAAACCGGCAATGGAGTCGTCGAGCACCGCGCTGGCGTGATAGACCATGACGGGCTGCGGCGAGAGGTACAGGGAGGACGGGAGAGCGAAGCCGATCATCATCAGCACCCGTTCGGCTGCTGTTTGTAATTTGTACAGCGGTTCTAGCTGCTGCAATCTTCCGGGGCCTAGATTCAGTCTGAGTTTCCGTAGCAGCAATAGTTGCAGCCGCGCAGAATGCAATTGCGATGTAATGTGATGCAGCTGCGTCCTCTTCTTTGGTGTCTCCTTGATCTGAAGCTTTCTTGGACAATACGAGCAGAAGGAGGTCTTTCAGATGATTGTGAAGCTTTCCTTGCCAACACAATCAGCAGGAGGTCTTTCAGATCCATCGCGCTGCAATCAAGAGCGTTTTTAGGTGATGCTGAAGCTTTCCTGGCCAACATTGATCAACAGAAGGCCTTTGATCATTCCACTCCTTGATTTCCTTCAGAAACAGAATGGAGAAAATGTGATGGCGGCCTCGCCCGCTGGGAAGAGCAGCTGCTTCCCAAAGCCGTTGACGAGGAGCATGATGAACGCATGGCGAGGAGCCGAGGAGACATGACTACGGAGGGATGCGGCGTCGGGTGACGGCAGCGGCGACGGTGAGACGAGCCGGCGGCGCTTGGAGAGCGGAGAAGAAGATGTCGCTCGCTGGTGAGGTTGAGGCCTGAGCCGCGATGCGATGGCTCGTTCTTGGCAATCCCGTGAGGCAACGGCTCGTTCTCGACTCGTTCCTGGCTGTCGCGTGCGGCTTTCCCTTTCGGCGTCGGATCTCCTTCGCGTCCACGCGTCGGCCATCGGTGTCGGGGCTGCACAGAGCTCGGTTTGCAGGACTCCTGTGTTGGATAATTATCTGCAATAGGCCATATTTTAATTCCAAAAGTTATAATCAAGTTCACGAATATTTGCATGACTATAATGAGTGAAACGATCCATGTGCACGTGTTCGAGTTTAACACAGATTTAAAAGAGAACACGAATAAGATGAAGGATAGCAGTTCGGACATCGAAAAGTACCCTGGGGCGGGACCTCTGCCGGGGGCATCGGTTGCGCCGTTACCAGCTGGAGGAATATCATCCGTACTCATGATGTTCCTCGACTGGCCTTGCTCGAAGTAGTCGTACAAATTCGATGCAGGAAGATCTGTTGACGCAGTGCAGTTCGTGCGCCGGAGTCGTGCAGGAAGAAGACGCGGCGCAGTGTAGTCGTTAGACGGCGGCGGAGTCTCCAGGACGGTGAACCGTACGCCGGTGAAGACGTAGCAGTTCTGGGCGAGCAGTCGCGTAGAGACGCTCCCCAGAAACCTGATTGCCCCGATATCCCGAGCAGGATCTCAAGGAGGCAATGGTGTCGGAGGCACCTGCTCTCGCCGGTGGTGTGCGCGCAGCGCCGGCGATGGGGAGGCAGATTTGCAGCAGAGGAAGGAGGAGAAGTAATGGACTCAAAAAATCTCTGTCTCAAAGGAGAAGATGGCTTTCTATTCATAGCCCTCGGGTGAGACGAGAGGATGAACCTGGACGGGAGAGAATCGGGAAGGCTGAATTATGGAAAGCTGAATTATGGAAGGCTGAACCATGGTATCAGTGATTACCATAATCAGCCCTTCCAATTACCGCATCCTCAGTTTCCATAACCAGCAAAAAGGGGGTTCCCTCCCGCACGCAAGTCAGGCTCATGCTCAGGGTTGTTTGAGAGCCGCCAGGGTTCTTTGAGAACCACCAGGGTTGTCTGAGACCCTCAGAGTTCTCTATAGAATCAACCATGTGACTCGTACGAGACGTCGCCAGGGTTCTTTTCCTGTCCGAGCAGAGTTCTTTTCCATTACCAGTATGGTGTTAACCATAATAACTATAACATCAAAAGTAGGCTGTAATCCTTTAGAATAAATAGAATAATGGGCCATATACCCAAATATTCTAACAATCCCCACCAAGGATTCTAAGCCGTACTTGAAATGTTCTCAGATCCTCTTTGATATACCAGTATTTGATGGAGACTGTTAAGTTGAACTTCCATCTAGAGTTAGGGCTACATTCGTTCACAACTGAACAATGGACGATGCCTTGAATTGTCAGTTTTGTGCGAACAAATTTCACCCGGGCTCTACACTGATACTAGGCTGCAGTAGCATCCCCGTTGTTTTGGAGCTTATGGGTCATACTCCATGCCTTTCATGAGTTTCTAGAGATCACCCAAATCTCATAGACCATGACCAGTAGTCAGGCTCATATAGGTGTGTTCCTTAAAGATGTTCTGTAGGACAACATCTCTGTTTCAATGAAGCAACTGCCTTGTTCCATGAAACCACTTGGAGCACATTAAGGTATTACAGGGTTGAAGAGAAATGCATCTTCTTATGGAATGAGCCTTCATTAAAGGTTCTCTTCTCTCAGTTACACTAAAGCTTGTTGCTCCATTCTGCTTCACAGGATCTCCGATCACACAGAATAGGTTTCGACCATAGAGTAACTCACGTGGGTCTCAAGCCCAATTCCAAAGATGCATAGTCTATCACATTGCGTGAAAGACCCTTTGTGAATTGATCTGCCAGGTTTTTAGCCGTCTAAATATAATCCAAGGCTATAACTCCGGAGTTTCTCAATTTCCTGACAGACTTTAATCGCCTTTTCACATGTCTGGATGATTTCATGTTGTCCTTAGAACTGTTCACCTTGATAATCACAGTTTGATTATCACAGTTCATCAGAATTGTCGGTATCGGTTTTTCAACTATCGGCAGGTCAGTAAGGAGTTCACGAAGCCATTCGGCCTCAACTGTGGCGGTATCCAGTGTTGTGAGTTCTGCTTCCATTGTTGACCTCGTTAAGATGGTCTGCTTGCAAGACTTTCAGGAAACAGCGCCACCTCCGAGTGTGAACACATAACCACTCGTGGCCTTGAGCTCATCAGCATCTGATATCCAGTTCGAATCACTATACCCTTCTAGAACCTTAGGGTCCCCGGTATAATAAATTCCATAGTCCATTGTTCCTACTAGATAGCGCATTAGTCTTTCAAGAGCTCTCCAGTGATCATCGCCCGGGTTTGAAACAAACCGACTCAATTTGCTCACAGCATATGCGATGTCAGGCCTCGTAGCGCTGGCTAGATACATCAATGAACCAATTATTTGAGAGTATCTCAATTGGTCTCTCGTTATCCTTTTATTCTTCTTCAATATCAGACTGGCATCATAAGGGGTTGAGACAGACTTGTAGTCGCTGTAACCAAAGCGACTCAACATCTTCTCCACATAGTGGGCCTGTGACAGAGTCACCCCACCATTTCCGTCCTTTACCAGCTTGATATTGAGGATAACATCGGCCTCTCCCAGATCTTTCATCTCAAAGCTCTGAGAGAGAAAAACTTTGACTTCCTTAATCACACTAAGGTTAGTCCCGAAGATCAGTATGTCATCCACATACAGACACGGAATCACTCCATCACCTCCACCAAAACGATAGTACACACATTTGTCGGATTCGTTTGAAACAAAACCAACAGAGGTTAGAGTTCTGTCAAACTTCTCATGCCACTGTTTAGGTGCCTGCTTGAGGCCATACAGAGACTTCAACAGTTTGCACACCTTTCTCTCTTGACCATTTGCTACAAACCCATCAGGCTGATCCATATAGATCTCCTCTTCTAACTCCCTATTTAGGAAAGCTGTCTTCACGTCCATTTGATGAACGAGAAGCCCATAGGAGGCTCCCAGTGAGAGTACCACTCGAATAGTGGTCAGACGAGCAACAGGTGAGTAAGTGTCAAAATAGTCCTCTCCTTCTTTCTGGGTATAACCCTTGGCCACAAGCCTAGCCTTGTACTTTTCGATAGTACCATCAGGCCTAAGCTTTTTCTTGAACACCCATTTGCATCCCACAGGTTTGCATCCATAAGGGCGATCAACAACCTCCCAGGTACCATTAGTCATGATAGAGTCCATTTCATTTCTAACAGCTTCCTTCCAATAGTCAGCGTCAGGAGTTGAATATGCCTCTTTAATGGTCCTAGGCGTGTCATCCACGAGGTATACAATGAAGTCATCACTAAAAGACTTTGCAGTCTTCTATCTCTTACTCCTTCTAGGAGCTTCATTGATATCCTCCTCAGGATGTCTCACATGAGAGAATTCATCGTGTACAATCGGTTCGGCAGAGATATCATCCTCGATAATCTCTTGCCTAGATGAACTTGTTCCATTTTTCATTGGAAACATGTTCTCAAAGAACGTAGCATCTCTGGTCTCAAAAATTGTACCGACCACCATGTCAGGTACTCCAGAGTTCACTACAAAAAATCTATATCCAGCGCTATGAATAGCATAACCAAGAAAAACACAATCTACAGCTTTAGGTCCAAGTTTGCGCTTCTTGTTGATGGGCACACATGCTTTGGCCAAACAACCCCAAGTACGCAAGTAGGAAAGCGTTAGCCTTTTCTTTTCCCATTCCTCGAATGGTGTCTTCTCTTTATTCTTTGGAGGTGCACGGTTTAGGACATGACATGCTGTCAATATAGCCTCACCCCACCATTCCCTAGAAAGTCCCGAGGTATCCAACATGGCGTTAACCAAGTCGGTCAAGGTTCGGTTCTTTCTTTCGGCAACCCCGTTTGACTGGGGAGAATAGGGAGGCGTCCCCTCATGGATAATACCGTGTTCTTCGCAGAATAAGTCAAACGACTTTGAAAAGTACTCGCCACCGCGATCTGACCTAATTCTTTTGATTTTCTTCTCAAGTTGGTTTTCTACTATAGCTTTATAGATTTTAAAGTAGTGAAGGGCTTCATCTTTGGTTTCCAACAAGTAAATGTAACAATATCTAGTGCTATCATCTATAAGAGTCATGAAATATTTCTTTCCACCTTTTGTCAACACTCCATTCATCTCACAGAGATCAGAATGAATTAATTCTAGAGGTGCCAAGTCTCTCGCCTCAGCAGCCACGTGTGTCTTGCGAGTTTGTTTTGAACCAACACATGCAAGGCACTTAGAATTCTTGGCAAAGGTAAACTTTGGAATTAAACTCAGATTTGCAAGTCGTGACATACAACCAAAATTAACGTGACAAAGTCTTGAATGCCAAACATTAGATTCATCAATGTTAACAATATTGTTCACTACTTTATCACATCCATCATCAAGTGAAAAACGGAACAAACCTCCGCTATCATAACCTTTACCAACAAAGGTTCCAAACTTTGAGAATACATTTATTTGACTCGAAGACTAATTTAAAACCATCTCTACAGAGTAGAGAGCCGCTGACTAGATTCTTCTTGATGGTGGGGACATGCTGCACGTTCTTCAGCTGCACGATCTTTCCCGAAGTAAACTTCAGATTGACCGTACCAACACCAAGTACACGCGCATGAGCTCCGTTCCCCATCAGCAAGGAGGTAGTCCCCCCGACCTGGTATGAAGAAAATAAGGAAATGTCAGCACATACATGAATATTAGCGCCAGTGTCTACCCACCACTCAGGTGTACACATAACTGAAAGAACTGTAGGTAAATAATTACCGTACCCCGATGTTCCTGCAGGCTCGCTAATAACCATGTTGGCAGACTTGCCTTCTTTGCGTTGAGGGCACTTTCCAGCAAAGTGGTCCTCACTCCCGCACACGTAGCAGGCTCCTTTCTTCTTCTTGAACCCGGTGGTTTGTTTAGCCTTCCCAGGGTTCTGTGGCTGAGGCGGTATCTTGCCTTTGCCCTTGTTGTTGGTGCGAGCATTAATGTTCTTTTGAACAAAGTTCGTGCTTGCACCGACAAGTGTCCCCTTGTTACGTACGTCCTTTGCTCTCGTCTTTTCCTCCACATCAAGAGTGCCAATGAGTCCATCAATCGTGAACTCCTGCCTCCTGTGTTTCAGAGAAGTAGCAAAGTCCCTCCAAGAAGGTGGCAGCTTGGAGATGATACCTCCGGCCACAAACTTGTCGGGCAGCACGCAAGGGTTCTCTTTGTTGCAACAGCCGAGGTCTTTAGCCAGCACATGCAACTCAGTAGCTTGTTCCACCACAGGACGGTCTTCCACCATCCTGTAGTCTAGGAACTGCTCCATGAGATACAGCTCACTGCCAGCATCAGACACCCCGTACTGGGCATCAAGGGCGTCCCACATCTCTTTCCAGTCTTCTTCTTAAGAAGGGGATTAATCAGATGTGGGGCAATCACACCAAGGATGCATCCGCGGAAGAGATTATCTTTAACCTCGAACGTGCTTCCCTGCTCGGAGGTGCATTGTTCGGGCTTCCCTTCCGCCACATCCATGATGCCCATGGTGGTTAACCACAGCACCATTCGTTCACGCCAACTTACAAAATTTGTACCGTCAAAAGTGTTTGGCTTAATGGATGAAGCAAATTGAGCAACCGAAAACCTATCAACATAATTATCACTAAAATCAGGTTTCTGGATTGTTGGATAATTATCTGCAATAGGCCATATTTTAATTCCAAAAGTTATAATCAAGTTCACGAATATTTGCATGACTATAATGAGTGAAACGATCCATGTGCACGTGTTCGAGTTTAACACAGATTTAAAAGAGAACACGAATAAGATGAAGGATAGCAGTTCGGACATCGAAAAGTACCCTGGGGCGGGACCTCTGCCGGGGGCATCGGTTGCGCCGTTACCAGCTGGAGGAATATCATCCGTACTCACGATGTTCCTCGACTGGCCTTGCTCGAAGTAGTCGTACAAATTCGATGCAGGAAGATCTGTTGACGCAGTGCAGTTCGTGCGCCAGAGTCGTGCAGGAAGAAGACGCGGCGCAGTGTAGTCGTTAGACGGCGGCGGAGTCTCCAGGACGGTGAACCGTACGCCGGTGAAGACGTAGCAGTTCTGGGCGAGCAGTCGCGTAGAGACGCTCCCCAGAAACCTGATTGCCCCGATATCCCGAGCAGGATCTCAAGGAGGCAATGGTGTCGGAGGCACCTGCTCTCGCCGGTGGTGTGCGCGCAGCGCCGGCGATGGGGAGGCAGATTTGCAGCAGAGGAAGGAGGAGAAGTAATGGACTCAAAAAATCTCTGTCTCAAAGGAGAAGATGGCTTTCTATTCATAGCCCTCGGGTGAGACGAGAGGATGAACCTGGACGGAAGAGAATCGGGAAGGCTGAATTATGGAAAGCTGAATTATGGAAGGCTGAACCATGATATCAGTGATTACCATAATCAGCCCTTCCAATTACCGCATCCTCAGTTTCCATAACCAGCAAAAAGGGGGGTTCCCTCCCGCACGCAAGTCAGGCTCATGCTCAGGGTTGTTTGAGAGCCGCCAGGGTTCTTTGAGAACCACCAGGGTTGTCTGAGACCCTCAGAGTTCTCTACAGAATCAACCCTGTGACTCGTACGAGGCGTCGCCAGGGTTCTATTCCTGTCCGAGTAGAGTTCTTTTCCATTACCAGTATGGTGTTAACCATAATAACTATAACATCAAAAGTAGGCTGTAATCCTTTAGAATAAATAGAATAATAGGCCATATACCCAAATATTCTAACATCCTGCACGTTCAGTAGCACTTTGCATAATTGCATTGCATCTTTTTTTCAGAATCCTTCAGTTGCATTGCATGCATCGGTTCCATCCAATCCCTTTGCAAGTCAGTTCCAGAGCACGCGCGTGCCTTATGCCCACGTCATCGCGCGTGCTTTGTTCATATGCTGGCGTTGGCCCGCCTCGGCCCATTAGCCCGTCTGTGGCCGGAAATTGATGTGCTTGCCATCGTGCTTGAGGGACGGGACAAAAACAAGCAAGATGACATGCGTACGGTACATGTAAGTAAAATGTTTATAGAATTAGAATTTGAACTTTCAATATGACATATATAAAAGCCATATTCAAGCTGAAGACTGATTGCAGTATTACAACCTCGAGCTTGTCCATACATAGTTTCTGAGTTTCCTTTCGAGTCGTTTGCGTTTCACTCCAATTGGATAGTTGTATTGACTGACGAGTTGTTGGTGTTCTTTTTGTTTTATCATTTGCCCAACAACAACAACGATGACGACAACATAGCACGTTGTTTTCTCATTTGCTCCTAATAAAATTTCGGCAAAGCTCTCGCCGTCCGTTAAAAAAAAAATTGTCCATATATATTGGTAGCCGTTTTGTCCATTGCTCAAGACGAAATATATTTTTTTTAATTCGCTAGAGGGGGTACAATTCACTGATAACACAAATTATTGGCCATTGCTATGTAATGTATACAATGGAACGAACAAGAAATGAAACTAAACTACACTCGGTGGGGTGAAAACGAACAAGAAATGCAACAACAGACAAAAAAGTAGATAACACAGGTCAATCGAATATCGATGTGCCAAATAAATGCACCATGCGCACGCCGCCTGCTAGCTTGTCATTCTCATGCCGTGCCCGTGCGGTTATGGACGGAAGCGTCGGTGAGGGAGAGGGCGATGGAGCACATCTTGGTGAGGTCCCCGATCTTGTCGACGATCTCGAGGTCGCCGCCGCCCTCGATCCTGTTGCAGTTACCCATGCACGTGTCGCCGTCGTTCTTGGCGGCCGCGAGCCACCCCTGGACGCTGGGCACGTCCTTGGCCTTGGGCTCCGCCATGGCCGCCTCTGAGCGCTTGAGGTCCGCCACCGCCTCCTGGAACTTGGCGACGCAGTCCTCGAGGCACTGCGGCGGCATCCCGCCGGGCATCTTCTCGAGGCCCTTGACGAACGCCACCGTCTCCGCGCCCTGCTGCGACGCCAGCGACAGCGACAGCTCCGCCAGGCCCGCCAGGCCGCCGTTCAACGCCGCCGCCCTCATCTCCGGGTTCGCCGACGAGAGCTCCTTCACGCACAGCTCCGGGTGCTTCGTGTGCTGCTTGCACGCGTCCTCTATGCTCACCGTGGCGCCGGCGAGACGGAGGGACACGGCGAGGAGGACGACGGCGAGGACACGGAGCGAAGGTGATGCAGCCATGTTGATCGATCAATGCGTTGCTTGTCTCTGTCTCTATGGAGCCAGCAATTCCATTGGAGGTTCTCTTTCTTTCTTGTAGCGTGAGGCCACAAGGTTTGGTGATGCCCGGATTGCACGGCGGGCGAGGCCCAGCGTACGGACGAGGGACACGGACGCAAACGGTCTCAGCTTCCTTTGACCGGCTAAATTTGCTCTGTGATGGTGGTACAGAGCTGCTGTCCGTCTACTGTTTTTTTAGCCTGCTGGCACTCGAGCGTGCCACCGGGGACAAAATAAAACACTCGATTATAGTTGTTTTTAGTTGTGTAGTTGTTTTTAGTTCTCTTCTCCGGCGGTCACCGGCACCACCCAGATGGCCAGTCGCTTATAGCTGGTCACAAGACCTTGGATGCGCTTATGTAGCAAGTCTGACATGCTTTCTTTCAAGGAACTTGAACGTCTGAATAATCTCTGCATTGACAGTACACTCGGCGGTCGGCGCACGGCCCTATTCAAAATACTAGAAATACTAGACAAGGGACGCGCGCGCCCTATCATTGAAGACTATTCAATAATGAAAAGACGCTATTTTGAAATGGAAAAAGTGTACATTGCCCCCTCAACTGTTACCAAAGAGTAGATTACCCCCTTATACTCTTAAATCATGTATATTTAACCTTAAACTCTTCAAATAGTGGAGATTACCCCCTAAGGCGTTAAGACATGATTTTCCTAACTAAGATGTGGACGCAATAGTGCTTTCTTAGATAGGTAATCAAATCGATTTATATCGCGAAGGCTTGGAGTCGTGGACAGAATAGTGTTTTCTCCAGGTAATCAGATTGATTTATATCCATTCCGAACAACTTTGCATGCACCCTGTTAATTCTTAGTGGCAACAAATATGGCCACTCAGAAATTATGAAGTGATTTTGAAAGTATAAATGATCCTAAAGTGTCTGAATCCTTATTATTGGTATATGACGATGACAAGAATAAAGAAGCCTATGCAGTCCTAAAGTGCCCAGGTAGTGTGAGTCCGAGGAAACAACATGGAACATAATCGGTCTTAAGGCCTTGTGGGGGGTAATCTCCACGGTTTAGAGAGCTTAAGGTTGAAAGTACACGATTTAAGAGTATAAGGGGGTAATCTACTCTTATATGAGAGTTTAGGAGGGTAATCTACACTTTTTCCTTTTGAAATCAATAAAACAGAATTAACAAACACATCCAAAGTCGATAGAACTTGATCTCTATAAGATTGTTATATCTCATTTTGAATAGGATCAAAATTGTCAAATATAATGTCTCATATTGAATATTATCACAATCAATAAACATAATATATTATAAACTCGTCGTTCCAGCACCATAGATATTGAAGTTACACTTGTACGAAAATATAACAATACAAATTGCCTCTTGCTGAAATGAATTAGAATTAGAACTTTAAAGAAACAAAACAGCAAATGTCTGCCCCCAAAGACCAACCATGGGCCAACTGTCCAAGGCCACCTGCATTAAACATCAAAGTACATGTCAAGTTGTGCTTGAGAATGGTCCTCTGCTGTTAGATTATACTATACTATAGAAGACGCAAACAACAAACATGAGAGCATGTAAATAGGACAACTTATGCCCGTCCTTTAGGAACCAAAGCAGCAAAAGAAATATTTCAGACCTTCCTTCCATTCTAAATTTTATTTCAGTAAGCTGAACTTCAGAAATAGAAGCCCAATCTGAGATTAAGTACACAAGAACCACGAAATAAATATGTTTCTGTCATTCTTTTTCTAGTTTCATTCTTCCATGGTTTTATCATTTTGTTTTGACTTTTGAGCTTTCCAGTTTCACAAGCCATGTATCTAAGAACCATGAAATAAATATGGTATTTAAAACAGGAAGTAGGATGTACTAAAAATTAATGCAGCATACTATTCGAGACTTCCTCTGCCATAACTATTTGGACCATGTTACTGATCTATTTCATAACTGGGCCAAAGATAGATTAAAATAAAAATACATCAACAGTTAATAGAGGAGACCAGGGGGGTTTTCATCTTTGAATGACTGAATCTCTCACCGCTCCTTATTTATCTACCTAACATGGACCCTTATTTATCTACCTAATATCTAGTCTACTTTTATGCTGGTTCATGGTTAGTGGCTATAAAAAAACGAAATTGCCAAACTCACACTAAAAAGAAAGGCAGGGAGAACGTTTCACATATCAGATACATGGCTTAATAAAAACCCATACAGTTATAGGACAAACTAATTAAGCTAACCATGCCATCCTTTTCAATGTTATATTTCCGTACAGGTGAGGGAATGGTAAAAGCTAGATATGATGCCCTTTTATCAAATGTCAAACAGTAACACGCTACTTGCATATTTGATGGATACAGTTGCCTGAGGAGTAAACATATATGGTGAGCTAACATGACGGGATTGCTAGAGTAGATCGATCGACGGAGAGGGAAGGAATCATTCAAGATCAGTTTTGGCAGATGGATGGGAATGTCTGATGGCTGTGGGATCGATGGCTATAAGCCAAAAGTAGCATATGTGCTATTGATTTCAGAAAAAATACTGAGCTAAAATGGAATAGTAGACATATTTTTTGTCTTGCTGGCTTACTTATATTACTGCAATCTTCTCATGGACCTTCTTATAGCCTCCGAATGTTAGAATAACAAACAAACCAGAAGTTGAGTTTTTGGCTTTTTGCCTATCATCGCAACTGGCATTGGACTGTGGCTTTTTAATCTGTACAGCTTAAACTGTTTGAGTCATGAACCCTTTCTTTCATGTTTATTTTTGTTAAAAGTGATAGGACCTCACACTACTATGATTTACGCTAGAGACCATACTCTTGTACTGCTATGAGCTGATGGTATGTTAATTTCTGCTTTTAATTGTCTTGCAAAGGATAGGGCCCGCAAAGCGTGCCACCCCTGTCTAGTATGGTCTCTACAGCACATTTTAGGCAGAAATGCATATCAAAACAAAAGCAACCATGATCTGCAGTTTTTAGGCCATTTTTGTTGAAGCATAAAAATACAATAGTTATGATCTGCAGTTTTTAGGCCAGCTTTTTTTATGAGATTTGGCTGTTGATATCCAACGACTGGGTGACTTGTCCAAGCCAAGTAAAATTACACAGAAAGGTACCTGGTCATCGTTAGCTTCTTCAGCAGCAAATAGCTTCTTAGAAACCTTTTTGATAGGGGATGGACGAGACCTGCAAGCATAACACAAGTTTTATGTTAACTAACAGGCAAACAATATAACCAATAAATCATGCTGTTGATAGAGAGGCAAAAATAAGAATAACTGCCTGATGATAGAGAAGACCTTTTCTTTCACTGCTTTTCTGTGTCTTTGTAGAAGAATCACCAAGGGCAGGTGTAGCGGAAGCCAAAGACTTGTTATGTAGGAAGGAATGCCAAAATTAGCAGTGGTGAAGTTTAAATAAGCACTACAGAAGGCAATCGGTTAATCATGCAGCAAGGAATATCTAGTTACATGGAGAAATTCACCTTATCATGAGCAGTGTCCCTCACACTCTGGAGTCTCTGGTGGTTCAAAAGCACACATGAACTCGATCATTACTCACAATCTCTTCTTATGAGCTAAATTACATCATCATCTGTCGCATCGCAGATGCGGCCATTGCCTCTGAAATATAGTGAAATGGATCCACTTGCTTGACGATGACATGTGATTCAACAATATCAAAAGCAGAGTTGTAAGATGTCAGAGCCAGGCAAAATTAAAATGAAGAGTAAACACAAACTGAACCACCAAAATACCAGGAAGTATTGGCTATTTGTTAAGATGATATCAACAAATGTGATTTGAAGCTGAAATATGTTCTTTCAAAAAAACATTGCCGAGATCTCTATCGGCAACGCCCTCACCTCGATCTCTAGTCCCACCCACGTCAGGGCCGCACTCACTGGATCCACTACTGTCGGTCTCCAAGGCTGCGGACACCAGCCTCAGCTCCTGCACGAACACGAATAGAATTTATATTTTAAAAACAGAAAGCAGCCAACCCTAACAAGGCCTGGCTAAAAAGCTGGAATACAGAATTTCAAGGTACACCATGCTCAAATAAACATGTCAATTGAAGTACACCAATGACAGAACAACGGTATTCTCAAATAAAATGACGGAATGATAGGCTAGATAGTATAAATGTCTAGTTCTCCAACAATGCATTTAACAATTCTGAACCACCAGGTTTGGCCGCAATTTCAATCTCTAGTTCTCCAACAACGCATTTAACAATTCTGAGCCACCAGGTTTGGCTGCAATTTCAATAGAACAAAACGTAACTGAAAGATCGAAGGATTCAAATGCCGCTTGGTGTGTCCATGGCGCGATGACCACGGTAGAAGTTCCAATCATTAATTGTACGCAATATAAAATAACTACATTCCCAGTTAAATACTACTTCACTCCACCTAGATGGCTAGATCTCACGTCTCATGCTTCCGATAACCATGCAGGTAGTATAATTTTGGATCTGAATAATGTTCATGCGTTACCACTGCATTGATAATCATGCATAGTGTCCAAAACCGACAACAAATGAATGAATCCAGTCAATTTTAGGAGCAACAACAATTACAGCAAGACATTGTAGCTAATCCTATCCATATAGGACTAATGTATCCTACTCGTTTCCCTATCATTTTGTATCAGAATATTTATGTCATCATCAAAGACAACGAACAATCTTCTATCAGGTCCCGATGACGAACACTAACAACACATCACAGAAGAACGGATGTGCCTTCAGCTCAGTAAGTTCATAAGGATGCATACCTGGCGGCTGGCGCACCGGTTGTTGGCTGCTGGCGGTGAGCAGCGACGCAGCCGCGGCCTCCCGGGGAGCAGGAAACGGATCCCACGACCATACTTCCTCGCGCTCCGCTCCGCCGCTGGGCCCCGCACCTGAGAAGCGAGGAGGAGGGGCGCCAGGGGCTACGGCGGTGATGAACATGGACGCCAGCAGCGGAGGCAGCGACGAGCAGGGCGCCAGCGACGGCGCAGGGCGAGGCGACCGGGATGGCGACGACACAGGGTGAGAGCAGGCGCAGAAAAGGGCAAGGAGGAGCGCCGAGGCTGGGCTCCCTCGCCAATGCACAGAAGACGAGGTAGGCCGAGATGAAGACGTGCGCTCGGCTCTGGGCCCGCTCGATGCTCGACGAGGAGATGAGAAGGATGGGTGGAGGTGGAGTAGCTGGGGCAGAGGAGGCGGCGGAGCAACTGGGGGAGCGGAGGCGGGCAGCGAAGGGGAGAGGAGACGGCGGCGGTGGCGGCTGGGATAGGACAGGAGAGAGAGGTATGGTTCGGACGCGAAGAGAGACTAAACCGCAGCGGCTAAAAATTTCGGGTCCGTGAGGGGTGACGCGGCTACGCCATTTTTCGCCACGTCGTCTCATGCGCGCGTGGAGGGCTGTGGGAGGGGTAAATTTATGTAGGCTTTAACCATTCCGATTCGTCTTTGAATTAAGAAAGGACTGCACAGTACATGTGCACAACTGGAGATTCCAAAAGGCAATGAACGAATGCAGGTGCCAACACAACTGAAGTAGCTAGAAAGAAAAAAAAAACAAGTAGAAAATTAGAAACTGAAGTGAAGGAAGATGTGAAAAGTAAAAGCAAAGCACCCTAATCGCTAATAGGAAAACGTGCTTGATGTCTTCCACTCTTCCAGAGGCAAGGCATGCAACTGCTGTTGCACGGCTAATATAATAACCTGACAAGCAGGTCGCAACTAGCTTGGAAAGGATGGAAGATTAAGGCAAATATCTCTCTATAGTATATCCACAGCAGCCACAGGCCAGGAAACCAAAATTTCCGATGTCGGCTGAGCATCCGTGCGTCCAGAAGCTAGTGCTGCGTGGCGTGATAGCGTCCCAGTTTCAGTTCCAACTTGTTCTCATTCATCTTGAGAAAACCGGAACACAGGCGGGCCACATGCTGTACCAGAATTCCCAGCTTTGGTTCAACATCCTTGTGCGAAGGTAGCGCCGCATGGTCGCCGTCATGGCGACCGAGCTGTCCTCCGTGACCGCTCTAACCGCACGTACATCAAATCGATCGATTGGTCAGGGACCCCATGCCTGAATGCCTCCACGGCACTGCCGTATCGCATGGTAATCTGCAACTGCAACCCAAATTTCAGTTCATTCAGTTAAGTTCAGGTTCAGAGCAGCTCGAGCAGAGTGAACCCACCCCGGTGATACTCCTGAGTCCTGGCTCCTCTACATGCGGAGATGTCCGTCACGTGACGGTAAGCCCGTGATGCCAGCTTATCCGTGCCGGCGAACAGGTGAAGTGACAGGCAGTCTCGGGAGCCCACGACACACACGTGTTCGCCGGAACCGCCGCGCCGCAAGGCCATGCCGATGCGGCACGGAACGATGCATGCGTCAGGGTTCACGTCACGCTTTCGCACGCACGGTTTGACCTCCCCGGCTGCTCCAGGCCTAGCAGCCACACTCGGCTTTCAGTTTCTTCCTCCTCTTGCCCAACAAAGGCCGCTCGCCGGCCATAAATAGCAGCCACAGCCAGCAGCGAGCAGAGCAGAGCATAACCAGAGACGGCAAATAAGCAACGCCGAGAGAGAGAAGCTCGTAGAGCATGAGCATGGCCGGGGCGGCGGAGACGACGATGATTAGGCACCGGACGGTGGAGGCCAACGGCATCGCGATGCACGTGGCGGAGTCCGGCGAGGAGGCGAGCCAGCGCGTGGTGGTGTTCCTGCACGGCTTCCCGGAGCTGTGGTACTCGTGGCGCCACCAGATGGTGAGCCTGGCGGCGCGCGGCTACCGCTGCGTGGCGCCCGACCTCCGCGGCTACGGCGCCACCGCCGCGCCGGCCGACGTCGCGTCATACTCCGCCTTCCACGTCGTCGGCGACGTCATGGCCCTCCTCGACGCCCTCGGCCTCGGCAAGGTACGCGCGCACGTGCTGCTTCACGTCCACATCATCATATCGCTAGTAGCTTTCTTATTTCTTCACTCCACTAGTCTAGAGCAACAGCCTATTAGTTTACACGTCCATTTCAAACCTTTCGATTTTCTCCTTGTCCACTTGTCCGCGTCGTACTCCTTTTCCTCTCTCTTTTTTTCCCACCACAAATTATGCATCTGAAACTGGCGACGTGCCAAAAAGGAAATAATTCGTTACATCGAGAACACATGAGTCAACACATGAGTGCGTTCACCACCGTAGTATATATTGACATGTTTTCACCTGCTCATCATCATCATCATATAAAGTCAAAAAGATACGCATGATAATGCGAAAATGGCATTTTTCCAGCGCCACGGCGGCTGTGTGGCGTGCGTTCGAAGTACTAGCTGATTATGCACGCGAAGGAGAACACTCGAAATTCAGAAAATCAGATGGAAATCATGCAAACTACAAAGCTCTATGCAGTGTATCACGTTTAATTTTGAAGTTGACAATCATCTGTATATATGCTGACAAATATCTGTCATGTCATATCAGCTCTTTGCGGATATCTTAGTAGTATATAATATACAAAATATCTGAATAGTAAGAATAGTAATTTTGGGGAGAGTACAATGATGTCATTAGTAAAATTACACTGCTCACATATATACCGAAGTGAAGTATATTTACATACTACACAATTAAATGAATTGGAACTGAACCTTTGAAGTTGTGTGATGGATCGGTGAAGGTGTTTTTGGTGGGTCACGACTGGGGCGCCATCATCGCGTGGTACCTGTGCCTCTTCCGACCGGACCGTGTGACGGCGCTCGTCAACACCAGCGTGGCCTTCATGCGCCACATCTACATCCGCTCCGACGCCGGCGCCAGCGCCGTGAAGCCCATCGACTACTTCAAACGCCTCTACGGGCCCACCTACTACATCTGCCGCTTCCAGGTACGTATAGTACTACCATGTATCTGAATTCCAAAAAATCCATGAAGAACTTGGCATGATCCGTGATAAAATTCCCATCCCAAAATGCTTAATGAGTTAATGATAATAATTGAAGTGCTGAAGCTGCAGCAGCGTCCAACAGGGTAGTGAAAATCAACCCTGCAGGCCTGCACACAAGACTCCTTCATATCTGCCGGCAATGCACACGAATACTACCAACAGACGCTAGAAAAGAAGAAAAAAAAATGAAGAAACCTTGACTCCTACTATCAATCTACTGTGGCAGATTGACCGTTATACGAATTGAAAAAAGTAGCAGATCCAGTACGTGGGCAGGCATCATCCATGACAAAAAAAGAACACTCTGCTCCAACCATACTACCAACCCACTGGTGTAAGTCGTCGCCGATCGCCTTTGCCGGCACCCGGCCATCACTGGACGGAGCAGCAGCCGTCGGGGTCCTCGTCGTTCGACCAGAGCAACGGTTCATTCATTGGGCATGTAGTACTGGCCGTGGCGCGCGTGCACCACCATCTCGCTCGGCACGTGCTGGAGCAAGTGCTGCGGCGGCGGCGACGCGCTCGCCGCCGGCACCCAACCGCCGCCAACCACGGTGGAAGCGCCGTACGGCTGAGCGTAGCTATAGCTATATGGCACATGGGGGACAAGGTGCGGCGCCATCCCGCTCAAGTGCGGCGGGTACCCCGCCGGCGGCTGGGCGTAATGCGGCGGCGGTGGCTCCTCGACGCCGGCGCTGACGATGGCGACAGGGCGCTTGGTCCTCTTGTGGATCTTCCTCCTCAGCAGCGACGCGTCGAGTGCCGCGCCGGAGACCACCACCAGCCCCCTCTCCACCGACACCCACACCTCCTCAACTCCTGAATCCAGCAACATGCATGTGTGCACCGTACGTGTTAGATGGAATGCGAAATTGGAAATGCTTGGCGGCGACCGGGTGACGAACCGAGGACATTCTTGAGGACTCGCCGGATCTTGTCGGCGCAGCCGTAGCAGTGAACATCCATGCGGAGGATCACCGGCGCCATGGCGCGCTGCTTGTCGTCGATCGTCGTGTGCCGTACGGCCGAGGTCGGCGGCGGGCGCTGGTGTTGCTGCTGTTGGCAACTCGCTCCAATAAGAGCGGTCGTGGCTTTATATGGAGTAGAGGGAGGGGGAGAAGATCAGGCAGGTACAACGGCGATCTGAGATCTTGTCGGCAGGCCAGCGGCAGCGAAGCTGCTGCCATTGATCTCTCTTTCCAATCTATGAATTGAACTTTCCATCGTTTCTGGTCAGATGTCGATACGATACGCGCCTCCTGTATCTTAGCTTCTTGGATCATTTCGTTTAAAAGCTACCTTCCATTGATAGGCCATCGAGCCTGATCACTCGTCGCAGCAGTCCATGTAGGCATCCATCCAAGTTAGAAATGACAGTTCGTGTGCAAAAAAAGTTCATCATGTACCGTATGATTAATTGTAGGTTATTGTGCATAATTAATTGTTATTCTATAAAGAAAATGGGTGCACGGTGACGGTATGCAGGAGCCTGGGGTTGCAGAGAAGGAGTTCTCTCCAGCCAACGCCCGGTACATCCTGAGGCAGATCCTGTGCAACCGCTTCACCTCCGGGGCGGCCGGCGGCAAGAAGCCGGAGGCCGACGACGACGAGCCGCTGCCTCCGTGGCTGACAGAAGCAGACGTGGACCACTTTGCGTCGGAGTTCGAGCGGACAGGGTTCACCGGCGCCATCAACTACTACCGGAACATGGACCGAAACTGGGAGCTGGCGGCGCCATGGGCGGACGCCAAGGTGCAGGTGCCCACAAGGTTCATCGTCGGCGACGGCGACCTCACCTACCACTACCCGGGCATCCAGGACTACATCCACAAGGGAGGATTCAAGGCCGACGTGCCGATGCTGGAGGATGTCGTCGTCATCCCCGGCGCCGGCCACTTCATCCAGCAGGAGAAGGCCGACGAGGTCAGCGACCACATCTACGACTTCATCTCCAAGTTCTGACCAACGGACTGTTAGCTCAGGCTCAGCTGCATAATGCGTGCTGAGTGTATACACGTGATCTAGTGGCTATGTGTGATAGTGCATTCATGTCTGTTAATTCAATTTGGTTGTTTAACTTCAGTGTGGAATGGTATTCATTTCAATGTATATGGTATGGTCGATGTGAAATGGCATGCTGTGTTCAGTACTACTATACATCAGGGTGTTCGCATTCCTCCAGCGGAGGAGAGCACGGAGGCACGGCGACGCCGGGCTGCTGCTGCTGTTCCCCGAGCAGGTACTCGGTCATGATGCATTCCTCCGGCGAAGCAGAGCATGACGGCACGCCGGCTTCGACTCCTGCCGACGAACTCTCGATGGGTTCCTCCGACGAAGCAAAGCATGACGGCACGGCGGCCTCCGGCGAATCAAAGCACTGCGGCTGGTGTTGTTCCCCCAACAGGTGCTCCGCGCTCGTATCATCTTCATCGGTCTCCATGAACGCCCGCAACGCCTCGAGCGCGTCGACCTCGCCGCGAACGCCGTCGTCCACGACCGTTCGTCGCTGCTGCTGCGGCGGTGGCGACAAGCAGCCGGCGTCCAGTCCGGTTGCCGCGCGAGCGAGCGAGAGCAAGGAAACAAGAGCAAACACAAGCATGCGCGTGCCACGTACGCAACAAGCGATAAGTACGTTGATGCGGTGATCAACTGTTCGATTTTCCAAAGAGAAAAAAAACGCGAGCAAAAGCAAACACACCATTTGGGCCTGGTATGGTTTGACCCAATCTACCATTTCGACAAGCATGTTATGTCTAGTGCTGATGTACTGAGACGTACAACTCAGGACATGGATTCCTAGAGGTGTCGGTACAAACGCTATGCAGAAGAATGGGATGTATGGCGGGAATACATTACAGGATGTATTTAAAATCTGTAATTTTTCTCTTTTAATTCTGTAATTTTCCTCCCCTTATGTACTCTCAATGTGGGATGCCATGTTTTGTCGGTGTAACTATCATTTTGATATATGGAAAGTAGGTGGGGTTCTTCCCCCGAATGGTTCGAAAAAAAAAAATGTTTTGAGTGGAGGAGGATTGCCGACTGTCTGATCACACAACAGAAGTCGCCGCTGTCTGTCCCTAGTCAGCAGCGGCGCGGAGGACCAGCGCGGCGGCGCCATGGCGGCGGTGAGGCACCGGCAGGTGGAGGCCAACGGGATCTCGATGCACGTCGCCGAGGCCGGCCCGGAGGACGCCTCCGCGCCCGCGGTGCTGCTCGTGCACGGCTTCCCGGAGCTCTGGTACTCGTGGCGCCACCAGATGGGCTACCTCGCCGACCGCGGCTACCGCTGCGTCGCGCCCGACCTCCGCGGCTACGGGGGCACCACCGCGCCGCCGGAGCCGTCCTCCTACACCGCCTTCCACATCGTCGGCGACCTCATCGCGCTCCTCGACGCCCTCCGCCTCCCGAAGGTACCCACGCGCCCCCGCGGGACTGCTTGATTGCCCCCATCGAATTCCCCCCAAACTTGCACAAATTGCTGGTCCGTGGGTACTTGGAGTGTCGAGATTGATGTGCTGGTTTCGCCTTGTGGGTGCAGGTGTTCGTCGTGGGGCACGACTGGGGCGCCATCGTGTCGTGGAACCTGTGCCTGCTCCGGCCGGATCGGGTGCGCGCGCTTGTTAACCTCAGCGTTGCCTTCACGCCCAGGCGCCCGGGGATCAAACCCCTCGAGTACTTCCGCGCCGTATACGGCGACGACTACTACGTCTGCCGATTCCAGGTGAGCAGTTGGCCAGTTGCTCCTCCTATCATCCTTTGGATGCTCACTGCCCCCAAATCAGTAACGGGGGGATCCAAGATACGCCGCTTCTAGAAATGTTTGGCATCAACATGCTGATTGGCAATTTGGTTCTACTGGAGCGTATCTTTTTAAAACATCATTAGCATTTGCATTTGTGCTTTTATTGGTGCTCTATTTAGGTTTCCTCAGTGTGGGGTGAGATGGCATTATAGCGCCATTTCTTATTGCAATTCTGATATGAACGGGGATATGGTTTTCTCATGGAAATGGGAGAAAAAGAGTCATGAGTTGTGACCTGCATACACATGGGACTGTCAAGTTCAGTCGGCTGCATTGTACTGATTTATTGAATCTATGACACAGCCTATATTGATCCTCCAAATAGTGTGGTGCTACTATCGTGCATGCTCATCTTGATACATTAGTGGCATAGACATGGCACCCTTGGAAATGTCAGCTATTCAGAAATTCTGGGCTCGTGCGTTGAAGTTTCCCATCAATTGATCTTGCAAAGGTGTATTCTAGTATGTGCCTAAATATTTGCTTATTTGGGGCATATACTTCAGTTGCAGCCAGTTGTCTTTCTATAAGGTTTCTTCTTAGTTGGGTAATAATTATTCTTCCTTTCTAGTTATCTACCAATCTCTGTTCTCTAGTATGTCAGTAATCTACCAGCAACTTTTAAGCTGTGTTGTTGCATCAAGTTGGGATTCTATCTGTTTTTGAACTTCCATATTTTTAACCTAAAGAATCTTACAAGTGATGCTGATTTTGAAAACTTACCTTTTAAGTGTCGAATTGATTGGCAGGAACCTGGAATTGAAGCAGAATTCACTGCCTTTGACTTAAAGAAATTCTTCAAATTGGCATTGACTGTTCATACCACAGGTTCTTCTTCTATGAACCTTCGAAAAATGCAAGCATACAATAAGGAAGTAGCGCTCCCTTCTTGGCTTTCTGAGGAAGATGTCAGTTACCTTGCAAGTGTGTATGCAAAAACTGGATTTGCCGGTGGAGTAAATTATTACCGCTGCTTAGACCTGTAAGTTTGCAATGAGTTTGGATTTCATAAACATGAAATCAAGTCATGAATCTCCTGAATTCGTATGTCACATTTTCCTAAAACCTTTCTGCACACGTCAAACTTCCGAACCACATCTGTATTGCCTATTTTCAGTTTTTCATGTAACTCAGGCTGCAGTAGGGCGATGCACTACGGAGCTTTAAATTGCGACATTTTAATATCAACGGCAATGCTATTGTCTCAAATATTATGCCTCAAGGTTTTATGTGGTGCAAATTGTAGAATAGGAATCAGAAACAGAGATGTTGTTCCATTTCATTTCAGTGTACATTGCAAGTTCGATGTGTTTGACTGTTTATATAACTTATTGCTTTGTATTAATCGTTCTCCTCCCCTATCGTCCTGCTGTTGTCATACTGCAGTCATAAAAAATATAGGAATCACCACATCCTTCAAAATGTTGACATTAATTTAACATTAGAATCTTACAACCAACATGAACCATTGTATAATATGAAGTTTTAGTAAGTTGCTGGAAACCTGTCAGTGTTTGCAAGATGCTGGAAAGATCTTGGTTGTCTTTTTTTTCTCTTTGTGAATTAGATTTGGGTATTTTTCTACAGAAATAAAATTTCAATTTGAACATATTAGCCTTACAGCAAGTCCTGTTTGATCTACAGGCCATTTCGACTACTAGATTAACTTTCAACTATTTTGTCATTGTCCATTGCCAGTCTTACATGATCGTGGGTTGGAGAATTGTATCATGCTTCATGCATCATTACCTGTGTACTGCATCATTCATTCATGTATCAGAGAGTAGTTAAAATCTGGTTGATGTGTGCACAGGAACTGGGAACTGATGGCGCCATGGACAGGAGCAAAGGTGCAAGTGCCAACTAAGTTCATTGTTGGGGACGGTGACCTGGCATACCATCACCCTGGAGTGAAGAGCTACATTAACAAGGGCGGCCTCAAGAGGGACGTGCCTATGCTTGAGGTGGTTGTCATCAAGGGCGCAGGCCACTTCATCCAGCAGGAAAGAGCGCAGGAAATCAGCGAACACATATATGACTACATCAAGAAGTTTGGAACTGGTGTTTCAACACTAAAAGCTTCGAAACTGTGAGGCTGGTAGCCTCTGTACAGAACCCTTGCGGATTTCTTATGCGTGACCATATGTTTGGCATGAAAATGTTACGTTTTGTAAAGATAACGAGGGAGGATACGTGTTTATTCATCCTTAATATATTGCATGCACACAGCGCACCGTAATTTCTCCAGTTGCGAAGTTGGCTTGTCGGAGCTGAAGTACTTTCGCGGGCGTTTGGTGAAAAAAAATCTTTATTGCAGAAAATGTATGTTTTACAGCTCCATGGACAGGGAAAAAAAGGCTCAGTTCACATATCATAGAATGATAGATAGTTTCCCCGAGCCCAGCGCAAATAAATGAGGTCACAGAAGCAAGAAGACTCTAGAGCGATCTGTGGTTGCCCCAGGACTGCTCTCAGTATTCACCTGCAGACAGACAGCACCAGTCAGAATACAAATAATATACAAATAATAGTTTGATGGCCCGACGTAAGTAATAAGGCATCGAATCCCTGATAGGATTAAAAATACTTTAGTCAGGGCAATAATAGTAGTTCATGCTCATATAATTCCTTTCTTTAACCTAGTTCACAGCGTGCAACGTTTTTGCACATTAGTCCTATACAAACACACCACCTGACCTCCTGGAGTCGGACAAGAATTCTGTGACAAGATTAATTATCTGGTATTATTTTGTCACCTCAAGAATAAAAGCATGCAGCCTTACTATCTTAGGTCATTGTATTAGCAAAATCAGGTCCAGCAGATATATGCTCCCAATAAATGTTGCTCACCATTATTCTTTAGCTAATTGCATCAGCCAGAAAATGACTGATTGCGCCTCTGAACGTCAAACTCGACATCAATGAGGTCAGTTATACCAGCTTTGATCTTCTGACCTACTCGGACAGGACCTACGCCCTCAGGAGTTCCTGCAGAGGAACAGATGAATAACACACTATAAGATTTCTGATGTGAAAAACAAGCTGAGAAGAAAGTGTCACTACCTGTTAGTATCACATCACCCTCCATTAATGTCATGATGGCACTGATATAACTGATTAGAAAAGGAACCTTGAATATCATGTCACTTGTCGGTCCCTTCTGCCTTAGTTCATCATCCACCTGGATATAATTGGTAGTCAATTGTACACTGTCATCTATAATTTAAGAAGAAAAAAAACATTCCACACTACAGATTTGCACAGTTACCTTTAGCCAGAGCTCTAGGTCATCGGGATTAGTGACAGCCGATTTGGGAATCTGTTTGATGGACAAATTATCATTAATGGAAATCAAAACATGGCTAAGATACTGATGGGATAACAAAATTCATGTCACTAGAATGTATGGCAGTGGAGAACAACAAAGATAAGGTGTCTCTGTTCACCAACAAAACTGACTAACTTTAAGATGGCATTGAGGTTTAATGGTAACAAGGGAATACATATATATAAATTGTCCTTAGACATCCACTACAACCAATTTCATACAACACTCAAACAGAAATCATTGCTTACTACTGTGCTAACTGGAGTGAAGGTGTCGTATCCTTTAGCCAAAGTCTGTCCAAGAACAGCACCGACTAACTTTAATATGACATTGAGGTGTAATAATAACAAGGGAATATGCATAAATAAATAAATAAATGTCCTTATACATCCACCACAACCAATTCCATACAAGACTTGAAACAGAAATCATTGCTTACTACTGCGCTAATTGGAGTGAAGGTGTCTTGTCCTTTAGCCAAAGTCCATGGAAGACCTGCAGACTGCAAATTCCCAGTTAGTGAGTGTGATAAGGAAGTACGAGATAGAGTTTAAAAGGAAAACATTAAGAGATTGTGTGCCTGCTTCATAAAATAAAAGGATATGGTGGGCAATTAATGCTACAAATTTGCATACAAAAATACACTGAAAAGAAAACATGTGAAATAAAATAAAATATATAGGATCAATGAAGATGCAAACTAGCTCAACTAAGCAGAATTTCACACCTTGTTATTCATTAATAGACATAAAATAGAAAAGAGTAACTCAGGAACTAAAATGGGAAAAAATGTTCCTAAATTGACTAATGTAAATTGAATGGATGTATAATCCTGCATACCTTTCAACAACCACTAGGGATGACGGATGGCAGTAAAACAACGATAATAGAACAAGAGCACGAGACTCAAACTTCAGAAGGTAGCACTCACCTTAGCAGCAGATTGAAGGTCCCTTGCTGTCATGTCCAAAGCAAGTGCATAGCCTGAGAATTTTAACGGTGTAAGCAGGTGTGTTATATTTAGTTCATCTTATATTTAGAAGGAAGATGGACCCTAAACTGTTTAATTTGAAGAGCATGAAACAAAGGCGAGGAAACCAAAAGGAGACTACGTATTGTAAGTTATTCCCTCAAGTTCACCATTGATGAAGATAGCAGACTACAAATAGTGAGGTTGCCACTTAGGCCATACACCCCCATGAATATAGATAACACACCAACTGTACAAGAAAAATGTACTTGAGTTCTTCCGCTCTGCATTTCTATGCACTATGAAAGATACTTCCATATTCCTTACTTAAAAATCATAACCATGAGCTTGCCTTGCCAATTCTAAATTTTTAAATTACACACTTGCATTTTCCACCAAGATTGTCAAATGAAGCTAGAACTGCTAAAATCCATCTGACATTGACATTATTATTGTAACAGGCAAGTAGCAAGGAGAGAATTACTTATTTACTTTCATCATTTATCCAAAATCTCAAATAGTTATCCAAGATTCCTATTGACTTTCTGATCGGTGAAACCATTTCCCTTAATTCTAACAGCTCTATGGAGCTATGCTGATTTTTCCCGCAAATGAGAATTTAAAGCCTTATCATCACACGGATGTATATCGGGTCATTTGTTGCTGACACAATTCAACAAATTACCTCCGACGAAGTCCATAGCTGACGCCTCGGGGACATTGCGCCCGCGCCGGGAGATGACGACGGCGAGCTCGACCTCGTGGTGCAGCGAGTCGAGTGGCTCTGGGATCTCGATGGGGCCGGAGGACACGCCGGCGTGGAGGAACGACGAGGTCGGCTTCAGGAACAGGACGGGCTCCTGCAACGCACTCGTCAGTCGTCACCGGGAAGCGAAAATCAAAGGCCGTGCGGCAAAAAGGCGGGGCGCCGGCGCAATGGAGGTTGGGGTCACGGGAGTGTTTTGGGATCGGATGGAGAGGGGCGCGGACCTTGGGGACTGGGTTGCCGAGTTCCTTGGCGTGGGCGATGTAGTTGCGGCCGACGCCGATGATCTTCGTGCTCGAAGCGAGGAGCCTCTGCGCCGCAGAAGCCGCCATGGCCGGCAGAATTGGTGGACCGGAGAGGTGGAGGTGACGGAGAAGCAAATGGGTGGTTCTGAGTTCTGACTTCTCTGACTGACTAGTTGCTAAATAAATGGCTTGTTAATTCTGCTAAATGGGCCCCTTTTTTCTGATAGAGAGAGGTTTGAGATAATGGGTTTGCGGTGCTTTTATGCAAGAAAATTCTTATCATCTTGAGCCTTGTTATGCAACAGCAACAAAAAAAACTCAAGAAACTTTCCAGTAGTTCTAAAAAAATAAGAGAGAATTTTCCAGTATATAGAAAAACTCAGAAAAATTTTCCGGTGCTCTCAAAAAGAGAGAAAAAAATATGGTAAAAAAACAACGAAATCAAACGGCACCAAACAGTAATCATGTTTCCACTCCAGTTTGCGATCATGTTATAACACAATTTTATGTAAATTTTATGATAGCAAAAAACAACAATTCTACCTGCGCGGTCTCCTCCATTAACAACTTGTCAACGAGTTTGGCAGCATTTTACCTTGGTGAGGAGATGCTCACATCCTTTTCTACTTTCATAGAACTTTCTGTTTTCCTCTAACGGTCATTTGTATCGCAATCCCAACATACAACAAAACGACACTTATCAGCCGGCCCACCTCGCGTCCGGCGTTGGCATTCACGTACCATTACCAAACGCTCAAGGAATCAGACAAGCAAATACGCAAGACCTGTTTTGTAAACGTCCCAGCCGGAATTAGAGGAGACCAAACAAATTGCCAGATGGACGGTATCAAACAGAAACGCTGGCGATTTTGACCATAAAATGCGAAAAAATAAGAGGGCAACAGTACTGACGAAAACTTCGTTGTTCTCACACTAGAGGGAGGAGACAATAAAACGGCCATTGCCGAATTGGTTTATTTCGGTAGTGTTGTACAGGGACGGACTACTCGCCATGTCGAGACGTATGGCTGTCTTCTACTCAGATAGTACTCCAATTCTACAGCAACTACTCAGGCTGAAACCGGAACAGACAGAATGCCTCTGCCTCTTCTGCTTGACAGAGAGGCCTTTCTCCTTGTCCTCTTCATCCTCACTCTCTAGAGCTCGTCCTGCACAACCGTAAACAAGAAGGAACACGCGTTACAACTTAAAAGCGATAGCAAGATAAAGTGAAGTCTGCTACGAGATAGGCGAAGTTGGCAGGAAAGTTCACGCACATGTTTCTTCTCTTCGGCAGAAGCATCCTTGCTGCCCTCAGCCGGCTTCTCATCGGTAGCGACCTTGCCCTCCGCCAGCTTCTCATCAGCAGAGTCCATGGCCTCAGCAGGGGTATCAGCCTTGTCATCGTCCGCATCATCCTCATCCTGCTGCCACATGCGCAAGAATATGCCATTTGCCGTTATCATTTTATCAAAGTGTTGGCAGATAGTACATAGGTAGAAACTTTAGTACAAACAAATCAACCCAGAGCTTACATCTGCCTCTTCGTCGTCCTTGGTGCTTGCAGATTCCTGGCGAAGAGGAACATTGACAAGTTAATACTGATCAATGAACTGAATATATATTATATATTGTATCATCTGAGAAGGCTATTCTATGCACGACTAAACGAGCACGGTCTCTAAACTGAACAAAATTGGCATTGCACAAAAGATGTGTAGTTCTGCATACCTCCTCAAGCCTCTTTTTCTCAGCCTCGTCAAATGCAGCCTTCTCAGCCTGCAATAAATCGTTATATCAGTTCTGCGATTGGACAATGAAATTAAAGTGCAAAAAACTACCCTATATAAACAATCTGGCATACATCTTTTTGCTTGGCCCAGGTCTCCTCTGCAAACTTCTTGGCATACTCAGGGTCATCAGTGATCAGAATATTGTCAAACAAAGTTCCTGATTTAACCTAGTATAAGACAGAGAATGAAAATTAGCAGGGTTCCAGACAAGATAACTCATTATATTCTGGAGTACTGTGCTAAGCCACTAACCTGCCACAGTTCAATGCCAATGTGCTTCAAACTGTCAAAAGCGTAGATGTAATGATCATCCTTGTAATCTGTACACCAAGAGAGAAATAAATTAGCATGAGCTTTCTTATTAAGCAAAAAAGGTGGCATGGACAGCAGGTTTACCCTCAAGTTGATGTTATTAACTTTTAGAATTAAAAAGGTAATATACCTGGGTTGTCAATCAAAGGAGCCTTCCACTTGCCCTTGTAGTCGGGGTTCTTGATTTTCTGACAACGCAAAATTAACCCATGTCAGCAGTTGTAGCATTGTACACAGCGGTTTGTCTAGCATAACTAATCCACCTAGTCATGCACATACCTTTTGCTTCCACGGTCCTTTGTACTCAGGGTTAGGAATGGTTGGGACTGTCCATTCACCATCTTCCTCATCATCCCAATCCTCTGGCTGCAACAGGTAATGAATAATGTGACATTGAATCTCTGTTGATGACATAATCACAAGTGATGCGCATACTATATATGTACTAAGCAAAATACGCACCTTCTTTGCATCTGGGTCAGGAATTTCCTTGGGAATATCATCGTAACCCTGCAAGGAATAATCTGAGTCAGATACCAACAGAGATAAAGACATTTGGTAAAAGGAGGCTGCCTATAGTATTGCAATATATGCTCATATGGCACTATTGTTAAATATGAGTTTTATATTAGAGCTTCGTGAATTACAGATAGTACATTGAAATTGGTCAAAAGGCCAGTTAAGTGAATTGGTCAAAAGTATTTTTTTAAAAAAAAGGAATACTGAGAGAGCATCTAAAGGTGTTGCAGCAGTAAAGGAAAAGATACCTCTGGCTTCTTGTCTTTAGGATCAGGAATGTATTCTTTGTCATCCCAGTCTTCTGGCTGCAACCATTAGCAATGGTATTAGCAAATCGTGAAAAGAGTGTAACCATGTTTGTTCAGCAGAGGCAGGGATGGTTCTCAAAACCTCACCTTCTTGGCTTCAGGATCTTTGATCTTCTTGGGAGGAAGAATATCCCAATCATCATAGATGCTGCCGGATTGCTTCTCAGCATTATCAATGAGAATGCTGTATGTGGCATCAGGCCGGATGATCAGAGTATACACATGTGTCAGCTGATCGGTCTCGCACGGCACCTCTTTCTTAATCAAATGGTTCTTGCCGTTCTTAGTAAGGATAGCATGGACCTTCTTGGTGGCATATCCACAGATATCCGGCCCAAACATGATGCTGAAATTGACAATTACAGACACACTGTGTTCAGGGAAACCAGTCCAAGATGTTATAGTTTGAATACTCAAAGAGATGGTGACCAGTCATCACCTGTATGGCGTGTCGCCACCAAACTTCTTCTGATCAACATCACCACCAAGCAATTTCACATAGCCACCACCACAGTCGAGCTTCTGCTCGTGCTTCACCGAGAACTGCAGCACCATGGTCTTGTCCTTGTTGCTGAACTCGGGGTACTGCGCTGAAATGGCGTAGAACCTGTAGTCTTCGGAGGTCTGGATACCTGTAAACCAAACAGACATCTCTGTAACTTCGCACAAACCGGAAGATCAGACAGATCGTCAGTGACACTGTGGATGTCAGTGCTCACCTTTGTCGTCAGCATCTCCGTTCCATTTGCCAGAAGTGTGGTTCCACTCGCCGGCCGTGTTGTCGTCCTTCTTCCAGTCAGACTTGACCCACCGATCCTCCCACCCATCTGTTGTCAAACGGCACACCATTCAGTGAAACAGTTCACGGAAGACGGAGGAGGTTGTTTGACACCGAATCAGAAACGTCAGATCGCAAATTATAGGAATCGTTGGTGCGAAATTTTGAGCGCATAAGCCCTAAGCCTCTGGCCACAGCAGGAAAACTTGTTGAACTCCAAACTCCTGGAAAACAAACGAGTGAAAAACATGCGACTGACAGAGGAGCTGATCCCTGCACGCGACGAAAAAGAGTGTCGCCAACACGCTCCAGAAAACCAGAGCAACGACGAACACCGATATATACCATCAAAAACAAAAGACAGCCGCATCGCTCCACGAACCAACGAACAATAATTGAACCACATTGTCTGACTGTCACACGGGATCTAGAGATCATGGAGAGACGGTTGGAGATCAGTGGCGTTTACCGTCAAACTTCTCCTGGAAGAAGACCTCGCCGGCGACGGCGGCGACGGACGCGAGCGCGATCAGGGCCGCGACGGCAACCGCGACGGGGGACGACGACCTCTCGAGGACCGCCATCACCGTCGACGGCGAGCGAGCGCCCACCACTATAACAGTATAACTATAACCGGAAACTTCTCGAACCTTCCGCCGGTTCTCCTACTCCGAAAACTTCCCGGTGGATAGGGAGCACGAAACGCGCCGCGCTAATAAAGAGCGGGACGGTACAGTGTCGCCACCTCCGGTGAGGCTTACCGGGGGGGCGAGTCGTCTGTCTGACGGCTGGGGCCATGGAAGGTGACGAGACAAGCGGCGCACAACCCAATAGTGCTCGCGGAAACGGTAGCTCAGGCCAATAGCAAAGCGCCGCGTGGAAAAGGCTACGTGTTTCATCGCTGGGCGCCGGCGCCTCCCTTGGAGTAATCGTTTGCGAAGGACAAGGGGTCCCCTCCATCTCCATGGATGGCCCACATGCCAGAAAGAAGGGTGTTCTGTGAATGTGCCCTCTCCAACTCAAAAGACCAAAGCCATTCCTGCTCGTAGTTGCTTAGCATTGCAAAATATCATGTGAACCTCGGTTCCCCAGTGAGAGCATGAAACCTTCGTGTCCCAATACCTAGATCCCAGAACTAAAAATACCCAAATAGCCACACAGAGATCTAATGCAGGTTGCAGCTCCATGATCAAGGCATTGCCACTACAACAAGCAAACAGCCGTGCGAGCCTGTACATCTGGATGATGCAAAAGCAATCGAGCATATGCAAGTTGCATGTTTCTTACCTTTAAAGACACTTCACACCGTGACATAATGTATTGAACAGAGTGTTCCCGTTTCCACGACCTACAAAGGCTCGGAGGTTCTCTCGTTTGCTTGAGACACATTCCAGTTTCTCATGTTTGCAGGTTACAATCTCCGGTAGAACAAGACATATAATGCAGGTACAAGGGAAATTTTGGATATACAAAAACAAACTTCAAACCTCAGGCTTTTATAAGAGATGCGAAAACAATTTGCAATCATCATGGCAAAGTACAGAAAATTATGACCATTTCATTGTGTCACATAAATTTCCTGAACGGGTACAAAAAAGCACAGTGGATTCGCATGTTGTACGGATTGGAAGAAATTGTCTGAATGTTGGCAGCTCATGTCCTAGCGCAGCAAGAACCGAACCGCAGCTACAGCATCACCTTTGTGCTCTCGGAGGGTTCTCTCTGCAATCTTCTTGTCCAACTGCATAATTCAGAGACACTTGAGAACAGGCTTTTTAGAAAAATAAACATTATTTATCAATCAAAGTTTGGGTCACCTCAAGCTCATTTGCAATAATTTCAACATCAGTAGGGTTGATCTTGACAGCAGCTAATTCTTTCTCCCTGGTGAAAGTAAATCCATTGAATTTATGTTAATACTGTTACATGGCACTTTTCAGGAAAGAATGTATCAATTTATCTCCCGATGGAGAGTATGAATTAATCTCAGCTCACTGTACATTTCAGATGGGAGTTCATATCGCATAAAGAAACAATATAATATCAGAACTACATAATATCCATAATAGTGCCCAGATATTGAAGTGTTGGATACTCCAATAGCATACTGCAGAACCTAGTGGCTAGCGCACAGACCACCAAAAAGAAAGGTTAGGACTGCATCATTGAGGTGTTTTTTTTCCTGGGCTTTAGCATTGGCTTCCTAATGACTTTTTTTTTCCAGAAGCAACCATGCTATTCCAGTTAAGCTTCATTTTCAATTTCTATGCCAATTTTTGTTCATTTAACTCAATCAAGATCCGGAGACTTTCTTTTTGTACTATAGTATAGTCAGTAACTCTGCAAAAAGTGCAAGCATTACAAAATCTACAGAGTGGGAGGTATCAGAGCTTTTAAGGAGCCTAATAACAACTGTGGATATGTTAGCTGACCTCAGCTTCATTGCATTCCAGTCAGCCACTTTGGATGAAGCAATTGCTGCCATGGCCTGCAACATAAGCAAAGCATGTAAGAAAACATTTACACCAGCACATCTATTTTTTTCTCACAAATATAATACCTTCACGATTCAAATGAATAGATAAGATTCAAAGGTGAATCAAAAGGTTGCCCAAGAAAATATAATTTGAATGCCACTTTGACTGTTCATTCATTTTTTTTTTCCTTTCACAAATTGCATACTCCCGCTGTAAGTGATTAAATGTATATAATCTTTTTACTGATAGTTTCTTACACAATTGCTTGTGAGAAACTGTGAATGCATAGTAAAATACTAAAATGTAAGTATTGACCATCTAGGTAGTGCTAGATAAATTTAGTGAGAAAAAAAAAAAAGAAATACATGAAAGGGACTGCAGGACTGTTTAGGGTGGCAGAAAACTGAATTTTATAATCAATTGTAGCAGACAAACCTATTGCAAACTATATTCAGATTAGTAAGATAGCAAGCTTAGAATATATTTTGTGGCGAAAGTGCTAAACTAGGCATAGCCTGACCTCAACTGGCATTGTGTTGCTAAGTTGTGAAAACTAGACACACGCACACACATATCATAAAAAACTTAACAGAAGGTTAGCATAGGTAGATAGATATGCAAATAGGACCTCTGCTCATAAAAAGTATCCGGGTACAAATCGACATTCAGAAATTGTGAGATATACTTTACACTGAGCAACTGTGAAATCAGCAGACGGCGTCCTACTGGTGATTGACTGATGGTAGTAGATTCAGGAGTGCAATAGCATAAGTACTAATAGGGGATTTGGCACTGAACATCACGTTTCGTTATTTCTACTCATTGAATTGGGTATTTAATTCATATATCAGGATTTCAGGATTCGAGCAAATTTGTTTACATAGGAGCTAACCAATTCAGGATTCAGATTATTTTGCTTGCAAAAATTAAGCCGAAGCATGCCACATCTCGGGAAAGCAGTCAAACTGTACACAATCGAACCTTGTAAGCAATATTCTACTACCATTGATTCGTGATGAATCCACAACAAAGCGAAATACCCCAGCCGTCGCTCTAATTGCTTACTAACGAGCGAACTGATTATAAAAAAAATATCTGATCCTCCATAAAGATGCAACGAACGGAACGAATTTACAGGAGGGATGGGTGATTTTCGAGATAGCATACGGATTGAACTCGGGAGGAGTCGAGCTGCCGGTCCTCGACGTGGTCGGTGAGCTTGTCGAGCGCCTTGCTCTGCTGCTGAAGGTCCTTGGAATCCACCGCCGCATCGCCCTCGGCGGCCGCGCCCCCCGCCGCCGCGGCCGCCTTCTCATCGCCCGCCGCACCCATCGCCTTTGCTTGCCTCTGCTCGCTCGCTGTCTAAAACCCTAGTTCGGATCTCCTTTTCTACGGTGAGACGAGAGGCCGAGTTGATGTGCGGTTGGCGAGCTCAGCTGGCCTTCCTCCGTTCGGGGCCTTAAGATTCGTGCGATTTGGTGATGAACGTGAATGGCGAGGTATGCTGCTACTTTCCCCCTTTGATCCATTAGATCGATCAAATAGCATTCTGTATTAGCATTGCAGAGGTGTCGTTTTCTTGATTGTCCTTTTTCGTAATCACGTTCCTTGTTCTTGACAGAGTACTAAATAGTTTCTTTGACAAGCCCAACGAGTGGGTGTGCGTTGTAATCATCTAAAATCTAAGAAACATTGTGATTCTATTAAATGACTATATATAGAGAGCTCTACAAGGGGAAGAGGTTAGTCCCATTTTGTTAGGCAAGAAGCCATTTTGAGTTGGACTTTTCCAGCGTTTCCCAATTGTTTTCTTATAGCTAATACAAATATTGATAAAGAAGTTACAAATTTACAATGGTTGGATTACTAAGAGATATCAATGCAAGTGAGAGATCACAAAAGATATATTCCTAACATATATAGGCGTGTCCGTCAGTGCTGTTGCTGTAGCTGTCGTTGCTCTTGAGGCTGGTTTGTGGGCCCTTGTGGTGCTGTGCAGCACTATTGCTGCACAACCATCACAAACGAACACAACCTATAATTGTAGCTTTCGCAAGTTTTTTTTTTTGCGAGAAAGCTTTCATAATTTATTAGCTACAAGTAGTTGAACAAAGTCATAGCCGCAAGAGTTATAACTTTGTATCTAGCTCTAACACTACAAACAAAATGCTATTTAAACTAAGAAACAAGTAGTGGATTCGTTTATTTACTGAAAACTATATAATGGGTACGTCTCATAAAATTATGGACATCTTTTACATTCTAAATATTAAGTATATGGATGAGGTACATGTATACCTGAGTTTTTTTTTGAATGCATGTATACTTGGGTGGACACCTTTGACAAAACTATTCTGGCCGAACTAATAAATTCTTAAAAGAGAATATTCAGAGGAGTTAGATAGCACTTTCATATACAGCAAAACACAAGCAAAATAGGGTGCTTGCACACGACGATATCTCGACCTTACGTTACGTGATGAAAACACGCGCGGGCACATCTGCGTGTCCGACCGAGCACTGCAGTGCGTGCGACGCAATGCGACAGCGGGCACACCGCGCTGACCGCACGATACGCGCGCCTCGGCTGCCGGCCGGCGGCTACATACTTTAAAGCACGCACGAAAAGGAAAAAAAAAGATTAAAAAAAACCGCGAGCCCACCCCAGCGAGCGAGGCGGCTGGGGGGCAGGCGCGCACCGAACCCGACACGGCTCGCCTCCCCCCGTCCCGGCTCGCTTTGCATTCCCCTTCCCATTCCTTCTCGTACGCGGCCGATTGCGACCTCCCCCGGCACACGACGCCATCGCCATCGCCCCCGCGCCTCACCGAACCCGCCCTCGCCTCCGCCTCCGCAGCCGCCCCCGCGCCCGCTCGCCTTCCTCCGCGCCGCCTCGGGGACGCCCCGGTCGGCGATGTGGCGGGAGCATGCTGGGACCGCTCCTCAGGCTCCTATCCGGGTGCGGCGGGGTCTGGCCCACCTCACCGGCCCCCGGCGCCGCCTCATCCTCCTCCTCCTCGGGGGAGGACTCTGAGGGCCGCGACGGCCTCCTCTGGTGGCGCGACCTCGCGCGCTGCCACGCCGGCGACGTCTCCGTCGCCGTCGCCCAGGCTAACCAGGTGCTCGAGGACCAGTGCCGCCTCGAGTCCGCCCCGCCCCTCGGCACCGTCGTCGGCGTCTTCGACGGCCACGGCGGCCCTGACGCCGCCCGCTTCGCCTGCGACAACCTCTTCCCCAACCTCCGAGGTAACCCCAACCCGAATGCAACCCATCTTCGTTGCCCACCACCCAGACCGACCGCCGGATGTTTTGATCTGCTCGCAGAGGTGTCCTCCGGCCCGCAGGGCGTCACCGCCAACGCCATCAGGGAAGCGTTCCTGGCTACGGAGGAAGGCTTCCTCGCGCTCGTCTCGCGCCTCTGGGAGGCCCAGCCGGACATCGCCACGGCCGGGACGTGCTGCCTCGTCGGCGTCGTGCACAACAGGACGCTGTTCGTCGCCAACCTCGGCGACTCCCGGGCTGTTCTCGGGAAGAAGGTGGGCCGCACCGGGCAGATTGCCGCAGAGCAGCTGTGCAGCGAGCACAATGCCAACCAAGAGGCCGTTAGGCAGGAGCTCGTGGCTCAGCACCCTGATGATCCGCAGATTGTTGCCCTCAAGCATGGGGTCTGGAGAGTGAGGGGCCTCATACAGGTCGGTCTTATCGGAATCCCTTGTTCTGTATTCATTCATGAAAACTGGTACATCCTGTGCTTATGTGGTAGTGGGTGGTGCAGGTGTCGAGATCAATCGGTGATGTATACCTGAAACACGCGAAGTATAACACAGAGAGGATCAAACCCAAGTTTAGGCTTTCTGAACCATTCACCAAGCCAATACTGAGTGCTGATCCTTCTATCATCTCCCGCACTCTCCAGCCAAATGACAGTTTCATCATATTTGCGTCGGATGGTTTATGGGAACACCTGAGTAATCAGGATGCTGTCGAGATTGTTCACAGCCATCAACGCGCTGTAAGATTCCAATTTTTTTAATCTCCACCACTCAACTTGTACATAAAATTTCTTGATTTATCTTGCTTTCTGGTGACGGCCTTAAAACAAATGGTCCTCAAATAGTTTATGCACAGAGCAATTAACATCGCAACTATATATGTTAAACACTAAATGCTACACTCTCTTCTGCATATTTTGTTTTCCACATGGTAGCTGCAATTTTACTATACCAAAAAATTTTATTTGGAGTATAAAAATCAGCAGCTCTAGAGAATTGTTTCTAAACACTTGGTGAACATATTTATAAAGGTCATTTGGATGATTGTCGGCTATAGTTATCAGTTAATGCAATCAAATTCATCATTTGATGGCCTCCAGTAATCCAGTTCTTGTAGAATTGCAGTTGCTTATAAGCAAAGGTGAATACAACTTTGCTGCATTAAAATCGGCTACACCATTTTGTCAGCATCAGTATGAAATTGGGTAGTCCACTATGGCAAGCATTGTTTCCACAAGACTAATTAATTCGTTGTGTATTTTGTTGGTGAGCAACCTGTTTGTACTCCCCACTGTTCTGCACCTTTTTCATCCCCATAGGGTCCATGCTAGCAACACCTTTCCCAATGAGCAGCTGCCCCCTTGATTGCTTTGGAGCTAAGATCTCCTATTGCTTTGAAGAGCCTAATCATGTTTGCACTAACATAAATCATTTGATGTCAGTTATGGGTAAAAAGATAGCTGTGTGCCTGTGTCAATGGTGTACTGCCCATGAGTAATGCAGCAAGGAGAACTGATGCCATGACAGTTATTGTCTGACGGTGCAAACTGTGTTAATGTTTATTTAGATTTGCAACCGCCTGCATGGAAGGAATATCAGTTTTGAGTTGTTTTAAATGCCCTGGGGATGCAATACCATGACTTAGGGTCCATTTAGCCACTTTCTAGTGTTTTTTTTTGTTTGTTTGGTCTGCTGCCTCTTGATGAATCTCATGATTTCATTCTGAGGCCATGACAGGACATGTTATTGCTTGGTACACTGAAATACCAAGTAAAGCAATCACAGGCAATTGATAGTTTGATATGCTACTTTGCTGTGCTAAGTTTAATATATCTTCACTGATGCAAGGATTGCTTTGATTGTACCGGGGCCTGCTGTTGCTTGAACTGATAAAAAATGTGTTTATTCATACAGCGAATTACTTCTGTTATTTTTTTCTGGAACCAGAGTTACTCTTACTATGATTGCCACAACTTTCTGTACTCAGGGAAGTGCAAGAAGACTCATCAAAGCTGCCCTCCAAGAAGCGGCACGGAAGCGTGAGATGCGTTACTCGGACCTTACAAAGATTGACAAGAAGGTCCGCAGGCATTTCCATGATGACATTACTGTCATCGTCTTATTTATAAATTATGACCTATTAGCAAAAGGCGCTGCACGAGGACAACCCCTCTCCATCAGATGCGCTCTAGATTACTGACAGCGAGCTAGTTCATCCTCGACTGGTGTTCAGCTCCTGTCAGCAGCAATATCCAGAGTCCGATGACGAATGGTCAACCTGGTTGTGAAAAACACACAACCTCCGGCAGCAGTTTTCTTTTCATTTTTTTTTTTCATTCTGCACATAAAATCGACAAGTCGCTAAATTGCCAGTTTTCCCCCTCTTAAATTAATGTCGGATAAAGTGCGGATACTCTTCAGTTTTGGAGATATATGCCTAGAATTTGAGGGAAGGTTATAAAGGATCCTGTAACTTCTGATTGATTCATTCTCTAGTTCTTTCTGTATGTAAGAACTATACGGTTGTTTAACCATAGCTCCTAACGTTTCTGACAGCGACAAGGTTGTAGTACTCCACAGCCACCATTTGAGAAATTGCATAGCCCATGCTTCGGAGTCGGTATTCCGTATCAGTGGTATGAAGTTCCAATGGTATCGAGTTAATGCCTGGTGGATGATTCACATATGCGCTTATGTCCTGGAATATGAATTGTGATTAATATGATAATCAGTCTTTGTCACCATTCCAAAAAAATCGGATTCCATGCAGACCTTAAAAATTCGAAGTGGACGATCAGTGTGAGTTTTTGTACAAGTGAAGGTCTGCACAATTATCCCTTCTTGAAATGCTGCTGAAGCTCAGGTTGTGCTCGTGTCGGTCGCAAGTCTCGTCTCGTGTGAACTCGAGACGTCAGCAGTTCAGAACTTGAGCAGCCTCAGTGGCCACCGCGAGCGAAGCGAAAACCTTTCCCGCTCAAGAGTCAAGACGCCGTCCCTCCACTCATCGCTGCGCTTCGACTCTCTCCCTTCCCGCCTTTGCTTCTCCTCCCGAAGAGCTAGGGTTCCGCACTTCCATGGATCCCGCCGCCGCGGCCTCCGCCGACGGAGGCGCATTCCTGGAGTTCGTGGACTACGCCATCTCCATGCTCTCCTCGGCCGGCGGCGACGGGGACGAGTCGCCTGGCGACGGGCCGGCGCCGGCGCGGCCGCCGTGGGGGTGGGCCGTGGCGCAGGTGCTCAAGTCGTGCTGCGCCTACTCTAGCGGCGTCACCGCCGCCATCATCCTCTCCGACCTCTTCCAGGTTAGCCATTCTGTAAGTAATTGTAATTTGCTCCCAGTTGCGCTATGAGGCGGGAACTAGCCATTCTATAAGTAATTTGCTCACAATTGTAATTGAATCGCCTGCATCGCAATTTATGCTGCGCAGTAGTAGGCAGCCATTTCTGTAATCTGTTACGGTATTTGATTAATTACGCTTTGTGCTTGGCTCGGACTTAAAGCGGATGTCAATGTGGGGAAGTGTTTCAGTAGAAAATTAATACAAAGGTAAAACGAACTGTCTGTCTACTTCCATAGCTTTTAGCACTGGCGAAGCAAATATATCTTCTGATAAAAATGACCGATTCAACCATTATCAACCTCTTTTTGCGTTTTCCTGTAGAGAAATGGATAGGGGCTAACATTTGTCTTCTCTTGGTAGTCTTGGTCAGAACAGCGTAAATCCCTAACCTCAAAGAGGAAAGTTGAGCTGACCAAACTTATAAACACGAGGAATAAGAGGAGGAGGCTTCCTAATACTGTTACAATTGATTCTATCCATGAGAAGAACTTCCTTTCTCCCAAGAGTGTCCTTGAAGCTGTCGTCATCGATGTCTTCGTCCTTCCTGGTATGCTTGCACACCTATGATATACTTCTATGCTATGAACAAAGTACATTTGTCTATACGTTTCTAGGTTAGTTGAACAATGGAGCATCACATAGTTTTCTATTAAACTGCATGGGGGCCACCGATAACTTCCAAATTTCTATTCATTTAGTTTTACCAACCTATCCACTCCAACATAATCCATGGTTAAATTTTCTTACAATTTAAACTCACTCAGTGACTTGGATTTTCTCAACTGTGTCCTTAGTTGTGTACCATTCTTCTAGGTACAAACATATACATGCTTACCTTGGGTGACATGTGGAGCGCATCCACTATCGACCTATATTTACACCGAAGGTAGACCTGACTACATATTTCTTAGTCATTTCATTTTTTTTAATTAATGTATATCAGTAAAGAATGTATTAGCAAACTGAATGGATCTAGACATGGAATGCTGCAGCTGTAAATATGCTATAAGAAATTTCTGTTGAACTTTGAGCACTCTGCGAATGGTTTATTGCCCTCAAATTAGTACAATATGTAAGTTTTCTAGTTGTAGGACAGTACAGATCTTTCTGGTTTGCAGAGTCCTTCAATCCTAATAGTATGTGCTATATCTCCTCAAATGATCATTTAATAATTTAGTATTGTCTATTATTTTTTAGAATGTAATTCACGAGAGATCTTTGTTTATTTCCTTTGTTCATATGTTACTCTTGGTAGATGGAATGATGGAATACTTATACAAGTTCTTTTGCTAACATAAATTTTTATTTCAGGTTCTATGACTACATAGGACAATATGGTTTGTTGAAGAAGGGTCGAGAAGTTATGCTCACAGGATGTTGTCTTCGTACAGCCATGGAGGGATCTGGCCATGCTCGTATTTTGCCCACAGAATACATGGTGATATTACTTGATGAGGTATACATGTATTAGCGCTGCTCAGAACACATATTTTACTTTGAAATTTATTACTTTAATTTGTAAACCTCTTCTACTTAAAAGGATTTAAAAAAAATAGAAAACATTTTTGTTATAGATCAAATAGGACATCTCTAGTGTTCAGTAACTTTGTTTAGTTCACACACGTTTTGTATTTGTATGCAGGCCAAAGATGAAGATGCCATGTTACTTGCTGCACAGTTTTGTGCCTACTCATTCTCATCTATGATTTCAGAGGAAAATAGACATAATGTTCCATACTCATTTTATGCAAGGTAAGGATATATTCCTCTCAGTTAAGTTTTTTGTTTCTGCAAAAATTTGAATTAGTTTCCTCATTTTCTAGTATGTTAGTTTTGCAAAATTTGGACACAAAACTTTTCTTTTGCCTTTTAAAATATATGACTGTGATAGGTATACAATTGTATATAAAGTGCTGATGCTTTTCTGATAAACATATGGGGATTTAGGTTTAACAGTCTACTACTTTGTTGGATAGAGTTTCACCACCTTTTTCTTGCAGGATTGAGAAGATTGAATCCTTGGAACCTTTTAGATGTACTGAAAGAAAGCAGATTGTTCTTGTAGACAGTGATGATACAAAAATGGGATTTATTTTATGGGGAGAGCAGGTTTTACTTGCAAACCTTTTCAGGTTCATTTCACTCCGTCTAAGAAATATCAAATACCTCATTATACTGCAGTAAGCTAAACATCTTATTTCAGTGTAGGGAGCATGCTTGCTCTGGATAGGCCTTACATTGCGAATTGTGTAGATAGTAACCATGAGGAGTCTCAGGAATTGTGCCTTGAATATGGCAGTGCAACACAGGTTTATGTGGTGCCAATTGCTCAACAAGAAGAACAGGTTTGTAGGGATGCCTTTGATAGTTCTTTCGGAATGTCTTGATAGTTCGTTCTCTATAACTCTGATTGACCAACATGTGGCCTCTGTGCTAGGTGCCTTTTACACCTACTCAAATAAAGAGCCAAGGACCTCGACTGTCGTGTGTTCCGACAGATAACATAGCTTCACAAGTAACATTACCACGTGATTTGCACGGTTCAGTTGACTTCAGCAAATATCCGTTTCGAGTATGTAACTCTACCTTCGTTTATCTAAGCTTCTCTCAGAAGACAGATTTTGCCAACCATTATTTAAGGATTCTGTGATCTTTAAATCTATAGCTCCATCCGTTCCAAATTGTATGTCATTTTGGCATATTAGTTAGTAGTATGTGCTTAGATATACACTATGTCTAGATACATACTAAAAACTATGTATCTAAATATGCCAATATGACTTACAATTTGGAATGGAGGGAGTAACTATTAGCTACTGATTTAACCTAGTCTTCTTGTGATAGTATCATGTTTAGCTTAATGAGCCTCTGAGTTTCAAGTGTTAATCTCTTATTAGCTATTACATTTCATAATAAGAATAGTTTGGGATAGTTCGTTCTAAATTAAAACTAT
Organism: Digitaria exilis; assembly: GCA_015342445.1. Classification (NCBI taxonomy): domain Eukaryota; kingdom Viridiplantae; phylum Streptophyta; class Magnoliopsida; order Poales; family Poaceae; genus Digitaria; species Digitaria exilis. The sequence goes on along the minus strand of JACEFO010000773.1, from coordinate 455,283 downwards.
GCTTTATTCACCGTGCAATCGCTTTTTGCTTATCACCAAGTGGCGATGACCACTTGCTCATCCATTTAACCACTTTTTAGAACATTGATACCATAAGCTCCTCAGCATTCACATGAAATATTTCCCTACCATCATTGATATGTTGTCTTTTTATGTTCTTGGTAAGTACATCACACTTCTAGAGAACAACACCTGATCTGTCATGCTTTCTGAACTGCTTACTGTTTATCAAACTTTTGATGATCAATGCTTTCTTCATGTTGTAAAACATCCGTAACTTTTTAGGTATATGTTAATGACCTTCATGATAAAATGGTGGGAGTCAGTCTGTTTGGTACCATAACAAGTGTTTGCAAAGCAAGCACATCAGGGACTACATTTTATTTGGAGCTAGAAGACACAACAGGAGTTGCTCTGATGAAGCTTATCTTTACTGAAACCTGGTACCACATTTCGTACTTAAGTGATGGCCTATTTATTTATTTTCTGAAACCTGGTACCACATTTCGTACTTAAGTGTGAAATCTCAGATCCCTGATGCTGCTCAACATATGGAACTTGATACACTTATTAGGGATATTGACACTATTGAACTGCCTATGCATACATGATGAGTATGATATCATGATTGAAAGAAAATTATACAGGTTTTGTCTTTCTGAAAATTGAATGTTTGAGAGTTTTACATACAAAATCGCCAATACATTGGAGGCATCGTGTGAGCTTAATGATCTGATTAGAAGTTTTGTTTGCACTAAATTAGATATTTTGTAATGATGTGTTTTCTAATCACTGTCAGCTGATAACTTGATATCTGATGGCTCATGCATATTTTGCTACATCAGTCTGATAGCCTGTCAAGTATGCAGCTTTGTGCATTGATAAGTATTATATTGTCTCTGGTATTGTGTATCACCATTCTTCAGAGACATATATGCTATTTTTAATTTTTTACATATTGGTGCCTGAAACCACAAGCACTTGGATCCCAGTGTATAAATGTGTTTTTCCTGTGCAGGTCATTAGGTAGGTTAGGCGTTGGCCATATGGTGTACATCTCTGGTTTGACTTGTACCATGAGTTCAACGAACATGTAAGCAGCACATTCTTTTATGTTAGCTTCTACTGTCTATATGCTGCAACGTGATTAGCTCGAAAAAAATCTCTACATTGTGCACAACGTTCTTGTTGTGGCTAACTTTTGGTTAATAGCCTTGAAGTGTCATGGCGCGAAAAGGAGCCAGGGTCTCTGTTTGTTAACTTAAGCTTGCTGCCAGCGCTGCTGAATTCATCGTGCCTGCATAATTTAGCACCATTGTCTGATCTTCCCCGTTTGACAAACAGAACACATGTAAGTCTTATTTATCACTGTTGTGAATCCTCTTCCATTTGCTTTTCAAGTTTAATTGAGCTGACATTTTAGGAAACACTACCTAATGACCTTTAACATGATCTTATATGTGAAAGTACAATAAAATGTTAAAACAGTTACAGTCTGTTCTATTTGTTTTTTGAGAACTCCATTGTGTTCTTCAATTATGACCAAATTCATTTGAGTTGCTAATATCCTGTATTTGTTTGATGTCTTCGTGTTTAGATATGCCGTGTTCGACTAGGCCGCATCGATTGCAACAGCTTAAAGGTGCTATTATTCCACAACATCTGTGGCTGTGTTGTGAATGAACATTCAGGCGAACTTCAATGTTCGTTTTGTAAGGGTGCCTGCCGTAGGGAGTGTGCACATGGCTTTCAGTTGCACTTGCCCGTTGCAGACGACAGTGCAAAGTTATTTGCTTGGTGTGTCGGGCAAACGGCTGTCGAGTTCCTTCAGATATCCCCGGACGAATATCTTGAACTCCCTGAGGTGCAAACTCTCAAACTTGTCGACCGCATCATGCCAAAATAAAAAAAAATTGCTTTTGACCTTGCCATTGCACACAAAGCATCATAACATGTGTAGGGCTGCACATGCTAGTGCTTCCTCCAAGTTCTCACTCGAGTTTTCTGCTGATAAATGATCAGGATGAGCGAGCATTGTATCTGTACAGTCTCCAGGATGAGAGTTTCATGGTTGCCATTGCAAATACCAGCAAGCGGATCGATGGATGTGCCGTGAATGATGAAGCTCTACCAGTTTGGGAGATCACGAGAGCCCAAAAATGCGAGTGAGTTTCTTCAGTTGTTGGGAAACAAAGGTTCACGAGGCAAAGTTACTGTCCATGTTTGATATGAGAGTTTGGTTCATGGTGCATCAGCAGTGCTATGTTAAGTAAGATAACACCTTGCACCACATACCGCCGCTTGCCGACGCAGCCAAGACGCCAAGTCGCATAAGAACAGTGTCTGCAACTGCGAACGCCTGTGGCCGTGGATCCTGCGCATGGTGCGAGGCGGAACCCAGTGGAATCGAAACGCTTGTTTCAACAGGTTCTGACTTCTGAGATGCTAGGAGCCCGGACTGTCCACGTCTGTTGGTGACTGTACCCTGACGCCACGGCGTGTACGATCCCTGACCGTTTGTTAGGAGGTGCTTACACAGCATTTCCTGATATGATAAATTTTGTTTTCCTGGGTTACTGAACTGTTATTGTGACGTAGCCACGAGTCCACGTCACACTCGCGTTGACTTCGAGTTTTGTAAAGTTGAACGAGAGAGAGAAAAGACTTTTTTCCGGCCACACGCTTCCGTCTTTCTTGTCCTCTAGGCCATGTTCAGATTAAAAAAAATATTTCTCCAACAATTTTTTTCTATTCATTCCACCCACAGAACACGCTTTCCACTGCACTATTTATCTTTAAAAAAAAGTACTTTTTATTTTCAGTGTTCGAACACAGCACTATACTCTCACATGCCCCGTCGTTGCCCCTCCGCCGCCGCTGGCTGAGTAGCTGCGACTGTCCGCTCCTATCGCTCTCGCGGTCTCGTCACAAATCCACGCTACCAAAGTCTTCCACCACCCCGCTTGATTGTTTTAGCAAGACCCGCAACAGATGTGATCCGTGACTGTGCAAACGGGAAACCAAACTGACTGGATCATGCATTTCTCTGCCCATCTGCTCTGCTTTGTAAGTTATTCCTCGTCGAGTCTGTTTGCATTTCATGAATCATGACTCGAGTGAAAAAAACGTGATGCGACGCTCACGGCCCGTACACTTTGGGATGATCATTAATCAACCATATTTGTTTAATCATCTTGGATTATATGCCGCGATGCATCATCTCGTACGCCATTGACATTGACTAGTAAGTGCATCAAGGAGGAGATGTAAGCGTGGAGGCACCGAGTTTGCACGCTGTAAAGTGGACTTTCCGAGTGCGAATGTGCGATGACTACTTTTTGTAAAGTGGGCTTTTTTTCAACTGCCACTCGCAGCTAGACAGCGCAGGATCAGAGTTTCGCATAGCTCAAAAACACAGATGTGTTTAGTTCCAGAAGTTTTTTTTGACTTTACTATTTATTTCTCTCAGAAAATACATTTTTCAAAAAAGTTTCCCTCTAATTCTTTTCAACTTTCCTATTCATCCCTATCACAGAACACGCTTCCCAAAAAAAGTTTTTTTCTCCCCCACCAACTAAACGCGCCCAGAGCCGTCAGCGTGAGCTTGAAAGAAGATATATAGTACTACATCACAAGAGTATTATATTGTAAAAACAATGTGCATAACGAGAAACGGAGTTTGCTTTCTTTCTTATTTTTTTTCTTAACCTTGGAACGACCGGATAATGGATAAAGCAAGAAAACGCTCTACCTGATCATCATCATGTCCAGGAATCCTACTTGGACACCGCCGCACACCTAGTGCCACGTGGCGACCTCTCCATCGTCATCAGCTCCGAGCGGCCCCACCCCTCACCGCCCGTTTCGAGAACGAGCCGGACAGGGGGCACTGCCTGTGGGCCCGGTAGAGTTACAGTGAGGCGTATAAAATCGAAGCTACCAGAAGAAAGCTCGAGTCGCAGTCAATCGTTCCAGTCACGCCATACAACACGGATAGAGACGACATCGCCGCGGCGCGCGGGTGACGACGGCGACCACCACCACCACCAAGGTCATGGCGTCCGGGAGCGTAGTCGCCGGTGAGGCGGAGCTCGTGCCGACGCTATCCTCGCTGGAGCCGGTCTACGGCGAGGGCTCCCAGCTCGACGAGGCGCGGCTCCGCTTCGCCCGCCTCGGGGACCGCTTCCAGGCCGTCTACGGCGCCCGCCCCGCGCTCTTCGCCCGCTCCCCAGGTCGGTGCTGCTCCTGCTTCCGGGCTGGATGTACTTCAGGCCCCAGTGTGCGTGTGGGTGAGCGGAGTTGAGACTGATTTGGGAGTGCCGTTGCAGGGAGGGTGAATCTGATCGGGGAGCACATCGACTACGAGGGCTACTCCGTGCTGCCCATGGCCATCCGCCAGGACATGATCGTCGCGATCCGCAAGGCGGACGGAGGCCAGGTGCGGGTCTCCAATGTCGACGACAAGTACCCCGTCTGCGTCTACCCGGCCGACCCCGACAAGGTAGGTAGCATTGTGCTCTGCTCGGCTCGGCTTCTTCCGGCGCGATCCGTGAGAATTTGTGATACGATTCGTAGGGGATGCGATTCAATTGGGGTTCAATTTGGGCGGTGATTGGGGGTACAGGTTGCTATCAAGGGGGTATTAAGTTGAAATTCCCAACCCTTGCTTCGAATTAATCTGCGCTTAATTACTGTGACAGAGTAGAAGGGAGGTTGCCAGATAGGGCACGAGAATCTTGTTCCTATCTTTAAGCTGCGGTGGTTATATTACTTCCGATAAATTAGCATATCCCCAATAAAAAGGCCCGTGATGCGGGACCTGGGCCGATTCGGTTCCTTGCCCGTGAAATTCATAATTTGGGATCCACGTGGGTCACTGAACGGTGGACCCTCCCCCTTGTGGACTTTGTTGTGGGTTCCCGTCTCAGCGACTCAGCGTAGTGGGAGCAGTGGACCTATAGGACAGCTCGAGCTGCCTGCTAGCGCTAACAGTGAACTAGTAATGCCAATTTCTGGTACCTTGATGCCACAATACCAATGTGGGTTGCTTGTTCGATTAACCTTTTGCTGTGGGCCAAAGTGTATTTTCTTGTTTTTGCGAAATATAAAAAAATGCACTTACATCTGCTTGTCCAGAGCTGTAAGAGTAGTACTGAATCTGCTTGAGGTGCAAAACATGACGCATATGCAATGCACCTTTTGGTGTCTAGTTTTTGTACTATCATTTGGCCGTGATTTTAACAACACTAATTGTTTTGTTTCTCATGCAGGAAATTGACATAAAAAACCACAAATGGGGGCATTACTTCATGTGTGGGTAAGCTACAATTTTGAATTAGTGCTGCAGAAACCTATATATTTGATGGATTTTGTTGTTTCTAAATTATTAAGATTGTAAAAATTGATTGTATTGTATATTCATATTAATTTCAAATTTGCAATATTCAGGTACAAGGGTGTATATGAATACTGCAGATCAAAAGGGATAGATCTGGGCAAACCTGTTGGGCTTGATGTTGTAGTTGATGGCACAGTTCCTCAAGGTCCAATTCAGTGCTTTACTTGTGTAGTTAGTTTCCTTATCTTCAGACAATATGGAATATCAAAAGCTTGCTGTTGTTGCTCCTCTTATGCAGGATCTGGTCTGTCAAGCTCTGCAGCATTTGTCTGTTCGGCAACAATTGCTATCATGGGAGTCCTTGAGAAAAACTTCCCGAAGGTACTACTTTGTGCAAAGTAATTAATTTTTCTAGCTGGCAAGAAGCAAGTGCATTCTATGTTGAATGGTGATGCGGATGTGGCAGAAGTTATGTCCTGTTTACATTACAACATTGGTTAGTGGAAATTGGATAGTCAACACTGACTTAGTCAACACTGACTTATTTATTTATTTATTTTTGCGAACAAGCAAAATGTTTTCTTTCGCACACCAAAATCAATGTTGCTTGGTGCTTTTGCTGATGTGTGTGTGTCTGGTATAACTAGATTAATGATCAGATGAATATTCACCCAATTAGTATTTTTTTCTGTATGTTTACCACAGAAATTTACCAGTGGGCAATTCCTATTTATAGTGCTTATTATATTCAAATCATGCAGAAAGAAGTTGCTCAATTTACGTGTCTGTCTGAGCGCCACATTGGAACACAGTCTGGAGGCATGGATCAGGTAATACAATCCAGAATTTTATTGTTGGAATACTTAGCGTGTTTCTTATATTCTAAGCTGTGTGCCAGAGACTAAGTGAATTAAACTGTTTTTCTTAACAGAATTGGTTTTGTTCTCATTTAACAGTTCATTCTATTTTTGCAGGCTATATCAGTCATGGCCAAGCCTGGATTTGCTGAATTGATAGACTTTAATCCAATCCATGCAACTGATGTCCAACTACCTCCAGGCGGTACATTTGTGATAGCCCATTGTTTGGCAGAGTCCAAGAAAGCGGAGACAGCTGCAACAAATTATAACAACCGTGTGGTGGAGTGTCGCTTAGCAGCAGTAAGTGACTATTTAGTTTCGTGACGAGCTTGCCTTTCTTTCAGTACACATGTCTATTACAATGACACATGTTCTGTTGAAATAATTTACATATTAATAATACTTACGGCCTCTTTTATTAAATGACACAAGTAATGTTGGATTTTGCGTAATTCAGTTTGTAAGGGAATAGTTCTTGTTGTAAATAGCATGAGCATGGTACTGATTGAACTATGCATTATTCCTTGTCCTTTCCATATGTATTGAACTGTTGTCTCTTCCTTGCACTTTTCAGATTGTTCTTGCCATCAAACTAGGGATGGATACTAAAAAAGCTCTCTCTTCTGTTACAACGCTCTCAGATGTTGAGGGCCTATGTGTTTCATTTGCTGGGAAGGAAGGTTCATCTGATCCTGGAGTGGCCGTGAAGGTGCATATTTTTTTTTAAAACATGTTTGGAAGGATGATTCCCAGTGCTAGTATATTCTTTTGACAATTTTAGTATCTGGTTCTGCTAATTTATCCTATTTATTTCTTGAGAACACATCTGGGGACTGTGCATCATAACATTAAGAGAAAAGAATAAAAGAAAAAAAATGTTTGATGTGCCGAAGGCCTCACCATTTAGGAAAATCATGATATCAACGTATGGGATGCAGCTGATCACTTGATGCCGCCTAATAGAGTATCTTGCTTTTATGTTGGCGATAAGACAACTTTGCTAGATTCTACGTTCATGTTACAATTTTGATACTGACAATGTTAATGAAAGCATGTTTATCTTGCTTTGATGTTGGCGAGACATCTCATCTTTTGTTCTTGACTTCTTGTTTGAAAAGATCAATGCTTTGCCAATCCGAGTAGTGAGGATACTTTTTAAGTCTTACAATGTATTCATGTCGTTATGCAACATTGCAGAAAATTCTGCATGAGGAACCATATACAGCGGAAGAAATAGAGAAAATTGCTGGCGAAAGCCTTACATCTGTCTTCAAGAGCTCTCAAACTTCGTTGGATGTTATAAAAGCTGCAAAGCACTACAAGCTATTTCAGGTTGATTTCTAGCTCTTATAATTTTTCATCTTGTAGCCATCCAAAATTTTGTGTTCAGCATTTGACCTTGTGACCAAATATGGAAATACATGTTTGTTTATGAAAACAACCCATTGCACCTGTTCAGAGGACCCGTTTATCAGTTTAGCAAACTTTGAATTGAAGCTTGCTGCGACCTTCTTATCACAGATGCTAATTGTACTGTGTGATGATGCTATGCTATTTCAGCGTGCTAGTCATGTCTACTCTGAAGCAAGGAGGGTTTATGCCTTCAGGGATACTGTCTCATCAAAACTCAGGTATGTTCACCATTTGTGATCCGCATCTTCTCTGTTCTTCCTTTCCCTTCTTCTCTAGATGTATTGATCCACTCACGGTTTTAGTTTGGAAGTTGGTCCTAACAAACATGTGTTTAGTAATTAGTACAAGTACTCTTCTTGTGCTGACAGCCTGAAGCTTAATTGTTTGTGTGCAGCGAGGAGGATAAGCTTAAGAAACTTGGTGATCTTATGAATGAAAGCCATTACAGCTGCAGTGTGCTGTACGAATGCAGGTATATTTTCAGTGCACTGCTTAACCTATGCATAGCTATGGCCAGAACTATCTAAAGTTGTCCGTTTTAAACAATAGAAATTGTTCTAGGACAGTTTATCAAATGTATGACAGCACTACTTGTATCATATCATGAACAAGGTTTTCAAAGAAACACAAATTTTGAAGAGACATGAGCAAGGTTTCTGATACTTAATTTACTTGGGTACTGACACATTCTTCTCTGTCAGCTGCCCTGAGTTGGAGGAACTTGTGAAAGTATGTAGAGATCATGGAGCGCTAGGAGCACGTCTAACAGGAGCTGGCTGGGGTGGCTGTGCAGTCGCTCTAGTCAAGGAGCCCATCGTCCCGCAGTTCATCCTCAACTTAAAGGCAAGTTGAATCAGTCGCCATCTCTCCAATTCAGACTACTGTAGCAGAAACTTTATCTAGGTTGCCACCAAGCGCATGACTTGTACAAAGTTACAAGCACACATCAGAATCACCCTTGTTGTAGCCCGGCAAAACGCATGATACATTTTAGATCAGGATAGCTGCGGGCATGTGGCTTTCTTTTTTCTGCCTTCGAGCAGACAACCATACGCATGGCAGTCCGGCTCTGTCTCTGGCATGGCGACGTACTAAACGTGGTCTGTTTGCCTGTGTTCCGCGCAGGAGATGTACTACAAGTCGAGGATCGAGCGTGGGGTGATCAAGCAGGGCGACCTGGGGCTGTACGTGTTCGCGTCCAAGCCGTCGAGCGGCGCGGCCATACTCAAGTTGTAGTGGGGCGGCCATTCTTTCGCCCGTTCGTTGTACATGGGATGAATCAGACAGCAGCCAGGGATGGACACTTGGGCAGAGAATAAATTCCTCCTCATCTCTTCTGTGTACTCTAGTTGCCTCAACGTCGATGACCACCTGAATGTTGTATCGAGTTCTCTCTCTCGGACAGTACATATATATGTCGAGTCATCGTAGGAATGATCTGGGACTGTATCTGGTGTCTGGCTCATAATCCTCCAGAGAAGCAGTCGTGTGTGGCTGCCGTGCATTTCATGCCATGAAGTCATCGAGGTCAGGTCGTTGATGTTGCACATATCATGGACCAACTGCATGTGGACTCTTTGACTGTCTGGGTGGGGTGACCATTTCATCGACCGTACGCTCCGTGATTCCGTATGGCATCGTGCTGCAACGTTCGGCTGATGGACTTCTTCCGAGGATAACACTGCGGGACAGCGCGAAATGAGCGCACCGTCCGAGCCCCTACACGGCGGCCTGAACAGCAACACGCCATGTGAATCACCAGTGCGTCTCGTGGTGGCGGACGTCGTTGTCGATCCGATGCAGTGCGAGTGCAGGTAACCTGGCTAGCTAGCAACACCAGCTAGGTGTGTGCACTGCACACCCCAGTTGGTCTCGGATCTCTTTCCGTTTTGCAGCTGGGTTTATTAATATTTGCCGCAATGAATGAGGGCAGTTAGTTGGAATAGCTCCGGGAAAGGAAGGAAGGCGCGCGCCTTGCACACGGTCGGAGTTGCTCCCGCCAGTCCACCATCAGAGCCTCCTGGATCGATCGCCTTAGCCGCCTCCCCGGTCGGTGATGGATTGACCTCGCTCATCACGACCACAGCGACGACTAAAGTGTTGTCCATACACTAATGGATCCAAACAGACGCGCTTATTAGCCGCCTCCCCAGTCGATGATCGCCACGAGGACGACGACGACGACGACGACTCGGCGAGGGGATGGGAGTGGCATGGGCTCCCCTCTCGTCGTCGCGATTTATGAGGCGCGCGACGCAACGACGATCCCGGCCGGCCTTCTGCCCGCGTAGTCGTGCGCACTCTGCACGTGCAGCAGCCACGACGAGTCGGCAGGTCGCACTCTCTTTGTTTATGATGATTAAGTGATGCATTTGATGCTCGATGATTGTGATCTTCAACCTCTAAATTAAGGACGCACGGCCAAATATCCTTTAGGGTTTTGTTTGGAAAGTATTGGATTGAAATAGAAAGGAAGGGTGATTAGAGAGGAAGTCTATTTAATTTAGACTCAGTCCCCTTCATCCTACTTCTCAATTCATCCCCGTTCCAAACAAGCTCTCGAAAAGATATGAACATGAATACGATCAAGGTCGGGCCCACTAACGTAGAGTACGTTCACATCTCTAAGGTAGGTATAGTGTACACACACACACACACACACGATGGAGCTGGTTAATTGCCTGATATAGAAGCACAGAAAGCGAATATGAGCGGAAGATATTGTCGTTTTGTGAACATTATTGTCTCGACCATGAGTTAACATGAAGGACTCAAATATACTCGGCACCGTACCATTGCCTTGCAACTTTCAATATTTCTTGTTTAATTTGTTCGCGAATTAATGACTGTGATGTCATTTCAAAGGAAAAGAAAAAGAATGACCATGTGGTAGCGATGATTGGTTGAATTTTCTCCCTCCCTGTAAAAAAAAACTCACTATAAATTTGAACAAATTAAGAAAACGATACAATGACCTTATGTGTCTCTATTTATTAGTCATATTTGACTAATTGATTTTTACACGCACATATACATATATAGGGTAACAGGGACATGCTTTTGAACAAATTTTGAATCCTAAGAGTATGATGATTTATATTTTGGGACGGAGAGAGTAGCTGATATATACCTCCCTCCATAGCTCCACCTGGCACATGCTAGCTATGTACATATAGCTAACTGCATTAGATCCTTCGTGAAGATTCGGCTCCATGACACGCGGTTCCTTTCCTGAATAATTTTAGATCCACTAGCTCAATTTTGGATCCACTAGCTAGTTGCTCGGGCCACCGGCAGTGATTGTGATATCGATTGACCAAAACCATTAATGGTTTTTAATAGCATTTCCCTCGTTGCCAATAGTCAGGTCCTACTATGCTCAGTTCATCTCTCTTGAGTGGCCTTTCGATTTCTTTACTGAAAACCACCAAATTTGTGCCTGCCAGATGCATGTCCTACGGCGCCGGACATGGTTGTAAGACGATGCAAGCAGCGCTCGATCGGCACCGGCGGCTGTTCTCCGGTGGTCGGGCGGTGTGGTGTATCGTCGATAGAGACAGGAGAATTGGCTCGGCCGAGGTGGCTGTTCTAGCGTAGCGTGTGTATTGTATTGTATTTGATGCTGCTTTTCATTGCTGATAGTCACTAGTCGTGCTTGTTTGTTGATGATAGTGGTTGATTGTTGTTATCACACAGTAACCGTGCTCCAAGGAATATACACGTTTTTGTAGTGTTTTATTTTTCTTCGACATAGATAAAAGTGGTATCAATAGAAACGACTCTTAGTTGAGCGGCTTTTTTAGGACACATGGTGCCTGTACTTTTTTTATCCCACCGTCCTTCTTGGTACAAGTGAGATGAGAAAGAGGAATAGGCCACCCCACATGAGTACTGACATATGTTCTCTTCCTTCTCTCAACTCAAAAGATGATATAAGTATATAACGTTGTTCTCATTTTTAATTTTGAGTCGTCAGTTAGTTTGTTCTAAACATCATGCGAAGGGTTTTTTTTCCCTTTCGTCCAAGCTCAAAATGGTCCCTGCCTACTATGTATAACCATAATAATAGGTCATGTCATACATTATTTTAATTTTATTTAAAGATAGCAAGAAGCTCACGTACGTATTAAGTTATAAACATCTCGCACATTTAATTTTGCAACTGTACATACCCATCGACGGATGCCACTCTATGCACACTCCGACCTCTCGTTAATTTGCTTCCTGTTGAGTTCAAAGGCACTAGCCCAGCTGCTTTTATATATTTCTATATATATTAAGAATTTTGAATCATGAATAGTGGCCACAGAAATATATAAATTAAGCGGGTATGAGTAGAAGAAGAAATAAACTAAACCAATGTTTTAGTAAACGAAAGATGGACAGAATAAATAGGCGAAGAGGGTAAAATAGTTTTTTTACTCGTATTTCTTACCGGCTTAATTTCGCTCTCACCGGCATGGGTTTTTTTCTCGAATACGCAGGAGAACTGCGCATCTTTATATTAAGAAGAAATAAGTTTTAGTACAACGCGCGATAAGCGCCCAAGAGGCCGCTACGAATTACATGAGAGCAAAACATAGCGAGACCGAAAGCAAACAAGAGTGATTACATGAATAATAAATAACCTAGAAGACGTACGTTAACCGCAATCACTCGGACACCTACAACCACAGGGTAGTGAAACCACCTAATCACCGGCATGGTTTTGACTAGTCTAGACTCTTTGAGCGCCGTGTAGTCGCGTTCGTTTGACTTGACGTGGAAACTAAGCTCCCTATATGCGGACGTGCGGTATTTTGTTACCAGTTGATGTCATTACTTTTCAGCTTCCAAAACACTATTACTCGATTAATCTTAAAACAGTCACCGTCAATTGAGGGCTCAGCTCAAGACCAACAGATGGAAGCTGGCCCGTAGTAGATGTACAGTACTTTGGCTCGGCTCCATTCTGCACGTAGCACACACATGCATTTCCACATCGAATAAACGAGATATATTGTGTGGCGATCAAAGCGACCGATCGAAATCATGACACGTAGATAAAATAAAAAAAATCCTGCTTTAAGGACTGAATAAGCAGCAGGAGCAGCAAACTAACCAATGTTATATATGTCAGTGACCGATCAAAGCAACTTGTCTTGCAATAAGTCAGTGACCGATCAAAGCAACTTGTTTCCCTATATATATATTATATATAAGCATAAATGTCAGAGACCGCTCACGTCTTCCGATCCACACTGCTCCATCGCACACCACCACATCGCCTGCCAAACCCTGCTGCCATTGTTGAGCTCCGTCCCTCCCTGCAGCAGCCATGTCCAAGGCCTTCGCCAAGTCACTCTCCCAGCTCAACAAGGCCCTCGTCAGGAAACTCAACGCCCTCATCATCCGCGCCCAGCCTCCTCCGGCGAGGCCACCGGACGGCGGCCGCGTGTCGACGCTGGACGCTCTCCCGGCGAGCGGCGGCGTCGCCGTGTGCAAGGTCGAGGGCGGCCTCCTCAGATCCTCCTCCACCTTCCCCTACTTCATGCTCGTCGCTCTCGAGGCCGGCGGCCTCCTCAGAGGCCTCCTCCTCCTCCTTCTCTACCCTTTCCTGAGCATGCTCGGCCATGGCCGCGCGATCAAGGCCATGGCCGCCGTGAGCTTCGTCGGGCTGAGGAAGGACGCGTTCCGGGCGGGAAGGGCGGCGCTTCCCAGGCTGCTCCTCGAGGACGTGAGCGCCGAGGTGTTCGACGCCGCGTTCCGGCGGCGCGTCGTGTGCGTGAGCGCCATGCCGCGGGTGATGGTGGAGCCGTTCTTGAGAGAGTACCTCGGCGTCGACGCCGTCGTCGCGCCGGAGATGAGGGAGATGAGGGGGCGCTTCCTCGGCGTCATGCAGGGTGAAAGCGAGGTGCTTCGAGGGCTCGACGTCCAGATGGTGATCGCCAGGGAGAAGGAGAAGGCCGGTGGTGACGTCGTCGTCGGCGTTGGTGGACTTGGGTCCTCGTTTTCCCAGCTCTTCCAAAAGCACTGCAAGGTTTGTGCGTACGCCCCACATATCTTAATTATTCCAAAATAATTTGCAACAAAAAGTATTCCAAAATAGATACCGTCCAACGATAATATAGTATATATGTGCGTTTTTTTTCACTGTCTTTATATTTATTTACATCAAATTGATAGTTGATACAGAAGTTTTGAAACAGATACATGCAGCAGATTATGAGGATTTGGACACAAGAAAATGACACGATGCCAACTAACACACATGATTCACAATGACCGAAACATACTTTTCGTATATCGCCGTGATCGATCGATATGATCGTGTTAATTAAATGTGATGGTGAAATTTTGTAGAGATAATTGTCGAAGAGATGTAAAGGTAGGCCAGATTTGTCACTTTCACCTTTCAGAGCTGCTTGGTCACAGACACAAAAAGCTGTCCGGTCATGCATCAAATATGTGATTTTGCATGAACGGACGGGTAACAGCGCACAGCTTACCACGTATAGCACGTAACCGTTGTATCGTCACTAGGATTTGTTAATCCATGTGTTGCTAGATGTCCATGTCGCCTCATAAATCCGTGAGCGCCTTATCTAGTGCACCCCAGGAATGACTTTTTTAAAAAATTGTATTTTTTTTTAAAAAAATGAAGGAACGAATTATTGGAACATGCATGCATATTTGTATATGTAGAGAGTCGCCTAAGCACATGAACCATTGCTGACGTTTGATGATAGTGACATGCATGCGTATAGTAAACAGTTTACAATAATCTACAAGAAGTGCCTATACCTTGCTCTACTAAAATTGCTCATGCGTATAGTAAACAGTTTACTGTTTTAGGCATGATGTGGGCATCATCTTTCAGTCCTTTGAAGTAATGAGAGTACAATTTGGCCCAACATTGTAACATGATTGAGTGCTTTCTGTGACTGCTCATCTTGGTAGCTTGGATCAAATGAAAAAAAAATGTGAAACATTTAATTAGGACAAGAATTGCTCGTGGTTATAATAATTGAAAGTAAACTTGACTATAATTAAATCCAAGAAGAGAAAAATGTGCTCAACCATCTTGGGAAATTTCAGCAAAACTAACAAAATATGCAAAGTACGCAAATTCTTACTCCCTTTGTTTCAAATTATAATTCGTTTGATTTTTTACCTTAAGTTTGAGCTCTCATCTCATTACAAAATATACGTTCAAAGATAACAAATTTAAATTACTCTTGAATGCCTTTTATTGATAAAGCAATCCATAAAAAAATAATATTTTGCATATTCTTTTTGAATAAGGCAAGTGGTCAGAGTTGGAAACAAAAAGTCAAACAAATTATCATTTGAAACGGATGAAGTAGTTTATAACATTCTACATACTCAATGCAATTTTCTTCCAGCAGCTGTGCAAGTTGTATGGCTACATATCATAGACGAATACTACATTACATGCTAACATGCATGATGATGGACGACGCAGGAGGTATACGTGCCGACCCAGTCGGCGCGGCGGCGATGGCACGCGCTCCCTCGGCGGCGCTACCCGAAGCCGCTCGTCTTCCACGACGGCCGCATCGCGTTCCGGCCGACGCCCGCGGCGACGCTGGCCATGTTCATGTGGCTGCCGCTGGGTGCCGCCCTCGCCGTGGCCCGCATCGCCACCTTCCTCCTCCTCCCCTTCTCCCTCTCCGTTCCCATCCTCGCCGCCCTCGGCATGCACGGCCGCCTCATCGTCTCCAACTCCGGCGCCGCCGCATCGACCACCAACCTCTTCGCCTGCAACCACCGCTCCCTCCTCGACCCGCTCTACGTGGCCGCTGCCGCCGGGCGCACCGACCTCGCCGCGGCGACCTACAGCATCAGCCGCCTCTCGGAGATCCTCTCGCCCATCCCCACCTTCCGCCTCACCCGCGACCGCGCCGCGGACCGCGCCGCCATGCAGGCCAAGCTCTCCAGCGATGTCGGCGGCGGCGGAGGAGGGCTGGTGGTGTGCCCGGAGGGGACCACCTGCCGGGAGCCGTACCTGCTGCGGTTCAGCCCGCTGTTCGCCGAGCTCGGCCGCGACGTGACGCCGGTGGCGCTGCACTCGGAGGTGGGGATGTTCCACGGCACGACGGCGGGGGGGTGGAAGGCGCTCGACCCGCTGTTCTTGCTCATGAACCCCGTGCCGGCGTACATCGTGCAGTTCTTGAACACCATCAGCTGCGGTGGCGGCGGCGGAGGACCGGAGGCGGCGCGCGCCGTGGCGAACGAGATGCAGCGGCGGATCGCGGAGGCGCTGGGGTACACGTGCACCGGGCTCACCAGGAGGGACAAGTACCTCATGCTCGCCGGCAACGAAGGCCTCGTCGACAACAAGAAAACCGCCGCTTCTGCTACTACCTAGCTGTGCTGTGATCAAAGGCTTCAGTGAAGAATAACCTCATCATAACAAAAAAAAAAATATTAATTCGAACCTTTTTTTGTGCTATTATATTGTACGATTTGTGTATATCAGTATATATATATATATATATATGTACTCGATCCTGGTTGTGCAATAATTGCGTGTGTAAAATTTAACATGTGTGCTGTGAATTCATAAAGATGTAAGCTGGATCTAGTGGCTATACATGCATTTTTCGTTTTTGAGGTGAAGATAAGTTTATGACTTTCGAATTCAAATTCCGTGTCTCCCTTGTTTGGGAGTTTGGCAGCGCATGACGTCGTCACCTTCATCACTATTGGGGCATCGATGAAATGACGCTGCATTCCTTGTGAAGATACGCAATGCCATTAACGCGATGGCCATGATCCATTAGACATTTGGAAGCTGGCCGGGAAAGGAGGGCCCTTGTTGCAACCAGATACTCCTGTAGCCAATTTATCATGCTATATAATCCCAGTAAGCAACCCCTAACCACTTCCCAGTTCTGACCCAATTAAGGCAGGCACTGGTATTGCGATATGACCTGCAAAGACCGGCAGTCCGAGCAATTTGACGCAAGAGGCTTCATGATCATGACGTTGCAGAAACAATCAAACTAATTTGACTGTGCCCTTGTCAAAATGAGGAGTCTGATTCCAGCAACATTTCAACACAACAGTGCACTTACAGTGAGAAACGAGGATAATGCAGCTCGTGCTATATCACCTGCAATTTATGCACACGCAATCTTAAGAATATCTACATGCATTTTGCATTTCGATTATTGCCTTTCGCAACATGCCACAAGCTACCAATGGCCAGGGCGATAGATTAACATCCGCCAACACCTCCCGTGTTGGAACAGGGATTTTTTATGGCGCCCTGAGGTTACCAGATATCGAGTTGGAATCAATTTTTCGGAGTTGTATTCGATGATCAAAAGGTTTTATTGTGTTTCTTTTTCCTCTCTGCCCTGAGTGGTGACAACCAAAGACAACCGGCTCAACTTCACTTACCACTGTTTTTTTCCTTTCTTTTTTTTCTTGCTACTACTGCTACTGCTACCTTTTGCATTGCTTCCGCTGCCAGGAGAAGTTGGGTCACCTTGTGCACCAAACATGCCAGAATTGACCGCGTTCTGGAACCACTCGAAAAACTCTTCCTCGTTCAGTCCTCCATCCATGTTTGTGCCATTAGGGACCTTACCACCCCTCTGCGCCGAGGTGCTTCCCTTAACATTACTCTGCTTTGCTATGCTGGCATTGACATGAAAGCTTGGCTTGTGAGTGTTTGCTGGGCATCTCATTCCCTGGAGAAGTCAGAAATTCATATATCAAAACATGTATCCATTAACTTCACTCATACTAAACAAAGCAGCTTAACCAACACTAGCCTCAAATATGCAATAACTAACATAAGAGTACAATAAGATAACACAGTGCAGTACAAGCAACCATTCGTAAAAGATAAATGAACATATATGAATTTTCATTGAAGAAAATCTGAATCACCTGACAGTTGAACCACTCAGTGACATCAAATATGTAGCTTTCTGCGCAAACATACGCATGAGGTAAATCTGGCTGCAAGACATTATACATCATACCATGTCAGTCACAACTCACAACTTTCTGATGTCTAGTTCCTATATTCAATATGTACAATTGCTCTAAAAACAGTGCCATACAGATACATCATTTTTATTTCCTGAAAAGAAGCTTTGTAAAAACAGAAAAAAAAATCAAAGGTTGGAATAATTTTGCATTTACCTTCCGCAGCATGCCAAATAGAACAGGTTGAAAGGACTGTTCAACCCATCCATCGCCATCTTTAGCTTGGTGAAAATCCTTGCATTCCTGCACATTAAGATATTTATTTGTTTTTAACACGATTACCATCAGCATAGTATTACAAATCACTAATATCACATGCGAAAAAAAGCACCTGACACCACCTAGCTTGAGATTTGGCCCTTCCCGTATAAATCCAAATATGGAAATCGCCACATTTTTTGCAGGCTATTCTTCTTGAAAGACCATAAGGATCTTCATCAGCGCCTTCGGAAGGGCTGAACCCATGTTGAAAAGTACCATTTCTTCCATTCTGGAAGAATCAGAGAAATCATGCCAATCAGAACTGATATGAACTAGAGCATTTCTAAAGATGAAATAAAGCAATAAACAGGACAACCAAAAGACTGAATTATAACAGAAGAGTTTCCATGCAACGGATGCCATAGTAGTACCTAACAATGAAAGTAAACCAGGATCCCTCTAAGTAGACAATTTCTTTTACAAAATTTTATCTTAGGCCTCCTTCAGTGAGCGGGCCTTATAACAAAACAAGCATTTGGTGTCATTTTTCTTATGAAACCAAACTAAAACTATGGAAAATGCTGTCAGTAGAATTGTGTAGACTGCAATTAACACATTAAATCAGCAGTGTTTCCAAATCATATAACACATGTGAGACAGACACCAGTCTTATAACATAATTTATCTCAACTTATTTTGATGCCATAATCAAAGCAGGGGAGATTTCATTACTGATTTTCAATAGCAGATTAATAAATAGGCATAGCACAGCAACCAAAAACTAACCCTTAATCTGTACCATAAAATTATACCAACATCCAAAACTCTTGCAAACTACATATAAGTATAGAACCATTGAACAAGATGTTCTCAACTTCCCATTGAAACCATCAACAGCTGTCTAAACAGGCTTGGCGACACCTAAGTAAACATTTTCCCTAATAAACGTTCCCAAACAAAAGTGAAGACACTTACTATAGAATACCTGAATTAATTCAACTTTGACGGCTACTAAGGATTAAGGAACATTTGTGGATCATGCTTTCAAAAATGGCAAACATCAGCCAAAAATCCAAAAATCAATTTGATAATGATAAGCCAGTAGGTGACCTTAGTCAGTTTCAGTCTCTTTTGTGTTACTTGGAAGAACATTGAGTTATCAAACTTGCCTAGTGATCCGATGTACACCTAAATATGTAAACACTCCCAAACTAGTTCATAACCTGTCCAGATTTGGATAATTCTTCCATCCAGTGAAAGTAACAAGTTTCCTATTACAGCCATCAAACGATCAAACTATGCCAGATCAGTAGCAGTTGCAGGAAGCCTAATATTTGAACTACCTCAAAGTTAAAACAAAGGGACATCACAAAGTTTAATAAAGCATAAATGACAATCATAAAAGAAAACGAATAAGACCTTTTGAGAAACACTTCGAAATCGTCTGAAGTAATTCAGGAGCTCCTCCCTCCTCAACTCATCATCATATGTCTTTCGTTTCAGTGAATCAAGAAGAACCTGTGTATCAAGTTGGAACCACATGAATTTGCACAGCCTTAATAAAGATGCATCATAGTAGAGTTTATCTGGACAAGGAGTATATGCGAACCTCATATGCATTTTGAAGCTTTTTAAAAGCATCAGCAGCTTTATTATTCCCCATGTTCTTATCAGGATGGACTAACATAGCCTGCGAAATCAGTAATCATTGTTTAACAAAGATTATCAAACATCAATTTGAACTGAAAAGGTAATTTGTGGAAAAACATGATTTTTTAAATGAAAAGGTAACATAGGGGAAAATTATCATGCACTTCAGTAAATTTTTCAGCATCACCTTTTTCTTGTATTCTCTCTTAAGAGATGATACATCTATGTTCTCATATCGGCGGAAACCTAATGCTGAATAGTGGTCAGTGCAGTTCAGTAAACGAGCCACTTCATCTTCAGACGTCAGCTCTTTCTCAGATCCACTTGTTGAAGGATCACCAGGGCTTCGATCTGACGCACGAGCATATCCGGCTTGTGAGGTGCCATCTGCTGATGGCTGAAAGTCTTCAAACATGTTCCCTGGTCCACCTGGGCTTTGCTCTGAGCTCCTTGAAGAACCATTAGATTTCTTACTGTCTACTTTGTTCTTTAGAAAGTGCACCAGAACGTCACTCGAAAAAAAAGATAGGTTGAGGCTCAAAAGTAAGCCGAGCCATCCAACATAGCTTCTTGCACAGTACATCGAATATAAGCAGGCAACAAGGAGAGCTATTCGTTCACGTTTGAAGAAAAAGGAAGCACCTGCATTTTAGGAACAGAATATCACAACTTAGTTATCTCTGCATTTACGAACTACAAAATTTAAATAAATTTTATCCCAAATAAATTATGAATAGGTTGTGGAATATGACCTCCAAAAATTATTACAGAAGTTGTTGTCCAAAAGCTTCCATAAAACCACAAAATCACCACAGCGAGCACTGAGATAAGTAGGATGGCAAAACCTACACCAATGAAGGCAACTGCAGAAGCAGCAATCACCTGAATAAAGAGAATAGTGAAGATGAAAAGAATGATAAGTCACAATGAGCATAGCATTTCATAATTCAAACCAGAAACGCCATGAAAAGAGCAAAGGAAGTTAAAAAAAAAAAAGGCATAGTTTGCCTAGCAAAAATGATACAATCATGCGGCAAGTGACAAGGTTAATCGCATTACACTACTGGCTGCTAGCAGATGCCAGATTTCAATGTTCACGTCATGCAAATCATTTCAAATTATATTAGCACTGATCATAATTAAGAAATCAGTAGAATTAGTAAAACAGAAAAGTATGAGTTGAGATTAAAAAAGATGAACACATAAAACAGGATTAGATTAACTTTCTACTGTACATTTGATTGTTATTGATACATGTTGCTTGGGAATAATGATCATTGATAGAAAAGTGCACATGTTCCACTATAAAAGATGAAGTAAAAAAGTGTTGCAGGCTTGCAGACAGTTTATTGAGAAGCTTAAGTAAATGAAATGTTAGTACAAACCAAAGTAAGAACAGGTTGGCAATGCCTTGGTCTAGTTTAGGTCCTGTTGTTCAAATTTATTAGGTCCATCTAAGTTAGAGGGGCTTTTTGTACAGTTTTCGCCCTAAAAGGGAAAAAAAAAACTGTTCTGTATCTTTGGGTTTCTTTTGACCCATCTCTTCTTAATATATTGAAACGCAGCTCTCCTGCGTGTTCGAGAAAAAAAAAGAACATGTTGGCAATTCTAAAAGAGGACATGTATCCATTTATTATAAGCATAATTGTATCCCCATATCACAGAAATAACATGACTCTGAGGTCAAATAAATTATGGATAAAAGCTTTCGTAAGTAACATGAAAAAGTATTCTGTACAAATATTGGCAGGAAAAACAGGACTCTTGCTCCAATGGCCTTGCTTGAAAGATGCTACTACCGAAGTTAAGCGCATATGTTTACACACAAGAAAGATTGCCCTTTCACTACTGATGGTAATAAGCCCAATGCTATTTTGATCTTGTGAGAAAAACTGTATTATATAAGATGAAAAAGGGCATCATCGACCTTGCAATATAATTACTAATTAGGTGCATTGTGCAACAACCATGAAAAATATACCATAAATTAAGCTAGTATACACAATTAAATTGTCAGTAATTTGAGCAGAAGAACAAAGAGATAGTGCAAACATACCATGAATATGAGCATCTTTTTAATCCCGATCATTGCAAAAATTGATAACATGCTGCACCAAAGTACTGCAAGGAGGGAGTTTGTCCCCAACCGTAGCAAAGAATCAAAACCCCTTACATTGCAGTCTAACCAAACTGTCAACAAGAGCAGCAACAACTTTTCAGCATGAAGCATCCAGGCTCGAACTATGGGATAAACATACTTGAATTTGCTTAAGACATAGGCACGCCCTTTGTTCACAGTTGCCATGTAAGTGTCAATTGTTGGCCTATTTCTGTCGATGAATATTTTACTTTCTTCCACTAGATACATCACGGAGGCTCTAAAAATGGATGAAGCCATGCAAGCCATGCACCTGGTCTTTTCCATAACATTTTCTGCCAACCCAGGCAATGAAGTATGTGCTATCCAAGAACTTTTTCCAAAACCACGTCTTGAGGGTCTCTTGTTACCTCTTCTGTTTTTAGTACCTCTAGATGGAAGCTCATTCTCTTCTGAACTGCTTATATCACAATCGATATCCATATGTTGCTGTTTTCCCAATGATGACATGTTATTGATTCTGCTGTTCTTTTTGCTGCTTCTTCCTTTCTTCTCACTGCTTGCTTCAGAGCCCTTTGATCTTCCTTGAACATTTGAGCTCGGATTTCCACTATCCACAGTGCCTCTATCTGGTGTGCTTAATACATCACCATCAGTGGTACTTTGCCAGTTAGGTGAAGCATGATTGGGGCCACTTTTGCTTTGATTTCCTTTTCGCGCCATGATTTCACTTGAAACAAGGATACTACAACTTAGGTGTTGATATAGGAGGTCAAATACATTATTCCGTGTCCTTTTCAGCAAAATCAGTACCTACGGGTGCACCACAACATACCATAAATATCATAGGAGAATAGACGGCTGAAAGAACTAATGAGAAGATAAAATGTATATGCTCACATTCACATACATCGTTTATTAACATGATGAGATACAATCAGTTGTGTTGGCTATACAATAGATGTAACACTGCAAACTTACCATGCTATGATATAACAAAAAAACCAGGCTAGGGTTAATAATTCACTTACCACTTACCTAGCATGTTCCTACTTGTGAGAAAAACTAATGAAATCTTGCATGGTTTAGTATAAGAAAGTGTAACTTCAGATTTGATATTAAATGTATGGTCAAAGAAAGGTGATCTCCCAACATAAGTGACAAGTAGCTTCAGTTTTCTGACACTTTATCTATTTGGACACTAATGAAGCATCATGTTTCTGGGAGTGGGTGTATAACGCTGAGTGCACGCATGTTGTATCTACCGGGCTACCCATATACCCAATGGAATAAACCCTGCGGCATCTGTGCCCAACAGGTCAACATATTTTCTGTAAAGCCCATAAAGAGGCTGACTGTATGGGTCCAAAATTTTACGTAACTACAGCTAATTATGTTTCATAGGGAGTTGGAACGCTACTCCCTAGCTAAACCACCAGATAGAATCCTACAATGCAGCACATATCCATCTCACGATGACTTATCACTGACAACAACTGAATCCATCTCACGATGACTTATCACTGACAACAACTGAATCCATCTCACGATGACTTATCACTGACAACAACTGAATTTGAGTTAAAATTCTGCTCTCCTAATTTTATAGGGCATGAGTCGTGGGCGGACCCAGTATTAGGACATGCGTGTACACATGTACACACAATAACTGTTGCAAAAAAGATCGAATTTAGCAGGTAAAAGCATGGTCAGATCCGAAAACAAACACCACTGTTGCAAAAAGATCAAATTTATAGTAGGTAAAATCATGGTCAGATCCGAAAACAAATACCATACGTTAGGGATTTGGGTGTTTGGTTTCGTGCAGCAGGATGGGAAGGGAGGGGAATAGGCGCATACCCATCCCGGATGTTCGTCGCCGGCGAAGCCCCCGTCGCTCGATGAACAACGGGCAGCGCGACTCGCCCTGTCGTCGCCGCTAGGAAAGGAAGACCTAGGCCGAGAGAAAGAACAGAGAAGTCGTGGGAAGGGAGGGTGCTGCCGCCCCCACCAGCTGGACTCGAGGCTCGAGCTGCAGCTGGGCAGGGGAGAGTGGAGGACGCCGCACGGGCCGACCGCGTCGAGAGCGGCGGGTTGGGGTAGCGAAAGGGGGTCGAGGGGAGGAACTGAGGAAGAAGGGAAAATTTGCCCTTAGACATATTATTGTATTCTATTTTAATAGAAAGCTACACGAATTTACCTTTCTATCCTTTCTTCCTACCGTCTTCCTCTGCTCGTCGTGGTGGGAGCGAGGTTGCTGCTCCGGCCAGGGGCCGATCTCGCCCGGGCTGCCTGCTCGAGCCAGGCCTGCTCTCCCGCGCCGCCTGGCCGCCTCTCCCACGCCGCTTGCTCCGGGGCCCGAGCTGGTAGCAGGGGCGCGGCCGCGTAAGAGCAAGGAACAGAGATCGACATGTCGGAGGGTCAGCTCCTCTAGTGCGGCAGCAGCGCTGGGAGGAGGATGGGCGGAACACGGGAATGGACTGTCCTGGAGCGAGCGGCGCCACCCTGAGCACCGGGCAGGAGAGACTCCCGGTCTCCGGGGATGGAGCGCCCAGCAGGGAAGAGTCGAGATGCCCACGGCTTGACGGAGGATAGAGTAGTCATTTTTTTTTATATTTAACTTTTTACTATCATACCCAACGGTACCTCTTAGATAGCATCATTGCAAATGGCGATACACTGATACCAGTTGAGAGAGAAATTGCATACTCTCTCCGTTCCAAAATATAGCTATGTTAAGCATTCAAAATTTGTTCCAGAATATAGCTACATATGAGTTGTGAAGCCTGATTGAATGGATGAATGGACAAAAATATCCCTGAAGAATTAATTGTCTTGTGGTTCTAATTATAGCATGCACAATTCCTTTTAGTAAGTGTGGATATACATAAGGAAGGTATAACTACCATATATACATGTATGGATATGTTTAATGAGGGGTAGATGAGATATTTTGTCACACTTCTTAATCTGTCTTAAAAAGGCTAAACTTAGCTATATTTTGGAAGGGAGGTGGTACATTTTTACCACATTCGCAGATGTTGCATGCCACATCTGCGAATGTGGTAAAAATGTATGCAATTTCTCTCTCAACTGGTATTAGTGTATCACTATTTGCAATGATGCTATCTGAGGAGGTGTCGTTGGGTATGATGGTAAAAAGTTAAATATCCTATTTTTTCGGCTTCATATTAAAATCAAATTTAATAATGGCAACAATTTCTCATAGCAAACCTATAGCTAATACATGTTTGTTTAGTGTCCTGTGGCAAATTCCACAATTGAAGAGTGTCCATGAGCCAATTTTGCCGACGCATCAATCCATGGGGACGAGATCCTATGCCATCACGCGGGTTTGGACCTGATAATTGGCGAGCTGGGCCGAGTTTGACCCGGGCCGGAGAAAAACCTTGCTTGTTTCGGCTAAAAATTTGTGCGCACAGTCAACACCTCAATCCCATGGGCAGGTTCGGGCTGAGTTTTCAGCCGGGCCATGGATAGGCTCACGCTTTTCGTTCTTTCTTAATTAAAAAATAACTGAAATAAATCGGTGGGTTTGGGCCGGCCCGAACTTTTTCGGTGGCTTGGTTTTCGCTGCTCACGCTCATTCCATTAGAAGGCGTGGGCGGGATAAACCCCTTTGGGCTCACAAGCCGGGCCGCAAATGCTCATATCTAAGCGGGTTGATGTGAGCCTGCATTCACGGTCAGCGAGTCCGTCCGCTGGCATCCTACGGCTGATATTCTCCCAAACCACATTACAACATAGACATACTCAACTCAGCCAACGACGGCCTCCAACAACGCTTCCCCGCTCATTGACTTGCACCTGCAGGAAGCGGTGATGCGTCTATGCTTCGCTACCGGACAACACGTTGGCGGCCATCGTCCTCTGGCTCCCGCAGCGTGCCATCGTGGGGAAGGGGGGAGCTTCGCCTTGGACAACCGAATCTGTTGGAGGACTCACTGGAGAGAGGATGCCCCCGCGGGCACTAAGACAGGGGAACCTCGTCGTGGAGCGATGCCGGGGATAGAGGCGACCTAGCCTGCGGAAGTCGAGGTGCCGCCGCACCCTTGCTCCTCCGCCAGACGCCTGCCTCCCTAGAAGCTCCTCCACCACGACTCCTCTCTAGCAAAGCATTAGTGTCAACTGTCAAGTTCATATGGCATACTGAAGTTGAATAGAAAACCAAAAAGTACTCTTCAAAGCTAAGCATCATTACTAGAATTTAGCATCTATTGTATGGAAGCTGTCAAATTCAACATCACGATCATTGGTAAAACGTCCCAGGAAAAGAAAAATGAACTATCTGTGTCATCCGTAGATTGGGGTCTTTCTTCCTTTATGCATTCACCGCCTGCATGTTTGGTGTCTTTCTTGTTGCCTTTTTTCTTACTACTTCTTTTTTCTTGTTGCCTTTATCTTCATCTTTGGGTTCAATTATATGTTTAACAACATTTTGCATAATGTGAAAATTACACAATCCATGTCAAGCTTCTACAAACACTTTCTTAACTGTTGTTTCCATTGCAAAATCTTGATTGGTATAAATTGTTTTTGGTTGCTTGTCATTATGTGCTTTGAGAAAAGTCTCAAATAACCACTTGATTGACTTGAAGGACTCAAGTGTCTCATTATATAGGACAACTATACCAAAAACTATAGTTTCTCTAAACTGACTGAACCCAACAAATATACTAAAAGGTCTACTTTCCTTGCTTTTTTTTTTCCAAAAGTAGTGTCAAATCTGACAACATCACCAAAACATGCATAGTCAGTGAGCATCAATCCAAGATATATTTTCTATTTGTTCTTCTATGTCCATCTGCAATGCATATTGAAATTAAGGGGTCTCAACAATTTTATTTTGAAAATACATAAGCATACTTCCAGCATGACCATATGCCATATCTCGTTGGCGCTTGTCCCTTAAATAATTCTTGTGGTCACAAATAGTATAACTGAGATTGGATAAACCACCAACTTGCACCCATGCCAACTCATGTGCTGCTTTGGGTCCAATTCCTACATTGTCGTCTCTCTCAATTTTAAAATCTTGTAACTTTGAAATTCTTCATTGAGACATCATCAAGTGTGAGGTTTGTGGCAACTTAAACATGTGATTTTGTTCCAAAACCAAATCCGATACAAAATGTAATAATAGAGTTGGGAATGGCATCAAAGCAAGAGAGGCGAAGTAGACTAAGATTCATCCTGTGTAATTGGAAGACGAAGAAGATAACATTACATGAACGGAGACAAGAAAAGAACAATAGATAGACTAGTTTCTCAATATTTCATCCATACCCCCCTCTACCTCTTTCTGGCATGTTGCTTCTTTTGTAATGTACTCCCTCTGTCCCGGTATGAGTGCGTTCCTAGGATTTGAGAGGCAAGTTAGCATAGAGAAATTACAATAATACTCCTACCTACAGGTACCAGATGGTTTGAAACAGGAGTCATCATTGTGTTGCAGGAGACACGCTGTGTAAGATCAGAGAGAAAATCGAAAGGTCTAGAACAAGACAGAGTATTTTTAACACATGGTCCAATGATATATATAGGTGCAGCTCAATCAGAGCAAATAGCTGCAGACATTGAACTAAAGCACTATTGTTGCACTTTATTTGGGACATTTTTTGAATCCTAAAAGTGCATATAAAATGGGGCAGAGGGAGTAGATACTTGGCTTGGGCCTTGGTAACATGGGCCGCCAGATAGAATGAACCAACAATCTGTAACAACCTCGGCCTTGGCACGTGAAACGCCTGGTCCAACACGGTCCGGGCAGTCCAACCCTATTCGGCGCGTTTGAGGAGGAGTCCCTGATGGATAGAAGGTGGTTTTCATAGCACACTTGTGAGCTCCATGTGCTCCATCCAATGGTGATGAGATGCAATGGTTTGGGGAGGGGGAAGGGAAGTAGAATGAATTCGGCCCTTTTGCTCCACACATCCAGTTTGCTCACATCCAAAGTGTTGGTGGAGATGGAGCTTGATTTTAGGATTGAAATCGATTCATGAAAAAATAGATGCGTCGAAAAAAACACGTTTCGTTGGGTAGGATTTTAACTTTCAAAATAGCACCACGTTGATAGAAAAGAAACACTAGAGAACGAAAATAGGCGTCCTGCGGTCTATGCTGAAAAGTGAGACAGAGATTGTAGCTCTGACTTCTGACTTTCCACCGGGAAATTCAGAGATGGGAACACATCACGACATCTCCATGTTGAAGCTTGAGAATACCTCAATCATGTTCAGAAAAGCATGTTTCAAACTATAATTGAAACAAGAAAGAAAGAAAGCATGTTTACACAGCTGATGGTCACAACTGTGATGGACCATGGTTGCTTCTGCCCCCTGGCGCACAGCACAATGATTGACCAGTAGCAAAACAAATGGTAGACTGTTCTCTTAGTGGCAGGTCAAGATTCAAAACGGCGAGAGAGGAGGAAGGAGAGCATGTCCCTCGGATGAACAGCAAGCCAAGCTGGATGAGTGACAGTGTGTCACCTTCCTCTGCCCTTGGACCGGCCAGCGATTCAGATGAATGTCAGTCTGATCGCGCCGACGCGGTAGTCGGCTCTGGCTGGCCGCTGAAGGAGTGAGGAGGATGCAAACAAATTCAGCTGGATTGATGCTTGAAGCTGTAAAGTGGAATCAATTCCATTTTTTGCCTGAAATCCATGGTCTGGTCTCTGGTCCCTGCATGGAATCGAATCTTCAGTCTCAAAGACCACCGGCAGCAGCAGCCACCAGACACTAAACCTACTTCCTGAAACCAAATAAGAATTAGCTTAGCAGCCACCAACACACTGATAAACCTATAGCCATTTATTTCCGGTGCTTTGATTAGTACCAGTGTCAAGATTAGCACTGATTGTTTATCAGATCACTGATAAAGGGAGTCAGAGCAATTGATTGATTGATGCCGCGCTGCTGCTCTTGACCTGAAGAGACAGCGAAAACAGAAGATGGAGTTAATAGCATGACGGCGCGAGATCCGATAAGGGCATTGACCATCTAGATGCTCCAATCCAACTGCGTGGCTCTGAGTCGCCGCAACAGAAACAGGGTGACTGGGTGAGAAGAGCAAGCAACAGCAAAAATTCCAGCAAACTTTGCGCAGCAATCTTCGCAACTGACGACGGCAACAGCAAAGAGACGGCAACTTTAGCTTGGGAACAGAACATTCCACGAAATAAAAGAATGCAAGTACGTTTATATAGAATGCGGTCGCTGACAAGCAAATTACTGACGAAGTAATCCTGCGAGTGGAATTTTGGCTATGCAATCTTACATGAGATTTCCTCCCCTTTTTTAAAAAAAAGAAAGAAAGAAAAAGAAATGGCGTCGTCTAGATTAGCTCATGAGATTGCAAATTGTTTTCCATTTCCTGTCTGGATTAGTAATGCAGTGCTAGCAGAGATCAGTGCCCGGGGCAGAGGAGGCATGCCAGCCGGAGCCGAGGGAGAGTGCCATGGCTGTGTCTGCCTCAAAGGGTGCAATCACCCATGGCCTTCACATGCACCTCGCTGCCCCCATCTCGGCTGCAACATCTTTCATCGTCTTCTCCATGGATCCATTTTCGAGTAGCCCATGGTTGATCCATCAAAATCCTAAACCATGATGGCAGTAGCTAGTATACTCAGAATAAGAGCAGTTTATAGCTCCACTCTTTTTACTAATACTATCTTGCAGGATAAAAAACTAGTTTAGCATCGATTTCCGAGTGTAACAATCATGTCCTCTCGATTCTTTAAAAAATGCAGAGTTTTTTTTGTTAAAATACTGACAAGTTGACGAAATCGATAGAAAACTGCGGCCTATATAAACCCATGCTCTGAGTCCATGCCTGACAACGCGCTGGCGAAGTTAGCTTCGACCATGTCCAAGCCAAGGTGAGTGTGCAGTGTGCTGGCGGTATTCCATTTTTTTTATTGGTTCATCGAGTCTGCGACGTGCGTGCAGCTCGTGGAAAGAATGACACGGTTGGGTTTTCGTCTTCGTCGTCGACAGGTTGGACGGCAAGGTGGCGATCGTCACCGGCGGCGCGAGCGGCATCGGCGAGGCGGCGGCGCGGCTGTTCGCGTCGAGCGGCGCCACGGTGGTGATCGCCGACATCCAGGACGCTCTTGGCGAGGCGGTGGCCGCGTCGGCGCCGGGGTGCACGTACATGCGGTGCGACGTGACGGACGAGTCCCAGGTGGAGGCCACGGTGGCCGCCGTGGTGGCGGCGCACGGCCGTCTCGACGTCATGCTCAGCAACGCCGGCGTGCTGCTCCCGACGGGATCCGTCATGGACATGGACCTCTCTGAGCTCGACCGGGTCATGGCCGTCAACTTCCGCGGCGCCGCTGCGTGCGTCAAGCACGCGGCGCGCGCCATGGTCACCGCCGGAGGCGGCGCCATCGTGTGCACGGCGAGCGTGGCGTCGCTGCAGGGCGGGTTCGGGCCGGCGTCGTACACGGCGTCCAAGCACGCGCTGCTGGGATTGGTGCGCGCCGCGGCCGGGGAGCTCGGGCGCCATGGCGTGCGCGTCAACTGCGTGTCACCCAGCGGCGTGGCCACGCCCATGAGCTGCACGCTCATGGGCGTCGGGCCGGAGGAGCTCGAGGCCATGACGGTGCCGCATAACGTGCTGCGTGGGAAGGTGCTGAGGGCGGAGGACGTGGCGGAGGCGGCGCTGTTCCTGGCGTCCGATCAGGGGGCGTTCATCAGTGGCCACAACCTCGTCGTCGACGGCGCCACCACCGCCGTCAACCCCGACGTGCTTCACTCCATCGGCCTGTGATCGAACAACAAACACGCACAGACAGTAGATATTTCCAACATGTTCCATCGTTTTGATTGCCATTGATGATCTGTTTGCTTTGTTCATACACCTCTCCACATTGTCACGTATCATGAATGAAACAGTAGCGCATACCATTGTAGCATGTAGGAGAACTCGGGAGAAACAGTTTGTGCCATTGTTGTCTTGCTCTTGCCTATTGCAAGCAACATGACATACCATTGCAAACAGATCGATGCCGCTGGCTGGCGGCGGGCGCGACTAGGTGGATTTTGAAGTCTGAACCCGAGGTGTTGTTGGTCAGGGCACACATGAGGCTACGATCAAAGTCAGCTAGTGGGGCCACGTAGGAGAACTTTGCAAAAAAAACTGTTGTGCCGTTGATGTCTTGCTCTTGCCGTACCATTGCTCAGTTGCTCTTGCAACATGACAGTGGAATCGAAGCGAAACAGATCGACCTGCCGCTGGCTGGCGGCGGCCGCAACTGGGCGGACTTTGAAGTCTGAACCTCGGGCGCTGTTGGTCAGTGCACACATGCATGAGGCTATGATCAAAGTCAGCCAGAGGGGGGGTGGGGCCACGTGCATCTGGCAAAACTCAAAAGTGATTCGACAACTAGTCGTTGTGCTTGCAAATCGTAATCACTGCTGTTTGACACTTGACAGGCAGGGAGATTAGTTTAGCAGCGCCAGCTCTGAAACCTCGAGATCTTGTCGTCCAAGCACAAACGGAACACCGGTGTTTCGGGGGCAGCGCCTGCTCCTGCGGTCCTGCCTGATGGGAAGAGAAGAGAGTGCTCTTCGCAACGGAAACCGTTCGTAGTTTACTGTACCAGGCTGCTGAATGCCTGAAGCATGCTGCTATTTAGTATTCAGATGAATCACTCCATCTGAATTGTTCCATTTTCTGAACCTTGATTTTTTCGCGAATAAAATCCTGAACAGACAAACAACGATGTAAGAAGCTTGTTATTTGCTAGTTTGGGTGAGAAAGAACGGCCTGAGAAGAGAAACAGACTGACCACTTGGAGTGCATCAAGTTCAGATCTTTGGCTGTCAGTCGCCGGTCGTTTCCGGACGAGGCGATCGCGCGTAACCTGCATCCCACTTCGAGACAACAAATACCACGCACACGCTCGACGCACTCAAGAGGCGGCGAAAATTCGGAGTCGCTCTCCGGTCAGATCCCGAGCCTTTGAACAGCGCGGCGGAGGCCACGGGCCGGCCGGCGGGACTCGAGGAAGGAGACGACGATCTGTCTGGGGCGGAAGATAAGTTAAAGGGTTTTTCTGCTAAAATGCAACGCGGGCTCTGAGCCAGGTCTGCACGTGCTTGATCCAAGGGCCACCGTACGACCAGATTTGGATCGCGACCATTAGTCGCGATCCAAATCAGGGCTCGTTTTGAGCAGTTTTAGGATTTGTAAGGGTTAAGGTGTTAAAATGCTCGCACCCTGCCTCTTCCCTAGGCTGATCTGAGCCGCTTATTGTCGATCAAACGGCCATCTGTCTCTGCGAAGACCTTGCTGTCTTCTCGCCTGAACCCTCCACCTCTCCGGCCGGCAGGCGCCACTGTTTCCTCCCCCACCATCTCCCTCCCCTCGCCGCCGCCGCCGCCGTCAGGGATGGGCCGTGCACCGGCGAACGGCAAGCGCTCACCACCGCCGTCTCCTCCTCCTGGCCGTTGCCACTTCTGGCTCCCGAAGAAGCGCCGCCACTGCGCCAACTCCTCCCTCGCGTCCTCTCAGTAAGCGACTCCAGTTAAGCTTCTTCGCTTGTCAGTCTAAGCCTGAACCCTAACCATGGTTTATCCCGCTCCTCAGGTATTGCGGGAACCACTTACCCGAGTCCGCCTCTGGCGCCGGCCGCCGCGTCCCCTGCCCCGTCGACCCCTCCCAGTAAGCCACGCCACCACCATTTGGGTAATTGGGCTGACCCCCAGCATCTCCACTAATTTTCTGCTCGCTCGCAGCACGGTGCTGGAGGAGAACCTGGAGGCGCACGTCGGCAAGTGCCCCCTGAAGAAGCGGGTCGCCGCACTCGCCGCACAACCATACTACTCCAAGGGAATCAATTCTGGCGGAGCTGAGGCTGGAAGCTTCATCACGTCAGCGGAGAAGCGTGCGGCCGTGTACAGGCTTACGGAGGACGAGTTCCGGGGTCTGCTTGGTAAGATCCGGTCGGTGCACGCGGCGGCAGCCGTGGCGATGCGCGAGTCCTTTATGATCACCGATGCTTGTGACAAATGGATGGGCGGGCAGATTGATAGGTGAGGGGAATTCACCATTTTGGGAGTGTACAGCCCATTATTCCAGCGAGAAATGATTTCTGATGGTAGATTGGACTACAGGAAGGTGCCATACCAAGAGAAGCATGTCGCACAGCAGGCATCTATTGTTGGAAACATGGAGGCATTTGGCTTGCTACGGAAGGGTGGTGCTGAGGTGGTCTGTGGGGAGAATGTGGCGGTGAGTACTCAGGCGGTGGTGGAATTTGGAGCTGGGAGAGGGTACTTGACTCAGGTGCTGGTGGACTGTTATGGGATTAAGAGTGTGTTCTTGGTTGAGAGACGGTCCTACAAGCTAAAGGTTTGTACATCTGAACAAATTGTTATGTTTTCAGGACAATATCCACTTCATCTCTATTATGCCACCAGCTACTGTATTTTACGAAATTCAGCTTAACTTTTGTAGGCCCTCGATTCGGCATCATAGTTAGGCTCAATACTCAACACTTGCTCTCACATTTTACGAAATGACATGTCACTTTTGTAGTTTTACTGATCACAATCTAGCTTGTATTTGCAATCGAATGTTAAGACGCATTGACTTGTGTACTAGTGTATTGTATAGTTGTGTCATGTTGTATGGTGGTTTTAGTGGTGTAAAATAATATTATGTTTTCGAGTTTCCAGGGCCTAAACCCCCACCTTATAACTGATTAAAAGACAAGTTTGAGTAACTTCAGTTTACAGAGCAAATAACGCTAATTTGATTATTTCTCTGAGTTTAATGCCACTGCAGTTAATTAGGAGGCATCTGTAACATTTTGGGTTATTTTATTTTCTAGAGTAAGCTTGATTGTATTGTGATTTTTTTTCAAACATTTTAGCAGCTTGCTGTTATGCTGCACCTAATTTTGCCAAGATAAATTCTTTAACCACCTGATTGTACATGCTCTCTTTTTGTCTAAAATTTCTAGGCTGATCGAAGCTTGCGTCAAAATGAAGATGTTACCTTAGAGCGTTTGAGAATCGATAGTAAGATTCCTTTTTCATTTCTGTATTTACTGTATATCGAACATAATGAATTTAAGCAATTAAGTGGTATGCAAGCACCTTCATAACTGAATCTTTTTGTGTACAGTTTGTGTGGTCATTTATATTTGTGTGGTTGTACTTTCTTAAAAAAAATATAAAAGCTGATAAGGAACGTAAACACAATGCAGTTGAGGATTTGAACCTCCATGGAATAGAAGCACTGAGGGGACTAAAGTATCTAGCAATTGGAAAGCATCTGTGTGGACCTGCAACAGGTTGTCCTGATTTTTAAGTTTATGCGGTCATTTCATGTTGACAAAAGTTTGGCTAAGGAAACTTGTCTCATCTCCAGATATGACCATGACTTGCTGTCTACCTGAACAATATGGCCAAACAGAAGAAAGGGTCAATGGCAATCATACTCTTCAGGGCATTGCTCTAGCTACCTGTTGCCACCATCTTTGTCAATGGAAGCATTATGCAAGTAATTTTTTTTTTAAGTTTGCTAAGCATTTCAATAAGATGAAAAATGGGATGCATATTTCACTTTGACCTCGCTTATGTATATAGAAGTTTGTTCTCTTGAAAATTAAGCAATTTTGTTTTCTTATTGCTGCAGATAAATCTTTCCTGTCAGAATTAGGTATTACAGAGGAAGAATTTCATGCTATGACATGGTTTAGCAGCTGGGCTGTGGATGGTGATCACAGCTCCCCAGATTCTTATGTGGATGTTGAAGACACGTCTTCTGAAGTCAGGTTGGGAATCATTAACCATAATTATCCCATGGTCTTGTCTGCATTTTTTGTTGGCATTTTTTTATTGGCATTAAAGATGTTCTGTTACAACATTTAGTCTCGCCTAGGCATCTTTCCTTCTGTTCCAACTTCCAACCTTTAGTCTCGGCTTAGGCATCTTTCCTGGTTATCTGAAGTTTATCGTCAGTCAACATTTGAATAACTCCTGTAATTGGAATTCCGGCTATTTAGACGCAGTTTAAAAGCCTGATATGTATTTGATGTTTTTATGTTGTTGGACCACGCTGCAGAGAACCAGAGAAGCCTGATCCAGATATGGCAGGAATTGAGAGAATAATCCGAAGTATACCGACAGGAGAGAGGGCTTCTTTGGGATTCATGTGTAAAGACATCATTGATACTGGGAGGCTGCTATGGCTTAGACATAAGGGTCTAGTTGCTGATCTTGTAAGCTATGTTCCATCAAACATTTCACCAGAGAATCGTCTACTAATAGCCAAGTGTACATCTCAATAGGACTGAACAGGAAGTGTGTTTCAGCCCTGCAAAAATGCATGAACTTGAGTTGTAGAATATCAGTTCAAATACAATCTTTGTGATTTTCGACGTCATTCCAGGAGCAAATATTATGACTCAGTTTTCAAACTGTATACATATAAGAACAAGAGCTCACTATATATACAAACATTATGTATTATTCTGATGGTTCAAAAGGCCCCACAAAGAATGAATTCTACAAAACAAATGGATAAATGGAACGGAGGCATGTTAGTTGTAAATATTGTTGATATTGACGATATGTAAGCTTACAGCAGCGACAGGATCCTGCTTTAAATACAAGGAACTTCTTCACACGGTAATTATGCTCCTTTGATCTTAGCCACCACACTAAAGCTCTCAACTTACAAACAACAGCTAGGCTTATTTCATCCTAAAACTCCTTACATCGGTCCACGCTCCAGCAACTCCCATCTGAATGTGGGCGCGGCATAAACCCTGGGGAAGGTGTGAAGGAGTATGCCCACACAAACACAAACAACGGCGACTCCCATCACCGTCAGCATTGCTGGCCGGTAAAGGAAGGTCCTTGGCCCAGGACTTGGATTCACCCGTGCTTGTTGGGTGCAGATGAGACAACTTGGCACTGATGCAGACATTGGCCTGCAGATCTCGAGGCTAACATTGCCAGGCTTAACACCAGAGCACATACTGCTTGGAACACCGAGGACAACATGACCTTTGCCAAGATGCTTATCAATCTTCATTTGGACCAGATTCAGGTAAGCATCATTGCCTCTCTGGCGAGCATAATCTTCTGGTGTGAAGCCTGTCTCATCTCGTGCATTGCTCCACGCACTAATTCCAACCTGGAATGGTTAGGTCCTAACAGACATGTTAGATATAAGTAACTCTACTAATTAAAAACACTAGGAAGTAGTGTACACGACATCTCATAATTCCTGTATTCAACGCTTCATAGTTCAATGAATGTGCATCTGTACATGCTTTAAATTAAGATGAAAAAGAGTAATAATTTACTAAGTTATTATTAAAGTTAGCTCAACTTGAGGTGGTGAGAAAAAACAAAATCCCAATAACTAGAAAAAGAGAATACCAGTCCAGGATCATCAGTCAGCACATCCAATACATCCTCTGCGTCACTAGTGGCAGCTGCTATATGAAGGGGGGTAATTGTTGAAGGACCCAGAGCATCCGGTCTGAATAGGTATGTCTGTGCAGTGCCCTTTGAGTTTTTATTCGGTTTGTATCTCAGGAGAAATCTAACCATCTGAACAGACTTCATTCGTACAGCAGCGTGCAACAGATGTTCTGAAAGCACCACCTCTTCTGGAGATCGGGATCCCACATCAACAAGGCCAATAAATAAGAAATCTAACAGCATTTTTATCACAGCACACCACTCCCGCTCCATGGCAAATATACCAAGATTCCTGAATCTCAACATGCTAAAGGAAGCTAGTGGTGTATCCATTTCATCTTGTTTAGACATCCTGTTTGCTCTATGAAGAAGCCAGCCTAGCTCATTTAGAAACTCCAAGGCTTGGTCCCTGGCATTATCATTAACATCTGCATGTCTGTAACTGGATGACTCAAATATGCTCTCCAGTTCACAAACCTCAGAGCATACATCCTTCTCAGCAATTATAAAGGGGAAGAAGCCATTGCTAAATCCACTATCTTCGACCTGAAATTGCAGGTGCGATTCAGGGGAAATTTGAAGTTATAGAAGAAAACCAAAATCACCACACCACACGAAAAGCTATATAACAATTTGTACCTCTAAAAATCCTCTTCCTCTTCGACCAGGGATGGAACAACAAAAACTGAGGCATTCGATGTCCCTATCCTCATACTCAGCATCATCTGCTATTGTGTCTGTGTCTTCCTGGAATACACAATGTCCTTCAAATGAACAAATTAGCCTGCAAGCATGAGAAGATGGTATTCAGATGTAAACGAGTAAGCTGAAAGAAATACCAACGATTATTAGTAACTACTTCATGAATCATTTTTATCTAAATCCATGATGATACAGTACCTTGAGGAAGTACTGAGTAGGTTAAAACCTTCTACCCTAAAATTTGCTGTTGCAGAATAAGGTGCAGCAACTGGTCTGACACGTAAAATCTTGCAGTAATGGTGAGAACTGGGTACAAGTGGTCTGTCCAACATAATTTGACCTGCAGCGACATGAATGAAAACAAGTGATAATTAAGAAATTTCCTAGATAAAGAATACAGAATAAAACTTGAACAGCAGAATAGCTGTGTATAAGGCTCACCATTGTGCATAAAAGCTAACTGTCGTCGAACCATCACAAATACCAAGCCAGATGCCCAAAAGTCATCAGTGGAGCTATTCAAAAGCTTCTCCAGGCGCAGGCTCATATTATCAGAAAGCTGTAGAAAAGACCATTAATAATCAAATAAAAAAGGCCACTAATCTAACACAACAAACTTAAGAACGGAAGGTTACCTCTCGCCATGCAGACTCAACTAGCCGAAGATATACTGTTAGAATAACACAACCGGGTCTAATATGGCTCTCTATATCAGTAGGGCTACTCGACAACCAACCAAGAATCTGAAAAATCAGGATTTTCAAGTGTTAGGTTCAGGATATATTTTCTTGTCCCATGCTGAGAAAATGCATAACTCACCTGTGACCGCAAAACTGGAGGTAAGTCACTGGGAACTTTGTTGAAAAGCTTGAAGACAATCTTATCGGTCCGGCACTGCAAGCAAATAAATAAGAATCAGGTGTTTCACAAGAAAAAGCAGGCACCTTAGCATAGTTAGGTGCAAATTCATTAATAATACTATGAAAAATTAGTATCTTGTTGTTTGTGTGAGTGCTACCAAGACTATGGCTGTTAACACTTTTTTTTTTGAAATTCTTGTTAGCATGAATTCTCTTCATGCGTCACTTTCCATAGCTGTGAGAAGGCTGGTTCATGTCAGACCTTTTCAGTATTCGCATGGCATTTCTGTACAGAAGATGCAATAACGAGCGTGTCCATCTGGCTAATTACCTAATTAATATCACTTTGAAGATCAATTTTATCAGTGCATGATTTTGATTTTTACTTTTTTTTTTGGGTCTTGGGGCTTGAACACTTGTTTGGTGCACTGTTCCATCAAATGTCATCAATATATAAACCTATTACTATACAGATTGACAAATCATATGAAACTCACAATCTACCCTTTAGCACTGTTTATGTGGAGTTGTTGCAAGAAATAAAAGACGAACCTGAGCATCTCCATTTGAGCTTGACAACGATTGTGTTGATGTTGTATCTGAATTTCCACTAGTCTGTGGAGGACTTTGAGTAGAATCTTGCTGCATCCATGATGCACAGTTAGGAGAATCAGCTGCCTTAAAGGCAGGCGTAGGTGAACCTTCTTGCCCATCCTCAAAGCCTTCCATATCATTGCAAGTGTCATTCAGATCAAAATCCTTAAACTTGCATGATGCGGGCTCTGTGCAAGCAGGGGACAAATAGTAAGCTGGAATTCTTAATGAGAAGAGAATTTCTGAAGGTTTGACAATGGTTGCACATCATACCTGGAGCTACCACCATGGTAGCCTTCGACTGTACTGGCCCAGCAGATGATGATGCCTGTCCACGATGACTACCATTCACAGAAGGCAACTTAGAGTTAGATGGCCCTGCAGCCTCTTCTGCAGCATTAGCTGTTCCAGAGGTTCCAGCATTTGATCCATTTTGCAGACTTTGGTATGCCTCCAGGAGTTTACATAGTTCTTTTGGCTCCAGTGATTTGGCAACAGACCCTAGGTTCTTCAAAAGAGTGGATAGCAACTCCTGGTTGTTTGAATGCTGAACACTGTCAGCTGCAAGTACAATTCTAAGAGTCATGTATCTTCCTGAATAAGATCATATGAGTAGTTCTGCAGGCTACAAACTATGCTGATGAGACAAGTTTTCACAGCAACAAGAATAGCTAGTAAACAGAAATAATTTAAGGTCACCCAGCTAGATTGCAGCATTCTTTCAGAGTCAGATGCTAAATTGCTCAATATGATATCCTACCACACAGCTGATGGTGGAACTTCCTGTTAGCAATACTAGAACTGTATAAAATAAACCTACACACGGAACCTCGAGCACACATATACCATGTATAATCCGTGTGGCCCTAAAACTATTGAATTCATCAGCATGCCAAGAGTAACAAGAGCTCATATACTCTTGTTAAACATGATATGATCACTAGTTGTCTTAAGGCTACACCAAGAAAATTCTGTTAAAACAATACTACCACAATTTCATAAAACTGATGGAAAAAATAAATCATACATGTAGGATATAAAACTGTGTATATTGTATAGAAAGTTAGCAAACTTACTGTTCAAATTAGCACAAATTCCAATAAGACTCAACAATAAATAATTGCTGACTTTGTCCTCAATTGAAGCAGTACCACCAACTGCGATATCAGGGCGGGTTTTCCTCCTTCGTCTATTGTGCCCTGCTAAGCGTCGCCGGCAACTTCGCTTCCCTTCATCAAATTCTTGAAGAAGGTGAAATCTGCACAAGAACATGTATAATAATTACAGAGAATTTGGGGAGAAATGTTCTTTTAAGTGAACAGTAACACTGACACATTACTTAATAAATTGTGTTATACTCCCTCCATTTGAATGTATAGGTCGTTTTGGCATAGTTATAAGTATGTACTTAGATATACACTATTTCTAGAGACATACTAAAAACTACGAACCTATATATGCCAAAACGACCTACAATTTGGAACAAATGGTGAATGTTCTGGTCTCTAAAAAATTTTCAGTGAAAGTTTCCTTCCAAACATTTTTCACTTAAACATAGCCGTTTCAAGCTAAAGATGATAAGTGTGCCGCTA
Source organism: Digitaria exilis (assembly GCA_015342445.1). Classification (NCBI taxonomy): domain Eukaryota; kingdom Viridiplantae; phylum Streptophyta; class Magnoliopsida; order Poales; family Poaceae; genus Digitaria; species Digitaria exilis. Next base: position 415,502 of record JACEFO010000773.1, on the reverse strand, counting down.
TCGTAGATTATGGTGATTCTAAAATTTCAATGGTCAGAAAACAACGTTACAGTCAGAGTGTGCGCATCTCTAAGATCCTTGTCTAGCAAAGCTAAATATAGGTTGCATGAGATAATCTACATTCTATGAAAAAATAATTATATGTATAGCAGAGGAACCATAAAACTAACCTGCTACATTGCTGGCAGAACCTCTGGACGGTGTTGCCGACCATAGCAGTGCTGGCCTTAGCATGCATCTCACAGACCTTGTGACGGCGATGGTAATCTTTCGCTGCAGTCAGATCCGCCCCGCAGCCCTCAACCTGGCACGCTGGCCCACTTGAGCTACCCCCTTGCACCCTGATCTTCTTCCCATTTCTCTCGTCCTCATTTACATCACCATTCTCCATCGCTCCAACAGAAACAGCACCAGCCCCAATCCTCAAGCTCAGTGACCCGCCACCATTCACAATCGTGCCCTGATCCTCCCTCTCATCATCATCAATGACCACGACCCTCTTCCTCTTATCAGAATCGCCTGTGAGGCCATTCCTAGTCACCTCTGCCTCAGCTTCCTCGGATGATGATGGCGAGCTGTTCGATCCTGAGCCATGTGTCGCAGCAGTCGGCACCGGCGTGGCAACAAAGCGCTCACTGTCCCAGCTCCAGTCATTGAGGTCCCAGCCAAACAACCTGTTCTCACGCCTGTTCAGGTCAAGCTCACCCATCCCGCCGCTGTACAGGTGGCCGCTCTGCGCCCCGAGCCTGGCGGCCTCCATGTCCCCTCACCTCCCAAAACCCTACACCAACCTTCGATCACAGCAAGCCTCCCAGGCTCTTCGAAGCAGCGCCGCAACAACAACAGGAGCCGAGAGATCTAGTCGGCTCCCCTCCCGCTCTGGAAATCGACAAACGTGACGCCCACGCAGCCCCGGATCCACACCAGAGAAACCCACATGCCCTCGCTTCTCCACCTCCAGCAAGCGCGAATCAGAAACGCCACAGCCAACCCGAGCTCATATGGCGCGAATCACCGAGATATTCCAGAGGGGGAAAAATACTGAGCGAATCACAGAGACACCGAACCGAGCAAATTGGCGTCCCAGACCGCAGCTTCGGGGACGAATCGAGCTCCGGAGCTGACGAACAGGGCGAATCCGTCGGGAGGCCGGGGAATTCGGCGGGGAAGTTTTGGTGGGAATGCAGCAAGCAATGGAGTCGAGGTGGGGAGCAGAGGTGGAGGGGAAAGAGCAGAAGATGGGACGGCTTGTGTGAGTGGGGAGATGATAGATGGGGACCCATAGCGGGGGTGGCCTAGAAGAAATAGTGACGCCACAAATTGCTCGCCGCACCCCAGCGGCTACACGACAATTGGCACCGGGCTAAAGGAGAATTATTGTGGTTAGCAAGCTTTTCAAAGGTTTGAAGCAAATGATCGTGGTATCTAATATGTCAAGGTTGTACTTTAAAGGATCTTAAGAGTCCAGAGAGTACGGTTAATGGAAGCTTTGAAGTTGGAACAGACTTTGAATTCAATATTGGTTGAACTAGTTAGAGAAGCAAAAATGTACAATCCTGCGTACGTAAGAGATAAGGTGATGAGCAAAGCCATTAACTACGTACGACATTTGTGTGACGAGTCATGGATGTTGTGATGTATGTCAAATTTGACTACATAAGAAGTGATATGCATCCTATCAAAAAAAGGTAAGAGTCCACGTGGGAGCAGCCGAGCAGAGTCGTAATTATTTATAATAGTAACAACATCAACATTAATGGTTGTAACAATTTAATAATTTATGTCAGATCACAGGTTCACCTTACTCTGTGTTTTTTAACAGAGTGTTAATGACAAGCTAATTAGTCGACAATAACAAATATAGTAGCGACAATTATAGCTAGAAAAAATAGACATTTAATAAGCGTTGTGCAATTGCTTAATTGTCATCAACAATGTATGTGTAGTAATTCTGTAGTGAAACTTATTAGTAGCTTACGAATATGAAAAATTATTGGACACAGGTATACCATATAAGATTAACTTGCAAAAGTTTGTGGTCTCTATAAAGACATGATTTGGCATGTAACTCTTGGTGAGTAGTTAAGAAACATAGAAAGACACTTTGTTGTCACCATCACAATATTCATATAGTGTATTCTTCAACTCCATGATATATATGATAGTGAATAGAATTTGGTTACTTAACTGGACCTTTTGATATTTATCTCACACATCTTCTCATTATGTGCTTTTGTCATCTCTATCTCAGATTATGTATATTGGACCTCAAAGTCATGACTTCTTACCTTGGCTTATTTTTCCCGATATTGAATGACTTTGAAATAGATCTGATATAGCCATCACGATTACATCAACATATTCGCTATAAATTCGCATGGATACTTTGCTTGACAACTCCACGTGGCACCACTGCATTGCTATAAAAACCATACATACCATACTACAAAACCGTGTATACTATTGAGTTGAGATACAGATTATTCTATTTAAACAGTAAAACATGACCAAAGCATAGGGGGAACCCGGGGGGTGTAAAAGATCAGGCTGAACACGATGCATGTGTGTGTCCATAGCACAACTGCACAAGCTCGCTCGCACGGTCATTTCAAACATGGTTTACCTGTGCTTTGACATCGCGCCACCTACCTCAGCAAATTCACTGGGCCACCTACCTCAGCAAATTCACTGTGGTTAGATTGTAGGAAAAAACACTGTAGCATAAGAAAAACACTGTAGCATTCGTTGGGAAACGTGTTTTGTGAGGAAGGAATAATGAAAAGTTAAAATAAATAGTGAAAAGTTGGAATGAATAGGGAATAGTTGGGAATCTGAACATGGCCTTAGCCGATTCGATCAGGTCGTCGATTGGCTCACTCTCGTAGTGTAGGAGCCTATCATGGTTGCCACAATCAGGGAGCCGCACTAACCATGTTCGCTAATCCCATTTGGCCTCACCAAGATCAAAGCTAATGCATGCTGTGACGGATGAGGATTATACTATGACAAGCGGTTGACCACATGTTTTGTTGGTGCACGCAGCACACGCACCGTTATTGCAACAAAGTAACATAGGATTACCACCTTTCTCTTCTACGATTCGTCCACGCGTGATGATCACCTGTAGAAAAATTGGTGTGGTGCTTGCATTATCGGGGAATTTTAAGGACATGATTTGGGCTGTCTTTATCTGGTTCTATGGATTATGGAATGGACTTTACACATTCTGAACTGGAGTGTTATCTGATAGAGTTCAGACGAGCTTTGCGTCAAACCTGGTAAGAAGAATCTCTTTTCTTCAATCGAGGAAAAAATGTGTATGGTCAGCTTAATTCCCCATTAGGTACATGTATTGTTAGGGGTAATCTAATGTCATTATAGGCTCGTGACGTTCTGTCGCTGTGAATGTTCAGGGACACGGTTTCATGCCCGAGGTGCACGAGCGTCAAGTCTACACGGTGCGTGTCCACTCGTGCGTGCATCTCCGTGTAACTTTTCGTATCTTCAAAACCGAGTGACAAGTGGCCAAACTTTCAAAACCTACTGACCATCGACTTCCCTTTTTTTCCCCCAACAAATCACTAGGGCAGCTAAAACTGAAGCCTTTTGTTTTCTTCAGAGAAAAACTGAACACTAGCTAGGTCATGTTCAGATTCAAAAAAAGTACTTCAACAAGTTTTTCCTATTCACTCCACTCATAGAACACGTTTCACAGTGCACTATTCATCTAAAACTAATTTCTACTTCTACCAATCTGAACGGAGCCTTTACCCAACAATTCAGAACTGAACCAAGAAGCACCTGGATTGAGCGCCATGGATTTCCGTGCAGAGCAACTTTTCAGCCTCGTGAGCTGGGCTGTGTTCAGCAAAAGAGCACAAGAATTACTTTTTTTCATGAGAAGCGTGTTATATGAGGGGATGAATATGAAAAGTGAAAAAAGAATTTTCTAAAAAACGTGTTATGTGAGGAAGATGAATAGAAAGTACAAATACTTTTTCCATCTAAAGGCTCTGGTTCTCGTCAATCAGCGTGTCCCGTTGCTGACTGGTGGGCCAAAGGGAGCGTGGGTCCATGCGCCTGTGGCCCACGCCTAGCTGTTGGGCGCACGGAATCAGAGGCTGTCAGACACTAGTCGGACTGTCCTTTTCCTTGAGGGCCTTTTTTCTCTCTGCATCCCTGTGTTTTTGACCTGGCTGAGGGGCAGTACAGTTATTACACCAACGACACGCGGTTTGTAGTGGCTGCAGGTCTGGCCAGTTCTACACCGTGTTTGGAATTGGGAATGGATCGTCATGGATCTGAATTCTAAAACACTTCTCCGCCTATTGCATTGCAATCTGCAAACACCAAGTTCAATTAGATAGTACTCTCCAATATACTGTATTTCGATCAGTCGTAGATCACGAAATATCGCACTAATGCTAAATTGATCACAAGGAACAAAAAGGACAGCGAGATATTTCTATGATAGCTCCCAATCTGGAGAGGCATTGGCATCTACACTGGCTACAGCAGTTACATGACACAACGGCTGGAAGTTGGCCTATGAATCTTCAGGTTTGTCCTCAGGGAAAAGGCCCCCCCTCTTCCTCCTTCGCTCCTCCTGAATCCCAATCAAATAAAGCGCTAATCACCACATGATTGCATTGTCTAATCCCCTCTCGTGTGGCACCAAACGGAGGAGTGGTTGGTTTAGCTCAGTAGCGCCACCGCCCGCTCCCGATTCGTCGCCATGTGTTCTTTTATTTCTTTGAGTCGGCATAGTCGACGCCGGAGGAGAGGACAACGCCAGCGTTGGGGTCTTGGGGGAGATCCGTGATTCCAGTGTCTCTGTCGCACGCCACGGCGACCAGATGATTGCGGTTGCCTTCTGCTAGTAGCTGCGTCAGATCAAATCACATGAGATCATCATCATCATTCCTCGTATGATTGGTTGGGTTTCAGGGGCGGTGGTATACGATGGTGCAGTTTCCAGGTGTATACAAAAAAAAATACTCCGTATTATTACAAATTCGGGGTATAAAAAAACATAAGACTAAGACTGGAGGAAATGGAATAGAAGGTCGCTACGGGTATATAGCTCACATGCTCTCCATGTTCAGAAAAGGCAAATCATGCATGTGACGTGGTAGGGTCGACTGGAGTACGTAAGTACTGGAGATAATTGAGGCATGCATCGGTATAATTTGTACCACTAGTATAGTTCATGTATCTATCGAATGGAAGAGGCCACACGACTATAATGGTCTTGGTATACACGTGAAGGCAGCACGCAAAATTTGTACCTGTTTTTTTTTATGTCGTATATGTATGGATTCCTTAGTGGAGAGAAGTCTAATTTTATTTGATGAGAAATTTTGGGATTCCTCTGTTCCAGTCTTAGACAAAGTTAGACGTGGCACGCTGACTTAAACAACTGTTTGATTCTATTACCATAACCGTGGCTTGCTATATTTTTTTTTTCTGTTAACTCCGTAGTACGTACATTGTCATAAACGAACTCTCTCGCTCGCCTCTTTCAACATCTATCGCCTAATACGCGTGATGGTAATGTGTGGACGACGACGCAGTGCAACTAGGACGTCAAACCTATGCCCTAGCGTCAAACCTATAGGTACGTACGAAAAAACAAAGAGCGTAAAGAAGACCAATTTGTGGAGAGAGGAAGCTTATATAAAGCTAGGAAGGAAAATTTGTGGCCTGAGAGGAGTGTACGGTGGCTCGGCGGGGTATGCAGCGTTGCCGGCCGGCAGTTAATTTTATTTATCATTTGTTACGAGAGCCAGGGAAGACGACGGTTGGTTGGTCGGGTCGGGTCGGGTCGGAGCTGGACCACGCGAGCGAGCGATGGATGGATGCGAGGGTACGGGTACATGGTCCGCGCGTGCACCACACCACGCGGCCGGGGCCGGGCTGGGCGACCACGAGACGACGAGGACCAAGCAAGGGGATCGATCGAGGGCGACAGATCATCCCCATCGCCGGCGCCGGTGATGGTGAGCGAGCATCCGTCCCGTCCACATGGTGGAGTGGAGAGATCATTCATCGCCGACTGGCCGATCCTCGACGATGGGGAGGCTTATATGGGGAAGAGATCGATCCAACACAAGACAGACGATCGATCGAGAACAGCATAGCGGCATGCGTGTCCTGCAGCAGCACCAGCCGGTGCTCTGGTCCTTGGTTCTATCGTGTTAGATCAAACTAACAATACATAAGCATGAACATAATCAGGATTTCTAGTCTAGAGTAGATCTCGCCTAGAACATGAGCTAATGCGGAATAGGGGTTCGCCAGTGAGTTTATACTTGCGCTTGTGGTGTCCATGTCGTCGACGGAGGTCGGTGCAGAGGAAACGAAGTCGATGGCGTGGACGGCGTCAGGGATGTAGCGCAGACGCTCCTTGAGGCTCTTGGCGGGGTAGCGTCGGCCTTCTGAACGCCAACGGCACTGGCCCTGGCGAGAAACACAAGCTTCCGAGCCTTCCAGCGCCCTTAGTGATCGGTGAAGGGTGGCTAGGTTACGGTGAAACTAGATTTGCGTGATTGGATACCTCGTTGGAGGTTTCCCTTAGTTTATATAGCGCTGTAGGCTTGGGGCCGTGTCTTACAGATGGAAAAAGATTGCCTCCCGATTAAGGCAACAACTTTATGTTGGAAAACTGAGATTAGAGGGGATTCGGGCTTATCCCTGTTTCCTTCTCATTCTCGGTTGTTGACCGAGGTCAAAATCCAACACATCACTCACACTCACGCTGTCTAGTTGCTGTCCTGTGCTGGTTCTTCTCGATCGGTTTCTGACGCAGCAGCCAGCGACACCAACACATGCATGCCTGCCACAAGAAGAACGTAGTAGCGCAGGGCTTCTTTTCCATGGACCAGTCCATCTATCCTCCGGACGAAAGCAGGCAGATATATGCCATTCGCGTACAATAATGTAACGCACAGGCATATGTACTCCTGTCCATGCTTTCACTTTTTCCAAAGAAAAAAATGCTCAAGGTGTCCGGGTTTTTTTTTTTTTGAGAAACTTGAGCGGGATGCTGCTTGTGTGATTGTGTCAATCTGTCGCCGATTGAAGAAGAAGATGACGCGGCGATTTAGGCACAGACACAACAACAGACAACGAGAGCCTCTCCTAATGGGCCGGCCCGATTGCACCCGTGGGCTTAGAAGGACAGATTCTTGTTAGCCCACGGGCTGCAAAATTCGATGCATTCTGAGGCTACTCGACTTCATCACCCACCAGTCCAGCACCGACATTTTCCGGAATTTCCCGGTGCCGGCAGCGCCAAAGCGAACAACGTAACCCTGCGATGCAATGCGACCACACCGGCATTGCATGCGCGCGGACAGCCCGCCGAGCTTCGGTTCCATCGGATTCAATCCAGACCGGAAATGAAAATATCAACAAATTTACGATAGGTACACTAAGAGACCAGGATTCATTCCGGGTCAAAAGCTAATTTACACACGATATTGACACCAAAAGACAACGAATCAATCCAATAGTCAAGAGGTGGGGAATCATTCCAGGTCTCTTGATGTATCCATCATAAATAAATTAGTTTATGACCCGGAATAAATCCCGGTCTCTAGATGTACCTATTATAAATTTCTTGTTATATTTATCATTCCGGGCCCGGATTGAATCCGATGGAACCGAAACCTAAGGGCTTGTTCGGTTCCATCGGATTCAATCCGGGCCGGAAATGAAAGATAACAAGAAATTTATGATAGGTGCAATAAGAGACCGGGATTCATTCTGGATCAAGAGCTAATTGACACATGATAGTGACACCAAAAGACAAGGAATCAATCCACTAGTCAAGAGGTGGGGAATCATTCTGGGTCTCTTGATGTGTCCATCACGAATAAATTAGTTTAGGACCCAGAATAAATCCCGGTCTCTAGATGTACCTATTATAAATTTCGTGTTATATTTATCGTTTCGGGCCCGGATCGAATCCGATGGAACCGAACAAGCCCTATAGAGGCGGCGGTCCATCGGCCGTCTGTGCTGAACATTATTCGTTGGCTATAGGAGTATTGCCTCTTGGCGCTCTGCAAAGCTGCGGAAAGGCGCAAGTGGCAACCATGGCAGCAAGATGCAGGTGGGATGATTTGGCGCGTACGCGCAGCCACGTATGCTGCGTGTTGGCCAAGTGAGTAGCTGCCCATGATGATGACTGGCTGGAGCTGGAGACAGCAGAAAGATCATCGGTGGTGCGGTACGGTCGTCGTCATCAGAGCACGCACGCACGCCCCAGCCTGACGCCGGCACGCGGCAGCCAAGAATCGGATTCATCAGAATCAGATGTCCATGCCATGCGGCATCTATGATCAATCTATCTCCCGTGCGCGCACGAGCAGCAAAGCACATCGTCACGCTCACGTGACCTCCATCCATCCACCCCAGCTTTAATTTCTTCGATCCCTTATTGCATGGCCGGGGGCAGCGAATGTTCCGTTGATACCGATCCGATCTTTCCTTCCTGTCGTGCTCGCCGTGCATGCAGGCAAACTAAAGCCGCAGGCAAACAAAGCAGATCGCCGACGTCAGCCGCCTTTGTCGGGATGGAGATCAGCGAAGAAGCGTCCGAGTCGGACCGACGTGTGCGCGTGCCGCCTTTTCTTCCCCGCCGTCGGCTCGCCGTTGTTTAATCGATCCATCCAGCGTGGCCCCGCGACCACACTCAGCTCATCGCGCTCGGCCTTAGCTGCTAAGCAAAGCCATCATCAGCAGCAGCAACTTACTGATAGATGGTCAAGCTGCAGCATCCTGGGTGCTCATGGCGGCTTCACGTACCAAATCTGTCTTGCTTTGGCTTTTCATTGACGAGACACACAAGTCAGCAGCTACGTACCCGATCGACACAATGTAGTAGGGTGGGGTCATATCAAATTCGAATAACTTATATACTTTGCTTCACTGAAATAAAAGTAGCTAGGGGAAACATTGTCTCCAAGAAAAAATGTTTACCAACTGCGTGCTACTTGCAGGGGGTACTTACTTGCAGCAGCGAATTACGATACCATCGCTTTTATCTTTGTTATCTCATCTACCTAAAGATAGAGCAGCAGATAATCTCACCAGCAATAAGTGTTTATTGTCAAAGATTGATCGATGAAGTTTCAGAGAAACAACAGCGGATTAAGAACTGCAAATTAAATTCACTTTCGTATATACAACTAGTTCACATTTCGCGTGTTTGCCAGCCCGTATTATTAATCCCATCTGTGTACGTATATAATAAAGCAAGGCATGCAATCAGATGGATCGAGGGCGACGAGATATATACATAAAGCAGGTGCCCACGATGTATTATATATATTACGATCCCCAGCTTTATCTAGTCTAACTCAACTTGTTCATACCATACGCTCATCATCACGTACCTAGTGCTCGACAAGCAGGCTACTAGCTAATTAAAGCCGCTTAAAGCAACATTGTTTTCCATTGCCAAATCAAAAACCGCATCTCACATCTCTAGCTCCGAGATCAACACCTCCTTCGTTCCATTTAATTTGACAGAAATAATGTATATTGTCAGTAGGAAAGGTTTCTTTAGGTCAATGTTCCTGGAAACTCCCATCAAAACAAAAGGAGTTGAAAAGTGTGCCACACTAAGTCTTTTTTTTTTAACCGGACACACTAGGTCGACTGAAGAGTAGGTAATTTGTTTTGTTAAAATGTGAACGTTTGGTAGATGGAGACAACCAAAACGAAGGAAAAACACAGTATTTTCGCCGATGGAAAGTAGTCATGGATTAGCTATTCTACCATGGAAATGAATGTGCTAAGTGCTGTCCTCCGGCGTGGCCATTGAGCTAAGACGACATTCTTTACACTTGACCCTTGACACTGCATTGCTACTTGCTACTACTTAAAAGAGGGATATCGATCAACCTCTTATCCGGCCTTTGCAAAAAGATGATCAAGAAGATGGCTCCAGCTCAAGTCAAGAGTGATCATCTATAAGATAGCAGCAGCAGTCAAATGTGCCAAAAGATGCCATCCATGATGCATCCATTCCAGACACCACACCAGCAGCCTGAAACCGATCGATCCCTCGCTGCGATCCTCTCTCTTCATGTCTGCCTTTTTCGATCGTTTCGTCCTGGCCAATGATGGTGCACACAAAGCAAGCCAGGCCCTGCAATCTGGCCCGTTTTCCTCCTCAAATCGATGCGTCACTAAAACCAATCATACAGTTTTAACTTTTTTTTTCTCAGATTTTTCTCGGTTCAGATAAAGATCATTTTTTTTTTGTAAAGATGCTAAAGATTAATGTCATGTACGTGTCTTGAGATAGAGATTAACGAGCAAGCAACTAGTAATGCTGGAACATGACCTGGAGAAAGCTTGCAATATGAAGTTATTACTTTGTGCTTTTGAGCAACTATCGGGTCTAAAAATCAACTTCCATAAGAGTGAATTATTTTGCTTTGGAGAGGCGCAAGAGGCGATAGATCAGTACATTGACTTGTTTGGATGCAAACAAGGTGTTTTTCCGTTTAAGTATTTAGGGATTCCTATACATTATAGGAAACTATCAAATATTAATTGGAAACACGTTGAGGAACGCTTTGAGAAAAGACTGGCGATTTGGAAAGGAAAACATCTTTCAACAGGGGGGCGATTAACATTGATCAATTCAGTGCTAACTAGTCTACCCATGTATATGATGTCTTTCTTCGCGATTCCAAGTGGAGTTCTCAAGAAATTGGATTATTTCCGCTCTCGATTTTTTTGGCAGAGCGATAATCAGAAACAAAAATATCGTCTGGCTAAATGGAGCATTTTGTGCCAACCTAAAGACCAAGGAGGTCTAGGTATTCATGATTTGGAGATTAAAAATAAGGCTCTTCTTAGTAAATGGCTTTTAAGTTACTGACAACAGATGGGACATGGCAACAGATTCTACGAAATAAATATCTTACTACCTCCAAACCGTTGTCACAAACACTTTGGAAAAATGGAGATTCCCATTTTTGGGCTAGTCTTATGAAGGTAAAGGGAGAATTTCTCCACTTTGGTACCTTCATTATTAAAGATGAATCACAAATTAGGTTCTGGGAAGATAGATGGTTGGGAAATACAACTCTGAGAGAACAATACCCTTGTTTGTATAACATAGCCCGATATAAACAGGCTACAGCAGCAGAAACCCTCGACACCTCAGTCCCTAATATCTCATGGCGCAGAGATCTTGTTGGACACAAGTTGGTAGCATGGAACACCTTACTTCCACGCATTGCAAATATTGTGTTGAGTCAAGAGCAGGACGAATTTCGTTGGAACCTACATCCGAATGGACAGTTCTCGGTGAAATCCCACTACTTGGCTATGATCCATGCTGATGTCCCTAATTTGAATAAGCGGATTTGGAAACTTAAAGCCCCGTTGAAGATTAAAATTTTCTTATGGTAGTTACGTAGAGGGGTAGTTTTAACAAAAGACAACCTTGCAAAGCGTAATTGGCAAGGTAGCAACAAATGTTGTTTTTGTCACAAAGATGAAACAATCAAACACCTTTTCTTTGAATGTCGTTTTGCTCGTCTTATTTGGGTAGTTATACAAGCGGCAGCAGGCCTTTCTCAACCTCGTAGTGTGTCTCACTTGTTTGGTGCTTGGCCGTGGGGTATTGAGAAAGAATTGAAACCGTTGGTTCTGCTAGGGGCGACCGCTACTGTTTGGTCTATATGGCTACGCAGGAATGATATAGTTTTTAATAGGAAACAAAATATTTCTCCTTTGCAAGTTATCTACTCGATTATTCATTGGCTCCGTACTTGGGCTATTTTACAGAAGCTGGCCTTGCAGGATTTTGTTGCAGCGACATCTCAACAGTTAGCCCGAGTGGCCAAGGAATTTTTTACCCAGGCACATGGGTGGCGGTCTAGTCTTCGGATTGATAGTCATTAGTGTGGCTGCATTACTTATTTTGTTTTGGCTGTGTGCGTCTTAGTTACACAGAGGTCGGGAATTTTTTCTAAGGTCTTGTATCATCTCGATGTAATCACCCTAGAATTTAATAAAGTTTCCTTTATCGAAAAAAAACTAGTAATGTCTGCTGGCTTTATAGGGACGAGGAATTAGTATCAGAATATATTCGTCTGACGTGGGCAGCAGATTCCCATTGCCTCACTCTTCAAGGGTAAGCCATGTCAGCATTGTCCTGCCTGTGATAACAACATAGCTAAGGATTCTGCAGCGAGTTGCAGTTGCTCACATATTTGCTCCTTTACCCAAATGGTTACAGAGCCCAGACAAGGGATCTTTGAAACGCACATGGCATGAGCAACCAAGGGCAGCCTTTTGGAAGATCATGCTTGCTACCCACTGCCCCAGTTGGTCCAAAAGCTACATGTCACAGTGTTTTCATAGTACACTTCATTTTTTTTCTTTCTCTAAAAAGGCGTTTAATAACTGTGCAAAACCGTATCAGACAATAAGAACACCGTGAAAATGTGATCATGTTGTGCAGCAATCCATGGCCATAACCGGATCAGCTCAAGACTAGGGGGGTCATTTGTAATGGTCATCAGAGAAAGGGTCTTTACTACTGAACCAAAGCTTTTTGTCCACCATAAAAAAAGAAAAAGAAAAAAAGGAAACAAAAATGTGCTTGCAGGTGAAGCTAGTGTGCAGTTAATTCACACTCAACGCCTTGTATGCGCATGATTTTCTTCTGAATTTCAAAAAAAAATATCAACCTTCAGAAGCAAGTCTCATGACTCATGAGGCAGCAGAACAGGATGTCACAGCAGATTTTTTTTAATTGAAAAATGCATGTCTTTTTGCACCTTAAATATGTAGAAAGCATTCAGAGTGCTTCTACAGCTAAAGAAGAATGGCCAAGCTCTGAATAAGATGAACACAGGAAAAAAAATTGCCCACAGTTTGGTATAGTGCTCCAGCTCGAGACATTTTCTCTGCATGGAAAAGGATGCATGCACTGCACTGCTTGCTGTTTTGCCTGTTCCAAAGTGAAAAAGGAGCATGCATTGCATATCTAATAGAATTGTTATCCGCTTTGCCTTTTGCACTATTGCTTATGCTTTCCACTTTGTGTCACACATATACACACACAGCCTTTGCTCCTTGTACTTAAATTGCATCGCTCCTTTCTCCTACCCTCCCTTCCCCACTGTCCATTTGGTTATCTCCAGCTCATTCCCCTCATCACAGGCAGCTCAGCTCAGCCACATCCTTGCCAAGATCTCTCTCTCACTTCTTCAATGGCAGCTACATGCCCTCTTGCTGTCACATTCTTCTCCTGTTGTATTCTCCTTGAAACGATTTTTTGTTCAGGTCAGTATCGTTTTTCCTTTCTGAATCTTTCTTCTATCATAAAGCTTTTATTTTACTTGTTCGCGACTTTCGCGGTTACTGAATGCTGTTCTATTGATGCAATTGGTATATTCTTCGTCTTCTTCTTTCAGGAGCATTTGTGGAATTGTCGTATGATTCAACACGGGTCAACATACTGTCCAGTTCAGTGATCACTGAGTACAGAGTCATGGTCACCGAGAAGCAACATGCCTACCTCTTCTTGAAGCCCTTTGAATGTAGGGGAAAGTCATGCAGGCCAGAACATCTTGCCGGCACATTTGTTAATGAAGTTCTTGATCCCAATCGGCACCTCAACATCAGCAACATCGTCGCCATGGCCACCAAAAGGCAGCTCGGCGCGCTGCACCGCACCTTGCAGTCAGTTCACGCTTCTCTCGGCACCGCTGGATTGACGCAGAGTGTCAAGGTCTCACCGGAGCTCATGCTATCTTCTGTACGGATCATGGCCAAGGATCGTGCCCACAGGAAGCATTGGAGTAAGATCATGGAGTTTGTCAGGAGGTCAGGCTCTTTTGTTCAGGTGAAGATGGAAGCAGAAACTCACGGTGAGCTTGCCGTAGCTGCTGAGATCCAAAAGGCCATCGCTGATCTCACCGCTCTGTCTGGCACCGACATCGACCTCGTGCTCCACCTCAAGAGCCGCGCAGCTCCAAGCGAGGCAGCAATGGCCAAGCTGGTCGGCGACATCAATCGGGAGAAGAGATTGTTGGGTGTTCTCTTGGACGTGTCGTCTCCTCGGCGGGAGCTCGCCGCCAGCGAGGCAAGAGCCACGGCGCACGACGAGTTCTCACCGGTCACCAACCCGGCGGCGATGCCTGTAACCAACCCGGCTGCGACGCCGGTGACGACCATGCCCGCCACGAACCCGGTGTCGGCGAACCCGATGTCGCCGGGATTCGTCACCGTGCCGTCGACCAACCCGGGGAACGGGTTCACGGCGACGAACCCCAACCTCCCGCCGCTGTACCCTGAGCCGACGACGCCGGCGACCATGCCGGACCCGACGACGACGACGATGCCGCCGGCGACGGTCCCCACCCCCTTCACGAGCCCGGTCACCAACCCCGCAGGTCCCGTGACGAACCCGGCGACGACGCCGACGCAGTTCCCGGGCTCGTCGCCGGTGACCAACCCGGCGAACACGTTCCCGTACCCGCAGCAGGGCGGCGGCGGTGGCATGCCAGCGACGCCGGTGTACCAGACGCCGGCGACAATGCCTGGAGGCACGGTGCAGCCGGCCACGGCGGGGCAGACGTGGTGCGTCGCCAAGTCGGGGACGTCGGAGCTTGGCTTGCAGGCTGGGATCGACTATGCATGTGGCATGGGCGGCGCAGACTGCTCGGCCATCCAGCCCATGGGCGCCTGCTACAACCCCAACACCTTGGAGGCGCATGCCTCCTATGCTTTCAACAGCTACTTCCAGAGGAACCCGTCGCCGACGAGCTGTGACTTCGGAGGCGCCGGCATGCTCGTCAACGTCAACCCAAGTAAGAATTTTCCAAGCTTTGGAATCATGACTAAAAACCGTTGAATTATTAGTGCTTTGCAATCACTAAAAGCTCTTTGAATCACTGTCGTATCTAATCTAACACTCTCGTTTTACTTGTGAAATCTTTGCAGGTTCAGGAACTTGCATGTACCAGACATCATCAGGGTAAGAGCCAGCAGCGAACTCTCATTTTCTTTCAGCCACCAGCACAATCATCTCACGCATGACTGGCACTGGCATGTTCTGACTCCATCGTCGTCTCAACCTGTGCAGTTACGGCGCCGGTTACAGTCCGGGAGCGACAGGCGGCGTGCCCACCGGTTACACCCCAGGGATGTCCGGCGCTGTGCCTGCCGGCTACGGCCCGGGGATGGGCGGTGGCTCCGGCTCGACGGTGCTGAACGCCAACAACCCCGGCGGGAACTCGATGTACGGCGGCTCCGACAACCCGACGGGTTTGACCGCCGGCTCAGCGTCGCTGTCCTGCGGCTGGGTTCTGTGCGTCATCTGGATGGTCACCTTCGCGTTCGTCAAGGGGAAAGTGTAGTTTCTTGCCTTCTTGTTCTGATGAAACAGCTGGAATGATGTTGTTTTTCTTTTTCAGTTGTGTACAGACTAGACGAGTGAATTCATAGGGGTGAACAGTAGATGTTTTGTGTGTGGGTCTGTTATACATGGGCCGAGTTGAATCTGAATCTGAATGATGCTCGGCGTACATGTTGTAGGTGAACATACAGCATAGAGTTACTACTTCTGTATGGACCATGCTTGGTGTGGCTCATGATCATGATTGAATCTCGCTTGATACTTTCTGTCTTTCTTGCTTCATCATGTCCATGACACTGCCCAATGCCCAATGCCGAATGAGCCTATAAACATGGTTTGATGATCCGGCAAAAGAGCTGCCTGTAAATGTTGTTCCCGCTGAAGCCTGACAATTGACAAACTGTTTTCCAAAACAAAAGGCTTCTGATTGTTCACACATGCTTCCATGTCTTGGTGGGAGTCTGGGACCCAACTCATCTCGTTCTTAAACTACGATACCTTCTTGGCATTATTTCATATTGTGATATCACATTCTCCCTCACATTTTCCTCTGTTGTTACTTCATAATGCTAATGCTACGAGAGTGGCCTGTAATTGCTTGAAACCTGACAACCAGCGTGCCTTGAGAAACTCTCAAAATTTCTGGCTTCCTTACAATTCATGTGTCATACCCGGTTTTAGAGAGAAAACCGAGTACATCTCATATGTGTGCCAGGATCAAATTTCACACATATGATAGACCGTGAGTGAATAGCAGAAACAGTACTCAAACGAATATTTAATAAACAAAGTATTTATTACACTCACGAATAAGGCACAAAGGCCAAAATAAACTGGTTCACACGATAACTAAGACGATATCTCCAAAAGCACTCCACAGGCAACCGACTGGTGGAACACACGCCTAGAACTCATCAAGATCGTTGAGGTACTCTGCTCCATTATTACCTTCTGATCCAATATAAGCAAGGGTGAGTACACTTATGGTTGGTACTCAACAAGTGGGGGAAATATGCAAGCTATCAAGGATAGGCTTGGTTTGCAGCGGTTAGCATTTTAGTTGGTCAAGTTTTATTAACAAGCAACTATTTACTAAGATATAAGTATATACCAACCCACTTATTAACAATAAGTAAACATAAAGTAAACCATAAACGTAACCAATAACATATGCATGCAATGATTTGGTTTCATGTTTCGATAGATTAATCACGTGAGGGTCCAGGCCGTTCATGACCGCCAACACGGCTGTTATAACAGTTTTACACTCTGCAGAGGTTGTACACTTTCACCACAATTCGCGTAAAAGCTCAAAAGAACTTTAAACCCAACCATGCTGCACCACACAGGCGCATACCACACTTCCGAGGTGTGATTGCATAGGGATGCTACGAGGCCTTTATAAAGATTCCCTAGTTAGAAACAATCCGCTAAGGTTTCCGGATCGGAAGCAGGCATAACCCTCCCTAACGGGTATAGTGTCTTAGCCAAGCCCACTTCCCGAGAGAACCGGGCTATACACCGTCAACCGCCACCCCCATGCCCTTTCGGTAAGATCATTCCTAACCAAGGTTTCTAATTAATTAGCCAAGACCAGAGCCATATAGTATTGTGGTTGTACGGTTAATCCTGGGTGGTTCTCCATGTTCCGATTAACATGGTGATCTTGAATTAACATAACAAGATATAAATAATAAGGATATTCATCAATGTTGGATAGAACCCATCATAAACCAAGGTTAAGCATCTAGCATAGCTACCCAACATAAAAGTAAACCCGGTGTATCAAGGCTTAGGTGTAAAAGACTAGTCATCCTTAAATAGGACCCATCAAATTAATGCATCGCGAACGTAAATATAAACTTTAATGTTATGCAATGTATATGGGTCAAAAGAGTATGCAGAGGGGGAAATCCACTTGCCTTGCTCAAAGTACTGCGGTGGCTCCTCCTCGTAGACTTGGTCTTGATCTCCCTCGAACGGATCGTTCTCTATACGTTTCACACAAACATTCAATCAATAAAAGTAAAACAATACACCAAACAACTTTTAAAAACATAAGGACGTATCTAGAACTATTCTTGATGAAGAGACGATCGCGTGAGCGTAAAGATCACTCAAAACGGATTTAAAACGGTCAAGATATGGCTAAAACAAGGTTTAGGGGCTTCTTTGAACTAAATCTAACCTTCCAGGGGCTTAAACAGAAGAAACCAGGGACCTAAAACGTAATTTTATATAAAAACCGAAGGACTTTTTGTGAAAAACAACCAACCAGGACGGCGGGTTCTATTTTTAGAAAGCTCAGGGGCTAAAACAAAAAGAAAAGGACCTAGATCTAATTATTTTTGAACTGGCTTGGACCGCGGGTTGATATCCAGAAAACCTAGGGCTCTTTTGCAAAACCGCGCGGCTGACTCAGCGCTGACCCATACCGGTTCGACTAGATCTAATCACGGCCGTCGGATTTAGATCTAACGGCTGGGAACAAAGGGGAAACTCCGCGGCGGCGCTCGGCCGGAACTTCGCCGGAGACGAGCGAATCCGGCGCTAGGGAGCTCGGTTTCTCGCCGTGATTGGCTTGGGAGGAAGCTGGGAACGCGGGGAGTCTATTTTTGGGGTTCTAAGCGAGGGTTGAGCAACGATGAGGGCTTGCGACGGTGAACGGCGGCTCGGAACGACGGCGAGCTCGACGGGGACTCGAGAGAGCGAGAGAGAGAGGGAAAAGAGACCTGGCAACTTCCTTACCCTTACGCGCAACTCGACGCCGAGCAAAGAGCGACGGAGGCGGTCTCGAGGGCTCGAATCGACGGCGGCGAGTCAAACCTAGGGTTTGCGGCTATGGCGACGCGGAGAGCTCGGGTTTTGGGTTGGGGATTAAAGGAGTCGAGGCGGCGGCTTATAAGGGCCAGAGAGACCAAGGCTTGCGCGCCAAGAAGCGACACGGAGACGGCGTCGCCATGGACTCGACGGAGTCCTGCTCGAACTCGGCTCGGGGAAGACGACGACCGACAAGTGGGGCCCACCTGTCAGCGACGCGAAAAGAGAAAGAGAAGGAGAACGGGCTGGCCACGGCGCGCGCGACAGCTTGGGCCGAGAACTGGGCCGCGCAACGCGAGAAGAGTTGGGCCAAGAAAAAGAGAAAGGAAACTGGGCCGGCTAGAAAAAGAGAGAAAAGAAAAAGAAAGGTTTTGAAATTTTGTTTAAACTTTTGCAAACCCTTTTCAAATTCAAACAAGCATTCAAAAATATGCAAATCAGCATGAATGCAACAAAGACTTTAATGACTCTAATTTAAATGTTGTTTAAATATTTTAAGGGCCAAAATTTGAATTCGCAATTTAATATTCCCTAAAACAAACATAAGCTAGGAAAATTGAGTTGCCTATATTAATTTTTAGTGTGATGAAATTAGGGTGTTACATCATGTGTCTGCTAACCTACTGCTGCTATGACATAATGGAGCTTCAGAACTCAGATGACCATAAAAATCAAAGCAAATGCGTTGGCAAGACCAATATTTAGGCATAAAACTTTTGCATCTTTTTCATTCGTATGTGTCAGCATGTCTCTGCAAAATTGAAACTCTGGAAAATAGTTGCTGGAGTAAAAGAAATGTGATGCAGATGCTTTGAGCATACAGGAGATCATGACAGACAAATCCATTATAATACCTCCAGCTCAGATCAAACGTACATCAGACACCAAGATGCATCATGCACCTCTGAACAAAATTTTAGCAGGAGTAGCTAGGGAAACCCCTACGAACGAATGGTAGTCTTTTGCTGTGTCCTCGTTGATGAGATTCATGATCATGTTTCTTATGAACTCTTCCGAGCAAGATTCTTCACTCCAGCACCGACGCATATTAATGTAACAGTGTTTGAATTGGGATCAGGCTTGATCACGAACTTGATATCAAGAAAATCTCTGATGTTTCGAAGCGTTTCTATGCCATATGGAGTCAACTGTCCAACACGAACCTTTGACACATCGGGTGGACATAAAGCGCACAGGATAAACAGGAGGCCCTGCAAGCATTTACAAAAGAAATGTAACATCACTAGACGAAAAAACTCTAACTTAACTTTTACATGAAAAATGATCAGCATAACCAAAGATTAATTAAGCCGGGCAGACATAACCTCACATAAATGTATAACACTATTAGTTCAAGAGCGGACATCAATTTATATAACAAAGTAGATTGGTAAAGTATGTTTTCTATTTCCAGTTATCCTCAAGCCATACTGTACGTGAGCCATAAAACAACAGATAAATGCTGCATGGCCCTGTCTAAGCTTCACTGAGCACATAACAAGATAAAGGAAGACCATCAAGTATAACAGAGTTGAAGCAATGATAAAGCCCCGTATAAAAAGCTAAACCTGATGTGTAGAGTCAACAACCCCTCCTTGAGCCACCTCTTCCAGTAGCATTGATGCAGCTTGAACACCAAGATCCTCTGGAGACATCAACTCAGGCTTCTCAGACTCTTCATTCATTTCGTCAACACTAGGATAACTCACAGTGACATCTACAGAGAGCAGGCAGCCTGTGGTGGTCTCAGCAACTAAAGATACACCATAGCCTGGTGACCTGCCATATGTTGAAGAAAAGTTAAAAAGAACTGCCAAATTTCTGGGTTCCAAGAGATTACAGGAAAGAGTGCAGTTACTACTATTCGATTGAAAAGTACCTCC
Organism: Digitaria exilis; assembly: GCA_015342445.1. Classification (NCBI taxonomy): domain Eukaryota; kingdom Viridiplantae; phylum Streptophyta; class Magnoliopsida; order Poales; family Poaceae; genus Digitaria; species Digitaria exilis. The sequence continues at coordinate 395,402 of JACEFO010000773.1, read as the reverse complement.
CACCAGCAGAACCAGATCTATGGTCAGTAAATATATGAACATCAGGAATGAAGCGATTGAAGATTCCACGCGCAGCATAGATAATGCGGTTTTCAATCTGTGGAGACACTCGAGTGGTGAATGAAACACCCCTTATCCTCTTCACCATACCTTCATCAGTCCAGTTTGCTGCCTGTTAAGGTACTTATCGTCAGATGTCAATGCCAGCAGAATTGATAATCAATGGGAAATCAAAATGAAACGCACCGTCAATGTGCTGTTTATGATGGGAACCCGGAGAAACACTTCACCACCACCAAGAGGAGGAGATCCTCGGCTATCAATCTTTAGCTCCAAACCCTCCAGAGGAACACCAAAATGCTTGAGCATATGCAAGGTTGTCATCCGGAAAGTATCCACAGAAGGGTCCTTTGTATCATTAGTGATTCCTGGAAGCAGGGGACCCAAACACTAATAGTTAGGGTTTTCTTTTTAAACAATTGAAGGCATTAAGCATGTCATCTGCAGGTGCCAAAAGAATCTGACCAGGAACTCAACCAACGCCTGAACAGCTTTATTAATCAGAACAAGTCAATTTGATCAATCAATTTAACGAAATCGCAACCGAACAACTTCCATCTACATGAGCTAAAGCCTACAACCTCGAAGAAATTCATCTGGGAAAAAATTTGCCTCCCCTGGCCAAATTCATTAGAGCATCCTTTGGCTTATGCCACTTAAAACATAGTACAGCCAAGTGAACATCTCACCTTTGAGCCGAATCGCTATGGGCGCTCTGGCGAAGAGGCCAAGCAGTATGAGGGGCTCGAGGAAGTAGCCGATCCCCCGGTGCACCCCACAGTCGTGCTCGAGGCCCTTCCCGCCGATAATCACCCCCGGCCGGTACCTCAGCTTCGTTCCTGCAAGCACCACACAACCATAAGCAGAGGGCGGGCAGCACAGCAAGCATAAGTAAAGCTCGCGGGAACAAGTCCATGCCTGTCTCGTTAAGGTCGATGGTGTGGTGGTCGGAGATCTTGTCGAGGAGGCGGAGGAGGGAGACCTCGTGAGGGCGGAGCCCCGGCGCGGCGTCCCCGGAGCGGATGTCATCGATGGTGACCGTGGTGGAGGTGAGCGTCGCCAGCACCAGCCGCTGCCGGAACTGGCGGCTGCCGGAGAGACGCCGGCTATTTTCTCTCACCATCTCGGCTCCGGGCTTCGCTCTCGTCGCCGGTGCGGTGGTTGCGCGGCGGAGGCGGAGGCGCGGAGGGGCTAGGGTTTTAGCGCGCGCCGGCGAGAGGCTGGTGGGACTCGTGTGTGGGTGGCCGCAGGCTCGCAGCCCACGGGCTTTGGGTAATTTGGGGTGGGAGAGCAGCGGAGAGGTGACTGACGTGTGGGGCCGACTGTTATGTTTTTTTAGAGCCTCCTGGGCCTTAAGTAATGGCCCATGTAGATTTATGAAGCCCCACATTTGAACTAGACTGGCCCGCGAAGACAAGGAATTGCCCAACTTTGAAGGAAGTAATTGCTCAAAAAAAAAAAAAAACCTTTGCAGGCAAGACAAACGTGAGGAATTTTGAGATCGTATATTTGCATTGGATGCAAGCACAGGCACAATAGTACATGATCACAGAACACGTCACGACACATTCCAAGAAGAAAGAATCTAAAGTGGCATAGCTCCTCACGACTCACGAGTCGCCTGCCTGTGCCCAACAAAAAAAAAGGCACGGGAAACGGAAGACGCCACAGCTCTTTCCAGCAGCAAGAGCCCAAATATCGCATCGACTCTGCATGAATCCGAGGCTGGATGCAGGGACCTTACCATATATCGCACACACGCAATGACGCAAACCACCTCCCATGTTTCAGTGTTCTTTCTCCTCCAGCAAACTGCAAACCCGAGCCAGGGGTATGGGGCCAATTGGCCAAAGGCATCCAGTGACTCTAGCCAGTGGAATGTGTAAATGGATCATGGACGATACTGTATGATCATGATTCCATATTCCAGCCATTTCAGCTCGAAACAGTCCTCACTGTCACCAGGGGAGAGAGTACAGGACTACAGGAGGCAGTAATTTGCCAAGATTCATGGGCAGCCATGTGCCAAGAGTACATTGGCAGCAGCTGGCCGGACACAGCATAGTGAATCTGGTCATCTGCAGGTAGAGTACGTCTGCCATTTCTTCGCAGCACAAGCAAGCCGTTTCCAGTGCTGCATTCATATTTCTTCACATGTGTTGTTCTGTTCTTGTTCCAATTTCCAAATGAGCTAATTTGCCATGCCATTGGTTTTACTGAAACCCGTGCTTAACATCTTGCTGAACATTGACATCATGCAGGTGTCCCTGGTCCTATGGCAGTGCAGGATAGCTCATCCTAGCATCAGCAATTCAGAAATCATTGGTGGTCACTGACAATGGATGCACATAGTTGCAGATGCACAGCGTTGCATTTGCCAGGGCAGAAGAGAGGGAACCGACGATTCAGTGTAGGAACATGCATGAGAGGTTCACATATGCAGAAGGACGAAAACACATGAGAAAAAGAGCTCGACCTACTGATTAGGCATGCAGGGCTACAACATTCAGGTTGCATTGGATTCTTTCATATCTGAATGCAGGATTGATGAACACTTCTACGTCATCTGAAATCCAAAGCCTTCCAATCACAATGAGCTAGTAATGCAACCGACTATTTAAATGCGTGGGTTGCTGTCTGTCTGCCGGCACCCATACCTGCCGAACAAAATCCAGACTTGACGACGAGCGTTTTCTTGGCAAGATCTGGATCATGTGTTCATGTGCCATTGCCTCATCCACAAGGAATGGTGGATCCACGTTACAAGATCGGCCAACGGTTGCATCGTCTCCGTGCATGAGCATGGGGCGTTTAATTTCTTTCCCCTTCAATCATTGCCCTTCTTTCGAACGAATTACTTCTAGATGCAGGCAATCATGTAGGTTAATCCGTGGAGCCTACCTCTTTGTCTGCTGTTGCGTAGTCTTGCGAGGTAGTAGGTCACAGGCAACAATTCTTCTGACGAAAAGTTTAACAATGCCTGATTTCTCTCTCTCTCTCTCATTTGTTGATCTCCATCATTAACAGTGTGTCAACCTCGCTGTATGTAGTATTAACAACAACTCTTTAGTCTTTACCTTTAAGGTTACTGGTACTTAATCTGTTTCTGCATGCGTCAATGTCGATTGATCACCGGCAGTGCTTTGTGTTGTCGTACGCAGGGAAAAGGACCTCGCTGCCTGTTAGCATAATGGTCACAGATGCGCAGCTTAATCATCATCCATCAGCCGGCCGGCAGGGCAACAAGTTCTGCCTCACACGGCCGCGTGCGCTCGCCTGGGTCCCTGCTGCTGCTGCTGGTCAGCTCGGCCGGTGGTGGTGGCGCCGCTTCCAATCGCAAAAGTTTCAGAGCGCCGTTGGCTCGACGCAGCCACGCATTTGGCCAAGCTAAACTGCATGTCCAAACACTCCGGCAGTCAGATCGATGAGCGCCTTTTGGAGCCTGCCTGACAGACAGCGACTTGGAAATTGGAGGATCGATCATAGAGACGGGCATCTACTATCTTCGTCTCATCGCCTGACGTGAGACGACGACGACACTGACGCTGCGCCGGACATCATCGGTTGGAATGCCAGGAAGGTGTGGCAAGACCCATGAATCTTTCACTGTTTCTAACGTGAGGTAACCTTTGCACTCTTGCAGAGGAGCATGCATTGGAGTTTTGGAGTTGGAACATGTATTCCTTTGCTACTGATGATGGTACTACCCTGTTACAATCAGCACGGGTGTCCATACAAACACACACAGACAAAGTCGTCTAGTTTCCTTCTGCTTGTATTTTTGTGGTCAAAACAACCGATTTAATTGCAGGCCTGCTATTTATACTGGTAGTTGAAGTCGCTTTCTTTTTCTGAATCTTCGACTGGTTTCGTGGGCATGCATTGAAACGCTACTGTACATTGCATACGAAGCAGGTAAGAAAGAATGTAGACACGCACGACGCAGAGAGAGAGGCTTCTCCTGCCAGGTAAATTAATGATGATTAGTGTCGAATCCTGTTAGCTGAGGATGCTCATTGCCATGCCGTCCAGGTCAGAGAAGGCGACACTGACACTGTCACGAATGATTGACACACACCAGTTACCAGCTGTCGGAAAGAAGCTTTGCAACTTAATAAACAGTACCGAACGCAGACGAGGTAGTTAACAAGAATATCTTGCTAAAAAGTGCTCGCAACAAAGGAAGGCACAATGAGCAGTTTATTTGGCATGGAGATTTCTAAGGATCCAGCCGTTGTTAAGTGAGCAGGCACTGTCAGGGAGCCTTCTGACGAGTAGAGTATGGTCGTATGGAGACGAGCAAACCAACACGGGATGCCGTCGAGATGGCGGCCAAGCCGTTTTGGACGTTCATGCCGTTGGAATCCAAGGAACAAGATTCCTTGGATGACCAACCAACCAACTGACGCTGAGGCATGCAGCCGTTGGCTCGCGCCAGAAACTGACACGTGGGCCCCACACCGTACCAGAATGGCAGAGTCCAGAGGCGCGGCCCAGGCTACGGACGCATGGGCTGGGCTTGGGCTTTTCCCTTCCCGTGGGCCCGGAGCGCTGGCCCACCTCTTCCTCCTCCCCGGCGCGACCCGGCTCACCCACCACCAACCACCGTGCGTGGCCGCGATATAAAGGGATCTCGCGGTCGCCTCCCTCCCCTGTTCCGCTCGGCTCTGCTTTGACCCCGCCGTCGGGAGGCTCGCCGCCGCGCCGGTCCACCACCAGCAGCAGTCACCGTCCGTCCGTCCGTCCAGGTGCGGGACTGCGGCGATGGGGCACACCCCGGCCCCAATGGAGTCAGCCGCCCACGCCGCCCCTGCACTGCACACCGTGGCATGATTGGGTCCCTGCCCCCCTCCCTTTTCCCCTGCACTCCACTCATGCTCCCACTCCCACCCTCACTCGCTCCCCGCCTGCTCCCCTTCTTCCCTTCTCTTCCACCCTCTCTCTCTCTCCCTCGCTGAGAGCCAGGAGGAGAGGAGTGCAGAAGAGGGGTCGCGGCGCGGTTGATCCCAGTCTGGCGATCGTCGACTCGTCCTGGTGGCCCGGTGGGTGCCTTCCGTTCCCCGCGCCGTACGCCCACTGTTTGCACGCCTCCTCTCCCTTTCTTGATGGGTCTGGTTGTTGTTGCGGTTCTCGCAGGCGGTCCAGGCACGGCGGGCTGCCGCATTAAAGGCGCTCGTCTCGTCTCTTGTCTTGACCGGAGTTAAGACGGGTGGAGGGAGGCGGCACTGAGGAGAGGAGAGGGCGACGGATTCCCAGACGACGAGCAAGATCTCGCCGGCGAAGATGAGGAGATCTGCATCTGTGAGTGCCTGTTTCGTACTGTTTACTCTCGTCCTGCTTTCTTCGTCTACCTATCGTGGGAGAACGGATGGATGTCGTTGCGGGGGTTTCAGACTTTCACTGAGGGGAGTCCGAAACACCATTGGCCTCTCTGCTCTTGCCGGCTACACCGGTGTTGATCCAAGAGCTATACGCGACTTTCGTTTTTGTTTGGGCGCGTGTAATGGCATTGCCAAATGGCCTAAAGGGAGTGCTATCGTGATAGATCGATCCTGCATTCCTGCTTGACATTCGGTGGCACTCGCACTGTCGCATATGACCCATCATAGTCATGTCGCGCGAAGCTCAGCATTTGTAGGCTCATGTTCCTACTGTTTTCCCTGTCACTTGGTTGAAACGTTGTTTTCGGAAATTGGGATCATGTCACGTCCTAGAATCTTTTTTCATGGGGTCATGTTCTGAATAATTAATAAAATGCTTCAGTGGAAGCTCACATCTTCCCTAGTGCCAGCTTGGTCCACAGTCGCACAAAGCAATTCTTCAGTTCAGGTTATTTTGGAGGGAATCGCAAAGAGAATACATATACCAATATATAACACACGAAAAAGCTGCCATAAATGAATGACCTGTTCAAGGGTCCAGCTTCGTGGAGTGTTCTGATGCTATAAATCCGAAACGATTAAAATTTAAGTAGACTTTCGTTTTCAAATGCATGATTCTGGCCAATATACATAATTCTGTGTCTTCACGGATGAAAGTTTCTTTATGTTAGCACTGGGGTTATCCATGGTGTCTACTGATTTTCTATTTCTGTTTGAAATTTGTGCTAGTTATTTCAAGTCCTTCTGGTTTTGATAACCATGGTTGAGACTCAATGGTCCACTGTATCTGGCATATTCTGCAAAGAAATGCCACCAAATGTATATCGACCTCACAGTGTCACGATAACTGAATTTGGCGCTGTTGGAGATGGTGTGACTCTCAATACGAAAGCATTCCAGAATGCAATATTCTATCTCAATTCATTTGCGGACAAGGGTGGTGCACAGCTCTTTGTGCCTGCAGGAAGATGGCTGACAGGGAGTTTTAATCTTATCAGCCATCTCACTTTGTCACTGGACAAGGATGCTGTGATAATTGGATCCTCGGTAAGATGACTTGCAGATTTTTCACACAAGTAGTTTATATTCCAGTGACATTAATATGTTATGCGCATGAACAATATAAACTCATGTTACTGACTGTTAGCGCAATTTTTCTATTATTATCGAACAATAAAGGGAACCATAGGAAGCCTAATATTATATTTCTTAGGTGCTCTATAATCCTTAAAGGTTTAGAAATCTACTTCTGCACCCTCCCCCACCAGCAATTTCATTGATGAATACACTTTTGTATCATGGGCTGAGCGGCTTCTTGCATTCTGCAGGATTCATCTGATTGGCCAGTTATTGATCCTCTTCCATCCTACGGACGAGGTAGAGAGCTTCCTGGAAAACGACACCAGAGTCTGATTTTTGGGTCAAATCTGACAGATGTAATTATAACTGGTTAGTAAATACTATACCTGCATCATCATTTTCTTTGAGTATGCTATTTATTTACCTTGCCAGCATTGTAAATGTTGGTATTTCTGAACAGGTGCTAATGGTACCATTGATGGTCAAGGAGCTATTTGGTGGGACTGGTTCCACAACCACACGCTGAATCATACTAGGCCACATCTTGTTGAGTTGATGTACTCTACCAATGTTGTCATATCTAATCTTACTTTCAAGAACTCGCCATTTTGGAATATCCACCCTGTATACTGCAGGTTGGTTTTCTTGATAGCCACTTGCTTTCTATTAAACTTAAGAATTTGTTCACCATACAAATATGTTATCTGGAGTGCTTTTGCTAAATAAACAGCCAAGTGCTTGTCCAGCATGTCACGATCCTTGCACCTTTGAATTCACCGAACACTGACGGCATTGTTCCAGGTAATATGACAATTTTAATCATTTGCTACTCCCTTCATTTTTTTTACTTTTTCCTTCCTTTTTTTTTGTGTGTGTGTGGTGGTGGGGGGGGGGGGGGCTTTGTGCTTTCATTTTCCATTTATATACATAAAATTTCAGAATATATGGAAGCAATTCTTCTTTTGTGAAGTGATAACATTCAGTCTTACCATTGGTAAAGATAGTAAAATTTATCTGAGTCCTCCAAATTTCTTATAAACCAGTAGTTAAGAGGTTGATGAAAAAAATGCTTGTTTTAAACTTATGTTGCCATTGTAAAGCCATTTATCATATTTGCTAATAAACATTCCTGAACCATCCAGACTCGTCCACAAATGTCTGCATCAATCATTGTTATGTCAGAAGCGGTGATGATGTTGTTGTCATTAAAAGTGGTTGGGACGAGTATGGCATTTCATTTGCTCAACCAAGCTCCAATATCAGCATAAGCAACATCACAGGAGAGACAGGGGGCGGCGCAGGGATTGCCTTAGGAAGTGAGATGTCAGGTGGCATATCAGAAGTCCGGGCAGAGGGTCTTTGCATCGTCAACTCCCTGCATGGGATCAGGATCAAGACAGCCCCAGGGCGTGGAGGCTATGTGAAGAATGTGTACATAGCGGATGTGAGCATGGACAATGTTTCAATGGCCATCAGGATCACTGGAAATTATGGTGAACATCCTGATGACAAATATGACAGGAATGCTCTACCTGTGATAAGCAATATTACAATTAAGGATGTTGTTGGCATCAACATTGGTGTTGCTGGCATATTGGAGGGAATTCAGGGAGATAACTTCAGCAGCATTTGCCTGTCCAATGTTTCCCTCAGTGTACAATCTCCACATCCATGGAATTGTTCGCTTATTGAAGGGTATTCAAACTCCGTGATCCCAGAATCATGTGAACAGCTCAGAAGCAACTGTAGGCAGACGCCAGTTTGCTACGACGGCAGCAGTTTAGCAGCAATGCGTGCGCAGGCACAGAGACATAAGTCGAGCGACAGCCAATTTCTAAATTCTTTTCTGAAGTTGGCTTCATTTTAGTGTAGGTAGATATGTGCTTGCTACGTTGGGAAGGGGCCTTTCTTCCTGGGATGAGTCCTGTTAGTAATGTATATCTTATTCTTGCGATTATTTGTGCTTAGAGTGGTGCTTGCTTCTTGTATATAGCCGCCGAGATGAGATGACTGATAGCTTGCCTGTCTTGTTCCCATTTTTGATATGTGAATGTGATCAGTATGATTCAGAGCCTTGTTGGAACATAAAAGTTAAATACTTTGTTTTGAACATAATAAATTACAAAAGATGCAAGAAATTTATCTTCTTCCAATATGATCAACTTAGGGCCAGGGAGTCCTTTAAGCACATGACACATAATGCATGATGGTCAAAACCATGGGATATGTATGAAGTTGCCATCATATGGACCACTGGAAACTACGCTGAACACCCATCCTAATAACAATATGGCAGAAATGCTCTGCCTATGATCAAATTCGCAATGGAATATGGCGGAAATGCTCTGCCTATGATCGCAAATTCGCAATGGTAGGATCGAGGATGTTGGTGTGAAGTCTGAAAATTGGTGTTGCTGGCATATCATTTGCCTGTCCAATGTCTCCAGTGTGCAATCTGCATATAGTGGAATTGATTGCTTCTTGAAGGGTATTCAAACTCTGTAATCCAGGAGTGTGTGTACACATTAGAAGCAATTGTACACATACACCAGCTTGCTACTGTCTAAATTGTTCTGGAATGCATGTGAGCAGGCGCAAGACGTAAGTAGGCTTTAGTTTAGGGTGCGTATAGTTCACCCAACTTTTTCCAAAAAACACTATTTATCTAACTTTTTCCTATTCATCACATTCTCCCCACTCACAGAACACGCTTGCCAGCACGACTTACAGTATTTTTTCTCCCAATCTAAACTCACCCTTAGTACAGGTAGAACCGTCCGTCCTTCCTGTTTCTGCAAAGAGGTTTTGCTTGACTGGTGTAAATTGCAAGATTTGTTTCCATTTTTTATATGTGAATGTGATCTATATATTTCAGAGCCTTGTTGAAACTTGAAACATAAAAAGTAAACCATTTTATAATTTCAGTCCTAGACCAAAAAGGCACGAAAAAATAATCTTTGTCCGGTATTAAAAACTTAAGGCCAAGGAGCACCCCGTTAACATTTAGTAGCGAACTATATCAAGTAGTTCATGATTTGAAGTACTGGAGAAAAGGTTAGAAAAAAATAATATTTCAGCAACAGAAGAAAATCCTACGATTGGATCTCGAAAACAACTTTGAAAGTAACTCCATGAAGATTGTTAAAGTTCCCGTGTTTATTTCTATGGGAACAGCAATATGCCCAACGACACAACTGAAAATCAAGCAAAACCTCCAGGAAGAATGCAATCAGTTGAATTAAGAATGAACCGCTATAGAACAAGGGTAGCATCCTTGTTTGTCAGAAATGGAAACACAATGAGAAATCAAATGTATTCAAATTGACAGTTTCAAGGCCCACAAATCACACGACACCGAAAGTAGCATTATTTCTTTTGGGCATCGGGGCCTATCCAAATGTTAAATTAACTAAGAATTTATCAGTACATTTGGAACTTCTCTTTAGTCTTCTCAAAGACTTGTTCTGCAATCAGGGCTCCATTTCCATCTGCCTGTTTTATCTCCATGTTAGCCTTCTGGTAGTACCCAGTTCCTCTGAGAGCATCGGCGATGAAATCATCGAACCCAATGGCAATAGCAGCTTCAGCCTTAGCTCCATATACTAGCCTCTGCAGTATAGCATGAGACGAGATTGCATGTTAGTATCTATTCATTCTTTCTTTTTTTTTTTTTGAGGAATGTATCTATTCATTCTAACATGTCAAGAATAAGATAAGAAACAGACCTTAATCCTGGACAGATGAACAGCACCAAAACACATTGGGCACGGTTCACAGGAGGCATAAATTTCACAGTCTGACAACTCAATTTTTCCAAGCTTTTTGCAAGCCTAGCATACAAAAGAAACATTTTTTATATGAGATGGATGCAAAATCATCCAAGCAAGATAAAGAAACTAATGTACAAGGAGCGAGATACTGTGAAAGCATCATACAGTCACAAAAGTCAGGCAGACCTGGCCATTGCTTTTTATTCAGTGATCTTGAAAATATCTAGTATATACCTATTTATCCATACAATCTACCGCGAATGAACATAAGCTACTGATTTGTTTTGCTATAACTGACCTCAACCGCAGAGTCATCTACTCATCTTAAGTTACTGCCACTAAATCTGATACCACAGACAAGCAAACTTAATGTATGCATGTTTATTATGGAATGTGAGTCATCACACATCCGTAAACAGGTGAACGTAGCTTTTAACTTATTAAGGAAAAATGTGACATTAACAGCAAAAGCATAGAAGAGGAACCCGATTGGAAGGTTGAAAGTTCACATATTTGGATTTTTTGGGCCTTAGTTATAGCTGCAGTACATAGAGCACCCTACCTCTCTTATTGCAGTCACTTCAGCATGCGCGGTTGGATCTGTGTGCTTCAAAACCATGTTATGGCAACTAACTACTACTTCATCATTGCAGACAACAACTGCACCAAATGGTCCACCGTCTCCACAATCAACTCCTCGGTATGCTTCTTCAACTGCCTTTGATAAAAACTTGTGGTCTCTGTCTTGTACAGCTGTTTGATTCTCAAGTAAGCAACTAGTTTCTGAGAGTGCTTATTGATAGCACATATAGTAAATGCAGTAATGCTAGATTGATATTGAGTGACATGCCATGCCACGCCATGCAACAGAAACTACAATGTTTACCTTCTTGATGACCAGCAAATGCAGAAGCCACTGAGATGGTTCCGTCCTTCGACTCCACAACTACAACAAAGTGAGCAAGGTGATATATGAGCCATCTAAGCTAACCGAGATTTTGTGGAGTCCAAAAAAAACAACCCCTAGCTAGAGTATACTATTAACCATCACGAACAGTTAGTACTATTCAAGAATGACTGAATATGACAACCAGATATTTACATAAGCAGGCAAGATTATTTTGAAGGTAAGCACCTAAACACCAAGGCAATTTAGGAAAATCCCACCATTCCACAGCAGGAAAACAAGTTGACAGCAAAATCCTATTGCTGGCAGATGGAAACTACACAATTACCAGGTAGATTGTATAGTTATAGCAGAAAGGGAGAAGACCAAGGCAATCCCTGCTAACTTTGATGCTGAAAAGTGTACATGTACACAAGTTGTCAAACACATGCTGCATTACCAGTACTGCAATTCAGAACTTACGATGTCCCTTTCACATTTACCAGCGTGATAGTTTGCTAAGAACGAGTATATAATTATTATCCTACATATAAGTTACAAGACTAATCGTTTGCGCTGACTCTAGTGAGCAGAAAAGAGGCAATTCTCTGTATCAGCATGTTGGTGACGAGAAAAGCAGAATTCAATCACTGACGAACAGAGTATTGCCTGATGAACAGGAGGAGGGATGGCATTATACTACGAAGCACGCAGAACCACTCAAACTCAGCTCCTTTCACCGCGATACTCAAAATCTACTCTTGTCATGGCGAAGCATCTTCAGTTAGAACCAATTCCCTGCCCCATCACGCATCAAATACCAATTTTGCAACTTCCTCTTGCTTTGATAATTACGACACATCCCGGAATCCTCACCCTCCTCTCACCGAAGACCAAATCTATCAACGCTCAGCGACAATACCATCCCGTAAACCAAGACTGATTTCTACACTCCCTGGACCTGGATCCCGAATTCCTCCTATATTCAGCACAACCCCCCGAAGAAATCGCAATCGCGAAACGTAGCGAAGCAGGATTAGCACCAGCCATGCACCAGACGTACCCTTGGCTTCCTCCATGGCGGGCGCGGGAGCGGAGCCGACCGAGATTGACAGATGCGGATGCCGCTCGCTCGGGCTGACGACGGAGAAGGAAATAGATGCGTCGCGGCTTGGGTCAGCTGCCTGCGTGCGACCCTTGCTTGCTTGGCGTATAAATACGGGAGGGCCGCGTCGCTTGCAGGTGGGCTCCACCCCGGCGGCCTTTGTGCGGACGGGGAAAGCGGAATGGGTAGGTGTGGCGGCGGAGGCGACGCGACGGCGGTGTCACTCTCCTGGACCGCGTCCACCATGGTCCGGGGGACGCTCGCGGTCGTCGGGGCCGGGCTGTCCTCGTCACGGCGCAAGCGGTGGACGGTGAACCGCCGACGGCGTGGGGCTAGTGGCACGCTACGCTAGGCTGGCCGTTGGTGCGTGCCACGAGCCGGGAGAGCCGCCATTGTAGCGGCGGCACGGTGGACCAGGTCCACGGACGTAGCGTGCGTTCTCCGATCACGGGCGCCCTTTCCTGTACGCCTCTCCTCTCCCTGTACAACTGCCACCGTGTGCCGTGCGTGGTGCATCAGTGCATCACACTGAAGCTTCGCACTGGCAGCACGTGATCCACACAACTTGAGTAAACACCATTCCTTAAATAAAAAAAAACTCTTGTAAAATCCACTCGTTAGTTTAACCTCGCCGCGCGACGGTCGTCTGATGCGTTCACACCTGCCATGAAGAGTGACCGACCGGTGACCCCAACTTTGCTTTCTTCGTCGTGGCCTTGTGGGTCGGTGGATGCTCTTTCATATGAAAAAAAAAGGGGTATCATCCATGCATTGCATGCCATGCACAATGCAGTGCCTCTCCAACAATAGGCATGTAGCAAATTCAGCAATAGGCATCCAGTCTACTGGGCCCAATTGACTAGATTATAGGTGCGCTCAAAAAAAAAAGACTAGACTATAGGAATGCAATGCTGCAGATGCTGATTCGATCTCGCCACCAAATAATGAAAGCCTATTCTTTAAAAATAATGTAGAGCAATTTTCTTTAATCCCCTTCACGATGAATTAAATAAAATCCTTTATGATCCAATAACAAGGGACGCATGGGAGTGGTGTGATTCGGCACGATCACACGCGAATAAAAGCGTCGCAGCAAGCATCTCACACGGCATTAAAAAGAGGCGCCTCAAAGTGATCGAGGTCGCGTCTCACGACGCGTTACAAAAGTATAATCGCCACGCATAAACGGCACGGCACCTACTCTACCACTGATTGGTTCCGTGCAGCTCGTGGCGCCACCTTATCTCCGTCTCCATCCAGATCACCAATAAGGGATGGCTTAAGAATACTCGCTGCAGGGCACATGTTCTTGAATCTTGCACCATAGCTGGGGCAGTTTTGCTTTCACACACAAACGTCTCTGTATTGGCCTCACGACAATCTGCTTTCTGCCGTGACCAAGTTAAATCTGGACAGGCATAGAAGCATATTTATCGTTGCAGTTGCAGGCAAGGCGACCAATACCTAGAGTGAGAAGAGAGTGGGAAACGCAATCTTCACGGAACTGCAAATGCAGAGGATGTGAGGGTCAGCTAATTCCATGGCTTGCATGGCAGTCAGACTCGATTATAGATAAAAAAAAAGAAGGTAATGCTGTTCTTGCAGAAACCTTTTGACTTCTTGGACTATGCTGTGCTCCAGCACCGAGTTTTGCTTATGTAGTTCGTCACCTGTCTCAAAATGGAGATGTTCAGCTAGCAGTTAGCACTGGCACCAGTGGTGTCACAGTTTGTACACGTTAATTTGAAGAAGTTATATACCCGGGTCAAAGGGCCGTCCGAATGGTGAGTCTCTTGTCTGCTGCGTTGTTGTTCTTCACCGTTCTCGAAGTTGCAGCCCCCTACAATAGGTTCACACTAGGTCAGAAAAAATACTCATGTTAAACACACAAGTTAAGTAACGAAGAGAATTTAAAATGTCTTTTGAGCTAAGGAAGAAGTCTATTTTTGACCATTCAACTATAGTCTGAGTTTCATTTTGGCCATCCAACTCCAAAATAAGGTATAGTTGGATGGTCAAGAATACCAGAGTCGAACTCAGGCGAGAGTTGGATGACAAAATGAACTTCTTCCTTTAGTTAAAAGGTATTGAGTTACTTGGGCATACTATTTGGTGACAACATCCGCTAATAATACTGCCACAAAACAACTTTGACACTTGTTGCCATCTAGCTGTGGCTTTATGGTAACAAGCATCAAAATGCCGGGAAATTGTCTCAAAAGTTATGCTTTTGTGGGTAGCAGAATAAAAATAACTCTTTCAAATTCACATATACAAAAACATAACGTGTGCTAGGTCATGAAATTTCCAGTAGTACATGTGCCATGTTTGGTTTTCCATGCCATATTGCCAAGTGTTTTTTTTACTGCTCAAGAAAATTAGGCGTCCATTTGATATGGAGCCAAATTTTGGTCATATCTTGAAAACGTTTGGACATAGCAAACTTGAGCGCAACTCAAGTTGCTGAAACGACCGTCTCTGTCGGCCTACACGAACCGGGTACTATATTACTTCTGTTAAAAATGTGGGTCGTTTGACTTTTTTTTATCCTTAGTGTATGATGAGATTTTATAACAAATGTGGCTTTTCATTTATTCCCGTTTATCATGCTAAGGGTGTTAATCAGTGACTCATTGACCGGTTTATATGTATAAATATAATGGCTCATATATTTTTCACAATACGTGACTCGATGAAAAAGGCAAAAGAAATTGTGAGATTTGCTCACATACCATGTACAAAACAGGTGGTTTAATGTTGACAGCATAAATCCTTAACTGGACCTCATGGATGGCACGAGGCACAGAAGCTGCCTGCTGCCCATTCCGTTCTCCCCTGCATGTGCATATGCAGCCCAAGAGAGTGATTAGAAGCTTGCAAAACAGCCCAAGTGCGGCCCATTTAATTAGCATCGTCTATCCAATACGAGTATACGTACAAATACGCGGTCACATGCTAAAGCTCTCAGGGACCGCCAAGCATGCATGCAAGTATTGTTTGAAGGCAGTAGATCGTCGCAAGATGCTACCGTAGCGTCCTCTTGTTTGGGAAGCTCGGAAGGTTCCAGATCATCAGAAGATAAGGCTTCATCAGTTGCAAATTTGAATAAGTCTCTCGCCATGCAGCTGCTCTCGGCGTACATGCAGGATCGGCGCTGCCGAACCGCTCGCTTCCAACGTCCTCTGGCGGCGACGCCACGCTCCCTGGCCAGCGCCCCTCTCACCTCGGCTTACCCTAGAGCTCAGCTATAAATGGAGCACTCCTCTGCAGGCCGTAGAGGAGGAGGAGGAAGGAGGAGGCCATACACACATACACGGCCACCATGCCGGCGCCCTGCTGCCGCTGCTCCTGCATGCACATACACACATAGCGGTGAAGCCCTGCTCAAACACCATGCTAGCCTGAGCCCTTCTTCTACCGTAGGCACACCTTTCTCTACCTCCACAGATCACGCCTGCCACACACAATGGTGTACAGGTCCCGGCCGTCATCGAGCTAGCGCATGGCGGCACGGTGGCGCACTCCGGCAGTAGAGTCGGGCGGCGTTCGACTTCTTGAATTTATCCTGTGTGCATGGCACTCCGGTGATGCCGATGGGTTCTGAAACACTGCAGTTCGATAGTGAGATTGTGGTTGGCCGGCAGGCACTGATCTTAGTCCATGGCCTTGTGGTTTGATTTGAAAATGTGGTTTGGCTGGTTGAGATCTCAGTTTATGATCCATGAGTTTCGGTATGTGCTGCAACGGTTCCATTTTGTAATCTGTGGCTTGTGATTGGTGAGAGCATGGAAGTATCGTTGAACGATCTGCCGGCAAGAGATTGAATATACGTTCATCACGACGACGCCGTAGAGAGAAGTGCAAACATGCACTCGCAACTGGTTAGCTTGTTAAACCGTACACTGAATATGCAAGTCTTGATTTGAACGATGATGTTGCCAAGGGAGTCGCTCCTTGACGTCTGGCTTGTAATACCCACCTCTTCAGTGGTGTAATGCTTATATGCATGAGCAATGATCCTCAGCTCAAACGATTTATCTGTGAGTACAATGTATTTGTCAGTGAGGCATATTTAACTGAATTTGCATGAGCAAAGAATCATGGCTAGGTTGAATCCCCACTACTAATATTTTCAGAGCCTTTGGCTCACATGAAGGAAGGCCTTCAAATTAATTGTGCGGCCTGTTGTTTATCACTCAGCATTGTGTACATGACGTGATCAAATATGTACGGGCAGCCGTATTAAAATGGAGACTAAATCTCCCGATATCATCGGAGAACAATATTTGACACCACAACTATTACAAAAGACTCAAGTCTGTTTGATAATTGGGAAGGCACCCAATCAATTCCATTTAACCGGCTAGCTTGTAAAACCGTGTACTGAACATGCAAGTCTTGATTTGAAATTATGAACAGTCAGCCCGTGACGCTGGCAAGGAGTTACTCTTTGAATTCTTCTATGAGCTGCTGTTAATTCACTTGAGATTTCTTAAGTCAATTTGCACTCAATTCACGGGCAACTTACACTGATGCGCCCGTTCGACAATCATATTACCAGGCTTAGAATGTCGATCTTTGGTGATGCACTGCCAATGTGCATGAGTAATGATACTCAGCCCAAGCGATTTATCCGTGTATGACATGATCAGAGTTTATTATAAAGTCTCTCATATATATCAACATTATTTTCCGTGACCGACGAGGCCGGAAACCTTTCACACGTCCTGACCGACGAGGTTGGACACCTTTCTCTCCTTGACCGATGAGGCTTGGCGACCATCATTATTTCTGCGACCGACGAGGCCAGAAACACATAGTCTAGACCGACGAGGCTAGACACTCTTTTGTTCGTGACCGACGAGGCCGAACTTGTATTAAGAGACTTTACCATGAATTCCGTGACTGACAAACCGGATATTTTCCACCAAAGACCGACGAGGCTTTGAACATTTCATTATGGCTATTTATGCCACTCATGTGTATTTGGAGAACATTCACACATACATCAAGACGACGACCATTAGCGCAGCTTAATCGGAGGTTTTCCATGGCCCAACGCCATGGATGTAATTAACCGGCAGCTTTACGAGGCCACGGGAACCAAGAACAACACATCGACCTGTTTAGTCAGATGTAATAGGCACATTTTAATGTAAATTCTAGTGGGAACATATACTTGTAATTCTTATGAATTAATAAAGATTGGAGTTCCCTGAGTTTCGTTGTTTATTTATTATTTATTTTGTATACTTTAGTATACTGGCACGTACGCAACTATTATATTTATGTACGCGTTAGGAAAAAGCTTCCCCTAGCCGTGAGCTGTTTCTTTTCGTCGAAACACTTAGTTACTCATCTTATTTAAAAAATCTGTGCAAATATAGTAAAATTTAAGTCACTCTTGAAAAACTTTCATTAACAAAGCAATCCATACCAAAAAAAATGATGTTTTGCATATTTTTTTAATAAGACAAGTGGTCAAGCTTAAGGTAAAAAAAAAACAAACAGTCTACATTCTGAAATGGGTGGAGTACTATTCTTTACTCCAATCATAGTATCATGCCAGACTTTAGCCATGACAAGAAAGAATAGGAAAAACAGAGACCTACATTCCGTGAACAAAAGCAAATCACACACAAACTGTACGAGCAGTGGACTTACCTACTTGCACATAAGGGATGTGGGAAATCTTGTTCCATTCAAGGCTTCCACGCTCTGTAACCTTCTTCCGCAGCTCTGAATGGCACTCCTGGATGATAGATACCGAAGGGAGGACGGAAGGTTTGATAGTGAACGGAGCTGATCGGAACCATATAGGAGCAATGACGTGAGAGAGTAGAGTTCTCTTATGCTCGGTGGAAGGGATTCAAAATTGGCTCTATATATGTATAAAGTCTCGAGGGATGTACAATTGCGTAGCAACCATGGCTCAATGACGTCCAACATCTCTGACCTGTCTTCAATGTGCAGATGACCCGTTGGGCATAGACTCTTGATTGGCTCAATAAGCACCAAGGACGGGTGGTCGATTGCAATACTCTCTATTTGCTTGAAGCTTACTGCAGTTCCAGATACGCCCAAAGTTAGGGATAGCCCAACCTCTGTGAGTTTATTGCAGTTCCAGATTCTTAAACCCTTGAGGCACGGAGCGGATCTGAGCCCACCCAGGGATGACAGATTCTTGCACCCGTGCATGTTAATTCTCTGCAACGACACGAGACTCTCGAATACATCGGCGGATGGGAGGGATTCCACTACCGAGCAATTGATGAGATTCAAGTAGCAGAGATTAGTGAACACTTGCAGTGACTGAAGCAGTAGAAGTTCCAAGTCACCACATTGCTTCATCGAGAGACTATAAACTGATGATAGAGCGAGCTTATCTTTGGCACCTCTTAATACCCTCAACCTTGGACAGTTATGTACATAAATTGTTTGAAGTACATTCATCTCTTCAAATGGTAAGGGTGCAGACTCCAGATGCATGCAGTCAGTGATGCTCATTTTACGTAGTGCTCTGATGCATTGTTTTTGCTCAAATAAGCTCCCCTCAAGTGAAGTTAAACTCTGACAAGATTTGACCTTGATGTCCAGCCATTTGGGTGATAGGGTTTCATCCTTCTTGGTATGCACCTCTACTATCCTTGGAAACCTGATCAACCCTACCTCTTGCATTTTCAACTTCACCAAGCTAGGAGGTAGAAAAGGCAATTCCTCAAGTTTTAAGCAATATCTTACATCAAGTATTTGAAGACTCCATGGCAGGGACAACTCCATACACCCATCTCCCGAGGCATGTAATAGCTGACCAATTCTTCTCAGTCTAGTAAGGCCATATAACTTTAAATCCTTTAGGTTCAGTAACTTCCCTAGATTTGGAATTTCCTCAATATGCTCACATAAATCGAAGCCAAGCATTACAAGGTTTTCCACACATGGTTCTGCAATCCAATGTGGAATTCTAGTGCCACTGAAACATGAAATAAAGAGATTCTTAAGATTTGCATGTGGCTCAAGGCTGTCAATAATCAGCTGATCAGCGCTACTGCGGTCACCATCGCATTCTGTCCATGCTAGCTGTAATGATTCTAGGTATTTCTTTTCGTTCATCTTGGCCTCCTTAGCTTCTTCTTGGTTTCCAACATTCTCAAGGTTACAAACAGAAAGTGTATGGAGTCTCCCCAAATCCTTGAGAGCACTCATATTGTAACCTCTCTCTCTCCTGATAGGATAGTTTTGCAATTTTTGAAGAGAAGTAAGCCTGCCTACTGGGAACACACTGCGTACCCCTGGTTCTGTTGTATATGACACATATTGTAAGTGGACAAGGTACCCAACATCCATCACTTGTTTTGATTCTGTCTTCATAGACCGCCATATTAGTTTTGTTAAGTGATATAATTTGAAAACCCCAGACATGTTCTCTTGTGATGTAAGTGTATATGGCATTTCGATGCAACGAAGGTGCTTCAACTTCGCAAGTTTGTTTGGAAAATGGGATGTATGCCTCAACTTTGTTTGAAAGATACGCAAGGATTTTGATCTTTCAACAAGCTCCTCCAGAGCATTTAAACTATCTATGTCCTCTTTCTGAGTTGTTTGTCTATTGAACTCTTCGACAATAATGGTACGCAGATGTTCCAAACGGGAGATTTTCTTGATCTCTTCCACGGAGAATTTACTAACAAGGACATGTCGAACTGTGATCGGCACATTCTCAAGACTGGCAACACCAACCACTTGTATACATTCTCCAAATGAAACATTCGTTGCTAAATCATGCATTAAGTCATGCATGACATAGTATTCAGATTCTCTGTTTGATGCTCGACCAAGAAGATCTACCTTGGATCTGAGATCGAAGAAAGATTTTCTGGTTAGTTGAGCCAAGTACTTTTCTCCTATGTTCACTAGGCTTTGAGTTCCAAATGAGTCATGTGAGATCAAACCTGAGTTAACTCACATCTCCAACAGCTGATCCTTTGCAAATTTATAATCTTGTGGGAATAAGCTGCAAAACCGAAAGCAAGTTTGCAACACTGGTGGTAGGTGGTAGTAGCTTAACTTGAGAACTCTCATAATATCTTCTGAACTTCCGTAAAAATGTTGCAAACTTTGCTCTAGGAATTCGTTCCAATAATCCAATCTCATATTATCTCGCAGATGCGCGCCAACAACCTTTGTCACCAAGGGAAATCCTCTGAGATTCTTGGCAATTTGTTCTCCAGTTCCCTTAAAGGCTGCATCATCTTGGAGACCACAGTTGGGAAAGGCATGATGCTTGAAAAGCTCTACATTATCATCTTCATCCAGGCCTTGCAATTCATGGCGTTTATTTTCACCTCTCATAACTTGGTCTACCATTTCTGCCACTCCTTTCATGCGGGTTGTTAGCAAGATCTTGCTTCTATTTTTCCCTGCCCTCAAAGGAGCAAATAACTTCTCCCATTGGTCATCTCTCTTGTCCTCCCAAACATCATCCAAGATAAGCAAGAATTTTACAGAATCTAATTTCTCTCTAAGAAGTTTCTGCAATGCATCCAGAGTACTGGCACCATTTGTTCCCCAAGCAGCATTTTCCAATATATCCTCTATGATGGCCGTTGCATTAAAGCTAGTGGATACACATGCCCAGATCACCTTATCAAAATGCCTGATGATAGTGTCATCGTTGTGGATGAGTTGCGCTAGGGTGGTTTTTCCCATCCCGCCGTGACCAATTATGGAAATAATGGATACATTGCTCACCTCAATTTCAGCATCTCTATCGGATGGCTTTGTCAGCCATCCAATTACTTCCTTCGACTCCTTTGATCGACCAAACACTTTAGTTGCAGTTATAATAGAACCCGTTTCACGATCCTTGTTCAGAGAATGCTCTTCCTGACGACTTGTACTTCCTCTGAGCTGGTCTGCAAGTGCAAGAAAATCCACAACACCTGCAGCAGCCTTGTCCAAACCCTCCAAAGCTTTCTCCAGCCTCCTGATTGTGCCATGGTGACTGAAACCTCTTATAGCCTTTTCCACAATACTAGCATGCTTAACAGACTTGATAGCACTATGCTTCATCTTAGCAAAAGGTGAGCCCCAGTCACTAACCTTGGCGTCCTTCGCCTTCACCTTGAGCTCGTAGTACTCAACCTCATCGACAGCATCCTCAGCCTTCTCGACTGCATCCCTGAGCTGCCACAACCATGCATCTAGCGCGCTGCTCTCATCTTTGATGTGTCCTGGGTTGACCACATCGAACACGGCTTGGATCTTTGGCAAGGCAAGCAGTATTCTTTTCTTCATCTCATCCACAGCTTCAGTCTTCCAGTACTGATTTAGGTAGCCAAAGGCCTTGTTGACCAAGAAGGAGATGGCTGGAGTTGCCACTGATTTCCCAGCAAACACGAACGCGGCTGCAGAAGCCATGTCTGGCTGTGAGTACGGCGGGTGTGTGATGAAGCTGGTTTTCTAGATTGTTTTGGAGATGAGAATGAAGAGAGGACGCAAATTATTGCCAGAAGAGGGTAGGTGCGGCTCAATTATTTCTTGGAATTTTACGGCAAGGCACTTATTTTTATTTGACAACCTCAATTCTATCCTCATAGTTGAAGGAGGAGCCATCAGGCGACACGCATCCCATGGGCGAAGGTATAACTGGAAACGAAGAATTTTATATACGGTGCTGGATGCAAAACTACCAGAACTTATCTTCCAGGCACAGGCTAGCACAACTCTATCCATGAGATGACTGGTAGTCATTGATGTGGTTGTGGATGAGGAGAAAGTTTGGAAGCGAGGCGTGTAAATATAGTTTTGTTTTTGTGTATATAAAAAGACTAATATAAATTATAATAAACGTAACTCGAAGCAAGTAATATAAATCACTTATACCGTTCTACCATTTTTAGAGAGGTTCTACCATTTATATTCCGATCGACAGCTTTCGTAGAGATGGGCCGGAAGTCAGAAATGAAAGATGGAGGCCCATTGAAGAAAAACCATAGCCCAAGATCCTGGATTTTATCCACTCCCTCTCCCCTCTGCCGTCTCCCGAGGCGGGAAACTACGAGTTGGGGATTCGCCGCCGCCCGGCCGCGTTTTAGTCCGCCTTCCTCGCCGCCGGGCACCGCCACCGCCACCATGGGAATCAAGGTACCCTTCTCCATGGGTTCGGTGCTTCGCCAATTCGATTTGGCCTTCGAGCTCTCGGTTTAACAGCTCCTCCGTGTTCGTGGCGCACTCTAGGGCTTGACGAAGCTGCTGGCGGAGCACGCGCCGAGGGCCGCGGTGCAGCGGCGGGTGGAGGACTACCGAGGCCGCGTCATCGCCGTCGATGCCAGCCTCAGCATCTACCAGTTCCTCGTGAGTCGTTGCGCCCGCCCCCTTCTATTTGTTCGGCCCCTTCGCTTCAGTCCCGTTTCGTTGTGATTTGTCGTCGCGTTTGGGTACAGCGCTCCGCGCTACGAATTGTGTATCACAGTAGCAGTTGGGTTGGATTTCTCCGATGGTGTGACTTGGGGAGTGTTTCCGGTTTCGAATTTGGTGCGATAGTAGGGTGTAGGTGATTTGTGTCGATATTGCTACAGGTAGCACAATCTGTAGGGACATTCATAAAATGTGTCTGTCCATAGGGCTATATGGGACGCAATGTCCAAAAAAGTTTGAACCAATGGCTACATTCTGGTACATTTAGCTTTAGCTTCTGTTGTATTTTATCAATTTCAGAATCAGAGGCTAATATTGGTGCCAAAATTCAATTTACAAAATTTCAGCTCACTTTTGTTCTTTCTAATCCCATGCTATTAACATGTGCAGGCAGATGTATATATCGTATCTAACTTTTGTTTTTTGGGGTGGTTAATGTGACATTGTGGGTTTCTCTAGCTGTCATTTGATTCAAATCAAATGTGAATTTCTGCAGATCGTGGTTGGAAGAAAAGGATCAGAGCTTCTGACCAATGAGGCTGGTGAAGTTACGAGGCAAGAAATATTGCTTGCCCAGCCTGTGGTCTTGTCATTTTCATTTCAGTTTATTGGCTTTCCATCTCTGTGAATTGTGTAGTCATCTGCAGGGTATGTTGAACAGGACAGTAAGAATGCTTGAAGCAGGGATAAAGCCTGTGTAAGCTTCATACCTTCATGTGGTCCTTGTCAATTCTTTGCAGGTAGCTTACTTTTGCTAATTCTGATGAGCTTTTATGCCAGATTTGTTTTTGACGGCGAGCCACCTGAAATGAAGAAAAAGGAGCTTGCAAAAAGGTATTCAGGATTTGTTTTTCTTTGCTCGTCTTAGCTCATCACCTTAAATCTCGGTACATGCTTTTCCAATCTAGATTGGAGTGTGAGGTGTGGTTCAAGTCCTCTTCAAATCAAATTTGGGCACATATTTTCCTTTTAATGAAAAACTAACTTGTTCTCTTAGGTTGGGTCTTGTTTTACATGCTTTTTCCAATGTTTACTATTGTTTAGGTCTTTGAAGAGGGATGATGCTACCAAAGATCTTAATAGAGCTATAGAGGTCAGTTGCTCCTCAACATAGTTCTAGAGCTTCCTTACTGACTAAGTGGCTATGCTTGTCTTTGCCATTGTTTCTGCTGATTTCTAAAGTGTTTACTTGCATTACAGGCTGGGGATGAGGATTCAATTGAAAAATTTGGCAAAAGGACTGTTAAGGTAATAATCATACTCTTTGAAGAAATAGGCAATAAAGTTTGCTTGGAGAGTGTCCATTATATCAGATGAAACAGCCTCCTAGTCTTGCATGAAATGTCATTTGGAGTTGTTCAGCAAAATAGTTTAAGACTTCTAAGCAGTTTGAGGACTGTTAGTAATATTGTTTTTAATAAAATTTTGGATATGTTCTGTGCATGTACTGTAATTTCTGCCTTCCCTTTCCAGGTCACAAAAAAGCACAATGATGATTGTAAGAGGCTGTTAAGATTGATGGGTGTCCCTGTAGTCGAGGTACTATTATTGCTCTTGTCCAGCTGTCGAGGTCCTATTATTACTATTATTTACTTTTCTACACAGACCAACAACAGATAGATGTGTTCTTCCAGTGCTATGGAGGATCAATAGAAAATTGAGAATATTTTGAATTTAAAGAATGCACTAGTCTAACATACATAATGCTTGCTTGGGAGGTCTTAAGCTTCTGGTTAGATTTACCATAAGCTCAACTCCTATTTGAATGACTTCTCAGATAAATTTTAAGCTACATCCCTACAATTCAATTTGAGTTGATGAGGACGGAAGACCGTTGGGCCCTAGAAACATTTTATTGGTGAGCTTAAAAATTTAGTACCTCTAAGCAACCCCCTAGGCAAACTGTCAACTACAGCAGAAAACTCTATTTGATTTTCTCATGGGGCGTGATTCTTCTGTATACTGTGCTGCGATTTGATGGCAATGCTGCAAGCATGTTATCTGGCATTTCTGTTCGTGTGCTGTAGGTAATAAGAATTTTAGTTTTTCTGACCCCATCTGCAGGCACCAGGTGAGGCTGAAGCACAGTGTGCATCACTTTGTGAAAATCACCAGGTATACCAAATCAATAACTTTACAAAATCCTGTATTTTAACACAATTGAATTTTATTTTCATTCTGAGTTGTGAATGCCAGGTGTATGCTGTAGCTTCAGAGGACATGGACTCACTGACTTTTGGTGCTCGGAGGTTTCTTCGTCATTTAACTGACCTTGGTTATAAGAAATCTCCAGTGACAGAATTTGAAGTGTCAAAGGTTTTGGAAGAACTTGGACTCACGATGGATCAGTTCATTGACTTGTGTATCCTTAGTGGATGCGATTACTGTGAGAATATTAAAGGTGTTTTTACTTACCCCGTTCTTTGTTTTTTTACAGAGTTAGTATTGGATTAAGCCCATAGTATGATTCAGTAATTCAAGCTTCGCTGAAGAGATCATACTACTCTGAAAGTTTTGAAGTTGGCTCCCTTGATTAGTTGCTCATCAGCTCAATTCATGGGAGCTTTAACATATACTGTGTCCCAAATTTAGCAGCAAGAAACTGTGGACGCCGGATGCCCTAGGATCTAGGGTTTAGGTTCAATTCATCAATTATCTTTTATGTAATTCCTTTTGTTGAGTAGATCCTAAATTAATGTCACTTGTTGCTCAAAGTTGGTTTTAGAGTACCTTTTGTTCATATGTAACTGGCAATCATGAGCAATCTTCTAATCAATATCATTCAACACAGCTCATTTAACGTTTAATCTTTAAGAAATTTAAATCTTGTAACTGTCATATTCTTTTGTTCATAGGTATCGGGGGACAAAGAGCCTTAAAACTCATTCGACAACATGGTTGCATAGAAGTTCTTCAAAATCTTAAACAGACGAGGTATGTTTTGACGAGATAGTCATTGTCTTGCCCACATTATCATGTGGTCATTCAAATCCTCTCTACTGAGTTGTGTTGTCAGAAAAGTATGCACTCTCTTTGAACTCCATGAAATGATAATGTGTGCAATGGAATGTTACACATGGACTCTCAATTCTCATAATAATGTTATGTTTGTATGGACTCGCTAAAGTATCCTTAACGTGAATTGAGCATAGAATCGTGTTGTGTACCTTGTGAGATTAATGGGGCTCCAGTTTATTTGAATTGTCTTTTTTAAGTCACGTTTTTTTTTTCAAATAACATGGACCTGAGAAGGAAGCCATTTTTTTTTGTTATGCTGCGTTTTTGTACACTGCACGCTAGGTGCTCTAAAAACTACACTGCCAACATGCCCCCTGCTGTTGCCTTACTACCCACTCCGTGTCCACAATCTACAGGGTTTGTTGCCTTGCTGCCCTCTGCTTCTGCTCCGTTTGCTTCACCATGCTGTTTATGCTATGTGCTTCTGCAGTGGGGCATCACATTCACACCATTATGTGGCCATGCTGTACTTATGTCACGATTCTTTAATGAGCTTCTATTCTCTATTACCTTCCTACTGTATCAGCTACTGCTGTTGCGTTGCACTCTTGCACCAGCTTCTGGTGTTTCTACTGCATCTGTTTTATGGACACTGCAGACCAATGAAAGCGAAATGTTTGCCTTCAGTAGAGCATGATGCAACTATGGAGAAAGAGAAAGTGTGCAACTTGTAGCAGCCATAGCTGCTAAGCCTCAAATAGTTGCATATTTTATCTATGTATGATAATCGTTTGCTTTTTAGTCTGAGCAGTCCTTGATGACTGCCTGAAGCACTCCATTACAACTTTAAAAAAATTTGTCAAATATCTTAATTGTAATGCTCAGATACTAATTTCTTATGCTTCTGTAGCTTATTTGGTACACCCTATACATAAGAAATAATAATTTTGCATGTAGGATGGACTCATGAGTTGGTTCTGCCTTCATGGTTTCCCTAATTAATCATGTTATTCTCTGAGTAAGCTTGAAATGCTGGATCTTACTATGTTTTTTTCTTCTTCTTCTGTAGATTCAGTGTTCCAGAAGACTGGCCTTACCAGGAAGTTCGGACCTTGTTTAAGGAACCTAATGTTTGTACAGGAATTCCAGATTTTACGTGGACCTCACCTGACTCGGAGGTTTTCATTGATAAACCATACTAGTAGTATACTACGTGTCTACGTGGCTTCTATTGTTTCACAAGCTAAGAATGCTTTGCTTTCTGTGTCCAGGGCCTTCTGGAATTCTTGTCAACCGAGAACAGTTTCAGTACCGATAGGGTATCAAAGGCATGTGCCATTTTTTTATTTCACTCCTAAATTCTTGTTTAATTTTCCTAACACCAAATGCTTGAATCCATGGAATAATCTACACCTTTATTCATCAGGCTGTAGAAAAGATCAAGGCTGCAAGGGATAGATATTCCCCAGGAAGGTGAGCTGCAATCTGCTTGTTATCTCATGGAGAATTAATCCATGCACATCTGATTTTTTTTTTTTGGGGTGACAGATTGAAGCTTTCGACACCAGTTACTAGCTTACTGGGATCTCATATTGAGAAGGTGCAGATCTTAATCGATTATTGTTTATGACTTCAATCTTCATCCTTTGTTTGTCTTTCCTTTGTGTTAGTCACGCATTCACATTGGTATTGCACAAGGGCGTCATGAAAAGATCACTGTATAACTTCGATTTACCACTTTACCAGAGTTCACTTAAATACTTAATACATACTGTGGCACTGTGCATAGCTGTTGTCTCTTGAGAAGTATCTGCCCTTGCAATAGACAAAATTTATATTTTGATTGAGTATCTTCAATGTTTTTACTGAATTAATATTTGAATTTAGAGAAAACTGTCTAGTAAAACACGCATCTTTCTCGTCTCTCTTTCACCTCATATCTCATGCTACTGGGCCGCGCCATATGTGACATGGTCGAGTTCAGCTATTGCATTTCCCCTCTCTCTGATCCGTAGTTTCTAAATCAGTTTTGTAGAGTTCTGAAAAGAATGATGCAACACTGATCCATTTCTAATTCATTCACATTCAACTGAATAACAGGAACCCAAATGCATATTAGGTTCTCCAGGACAAAGTCTGAAGGTCAGGTCTGCTCCACAAGCGTGCAAGAGTTCAAGCTCTGGTTTCAGATATGGTACCTCGAAACCATTTATGCTGGGCATGAAATCAGGATTTCATGGAAGACCTTATACTTTGTCTTTGGTATAAACATGTAGCTGCTTTGGTTTACAAGAGCTGACTGGTTTAAGCTGTTACTGCAGCTACATGAAGGGATGCTCACTTAAATTATGCTAATCTCATGCTACTATTGTAATCTTTCCTTTTGTACTGTAACCCTAGCTAGTGAACTGCAGCAGCTCATCTTCTCATATCTAGTGCTGATTACCACTATACCACTTGATCTTTCCTTGCTGGTCTTCAAGGATTTGACCACCTTTTGGGTGATATCCTGAGATATTGGGGAAGTGTTCAACCCATGTTAAGGGGAAAAACTTTTTTTTTTTTTGAGATCTGTTAAGGGGAAAAACTTTAAGAAGTTGCCTCGCATTGCATGGATCATGTAATTATTTAGTTGTCTAAACTTATTCAAATTGTAAATTATTTTATTTTTTTATGATGCATAGAGGTCGTGCACCATATGAGAAGTACCCACGCCACTCTAAGGCTGGAACATTCCTATGATGTTGTTTGTTCCAATCGAGTTACCATTGGACTGCACAAACTATGCAAAAATGATGGCATGTGCAGATGTGCTAAATTGGATTCATTGATGTATACGATTTGTCACACTTTTTCTATTATTCTTATTCTCCCATCCTCTGACTTTCAACAGAGGCTGCTATGTAAACAACAGCACTTGGAATGACATCAAGTACATCCAAGTGGACCTATTCCTCAACTATGCAAAATTCCAGGATATTGAAGAAGATGCTGTAATATTCTTTGATCCTTTCAATTGTTGCAATATATTCTCATGCCACTTTTGTAGGAGCTGGCCATGCTGCTCTGACTTCTGCGGATATGCTGGCCTTCAAGGTTGAACACTGCACCTGCTTTCTTCTGTGAAAGGAAAGGGGCATCCTTGCTCTGATGGAAAGCTACATACAAATTGGCTTTTGGGTCATTCAAATGCTGTAATGCCATACCATCAATCTACACGGCGGCTGCACTCCTGTTCTGTATGTAGAGAACCTTAGGCAGTTGGGCTACTATAAGTAGAACACCAGAACCACCCAGCTTAGACACCATTCATCGGAAGCTTTTCAGTCCTTGCATTTTGGAGGTAACCTCATTGTTCACTGTTCTTTTTTCCTCTTTTATTTTATCCTTCTACACTTCGACATTTTGAAATGCCTTTTACCTTATCCCTGCTAAAGTTCTAGAGTCAAGTATTCTTTGGCAACTATGAACTGAGCTGTACTTTCATCAACTCCTAGTGTTACTTTTTTTAGAAGCAACTTCAAAATTGCATTTGAAAAGCACGGCAACCCATGGTGAACCAGTGCTCTTGCATCTAGAAATTGGCCATCTTCACTCCTGCAGATGGCACCAACTGATTCATTGGCCCATTGCTGAGCATGATATTCCCCTACGCAGAGTCAGACTAATCTTCATTCTTCAGTCAGCCAGCTTGTGGAGTGAGATCCATCTGACCATCTCCGCTTTGGTGTTATGTGAACGTACATCTTGCCCTGGAGCCCTGCTTCGCACACACTACTTTTATTAGAAATACATCCAAGAAACGCTTGGCACGACCAAAAGTTTAGATTGGTCTAAAATCTGCATGTGTGGACAAACCTTTTTTTAGCTGCCCATTCTGCCGATCAGGAACACCCCTTTTGGTAATATCTAACCACCACCTTACGGATCTTGAATATCACAACAAAAAATTAGCAAAACGGAGTTCAGTGTCTGTGACTCTTCTGACAAATGGGCTCAGTTTTCCAGTGGGGATGGTAGTGAGTCAGGGACCAGGGTAGTTGAACTCGCAAGGTTTACTTAGGCTATGGATACTTCTTGTTGGTTTTACCATTGAAGCTCTGCTGGATATAACATGACCTTCATACATGAAGAAACTATTTTTTTTATAAATGTTTCATACTATTGTAATTCTCATTCTTCTATCCACGACAAGTAAATTTAGCAGTATCACATCCCATTATTCATCATTAATTTTAAGATCGTTGCTGGTTGACACAAACTCAACAACGCTAGCTGTATGTGTCCACTACACATGATAACAGCGCTTCAATAAGCTGTGCCACTTAGGGCCCGAAAAACGGTGTCTTATGGGTGCAATCAGTCGCACGGTACCCCTCTGCGATGGGGCCACCTGCTGCTTCTTCAAACTGGTCATCCAAAGGGATAAACACTGGTGTCTTTTGGTCACAATCACTGGTTTGGCATCCTGCTGGGATGGGGCCAGCTGCCGCTTCTTCAAATGGACCATCAAAAGGGATGGGGCCTGCAACTTCCAGTGATGTGGACGAAGGGGGCTCTGCCACCGACAAAAACCTCCAAGATGGTCACTTGATCCGCTCTCTCAAGAGTGCGAGTGCCATGCACGGACAAAATGGTGGCCATGGCCATAGCAAGGAGGATTGTGAGGGCGGCAAGCTTGGCCATTTCTTCACAGTTTGGTGATGGTTGAGTGTTATGTAGGAAGGTAGTGAATGCAAATGGCTTACTGGTGTAGGATCTGTAGGAGCAACTTAATTTTATAGGAAGAAGTGCAGTTACTTGTTACTACTCAAATCTGTGAAACTGCACTGGAGTTAATGGATGTTTTTAACACCAATAAAACTTAGTTATACTATAATTAATCAAGTCTGTTTTCTCGGGAGAAAATATGAGTTCCACATAAAAAAGCATAGCCATAAAAGTTGATGGAATGACGTTACGTCCAATAAGAATGAGGTACCACGAACTGAATGTTTAGGTAATATCAGAATATTCTGTTTCTTGGGTAGTAACATTGGTGTGCTCAACAATGCCTATGAGAGATATTGTTTTTTGTTCTGAACCTGCAAGTCTGAAAATGCCGTTCCTTTTTTTTTTCTAGCATGCTACATAATCTGTTTGAACCTGCCTCCTTTGAGTCATAGAGTTGATCCAGTGAACAATTTTTCATTTTTCTCTGGAAAGTGATGTCAATTAATTTAGCAAACTTCTTTGTAGCTTTTGATTACAATGGAGGCAACTCTTAAAGGACCAAAGTATGAGTGCTTGCTGTTTGGTATGTTCCCTGCTTAAAGAAAAACTCCAGAGAAATTATTGCTGCATTTATTCTTCATTTTGTTGCAGAACTAAATAAAGCTCTTTTCTGTTTCATTTACAGATCTAGATGACACTTTGTATCCTTCCAGTGTTGGCATCAACCTATCTTGTCGCAAAAATATACAAGGTGAGTCAATATACTAATCATGTTTCATGGCTTCATGCTTTATGAAACGGTTATTGTCTGCAAGCAATTTTGAAAAACAAAATGGTTTTGGACATCAGATTACATGCGGCACCATCTGCAAATTGAAGAAAACCAAATTGCTGAAATGTGTGTGGGCCTGTACAAGGAATATGGCACCACAATGGCCGGCCTTAAGGTACAACTCATTTCCGTTATTTGTTCACTTGTTGGTTGACAGATTGAGTACTTAAAATGACCTGTCCTACATTTTCTTCTCCTTTCTAGTCATGACATAGCTATTCTCTGCAGGCATTAGGCTACGAGTTTGATAATGACGAGTTTCATGCAAATGTTCATGGTACCTTGCCATATCACAATCTGAGGCCTGACCCTGTTTTGAGAAGCCTCCTACTTTCTATTCAACAGAGAAAAATAGTATGAGAAGTCAACAGTCTTTCTGTTTTCTTGTTGCAAGTCTGAACGACATGCTTGAAAAAATTATTGTAGTGAGCATTTTTACTAACCTAAATTTGGTTGCCGCAGGTATTCACCAACTCTGACAAAGCACATGCAGAGGAGGCTCTGCACAGGCTAGGTTTACAGGGTTGCTTCGATGGTGTGATATGCTTTGAAACATTGAATCCGTGCAATGGTTTAAGCGAGTCCCAGAATTGCACGCTGTACAAGGATGAAACATCTGCCAACTTGATTGATCTGAATGAACCTGTTAGGTTAGGATCCAAATCGCCCATCCTCTGCAAGCCCTCTATTGAAGCCATGGAAGCTGCAATTCGGATTGCAAATATTGATCCGAAGAAGACTGTAAGAATTCTCCTCTCTGAAACATGACCAAGAACATATTCAAACAAGAAGCAAGGAATGCCTGGAAATTCACATTCTATCTATTTTTGCAGATATTTTTTGACGACAGCACTCGGAACATAGCTTCAGCAAAGGATGCAGGCTTCCATACTGTGATTGTAAGACGGCATACACGGTCCAAATTCCACATTAACCACCATCATCTATATTCAAATGGAATTTTTAACGACAAAACTTTCTGAATTTTGCAGGTTGGCCGATCCTCTCTTGTTCCAGGAGCTGACCATGCCCTGGAGAGCATTCATAACATCAAGCAAGCTTTGCCCGAGATATGGGATGGTCAGGATCGTTCTGAATCTGATGTTGTTCTTGCTTCCAGTGCTGTCGGAACCGCGGTGGTTGCTTGAATGTGTCACACTATGCGTTATCCATCCTGTAATACCATGTTTGGATAGTGGACGCAGAAGGTGCGCCTTAGCTTCATTGATGAAGGAATTACAAATTTACAATCATAGTTCCAACTATTAATGGAATTGTATGAGTTTGAGTAAGAGTAGTGTGAGCTGAAGTTGCTGATCAAGCATATGCAGTAATTTTGCAGATGTTCTCGGTATACCATTCCCTATGCACCATGTTTGTTGTACCTTTGAATAAAGTGATAGTACTCTAATTGAAAACTACAGAAATTCGTATAACCTTCGTTTTACGATAGAATTTTTTAGGGAAAAAAAATTACAGCACCGACTTTAGGTCTTTCACTTCATTTATTTCAGTTGCGTTTGGGCTGTGCTGGTAGAGCTTTTGTTTTGTTCGCCCCACACAGAATAGGGCCCCAGCCCCCAGCTAGGTACGTAGTTTTTTTTCCGGCCCATGCCAAATTTTGATCGTACTATATCCTTTGGCGGGTAGTAGTTTGACGATTTTTGTCGGGTTTCACAGATACTGTAAAAAAAAGTTAGACTAAAATGCATTTTTCCTTAAACGTGCATATTTATAATTTCTTTTAGCGATTTGGTTCTGTTCTTAAATAGCTAAAAATTTAAGGGTCCTTTTGTAATTATTAGGTCAAGCTTTTAAACGCTGCAGAGCGGATAGGATAAGGCCTGTCGTGCGGGAGACGAAGCAAGCAACTGAAGAGCAGCGTCGCGCAAGTGAGCCATGCTCGCCTCGCCGGCGCTCGCCGGCGCCCACTCCTTCGCGCCATCTGTGTCCGGAAACCTCCGCATCCCCTTACCCTCCGTGCGTGCGCCCTCATTCACGCCGGCGCGGCGCGCGGCGCTGTCCGTCGTCGCCAAGGTGAAAGTGCCCACGCCCCAGGACGACCGCATCGCCCGCCATGTCCGCCTCCGCAAGAAGGTAGAAATCTGCACGAGAGACAATTTAGACTCTTAATTCTCCTTTCTCCTTACTAATGTGGACGCTGATTGCACGAATTCTAGTGAGCACGTTTTCGTTCTGCTTTTGATTAGGCGAGTAGTGAGGAGGCAATGCCGTGCCTCCAATCCGTTCGAGGAAATGCGTCCTTAGAGTTGTAGCTTAAGAATCGATCAAAAATTGAGTATTCGGGGTCCATGAGTTCATGTTTCTACGAGTTTTACTGCTAGTCTGTATCTTACTATTGAATGTAATGTTTTTACGTACTTCTTCCCAGGTTAGTGGCACAACGGAGAGGCCAAGGCTGAGTGTTTTCCGTTCGAACAAGCATTTATACGCTCAAGTTATCGATGATACAAAGCAATGCACTTTGGCTTCAGCTTCAACCATGCACAAATCTCTCTCAAAGGAGTTGGAATACTCAGCTGGGCCAACAATTGTAAGTTTCCAGTACCTATTCTTTTGCTTGACAAATTGTAAACTTTGGACCCAAAGGCAATGTCGATACCTACCAAAAACGACTGTATGCTGTATAGATTTTCTGATTTCTTGTGTCCAGCTCGCTTGCATGAAGGGTGACAATTTTATGTTTCCACCAGTAGTAGCATGGGAAACAGGATGAAAAAACAATTCAGTATAAGGACTTCAGTGTTCAATTTATTATATTCTATCCACTGTAACGTATGTGTGATTACCGAATTATCGCTGGTATTATAAATTTTACAGAGGAACCAATTATTTCCAGTAGCGACTATAAATTTATCCTAACATGTAGTATCCCCGTATGGTCGTATGTGTGGAGAAAAACATGCATGCTATTGTATTGAACTCATCCACACCACCCCTCTTATTCATACAGTGCTTATGCTGTCTTAAATGAGCAATACACCTGTTTAGCCATCAACTAAACGATGGTACTTTCCACGCACTGCAGTGCTTTCCTGTGCAACAAATAGTCATGCCCTCGGTTCAAAAAAAAAAAAAATAGTCATGCCCAAATTATCTAACCCAGTCAAATCCAAAGTTCAACATGTATCCTGTATTGGAATAGACCATCTTTAGCAGTGGGACTACAATTACGTAGACTAGTAATTGGAACTTAGAAATGTCAGAAAAGCATACATTGTGATACTTAGAATTTAGAAAGGAGCCTCAGTTCGACTGACTAAAGTTGTGCAGTCACTTTGATGATTATACTGCTGTTTCCATGCTGTTGCTTTGGTATTGAATTATGGTTACATCATGAGTTTATTAACTAAGTGTAAGGTGCTTTTGCAGCTATTTCTTGCAGGCTGTGGTTTGTTTCTAATGGAAGCTCACTGTTCTGATATTTGGTTTTCAGGAAATAGCACAAAAGATTGGTGAAGTGATTGCCAAGTCTTGCCTGGAGAAAGGAATTAACAAAGTTGTCTTCGACCGTGGTGGTTTCCTCTACCATGGCCGCATAAAAGCTCTTGCAGAGGCCGCTAGAGAGCATGGGCTGGAATTCTGAAACTTATAATTGTTTGTTCATATTTCCAAAATCGCATGTAATCTTCTCTTTTTCAGAGTATGTTGAACAGAGTTCTTTTCTAGTCATTGCCTTGTTCTGCAGAGTGCAGACATAACATCTTGATGCATCAGTTTTTTTGTACCTTTGTTGTGTCTCAAGCTTTTCTGCACGATAGTATATATCTAATTCCGGCCTGCATAAGATTACACTGTGAGAAAAATATTACACTTTGTGAAATATTCATCTTTTCAGGCGGAGTCCTACACGCACAAGGGTTCAAAGTTTATTGCAGGAACAAAGATTTTTCTGCTCTTCTTTCTTAGTGTGCTGTGTCAGTTCCGCCACAGGGATGCTTCTCTACAGAATGGCATGGTCACTGATGCATCTGCTTGTGTGTATTGCACAGACATTATACTGTACAGTGTACAGCAAGTGTAATCTGATTCTTCTGCCGTGAGCTATGTGCATAATATTGTTACCTCTGAGAAGTATACATGCAATGCAGAACAAACTGCTTGGCCACCTACAGGAGTACAAAAGCAACCTATACTAGCATTATCAAATCGACTCTTCAATGCGATGGATGTGATGTTGCAGAGTGTATGCTAAGCCTCATGTCATGTTGGAACAACCACAGTCAAGTGGTCGCTTCTGGTCACAGCTCACATGTTTTACGTTTATGACAGCGTCGATCTGCTCCTGTCATTTTCTGTTCTTTACCAATTAGTGTTACTCGTATTATAAAACATTGTCATGTTTGCCTATATCTTTCTAAGTAATGGCTGCCTGCTCACGTGAAAGGGATATATACGGAATGCAATGACATTTTTTTTAATAATTGTTGCATGGTTTTTTTCGGATAGTATTGTGCTACAGTTGGTATGGTTGGTGGGTGTGACTAATTGCAACCATTGTAATGCTAAGTCTTGATAACCAACTATTTCTTCGTGAGATAAACTAAAAAAATGTCTACAGCATTTGAAAGGATTCAGATCGGGCAAGGCCTTACATCAGTTTTATTAGCATTTTATTATGGTTTTATTTATGAAAAGGCTGAGCTTTCATTGATTTATTATCAGCAAAAAAAAAATATTGGTTCTGGCGCGCTGTCGATCGGATTATCGAAAAGAAGGTTTCAGAGAGAAAATAAAAAGGTGAGGCTGGAAAGGGAACGATTTTCCGCCTAGTTAATTTCAGAATTCAGTCGATGGTTAGTTTGCTTATGCTGTCTTATTCAGGGTGCGTTTAGTTTAGAAAATTTTCCCCAAAAAACACTATTCATCCAACTTTTTCCTATTCATCCCATCCCTCCTCTTCACAGAACAGTATTCATCTACAGTGTTTTTTCGGGTCTACAGTGTATTTTCGAGAAATCTTTCTCAAACTAAACTCACCCCCAGTAGTTTTACGAAACTTTTGTAGTCTCATTCAGTTTGATCTTTGGGTTTCCTTGGTGATCCAGTGTCCCTATTGGATTGGATGGCCTGACGTCCTTTCAGTCAACAGGTAATGCTGTTGTAATCAGCTAGCGTAGCGCTGTCCTGCTTTGCTACTTCTTTAGAGTTTATACAAAAGAAATAACTGCTACTGTGCAATTTTGTTGAGACAGGTTGGTTCGTGTTCGTCCCTCGACGACTGGACAGTTCAGCATCCAGAGAAGATTTTCTAGAAGTGAGAAAAAAAAGAGGAAGAGGAGAATGGCAGGACTGTTGTGAGGGAGACGGGTCTGAAGTGGCCAGAGCATGTGTTCAGACACGAGAGGCCCAACTGTCCAGGCAACGAGAGATTTGGATGTCTGTGTGACACGGTCGATCGTGTGTCAAACTTGTGCACTAGATTGACACGATCCTTGGCTCCGATTAAGTGCTTCCTGGCCGGCGTGGCAAATGGCACCACGGCTGTCGGCTGCAATGCACTAGTGCTAGTGTGCAAGAAAGGTTAACCCTGGTGGACAAATGGCACGCGGAGGTCTGAAGAAATGTTCAGAGAAGTTCTGGAGAAACCTGCCTGGTAACACGTCGTCATTACCTTAGTGAGTTAGTAAAGGCTTCCAGTTACAGACAGTGAGGTGATGCCCTGTGCCTGCACTGAGGAACTTAGCTTCCTCCTCCACCTTTAGCTTTTGCAATTTCAGCTTCTTCTCGGATCTTCATTACCACTAACACGCTTTTGGGACACGAAACCGATTCAGATCACTCTCTTTATTTGCTCTAGGTTAATGTTTGTAGTATAAGAAATTGCTCGCATTTGGTCATCAGCTTAATATTTCAGGCAAGCTGATCGAAATTGATGTCACATTCAAAAATTTGAAAAAGATCAAATATAGGAGAGAATCATATGCTGCCTCTTGTTTATGTATATCCTGGGGCACTTTTTTTAGAGTTGTTTTTCCGGAGATATTTGCCGACGGCGGGCCGAAAGCTATGAGATTTAGACCGTCCGGCGGCCACCGTAACTTTCCGCCGCCTTTAGACTTTGCGTTGCCCCCCGAGTAATCCTGTTTGAATGATTCGTTGCACTTCATCCATCTCGATGGTGAGAGCAAACGTAATGAGATGGTTAAACAGTAGTGTTGGTATAATTAT
Source organism: Digitaria exilis (assembly GCA_015342445.1). NCBI lineage: Eukaryota > Viridiplantae > Streptophyta > Magnoliopsida > Poales > Poaceae > Digitaria > Digitaria exilis. Next base: position 358,006 of record JACEFO010000773.1, on the reverse strand, counting down.
CAGTTGTTTCACTTTCAAAAAGTTATTTTAAGAAAAACTAAGATGGTGAGTGCCATCCTCTGGGAAAGTTTAGCAGACTGCAGAAGTTACCACTTGTGTCCGGAGTCCGGACCGGCAGATGTTACTGCTTACCCCATTGCAGTATCCTCCGAGAAAGATTTGACTTTCCTCTTTAATTAAAAAAAGTAGTAGTAGTAGTATAGTAGTAACGTAGTAAGGGGGAAAAAATATTGACAGTTGGGCAGTGGTTTTGGAGAGTATTATACGCCGTGGCACTGACATCGTAGTCATGATGTCGTACGTACGTACTGTAATACTGTATCACGTATTGACTGACTGGACCCTTTGCTTGTGGTTGTGTGAAATGACGGACTGGATGAGATTAGTAAACAGAAGCAATCACCAACCAGTAGCCGGTAAAAGAACGAAGAATGATGATAGAGTGGGCTAGGTAGCAACATACGACAGGTGCTTGTCTGAATGTGGAGGTGTGGTATATACGTGGTTTAGTTGGCATTGGACTCTCCATGAGATGCCACCACGTCTGAAGCCACGTCATGAGCATATGCCGCTAGTTTTGGGGCTGGCAGGTATCGTTCCCTCTGCAGTGGTAGGAAATACCGGTTGGGATTGTTGCCAGTCGAGGAAGAGCAGAGCGACGACCGGTACGTGTATGGAGCGCGGGAGATACGTACTAGTACATGCATGCCGGATGTGCAGTGCAGTGGTGTCGGTAGGCGTGGGGCAACTATTCATTCCTCTCGACACGATCGACGGCAAGGTCTGACACGACACAGGTGTGCAGGTACAATCATGGGTGAACTGATGGGTGTGTACTCCCATCGTAGGCACAGTGATGGGCGCGCGCGATCCATCCAAATGGAACGCCCAAGAGCAGCGAGGGAGTGCAGTGGTCGGGCGGGCCGGAGCACGCGTCCCATTTGTCGCTTTGACGACGGCGATTGATCGGGGACCCAGATAGGCAGAGCCAGCCGGGTCTCTGAGGTCCGATCCTCCCCGCCACGAACGCTGCTGCTCCGGCCTCGTCCGACGACCACTTGTTTCGCCCAATCGCAAGCGCGCATCGTGCCGGGCGGCCAGGCCAGTCCAGTCCAGTCCAGTCCACCAATGCAAGCACGTCACGTCGGTCTCGGCCGGCCTCGTCGTTTCGTAACGCCCGGGTTGGCTCCCGTGGACTGGACCCGCGCGGCGTACGTCTGCCTCCTGTAGTCCTGGGTCGGAGGGACCTACCTCGGCATCATCGTTTGTTTGATCTTTGGTTGCCAACAACGTGCAGTAGCGATGCCCATTTTCGCCTAATGTACGTATAACCACCCAATGCAAGAAGCAAGATTGCTTGGTTGCGCGCTCGCTCTTCCTTCAATTCCCAATACTCGCTCGCATCGGTCGGGAGTTTTCTTGGTTACGTGACGGGAACACCCACATCTCGCTCGCTCGCTCGCTGTGTTACGTTAGTTGGACACACGGAACCATCACCGCCCAGTCCGGTCCGGTCCGGTCCGGGCCGAGCCCCATCGAGAGATATAGCGTGAGAGATTATTCCAGTCGGCCGCCGCCTGGCTTGGTTCGGAAATCCCAAAGATTCGCCCCCCGTCTCATTCCCCTACCCTCCTTATTACAGTAGCTAGTACTAGCTTGCCCCCTGCCACGACGATACATACTCGTGTAGTAGACACGACGTTCCCCATCATCCTCCGGCGGTGTTCATTCATTGAAATAGAGGTGTCACCGTCAAGGACGTCCTACGCTGTGCCTGCTGGATTGCAGATTGTTGTACACGTACGTACGGATCCAGGCGCGCGCGCGTTCTTCTAGCCTTGTTACCTGTTGCGGGACTCTGCCCCCTTCCTACCTCCACTCCGTCCATCCAGGTGGATCGGATCGGAGGCGCAAGGAGCTAGCTCTATTAATAGAGCCGCCCCCCGGCCATCCAGTTCCCGGCGACCGAGCGCGATGCCACACCGGCCGGCCGGCCAAACCGACGCACGCACGGACGCGCATTAATTGACCCGCCACACAGACACTGCAGGCGATGGCGAGGCCACAGCCGGCCGTCGCCGCCACCATCCTCCTCATCTTCCTGCTGGCTTCCTCCGCCGTTGCTTACTACAACGCCGCCGAGTCGCCGGCCGGCGACGGGCCTCCGCCGCCGTCGTTCGTGGGCGTGGACGGGACGCAGTTCGTGACGACGTCGTCCGGCGGTGGCAGCGGCAACGACGACAGGGCCGCCACCACCGTCTACTTCAGCGGGTTCAACGCCTACTGGCTGATGCTGCTGGCGTCCGACGCCGCGCGGAGGCCGCAGGTGGTAGCCGCGTTCCGCCAGGCGGCCGCCCACGGCCTCAACCTCGCCCGCACATGGGCCTTCAGCGACGGCGGCGACACACCGCTCCAGTCCTCGCCCGGCGTCTACGACGAGGCCATGTTCCAGGTCCCGTCCAGTTCCGTTCCTTTTTTTTTTTTTTTTGCCTGCACCAGCTAGCATCCGTGCAAACCGATGCATGCAGCAACAAGAGCAACACGCTGCTACCTGCTTGTTGATCGTCCGTGTCGATGATCTTCTTGGTACTAACCAACAGCTGGTGGCAATTTTGGGTTTTGTTTGTGCATACAGGGCCTCGACTTCGTGATCGCCGAAGCGAGGCGGCACGGCGTGTACCTCCTCCTCTGCCTCACCAACAACTTCCACGACTTCGGCGGGAAGCACCAGTACGTCGCCTGGGCGAGGGACGCCGGCCACCACAACCTCACGTCCGACGACGACTTCTTCAACTCCACCGTCGTCAAGGGATACTACAAGGACCACGTCAAGGTCTGCATATATATAAGTGTCAGCACGGCGTTTTTTTGGTTGCTTCCGCCGTTAACTTGTTCGTGTTCCTTTTGTTCATCTCTCACGAAAGATCGGTATGCAATGCAGACGGTGCTGACGCGGGTGAACACCTTCACCGGCGTCGCCTACAGGGACGACCCCACCATCCTCGCCTGGGAGCTCATGAACGAGCCGCGATGCGACGCTGACCCCACCGGCGCCATGGTCCAGGTGACCTCGTGTACCACGCTGATAGATGAATCATTCACCATCAATCGAACCGGGCACATTTAGTTCACGCTCGCTCGCTGTCCATCGATCGATTAACTAATGATGACGAATTTGGTTTTGGCTGTCTTGAAATGAAGGCCTGGGTGGAGGAGATGGCACCGTACGTGAAGTCCATCGATGGCAACAACCACCTGGTGACACCAGGCCTGGAGGGCTTCTACGGCGACGGCACACACGAGAGCAAGGACCTCAACCCCTGGTCCATCTACTACGGCACAAACTTCATCGCCACCCACCTCGCCGCCGGCGTCGACTTCGCCACCATCCACCTCTACCCGGACCTCTGGCTCTGGGGCTCCGGCCCCGCCGCGCAGCTCGCCTTCCTCCGCAACTGGACGCGGTCGCACGCCATGGACGCCGAGCTCTACCTCGCCAAGCCGCTGCTCGTCACCGAGTACGGCAAGTTCCTCTGGGACGGCGTCGCCAATTCCACCCAGCGAGATTACTTCTTGGATGTTGTGCTTGATTCCATCTACGCATCGGCGGCGGACGGTGGGCCCCTTGTTGGTGGGGCCTTTTGGCAGCTGCTTGACCCTGGCATGGATGCGCTCAGGGATGGGTATGAGATCATCCTCGCCGAGGATCGCCGCGCGGCGAGCATTATCGGTAACCATTCGCGGCAGCTGGCTCAGCTCAATGGGCAGGACGTCGAGGAGGTTCGCCGGAGAAGGAGGAGGAGGAGGAAGTGGGGTGCGGTTAGGAAGGTACACGTAGGCAGCAGCAGCTTGGGTAGGAGTAGCAGGGACACGTCGCAGTTGCACGTAGTGGTACTGGTTCGTCGTTTCATGTCTCTGGTTTCCAGAACAATTTCTTCGTTGTTTGTCAGCAGCGGTGTATAATAGACGACCGTAGAAATTTTTTACTGTGAATACAGGTGAACAACGCTTTTTTATATGAATGGTAAAAAAATCTTACCACGCTTTGTATACTATACATTTTTTTTACTACTAGCTAGTTCTACTCTTCAGGGGACACAGACAGATGAGTGCCCCCACTGTATACGGTCAAAACATTCTTGTCATCACAAGGTAGCTGTATCTGTATCCTACTGTACTGTACCACTACGTTTATACTGGATGCTAAATTGCTAAAAACAGGCTAGCACTTGAGCCTTTGTTTTTTTGAGAAAAGCCTGGTAGTTTTCGTGGGCCATGTGAAGTCTCGGTTTCATCTCCCAACAAAAGGAGGATCGGTCCATTTTTCTTCAGACTGGTGTAGACGGCAACAGTGATAGAGTACATGAGTTCATCAGTCATCAACGTCAGGCAACAGGCGACAGTCGATGATCGAGCAGCGCACAAACCCTTTTTGGCACAAGAAGCCTGTGCCACGGTAGCAAGGGCACTTAACACAAACAGGCATGCATGACAGGATGAGTTGAAACATCCGGTTAACCATGACCTTATCCTTGCACATCTGAAATGAAAGTGAGTGGCGTCATTGTCGTTAAGACACGCCAGTGAATCATCGATGCGTTCATTGACGCCAGTCAATGAAAGTTAGTTTGGGTACAAAGTGAACCGGGCCTGCTAAGCTGCTCTGCTACGGGCCTTTTTCTGGGTGAAGCGTCGCTTGGGCCTCTCTGCCGGGCCTGGTAAGCCACAAGCGTCGTTTGTCAGGATCACTTTGCACAAATCACTTTTCAACTAGTACCATTTAGCTAGATGATACAAAAATATTTAACTAAAGTTTAGCTAGCTAATATTTATAAGTTTTTGTAACTAGATAAACCTTAGTTTGGTGGATCCAAATAGGGCCTATATATGTACACCTCTCCAATGCATTTCTTGGAGGACACTAATTATTAGTCCTTGGAATGACTTGCTTTTAAAACAGGGAAATTACGTGTATTGTGACTTGCAAAGTTGCAAGTAGAAGGCCGACTAAGACTAACAATTTTTGTGGCAATTGCGATTGATATGATGTGCAATACCAACTTTGTTGGAATTAATAAAGTGGGTCAAGGCCGATCACGAACGTGTGACCGGGGGGAAAATTACAGGTACGCACAAACATAAAAGGCTGCATGAAAAGCATTGACGCACTGTGTGACGACGTGCGGGGGGAAAATAAGAAACCTTGAAAAATTGAGGAAAGAAAGGGGAAAATGTGTTGGTGGAGAGGCGTGGAACGAAGCTTTTCTTCGCCTCGCGTGCCGACAGGCTTGCGTACGAGGTATGCGCCGGCCGAATGTAGGGTGGAGGACTGGAGGCAGACAACCAGACACATGAGTCGAAGCATCGCATTTACAGATCGAAAGCCTTTTTTTTTCAGAAAGGAGGTGAATTATTTGCGTCTCACAGCACAGTACTATGCGATAATGTGATACGACATGTGTAATCTGATACTGATATCCATCGTGCCCGATCAGAGAATTTTTCAGAGGCATGCATGTGCTTGTGCTTGTGCATGGTATATTTATTTTTACCTTTTGGCCTGTTGATCTTATATTGTTTCCGGGAGAGTTTTTTTTCTCTCTAAGTCGCGCACTAAAACCTGGACGACCTCTGGTAAATAAGCAGCCACTGCCTAGCAGGTAGAGGCAGCTACTCCTTGGCAATGCAATGATATTGTCCGTGCCTGCGCGCATTTTCCAAGCTGAGTGATTCAGAGTCTCGCCATGTGATATGTTGTTGCCCGTATTTCCTCGGCAGTTCCGCGCATCGTGCGTGTGCGTGGACGACCTCTGGAAAACCTTTGGAAAACGGAAACGAATTCCACGGTAAAATCAGCATGATGACATGGACGAATTCTGGACGTCAAAAACTACCACTAGCCAGCCGGCCATGACCATGACGCCAGGTGACGGTAGGTCTCTGTTTGCATCGTTCTATTGGCTGCTTCTCATACAACTATGTGATGATCGAGCTACTGACTACTGACCATGCCAAGTGACGGCTCCATATCAACGCACGATCGGCAGACAACCTTTTCAAAATTTCACTCCTTGATCGAATGCTGTGTGTGTGCCCTGGAGCACTGTTCGTATTGCCATCTTGTGTCACTGGAAACGTACCGGGGAAATGGGAATGGTGGCTGCTGCTGGCCGGTAGGTGAAGGATTGCGCGCCTGATGCAATTCTTTTTTTATTTTTCAGTGCGAGAGGGTGAAGTAACCTTCTTTTCAAAAATATTTTTTTGCCAGGGTACTACCATATTTAGACACATATGACTATTTTTAGAACATATGAAACGGGGCAGCCTACCCTGCGTGTCCAACTGTCCACGATAGCAGTAAAAGAGTTTGCCGTCCGATTTCTATCCGATGTCTGTTAAATTCGCGTCCAGTTTTCAACACGCTCAGCTAGAGGTCCCACCAATCAGACAACGAATGGTCCACGGGCGCCAGGCTTGCCGTGATACGCTCTCGTCGTACGCAGACCTGAGGGGCACGCGTCGTTTCTTGGCTGGTTGAAGTCTCTCGATTTGCCTCCGCTCTCCGTGGCCAAAAAAATATCTCAGTCCTGTGATTTCCAGATCCTCCTGTTCGTTCTAGATCCTCCTGTTCGTCTCCCTCCCTCGAAACGGCCACGGTCGATGTGTTGCCCGCCATCGTCAACACCAGTTTGGCAGTTTCATGACCTGCTGCGCATCTCGTCGACGTCTTGCCCGCTCGAGCCTCTGTGTATCTGGGCACAGGGAGCGCGGCCGGTGGTGCGGCGCACAGCATGGGGCGGTGGCTGTTAGCTCTGTAAGCGTCTGCGTGTAGATCTAGACTAGGAAATGGATGATCTATGTGTGTGTATGTGTATGTGTCACTGTGTGTGTGTATATGTACATGTGGATCCTAGAACTAGGAACAGAGTAAGAGGAAGAGTTAGGAGTATACCATCGCGTGTCGAGGTGTTGGATGGCTCACTTGATGCCATGGCACGTTCGTCGGTGAAGCTCTGCGCTCGGGCAGCGACGGTCGGTGTAGAGGTTGAAGGCGTAGCTCGACGCAGTAGGTCCCGGCGTCCTTCAGGGCGCCACCGGCTTTGGCCGGGGACGGCGATGAAGGGTGTGGTGGAGCTTCCCGCCGCCGTAGCGCTAACCCACAGATCGGTCTAGGGTTGAGTGTAGGTGGAGTTAGATCTCAGTCAACTTGGTGATCCGAGCCGTGGCCCCACCCCCTCTCTATATAGCGCTGGCGACAGGGGCCCACCAACCATTAGGGTTGGGCGCCCCCGATCAGGGCGCGGATCAAGGCCCAAAGGCCTTTGGGCCTTTTAGGGTTTAGGAGATCAACCTAACAATCTCCCCCTTGATCTCACTCTTTATCTTATTTTCTTTTCCAGTATATCTTTCATCTCATCTTAGATTTATGTACAGAGCTTATCTCATCGTCACGATTCTTTATCGATAGAATCAATAGCCACCGTACACGCCTCTAGTCAGAAACGAATTCTTATATCTTATCGGGCCTTCTAATCCAGGAATCATAGGCTTTCCCTTAAACCCATACCGGCTAAGTGTTCCTTGAACACATTGGGTGGTAGGCCTTTCGTAAGCGGATCCGCAAGCATATTCTTTGATCTCATATGCTCGAGACTGATGGTGTGATCCTGGATTCTATCTTTTATCGAATAAAATCTTACTTGTATCGGCTTGGTAGCCGTACTTCTTTTGTTGTTGTGGGCATAGAATACTGCAGGCTGGTTATCGCAGTACATCTTTAATGGTCTTTCTATGCTATCCACAATTCGTAAATCGGGTACGAATTTCTTTAGCCATTCTACCTGCGTCGAGGCCTCATAACATGCTATGAACTCAGCATACATCGTTGATGATGCTGTAACTGGTTGCTTTGAGCTTCTCCACGAAATAGCTCCTTCAGCAAGCATGAAGATGTAACCTGTCGTGGATTTTCTGTCATCTTCATCTCCAGCATAATCTGCATCTGCATACCCTTTAATCTCTAGGGAATCAGATCTTCTGTAAGTCAGCATGAGACCTTTCGTGCCTTGCACATAACGGAAAGCTTTCTTTACCAGTTTCCAATGTTCTATTCCTGGTTCTTCTTGATATCTGCTTAGCACGTTTGTGACAAAGGCTAAGTCAGGGCGAGTGCACGTCTGTGCATAAGACAAGCTCCCAAGAGCCGAAGAATACGGTACCGCTTTCATCTGTTGTCTTTCGTATTCATTCTGGGGACATTGGAATTTCCCAAATCTATCACCCTTGACTATCGGAGCAGGAGTAGGATTACTTTTCTGCATATTAAATCTCTCTAAAATCTTTTCTAGGTATGTCTTCTGTGACAATCCTAGAACCCCATTTCTTCTGTCTCGATGAATCTCAATTCCTAAAACAAAGGAAGCCTCACCGAGATCTTTCATATCAAAGTTAGAGGACAGGAATTTCTTTGTTTCTAGTAAAAGACTAATATCACTACTTGCCAGTAGGATATCGTCCACATACAGTACAAGGAAAATATATTTCCCTTTCTTAAACTTTGCGAATACGCAATTGTCCTCTATATTCTCTTTAAACCCAAATTTCTTTATCGTTTCGTTAAACTTCAAGTACCATTGTCTTGAAGATTGCCTTAATCCATAAATGGATTTCTTAAGATGACATCCCATGTGTTCTTTTCCTTTCACAGCAAAACCCTTAGGTTGCACCATGTAAATATTTTCATCTAGATCCCCATTTAGGAATGCCGTCTTTACATCCATTTGAAGTAGTTCTAGATCATAATGGGCCACTAGAGCCATTATAATTCTAAAAGAATCTTTACAAGAGACTGGTGAAAACGTCTCATTGTAGTCTATACCTTCCTTCTGAGTGTATCCTTTAGCCACGAGTCTAGCTTTATATCTTTCTATATTCCCTTTGGAGTCACGTTTAGTCTTGTAGACCCATTTACAGCCTACTGTTTTGGCTCCTTCAGGAATTTCTACTAAGTCCCAAACTCCATTGGAACTCATCGATTGCATTTCATCTTCCATGGCCTTAAGCCACTTGGATGAATGCTCACTTCTCATGGCAGCTTCGAATGTGGTGGGATCATCCTCCATCCAAAACTCTTCTATTTCATACACTTCATAGTCATCTGGGATTGCTGTCCTTCTGATTCTTTGAGACCTTCTAAGGGCCTCATTATTTGGTACGTTTTCTATTGGAGGCTGATGCTGCTCCCCCTGATCTGCGGCGATATTATCTATAGGATCCTGAAGGACAGGTTCCATGTTTTCATTCTGTACTGCCACAGGAGGGAACAACTCAGGGACTGACACTGAGGGTGCAGCCACAGTCGGTAGTGAGAAAAATGGCTCTTGGATCATTGGAGTGGGCGCACATACCCGCTTCTCCTCAAGATTAATCTTTCTAACTACCGTGCTCCCCCGAACCATTTCTTCTTCTAGGAAAGCAGCATGTCTTGTTTCCACAAATTTTGTGAATCTGTCTGGACAATAGAAGCGATATCCTTTTGACTTCTCTGTGTAGCCAATAAAATGGCAACTCACTGTCTTAGGATCTAGTTTTCCAATGTTTGGGTTAAATATCTTTGCCTCAGCAGGACTCCCCCACACCTTTAGGTGATTCAGTGAGGGTTTTCTGCCTGTCCACAGTTCATACGGTGTTTTAGGCACCGCCTTACTGGGAACTCTGTTGAGAATATAGATGGCAGCTTTTAAGGCCTCCATCCATAGACTCTCTGGCAGTGTGGAATAGCCTATCATACTTCGTACCATGTCCATCAAGGTACGATTTCTTCTTTCGGCTACTCCATTCTGTTGTGGATCGCCCGGCATTGAGTACTGGGCTACAATTCCTTGTTCCTGTAGAAACCTTGTAAAAGGTCCTGGAACTTGTCCGTATGGGGTATGCCGACCATAGTATTCCCCTCCACGGTCGGATCTTACTATCTTAATCTTTAAATTATGTTGATTTTCTACTTCAGCTTTGAATATTTTAAATTTATCCAACGCTTCTGATTTTTCTTTAATCGGATAGATATATCCATAACGGGAATAATCATCTGTAAAAGTTATGAATGAGTCATAACCATCTATGCTAGTAACTGGGAACGGACCGCAGATATCTGTGTGAATTATCTCTAATTTACCTGCGCTGTGTTCCGCATGTTTTCTGGTTATCTTTATATATTTCGCTTTTATGCATTCAATGCATTTATCTAAGTCTGAGAACTCTAGCGGAGGAAGTATTTCATTCTTAACCAACCTTTCTATTCTCCCCCTCGAAATGTGGCCTAAGCGATAGTGCCACAATTTCGATGACGTACTCTGAGTTCTCTTTCTTTTTCTGTTGGTGGGTATTGATTCTTTTACATTCACATCACAAATAGCATTCACACATTCACGAAGTGATAGTAAATATAAATCATTCTTTAAGTAAGCAATAGAAACAATCAAATCGTTGTAGTCTATTACACACTTGCCGTTTCCAAAACGGCATTCAAATCCATGAATATCAAGTTTAGACACACTAATCAAGTTCCTTTTAACAGAAGGAACATAGTAAACATCTCTAAGCAACAACTCAAATCCTGTGTCAAGCACCAAGAGAAGGTCTCCCACCGCCTCCACTTCGGCTTCCACTCCATTCGCGACTTTAATTCTGCTTTCTCTTCTTTGAGTTGTTCGCGTTTGGATGAATCCCTGTAAATCATTTGCAACATGAATAGTTGCTCCAGAGTCAATCCACCAAGTAGATTTAGCATAATCTATATACAGAGATTCATTTACAAATGAAATAATATTCTCACCATTCTTTTCACACAGCATCTTGTAGTAGTCTGGACAATCTTTCTTGTAGTGTCCCTTCTTCTTGCAGTAGAGACACTGATCCTTGTCCACAGTGCATTGCCCAAGTTTGGGCTGATGCTGCTGGAACTGCTGGGGATTCTGTGGAGGCTTAGACTTGGAGGATTCACCTTTAATGAAGTGACCCTTCTTCTTCTGGTTGTTCACATAGTTTACAGAGCCACCATGTGCAATCTTGAGTCTTTCCTCCTCTTGGGCGAGCATCGCCGTTGTTTTCTCTAAGTCCCATTGCTCAGGACTCAAGTTATAACCGACCACAAAATTCTCAAACTCTGCAGGAAGTGATTTGAAGATCAAATAAACAATATGACCCTCATTGAACTCTAAGTTCATCGGTTTGAGCTTGTTGTTGATGTTTATCAAATTATGGATGAACTCTCTAAGTCCACCCCCTCTGTACTTTACACCAACCAGCTTTTCAAGCAACTGGTGAGCATAAATCTTGGAAGAACCAGTATACTGATTCTTAATCTTCTCTAGATATTCAACAACATTCTTGCAGTCTGTGATTGCCCCCAGAATGGTAGGCTCTACGGTGTTTTCCACCACTGCTACACATTTCTTGTTAGCAGGTTTCCATTTAATCATCACAAGGTCATAACTCTCTTTGGATGCTTTATAAACATCCTGTGCTTGTTGCCAAGCTGTATCTGTCATGTCTTCCCCTCTGACTGGCGCCTGAGGCTCTACAGGCACTGGGTGTGTGAGAATCCAGTCCAATTCTTGCATGGTGAAGAATAGGTTCAGCTTCTTGTGCCATTCATTGTAATTATCTCCCCGGAGAGTCGGGATATCTCTAATGGCAACTCCAGCTGAAAACAATTAGAAACAAGTGAGAACAATTTATGAGAATAAATCTGAATATAACTATATGTTTTATCATCAACTTTGGTCAGAAAATAAAACATATAGTGACCTTTCACATTAAACTTAATCACCTTTGGGCAGAAAAAAGTAATAATGCATGGAATAAACATATCCATGAAATCATAATACTATTATTTTCAACTTTGGTCAGAAAACAATAATATCACAATTATTCTGAAATTTTAATCTATGACTTGAAATATAAATCATCTCTTTGGTTCAAATTTAAATTCCAAGTCAAAAAAATAATTATCTATGCAGCGGAATCTATTAAATTATTCTATTTAGAAGCAAAAAATTCTGTAATCTATTCTCTAAACATTTATCCCTTTGGTTCAAAATGAATAGAGATTCAATTCTGTGCAAATTCAAATTCAAATTCGAATAAATAGCTTCTGAAATGAATAAAACAAATAGAAAAAAAAAATTCTGTTTAGGCCGCCCATACGGCCCAAAACTCGCACGACGCGCGACCCATCTGCACGCCCGCGCGGCCCATCTGCGCTCACGCGGCCCATCTGCGCGTTTTCGCGTTGCGCGGCTCGGCTCGCTCCGCGGCTCGCTTCGCTCGGCTCGCTACGTTTGGCTGGCTCGCGTCGCTCGGCTCGCTCTGTGTTGGCTCGTGGGCCGCAACCTGGGCCTGGGCCGCGAATTCGGCCCAGCGCGCGGCGCGCGACGCTCCGCGTCGATCTCAGCCGTCCGCGCGATCCAACGGCGCGGCGTCGATTTCGCGGGGTATAAAAAAGGAAAGCGACGCGGGGGGAACCCTAACCCTAGCTCATTTGCTTCCTCCTCCCCTCGGTCGCAGCCGAGGTTTCCCCTCCGCGAGCTCCGCCGCGTCGGCGAGCCCCGCGCCGCCGCGCCATGGATGTCGCCATGGCCGGGGCTTTCTTCCTCTTCTTCTCTCCACTTCTTTCCCACTAGTTCCACGGCCAAACAGAGGCAGCAGAGGGTGTTCGCCACCTTGGATCTTCTCGCCGGCGCGTGCGCTCATCGAGGATGAACGCACCGCCGTCGAGCGGTTCCTCGGTGGTGGATCTATGTGCGCTGCGCACACCGGCGTCCCGGTGGCGAGGCGCATCTTCTTCCTTGCGCGTGCGCACTGGCGTCCCGGTGCAAAAAACGCTCGGTAAGTCTCTTTTGTGTGGATCTGTGTATGAGGGTTCTAGATCTGTGTCGTGGGGATGTAGATCTGGTGTTTGGGGAAGTGGATCTGTGGTTTTCGATTGGATTTGGTTCTGGAGTGTTGGATCTAGGGTTTCTGATGTGGATCTAGGGTTAGGGTTTCGGGGTTTGGTTCTGTTCTCTCGATTTCTTGCGAAATCCTTTCTCTCTTTTTTTTTTCTCTAGATCTACACTAGATCTATGCTAATTGTAGGCGACTGATACCAATTGTTAGCTCTGTAAGCGTCTGCGTGTAGATCTAGACTAGGAAATGGATGATCTATGTGTGTGTGTATGTGTATGTGTCACTGTGTGTGTGTATATGTACATGTGGATCCTAGAACTAGGAACAGAGTAAGAGGAAGAGTTAGGAGTATACCATCGCGTGTCGAGGTGTTGGATGGCTCACTTGATGCCATGGCACGTTCGTCGGTGAAGCTCTGCGCTCGGGCAGCGACGGTCGGTGTAGAGGTTGAAGGCGTAGCTCGACGCAGTAGGTCCCGGCGTCCTTCAGGGCGCCACCGGCTTTGGCCGGGGACGGCGATGAAGGGTGTGGTGGAGCTTCCCGCCGCCGTAGCGCTAACCCACAGATCGGTCTAGGGTTGAGTGTAGGTGGAGTTAGATCTCAGTCAACTTGGTGATCCGAGCCGTGGCCCCACCCCCTCTCTATATAGCGCTGGCGACAGGGGCCCACCAACCATTAGGGTTGGGCGCCCCCGATCAGGGCGCGGATCAAGGCCCAAAGGCCTTTGGGCCTTTTAGGGTTTAGGAGATCAACCTAACAGTGGCGGCACGTGACACAACCGATGGTGGCGACGCAGGGCACGGCCGCACGGGCCGTGGCAGCACGCGGCAGGGCCAGCTGGTCGAGGTGCTTCAGTGAGCGTTGCAGAGGTACCGGAGACAATCAACGGCCTGATGCTGTGGTCTGTGGAAAGGGCAAGCAGTACCTCGTCCAATGGCCATGGATGCGCCATCTCTCTTCCCTTCTCATCCCCTCCCATCATCTTCGTGACGAGACAAGGCAAGATTCACTTATGTGATTATTAGTAAAATCTTGTCCCAAAAATAGCTAGCCAAGGTCTGTCTTAATCATCTTGTCCTCTCATTTGAAACGCAGATTAAGGTTCCGCCGTGCATATTTTTCAGCTTCATCAAAATAGTTCAATAATGTAAGGAAGAAATTCGTCAAGTTTCGTATTCTGTTCTTATTTCTCATTTTGGCCCCAAGCTTCAGTATTGTATGTATCTGCAAGATGGCAGATCATTCCAATCTGCAAGATGATGTTGGTTTTTAACAAGGCTGCAGTTTTGTGTCAAATCTTAGTTTGTGAGATGCTTTGTTGAAAACTGAAGATGGTCAGTTGTGCCTTCAGGTCTGGTTTAGCTACTTATTTCCATAGCTACAAATTCCTGCTGGGTCTTGGATACATTGCTTACTATGTATGCTATACGCTTGCAATTTTATTACCTTTGCTAACTCTTACATGATTAACATTGGTACAATTTCTAATTCTAATCTCATTAAATATTGTCTAATCACATACAAATTCAGCCGCGCGTAGGGCGCGCGCAAATCACTAGTAAATAACTATGCATAACGAACTATTTGAAGCGGAGCGAGTAGTATGCAAGCAGAGATATGCAATCATGCATACATATTCCAGTTGACGAGGGCCACCAGCAAACCTCTCTAGTGCCTGCCATGTAGCAGTAGAGAGGTTGCCGTTTTGTCCATTAGCTACTCATGCGACACCAGCACTTCTGACTTTGATAATGAGCTGACCAATAACTCGCACTCAGTCTTATTCAAATTTGAAACACCAAACCCATCCATTTGTTTTGGAAGGAAGAGTCCATAATTAGTATATTTGTGATATCTGGAGAGCTTAGTTGCTAGTTATATATTCCTCTAACAACTTGCATGGTCGACTAATCATGTCTAATTGTGTATCTTTATTTGCTGGCTCTTTCATAGTAAGGTTGGGTTAGTGCAAGACTCTGGCATTGCGATTAGTAAGAGAAGACGAGAGAGACGATGAAGTAAGCCATTGCTATGCACTAAAAGAACAAAATTTGTCTTTGGCCGCTACCCAATTAAGGAAAACAAGCAGCTACACGCGAGGCTCGGATTTGCAGATTTGTTAGGACAGATCAACCACTTTGCATGACCATGGATAGAAACCTTTCGTAGCAATGTAGTACTTCTGTGTAACCAAGAGAAGAATTTGTTTCCCAAGTTACATAGATCATACACATGGAACTCATTTCTATATTTCCATGTGAGCTAGAAATCATTTTGGTGGCTTCATAGAAGGAAGGGTACAAACATTTTGCATAAGTTTCTTTGTCAAATTTTAAGTTCTTGGCTGAAGGCTCATGTGTGTATTGTGGTTTATCTTATACCTTAAATCCTAATATGTTCTCCCTGTACTTTAAATATATCTCAAATTTAAGATAGATTGAATCCCACCGAGTCCTGACATCAAGAGTAAGGACATTTCTTGGCAGGTACACCCACTTCCTCCACCATTGCCTCGAATCTTTTGCGGTATATATAGAAGTGTAAACCATGGCATAAGTGCAAAGCTAGTAGCTACTATCTCTATCCTAAAAAGGTACAATTCTAGGTTTGAACCGAATCAGTTTTTTTACAGTTTAACTAAGTTTATAGAAAATATTATTAACATTCACAACTCTATATGCTACGAAAATATATTGCATGGTAAATCAAATTACAGTTATTTGATGATAAATTATAATTATAATTATTTGGTACTATTCTGTATGATAAATTTCATATGTTCGTCAAATTAAGCTAGAATTGTATTTTTAGCATAGAGGGAGTAGGAACTAAAGCAACGGCCCCCTGCAATCCAATGTGTGTCCGTAGCTATGCCAAACCTTTATTTCTCAGCAATTATATTTCCCCATGCTCCGCTAAATGACGTAACATCTCACCTTACTGATCTCTGTACTAATTGTCTACCGCACGGGCTACAATATAATTGGAACCCCTTAAGTTTGACTCACGCTCAGCCACTGATTTTTCACCGTCTCAAATGTTCTTGGTAGCACTACCAATGGCCTTGAAGCCCTCAGGAAACAATAATATTATTAAAGACATGGTGAATCACCATGACCGTCTCCAGATTCTTATCAATTATTGGCATCGATAAGATGGTTGATACGCGCGCAGTGCGCGTGGATCCGCGGCCTCTCTCGCTGCATGCAGGTTTTCAATTCCACCCTGCCTTTTCTCATCAGCCAAGCATCCAAGCAATGCCCAAGTAAAAGAAAATTAAAGAAGATGTACACTTCGTTTCTCACCACTTACAAGTTACAACCGCCACCAGCTAGGCCTAGTAGGCCACATATTAGTTTAAGAGGAAAATTAAACCAAGCACTTACATGGGCTAAACTTTTTTTGACAGTAACCATGCATCTATCATTGTCTATAGGTATCCAATTCATCAGTCTTATTTTTTTTTTATTTCAGTAATCATCATGGCATATAGATACCCCTGCTTAAATAGAAGCGATTGATTGACCCTCAAAAGGAAAATAAAAGCGATTGTCTATAAGATGTTCAGGTGATATTTAATTTGAATCAGAACAAATTTTTAATTTGTTAATCAGCTTCAATTTACTAGACAACCACAAGCCAGAGTCCGAATTGGATTGTTGTGCTCTCAGATTAAAACGATTGTCTGATAAACTAAGCTTTAGAGTCTGTCGACCATAGCCCATATGCTGAAAACACGCAGTGGCATACACGTTGGGGCTTGGATGGCTACGACGCATCTGCTGACGCACAATGCCCAATAATACCCATTATAAAAACAAAACAAAAAAAAAAAGGAAATCGATGAAGTGTGCACATCATGCAAATGGTCATTCCAATGACTCATGTAACCTAGCAGTAACATGTATGTGTAGCACTACACCGACATGTATTTGATGCTCTACTAGTCTACTAGAGTAGGACTTTTTTTTCTCCCTATCAAATATTTATCGCTGTTGGTTTTTTCTCACACTATTTGATAGTTCAGCTTATTAAAAAAATGTTATTAATATAGAAAGAGACAATTCATACATAAAATGCTTTTGACCATAAAGAAATTCACAAATTAGATAAATAGTATTTACATAAAGAGAAATGGCCAAATGTCGCGACCAAAAGCCATTAGCATCGAATTCGAACCGCCCAACAACGCACCGACTGACCCATCACATCACAACACGATGCTCGATCCTCCTCTATAAATACCGAGGCAGTGATCGACGAGCTGATGCAAGAAGCCTTTGATCAGTGTGATCACAGTCCACACAAGACTTGATTCATCTTTCAACAACAGACGAGACGACGTCCGCTCACACACAGACATAGCGTCCATCTGAGCCTCCCCAAGCGCTGCTATTTTTGTCCACGAATATCAGGTGAGAGACTGTGAGAGAGAACGGAACGGGACTTACAGTCCATCCAGGCATCCATTGCTCGGACAGTCACACACGTGCACCTGGTTATTTTTACACTGCCCCTCTCTCGTGCTCACGCTTGACGCTTGTGCTAGCTTTATTCTTTATAATTCCTTGCTCTCGCCGAGAATCTTGGCCGGCCGGCCGGCAGGCAGGCCTTTGCTGCCGTGCTCTTGGGCTCGCCTCGATCACGCTTGACCGTACCATTGGCAGGGAGGGAGGAACTTAACGCCGGAGGGATAGACGACGACGATAGATGGCCGGCGGCGGGGAGTCGACGGCGGCGGCGCTGTGCGCGCCCATGAAGGCGACGTCGGAGGGGGCGTGGCAAGGTGACAGCCCGCTGCGCTTCTCGCTGCCGCTCATCATCCTTCAGGTCTGCCTCGTCCTCGTCCTCACCCGCGGCCTCGCCTTCGCGCTCCGCCCGCTCCGCCAACCCCGCGTCATCGCCGAGATCATCGTAAGCTACCTGTTCTTCTCTTCCTGACATCAAAATTTATTATTACACGTTTCGTTCGACCAAAAATATATAATTGCTAGCTCACTTTTGATTTTTTTGATAAGATCAACAGACAACAGCCCGTCTCCATTGCCTTCCACATGCATGCATAGTAGCATTGCTCATCATGATGTCAACTGAAGTTTCAAATATAAAAAAATCAAGTTAGTGTAGACCAGAAAAAAAAGAAGGCAAAAATTGTTTGTTAGATAGTGGATCAGTAGTAGTGTTTATAGTCTGTTAAGGGTGTCACTGAATTTCCTTGTTTCAACTGTGTAGGACGGTAGTAGTAGCCGGTAGGAGTATGATAGATGTAGTTGTATGTATAGTGACTGATGAACTAGTCAATCCACCTATATTCCCTTTAAAAAAAATTAGTATTACATTTAGAAAAATGGTCAAACTTTGGGCCCCATGATAACTCCGAGTTTCTAGGAAATATATATAGCTCAGTTTAGGCATATTCTACTTTTACCTTTACCTACTTTTGGAACCGTAATACCCTTAATTACTTCTTACATGATTGTCTCTCGGTCACCCAAATCCATGCCCAGTTTTGAGAAAATAAATTTCGGTACATTTTTTTTACAAATTAATTAAAGACAGTACCACTTTTGTGAACTTTTTTCAGACAAAATCCTGTCGGGAATCGAAGCTACTAGTTCAGCTTATATCTTTTCTTTCCGGCGTTGAAGGTTCAGCAATCAGCATATATGAACCTGCTCTAAAACACTACCCTAATCAAATGATTAAAATCATAACTTACATGTGCACACTGAAAATACCCCCAAAAAATAGATTCAAAGGCAAATGCTTTTTCTTCCGGAACAGTGGCATCACCTCACGCCACTGAAGCACTTATTGCACACGTGTTGAACCCAGGTTCGTCCACCACATGGGCCATGAGTACGAGCAGCAAAGGCGCACAACACTTCGTCAACAGAAAAATGTTGCAAGCACTGACCAACGTGCAAAAATAATGCAAGGGCTGATTTTTGCTTGGGTGATGCGCGCACATTCACCGGTTATTCCAGGGACATGTCCATGCCTCTCAATTGGAATGCTTTTCGCAGTTTTGACTTCAGATCAACCCATACCTATCAAGATGTGTGTGCATTTAGTGTTGTTTAGTTTCTAACAAGACAAACTGGGAAAGGAAGAAGTGTATAGTTGTTTGGTAACGTCAAGACAATGACCTGAGTACCTGACCTTTGGGAGACAGCATTATCCTGGTTACATCACACGAACTGAACCAACAGTTGGCACTTTGCTCATATGTTTTACTGCTCAATTTCAAGTGTGATATCAAGCAAATCACAGCATGATCACTCACGCAGCTGCAACAATGGATGGATGTCAACAATGCAGGGCGGCATCCTGCTGGGCCCGTCGGCGCTTGGCCGGAGCAAGGTGTTCCTGAACCACGTCTTCCCGCCGGAGAGCCTCACCGTGCTCGACACGTTCGCCAACATCGGCCTCCTCTTCTTCCTCTTCCTCGTCGGCCTCGAGCTCGACCCGGCGTCGCTCCGCCGCACGGGTCGCCGTGCGTTCGCCATTGCCGTGGCCGGAATCTCCCTCCCCTTCGCGCTCGGCGTCGGCTCCTCCCTGGCGCTTCGCGCCGCCATCGCCCCCGACGCCCCGCGGGGCCCACTTGTCGTCTTCATGGGCGTCGCCCTCTCCATCACCGCGTTCCCCGTGCTCGCACGCATCCTCGCCGAGCTCAAGCTCCTCACCACCGACCTCGGCCGCATGGCCATGTCCGCCGCCGCCGTCAACGACGTCGCCGCGTGGATCCTGCTCGCCCTCGCCATCGCGCTGTCGGGCTCCGGATCACCCTTCGTGTCCGTCTACGTCCTCCTCTCCGGCGTCGGCTTCGTCCTCGCCGCCGTCTTCCTCGTGCGTCCGGCGCTCGTCTACATGGCGCGGAGGTCACCGGCCGGCGAGCCCATCAAGGAGTCGTTCGTCTGCTCGACGGTGGCCATCGTCCTCGCTGCCGGCTTCGCCACCGACGCCATCGGCATCCACGCGCTGTTCGGCGCGTTCGTGATCGGCGTCCTCATCCCCAAGGACGGCGGCGCATACGCCGGCGCGCTGACGGAGAAGATGGAGGACCTCGTGTCGTCGCTCTTCCTGCCCCTCTACTTCGTGTCGAGCGGCCTCAAGACGAACGTGGCCACCATCTCGGGGGCGAAATCATGGGGCTTCCTCGTGCTCGTGATCACCACGGCCTGCGCCGGCAAGATCGGTGGCACGGTGGCCGCGTCGCTGGCGATGCGCGTTCCGGCGAGGGAGGCGGTCGCGCTTGGGCTCCTGATGAACACCAAGGGCCTCGTGGAGCTCATCGTCCTCAACATCGGCCGTGACCGCAAGGTGCTCAACGAGGAAGCCTTCGCCATCCTCGTGCTCATGGCGCTCACCACGACGTTCATGACGACACCTGCCGTGACGGCGGTGTACAAGCCGGCGCGGCGCGGCGCGTCGTACAAGCACCGCACCGTGGAGCGCGGCGACGCAGACAGCGAGCTGCGTGTGCTCGCGTGCTTCCACGCCAGCCGTGGCATCCCGACGCTCATCAACCTGGTGGAGGCTTCGCGTGGCACGAGACGGAGCAAGCTGACCATGTACGCCATGCACCTGGTGGAGCTCTCGGAGAGGTCGTCGGCGATCTCCATGGTGCAGCGCGCGCGCCACAACGGCCTGCCATTCTCGTCAAGCCGGCGAGGTGGTGGTGCCGGCGGCGAGGTGGTGGTGGCGTTCGAGGCGTTCCGGCGGCTGAGCGCGGTGGCGGTGAAGCCGATGACGGCGATCTCGGACCTGAGCACGATCCACGAGGACATCGTGGCGTCGGCGGAGAACAAGCGGGCGGCGCTGGTGGTGCTCCCGTTCCACAAGATGCTCTGCCACGACGGCGCCATGGAGCTCGCCGTGGACGGCGCGTTCCGGCAGGTGAACGCGCGGGTGCTCGCCAGCGCGCCGTGCTCGGTGGCCGTCCTCGTCGACCGCGTCCTCGGCGGCGCCGCCCAGGTGTCCGCGCCCGACGTCTCCTACGCCGTGCTCGTCCTCTTCTTCGGCGGGCCAGACGACCGCGAGGCGCTCGCCTACGCCGCACGCATGGCCGAACACCCCGGCATCGAGGTCACCGTCGCCCGCTTCACGGCGGCGGCGGCGAAGCACAACGCCGGCAAGGACGAGGAGGCGCTGCAGAGATACGTGACACGGGCGCTCAAGTCAGGGGATGGGTCGGTGAAGTATGAGGAGGTGGCGGCGGCGGAGAGGGAGGAGGTGACGGCGGCAATCAAGGCGCTCGGGAGGGGGAAGAATTTGGTGGTGGCGGGGAGGTCGCCGGCGATGGCGGAGGCGCTGGTGGAGAGGAGTGACTGCGCGGAGCTGGGACCCGTGGGGAGCTACCTGGCGACGCCGGAGTTCTCGACGACGGCGTCCGTGCTGGTGGTGCAGCGGTATAACCCGCGGAGTAGTAGCTCGACGGCGGCGGGGGACGGGGATGTGGAGGAGGCCGTCGTGCCGTTCCCGTCGTCGTCGTCGTCCCGGCCGGCGGCGGCGGAGTCCTCAGAGTCGCAGGACAGCACGTGAGAACGAGATGAGACGCGTGTGGTGTGCAGTGGAGGAGACGATCGACGAAGGTACGGTACGTGCAGAGGGGTGTTAGGGTTTAGGCCGCCATGGCTAGCAGTTGGTGGTGATGTACATACGTGTGTTCCGAATAAAAAGGGGTGTATGTAGGGGCATAGCGTACACAGATAACTACTATAGATATATGTCCATGATGATGATGATTTGTTGAGGTTAGGGCAATTAGTCCAAGGGGATAAGCTAAATAAGGTGGCATCTCAACCAGGTAGTTTGGTTGATATGAAATCAAAGGTGGTGTTGGGTGTTATCACTGAACAGTGAGTTATTCAAATCCGTGATCATCCAGAGACTCGGATTCAGTCATGTTCAGCAGCACATTCAGGTGGCCCGTGATTTTTTTTTTTTTGTCGAATCCCATGATTCAGATTCAATCGTGTTACGTCAGCGCGCATTTGTTGCTGAGGCCCTGTGATGTTGAACAGTCTTGTACCTTGGTTCAGCTATTCACCAACCTCAACATGTACCTGCAACCATGGCAGGGTGCTGCAGCTTCGTGCAATCTGATCGACAAGCACTATCCGATCCATCAATGTGTCTGGCCATTCTGGCGCCCTAAGCTAGGTAATTGGTATATTGTGATTGATCAACAGTAAGTATCCTCGACATGAGTTAATTTGAAGGTGGAGTGCAGCTCTCCCGGCGTGACGTACGTCTTCGTGGTGCTCACCGACCGACCGGCTCCATGTTAACCGGGGGCACGCATGTATCTGTCTCCGCCGCGGGAGCATCGATCGAGCGCAAGTGATTAGAGGTTACCTTGGAATTGTAGGTGCTCCTCACTGAAACCTTGATCGAACATGTGTGGCCGGCGTAGAGAAGGGATTAGAAGCACGTCAAAAAAAAAAATCCAGTTGTCGCCTCGCCATCCTGGTGGATCCGACTATGACGATCCAGTCGGTTAGTTGCAGCAGACTCGAGCTGCGGCATGGATGCCAACGCCCAACGGGGCGATGTGCGATCGCATGGTGCGTGCCGTTACCGTTCTGGAAAATATCGCAAGCAAACATCTGTCAATGGCAAACCAGCTTTCCTTAACAGACTCGGCCCAGAACTGATCGAATTCAGCAGTGGATTAAGATTGACGCGACCACGCAGGCATTCATCGTCACGTACGTCAGTATATATATCAAGACACCCCTTTCCACATTCCCATCCAATCATCCTCCCCTCTCAAACAATAATTCTCGTCGATCTCGCCTCTGTCGCCAAGAAGCATCGATCGATGGCTTCCCCTGCCGAGGAGACCGTCGTCTTCAGCACCAGCGACGACGCGTCGATCGCCCTCCTGCGCCGCCTCCGCGCCGGCGCCGCCGTCCACTTCGTCCACCACGTCGACGTCTGCTCCGCCGCGCCCGAGGATCTCGTCGCCGACCTGCAGCCGGTCCCGGGCACCGATCTCGCCGAGGACGGATACAACAGCATCTGGTATTTCTACTGCCCGAAGCGGTTCAAGAACGCGCAAGGAAAGCCCAGCGGCCACAGGCAGCGCGCCATCGCCGGCGGCGACACGTGCTGGCACTCGGAGACCGCCCCGAAGCCCGTCAAGGGTCTGGAGGGCGCCACGTTCTGCAACCTCTCCTTCGGCCGCAAGGAGGGCTCCGGCCGATCTTTCAACCGGATGGGATGGTGCATGACTGAGTACGACGACAAGAACGATCACGTGCTCTGCAAGGTTCACCGATCGTCTTCTTCCCTCGCCAAAGAAAAGTCCAAGAACTCGTCTGCAGGTTGCAAGAGGAAGGCCACGGTCGAACACCCCCAGGCTCCGCCGACCAAGATGAGTCTCTGCGCCTCCGTCGATGATCATCAGGTGCAGCCGCCTTTGCTTACTGGCCAGCAGATGACGGTGCCAGAGTGCGAAGATATAGATTACGAGTCCCTGTATGCGGTAATTGTCGATTACGAGTCGGTGTTCCCGATCGAGGAGTTTCAGCATACGGAGATTCCGCTCGAGAACCAGCAGCTTGAGCAGAACATCTTGCTCCCAAGCGAGGACCAGCAGCAGCTTCAGCAGAACATCGTGCTCCCAGGCGAGGAGCAGCAGCAGCAGAACATCTTGTTTCCAGCCGAGGAGGAGCAGTTTGAGGAGAACACATTGTTCAGCATGGAGGAGTTGTTGCGCAGCCCGGGATACGGCGCCTGCTTGCCGGACCACATATACACCGTGGACGATCTCTTCAACGGTTGCAGTGGATGCTGCGACACGCCGAAAGCAATGGGACCACCCGACCCTGTCTTTTTCGATGGCCTCGCCGCCTTCTGAAGCGTAGCAATGGCTAGACTAGCTGATGCATATTTGTAGCCGCAAGCAAGTTTTTAGTTCGCAAGTGCAGCTTAGCAAGCTCAAAGGCACCATCGGTGATAGGTGCAATGTAAATGTAAAACAAACTCCAAGTTGCTACAATCGGGGAGGAGCGCCCGTAGTCATTGCCCCGGGGATGTAGGCGCCGAACCTCGTCAACAAATGCCATGTCTTGGTATCTTCTGTTATGCATATCTTTGAGCTCTGTGTTTATGTGGGCCGCCTCGTGTCATGGTTCGAGGCTCTACCTATGCAGTATGATCACTTTTCCAGGTGGAACTAGCTGATGCTGATGCATGTTTTGATTAGCTGCACGTGAGTATCGTAGCTTAGTTTTCTGATGTTGTGAATCAGAGGATGCATAGATGCCAGTTTTACTTTAATGCTACAGTTGGTTTGGTGCATTAGTAAGAGCTCCTTTTCTCTTAATTATTCACCAGCGCATCTGATCAATCACCTGAAGATGCATGTTCAGAGTGCCTTTGTCAGGGCAGCTCGTTCTGGTTCATGGCAAATCATGCAGCAACTGCAAGTTCAGCATCTCCTGTTTATCAGATGATACCCGTCTCTTCTGATTCAAAAGTAGCGTAGCTTAGTTTTCTGTGATTTACCACCGTAGGGCGTAGGATGAGGTGGTTCTCTGAATGTGAACTTTGACAACAATGGTGTCGTACGAATAAACATGTTATATTTGCCTATGTTTTTTTTCTTGGCATTCATCGTCAGATTGACAAACAAGTGATTTCTTCACATTATTCAGAATGAGCCTTCATCATCCGATGATTTCTATCAGTGCAGTGCTTCGACGGTCAGAGTTATTCAGATTCAGGCTGACGACAACGCCTGGCGTGGCGGTGTCCGGTGTGTGACTGCAATGCCATTGTAGTTGTGAGTGAGATTTGTTGTGGCCTGTCAAGACACATAGACATCGTAACAACACTTGGACAGCAGCAATCTCTGTTTTGTAAGACCAGCACGGAGTATGTCTGAAATCTTCATGATTTATATTACAAGACATCGCTCTGCCCACTTCAAATGATACGGCCCAATAATGAGCTAACCCGACCGGTGGTGACGCCGGGCCACTCTGCCCACGGGCCTCCATCAAGGCTGGGGCGTGACATGCTGCTGCCGTGTTGGCGGCCTGAATTAGCAACAGCTGAGCGTGCTCAAAAAAAAAAAAAAAGTCACGGCAGCAGCCTCTGGCTCAGTGTCAGTGTGTCACAGCGTTCGTTTCGTCGTCTCCCCGCCCGGCCGCCTTGACTGCGCCCGGAACAAAAAAAAAATACTTTTTTTACTTCCTATTCATTCCGCTCATAGAACATACATCTCAAAAATTTCTTTTTCATCTTTCCTATTCATCCTCCTCACATAACACGCATCCTAAAAAAAATTACTTTTTCCACCCCTCAACTAAGGGCGTGTTTAGTTGATGGGAGAAAAAGTACTTTTTTTTTCTAGAATGCGTGTTCTGTGAGAGGGATAAATAGAAAAGGTGAAAAAGATTTTTTTAGGATTCGTGTTATGTGAGGGCGATGAATAGAAAGTAAAAAATATTTTTGGCAACTAAACACGGCCTAAACGCCCCAAATCTGGTCCCTGAAATCCACACACGCAGGCAGCACCAGCTGGCAGCAGGTGGGGCCTCCCAAGGTCTGCTCTGTGGTTCTTCCAGTGCAGCGCCATGTGTTCAGATTCAGAAAAAAAGTATTTCTTTAATAAGTTTTTTCTATTCATCTCAATTACAAAACACGCTTCCTAATGTACTATTTATGTAAAAAATGTACTTTTTATTTCCAATCTAAACAGAGCCCTAAAGAGTCGCCGCCAGAGCTGAGCCGGCGGCGAGCCCTGATTACCCACGCGTGTGTTTACCTCAAAAAAAAACTTTTTTTTTCTTCTTATACAATCCTCTCAGAACATGTAAAGTAGAAAAATTTATTTTTTACCTTTTCTATTCATCTCTCTCGTACAACGCGCTTCTAAAAAAATCTTTTTTTCCTTAAAATCTGTACACAGCATTCTTGTCTGCACCAACAGGCAGTCAGCACTAGCTGACAGGTGGGCCAGCCAGTTCCTTGGGCCACTGCTATGCCACACTTGTACTTGTACGCTACCGTCTTTCACTGCCAGCCTTGACCAATTCCTATCAGCCTATAAGCACACAGATGAGACGATGACGAACAACAGCCACAACCGTAACAGTAAGCGCCGCCTCAGCTCGGTGTCAGCTGCTCAGCCAGTGTTTAGAAGCAAATGCGAATGGTTTGCAGCTGTAATTCGCTTGGCTCAGAAGAAAGGGCCAGTAGAAAGGGCGTTCTTGCGGCACTTGTGTGTTCCACCAACAGCCTTCCCATTTCTTGCTTGTACAAAGCAGCAACGGCAGCTTTGGTTACAGGTTACATCTGTAATTAGGCAGCAGTTCACCCAAAAGTAAGCCGCAAGCAGAAGCAGACCCATGCTAATTTGCTCTCGCAAAAGCGAGGCGCTACAGTAATTTCCCAGCATCCATCATTTCAAACCGGCTACCTTTTCGTTCCACTGCTTCGCTTTCGGATTTGAATTTCGTCTCTGTTTGGCTCTCCAAACCTGACTACTTTAGCAACCAGCTTCTAGAGTCCAGACCCCAGAGCACAAGTTCAGTCGTCACTCGCTGGTCGCTGCCTTTTTTTTTCCTCCTCACCGTTTTAAAAACCTAACGGCACAGCACCTGCCGTCCCAATCCCTGCTTATATCTGCAACGACTGCCGATTTTATGAACAATTGACACCCAGCAAAAGAAGATGCCAAAGTGTCAACATCCTGGTTCTTCTGGACCCATGGTACCTCATTCCAGGATCAAACCATCGTGCAATTCATAATGGCACCGGATTAAGCATATCAGAATGATGGGGAAACCATGCAAATACTAGCCCCATGCAGGCGCATCAGCTATGCTCGATGTCACATCCCGTCATGGCTTACACAAAGCGCGCGCACACATAGCCAGTCACAGCAACATGGAGGAGGGGGCGTTGCAGCGACGGCTTCGCATTTTATAATTCCACAGATCCAGCTCTGATTAACCCAGCCTCTGTTCTTTAATCCGAGGTATGGACCAGGGCAATCATGGTGATCATCGGCTGTGATCATGACTGAAACTGAACCCCACTGACGATGGAATACTAGTAACAGCATGCAAATCTAATGGCCACCACTAGATGCACGGTTAAATTAGATTAAATGGCATGATTCAAGAATCTGTACCGTGATATTGGTGGTTTGTGGGGGCTCATCCATAAGCTGCCAATTTCCCGGTACAGAAATACAGTACCACTGTATAAGCCATAAAGCAGGCTTAAGATGGCACTTGGAAATCTTCAGACATGTACTGAGGGTAGCCATCATACCGACGATAGCAGGGGATCGGACGGAGGGGAGCAGGCAAGATGTACTACTTCCTCTTCATTTCTCAGCTGACAAGTGGCTGAAAAAATTGTCATTTGGAGTTGCACATTGTCACTTGACAAGTGTCGGCTAATATACTTAGTTCATTTCGTCTGCAATTGACAAAACTGTCAGTATTTTTTTTTGTTAGATCAATGATTCAAACAACAAATTCAAGCTCAAAGCTTTTTTGCACGTTGGAGACCAGATTAGTTCCCAATCTGTCACGAAATTCACTTTGTTCGTGGAAGGGAGAAGCTGACATGAGAAAGCAAAAAAAGGCCATCATGGAAAGGGGCATGGTGAAAGTTTGGAGAGGTGAGAAAGCAGAAGCGTTGGCCATCGGCATTGCAAATCCTTTCACTTGCTTATCCTTCTTTGCTCAGCCTTCCTGCTGCTGGCCGCTGTCTTTTGACCGCGACACGCACTTGAAATAAAGCTGGACACGAAGCGTGGCTCGCCTCAGCACACCTGCTTCAAAAATCAAAATGACCTGACCTAAGGCTTGGACTGTTTCTTGCTCCTTGGAAAGAGGACATCATTCTCCTCTCATCCTGCTTGCATGATTGAAGAATCTACTAGTCTAATGGCGGCCTCAAAGATTTCACATTTCGTTAATGGGTGAAATCGGTGTGATTTTGCTTTTGGTGCCACCCACACGAGATGCCTCGTACGGACATGGGATGGGCCACCACAAGAACAGCCATCATAACACACCTCTGACTCTGAGACAAACACTGAATGTTTGATGCACAAATTTAAGAAATGGGCAGAAGGAATCAAGAAACAGAACACATACAGAGAAAGTTATTTGATCAAATAACACAATTCATTGACAGGAGAAATATATTTTAGACAGAGATCGAGCGGCGACGAAAAATGATGGAAAACAAAAAAAAAACATGATCGACCCCCTTAATTAACACTCTTTATCCTCTCTAATTAGGCACTACTACTGCTAAGCAATAGTAGCAAAGCACTCCATCGAATAGAAGTTAACTAACATGCAGCAGCTAATTCTTGTCTAAGTAAGCTTCTTCCTCTCTGGTAATTTCACACGCCAACCAGCCAACCAACCTAGCGAAGCAAAGAATGCTTCAAGAGCTCGATCCCGCTCCGCCGCGCGCTACCAGAAGCACACGGACGCGGGCGCCGCCCGTGCCTTGCCGCCGGCGGAGAGGCGGCCGTAGCGGAAGTTGCGGGTCCGGCGGCGCGTGGCCCAGCCGAAGCAGAGGCGGAGGCGCGCGCGGAGGCGGCGGAGCCCCGTGGCCGCGGCGCGGCGCAGGCGCCTGAGCCCCGCCCAGACGACCCGCCTGGCACGCGCCCGCGGCGAGCGCGGGGCGTCGGCGTCGCGGGAGAAGTGGTAGCTCCGGAGGAAGAGCTGGCGCCGCTCCACCTGCCGCTCCCACCTCGCCATGTACTCGAGGTACGGCCATGGCGCCACGCCCGCCGTCCTCCTCGCCGGAACAGACGCCACGCGCACGGACATGGCTGGCGGTGCTGCCGTGCTGGCACGCCCGGCTCCTCCTCGGCTGCTGCTCTCCCCTCCGCTTGGACTCGGCTCTGCTCTGCCTCAGCCGTGCAAGAAAAGAAAGAAGAAGCGAAGTGCGGCGTGGCGAGAAGATGTGCGATGCGATGTGCGGAGTGGGGAACGTGGAGGAGGCGGAGAATTAATAGGGGTGGCGCGGCGGCGGCGAGGAGACGAGGAGTTTGGCTGCGGTCGCGTGGGGGAGGGAGGAGAGGAAGGCGAAGAGAGGGAAGCAAGGGGAGATGGTTGGAGTGGGAGGGGAGGGTGGGCGGCTTTATGCTTCCTTGGACGTGTTGCTTGCATTGCATTGTAAACGGGGCCTTTTTTTGGTAGTTTTTTAAGGTCGTTTTTGGCGGTTTTTCATCAGATGAGTTGAAAATGAGTTTTTTTTTTCATGGACAATCATGCGGTTTCTGATTGATCCGAAAGTGACGCACGGTCTTTTGTAACATGATTACGATTTGCATTTTTCCTGTGTAGAAATTGTTCTGGTCGTATTCGTGCAATTGGTATTTTTCAAAAGACAAAACATGAGTTGTTTGTGATTTGCATCGTAAACGTAGAACGCCTACTGCATCCTAGTACACGCCATGATAAGCTTACTGTAAAAAAACATACATGTAAATGAAAAATACAGTTTTGACCGTAAAATCCAATTCTGCAGTCAAGTACTACTCATAAAATCAAGACGAAGAGTGGCTTGTTTTTTTCTCCAATCAGGTAGATCAAGGACGCATCGCATGTATGGGTAGCTCAAGAAGTGTGAAGGGGTTCGTGAAACTCGTTGAAGGCATGATGGAGTTAACAGCGCGCGGGAGTACCACGTTCGGGGGTGGGTCCACCAACCACGACTGACAGTATGGGTACGACTTTTCTTAACCCCCACAGTTATTATTTTCCAGAATCCTTTGTGCGCGTGTATGCAAGGAAACCGTACGGAGGCCGAAAGAACCGTTGGATGGGACAGGGTTTGACCCCCCCTCAGATCTCACATGATCATGACATGAATAATATGCCAGGCTGCTCCTGCGCCCGCTCGCCACCCCCCACTGTCCTCTTGCGGATTCTCCAAAATCCGCATGCGTGACACGCTGAGGTTCTGACAGTCTCAAACTCCCTTTTCTTTTCTTTACTCGGCAGGGATCGTCAGGTAGTGTGGGAGATATGATATTTTCTTGCAAAGGAGGTAAATACCACCTTGCTAACATTTTTCATATTCTGTTGTTGTAAAACAAACGCATGCCATCGGATTTGTATCAGTAAGTGACGACTGGAATAGTATATCAATAAAACCTCTTCCACTCGTGTATATATGGATCGTCTTTCTGCGTTCTAAATGGTTGGAACAAACTTATGAGAAATCGTATCGTATGGTTTGGTTTTTTTTTTCTGGTGTGTATATTTTTGTGGGCCTATATAAATATGAAAGCCGTCATTCATGTTTTGTAGTGGTACGGCTGCTGCAGCTCTTGAGGGTACTGTACATTCCTGGTCCTGGTCTTTATATGCAGCAGCAAGCATATCGATCATCAGGGAGGGATGAGGGACCAAATGGAATGTGGCTTTGGCAATCGGATGCCGGCCCAGACGCCAAATTCTCGCCGGACGGGCGGCCGTATACTATGCTTGTTCTTGGACGGGAAGCTTTCTGGCTGACCGTACGGGTGTGGCGACAGGTGCAATGCAATGCAGGAGCGAGACGCCATGCATCTCGGCGCCGCCAATCCGCTGCGTTAATCTCCCGCGGCGGCGCACGCGCCAACGCTGATGGAATGGAATGGATGCGTAGGCGTTCGTGTCCGTGTCCGCGCCGAATTTCCCAAGGCCACGCCAGGTCGCTTGCGTACGTTGAGCTCGCGCACGACCCACGACGTACGTGGCTAAGCAAATGCAATCAGAGGGTCCCTTTGACCTCAAGCTGCTGCAGTAATTGAGCTGCGGCTGGGATCGCTCGCGTGCGTGGATGGCGATCCTGCATGGAAGCATGCAGCGCAGCAGCCATCATGTCCTTTCCTTGCTCTTTTGTTTTGGCTCATCTACGAGTGATTATTAAACGGACCGGAGCGGAGCAGCAGCCTGCAACAGTAGAGAATTGTTGTGGTGGATTATTGGATACGCGATACGCTCAAGGAATGAACGAATGATTAGCCTATGATGGGGAGTCTCAGATGACATGGCGACTGATCTTGCTACAATGCTACCTCAACGGACGTGTCACCGGTTGCGGCATTACCACACTCCAACGTTTATTATTATTTAAAAACACACACACACACACACACATACACACAAGCGCCCAATCGTTGCGTACGGCAAAGTTACCGCTGCTATAACCTAATCCAGCGTTGGATCATGTTGCTTATAGACACTGATCGGCGATATTCAACTGCCACCCGCATGCAAGTAATTACATAGCGTCAAACCATGCAAATTTTAAAAAAATCGCCATTGTGACTGGCCAATTTTTTTTATTATTATGCTGGAGTAGTAGTCACAGATCAATTTCCCAAGCAAGTAAAGCCCGTTAATTAGAACCTGCAAACACATTCCAGGAAGGAAAGCTGAATGAACGAACAATCAAAAAACAAAGTTTTACCAATTTATTTGTTTTTTTAAATATGCCAATTTATTTGTCAACGAGTGGTATCAGAATCAAACGTACGTACGTTACGTACGTGCCTGTGCTGCTTCTGCTACTGGTAACTGAATGAACTACCAAAAAAACAAAGCTGATTTTTTTTTGTCAATGCGTGGTATCAGAATGAAACGATACGAACGTACGTGTGCTACTTGGCAGCTGAATTTCTCGTGGCCTGATTACTGTAATCTGCATTAGGTAGCAGAGAGTAGTTAAACTATGGGTGTGGTCTAATACTACTTTACTAAACGGGTGGATGCGTGTGCGTGCTTGTGTGTGAGTAACGTCAAGTACGTGTTCCCCAGAAATTCCATATAGATTCCACATGTCTTGCACACAACGGCAGGATCATCCAGGTCAACGCCACCCTCCCGTGTGCCACTGATTCTCACTTACTGCTGGCTTTGTTCTCACTCCTTCGTCGTCTACCACGCAAGCAGACGTGTGTTGGACTCTGAAATTTTTGCCTTGGGCGTTGACATGAACGACCACGATGATGCATGCAGCTAGTAGTACATGACTGACGGTCGTATCGGGTGGTTACAACCAGTCATGCCTGCGTCGTCTGTTCGAGAACAGCAACACGCCATTTAGGTCGTTCGTGTGGACGGCGAGAGCGTTGCATTTGCGTACGAGTGGGCAGGGCCTCATCGCACGGAGCATCGACCGCTCATGGCCATTGGCTGCGTGAACGGAACCGTCCGTGACGACGAGATGCTTGCGGCCGTGTGGGAGTGGTTGCCGGCTATCATTTTTCTGGTTCTGGCTTCTGCCTCTGCTGACTGCGGCGAGCGCGACGTGTCGAGACCATCTGCTGGCCTGCTCGCTCACTCGCTCGTCGTAACTGCATGGACCTTTCCTTCTTCCCTGCACAATTCGGGTAATGAGACATGAGAACGGGAGGAGGACCGGCCAGGTCAGGTCAGCGGTCAGCCGCATGTTAATCCTGCGGTTTTGACATGGCACACCCACACCCACGGTGATGCATGCCAAATCGATGGATCCATGGGATGAGTAGTCATTTTGTTTGTTTGTTTACTGCAGACCTCTGATTCTGAATACATGTATGTTGACCCTGACGGAATGGTAGCTCCAGCTGGTCGGTCTCTTCTTCTCTTGCTGCTGCCAAAACCAGACGAGGAGGAAGAGTTTGGTATCGTTCGCCACCAACTCCATCGACCACCAGAAGACCTCGTCAAACCCCCACGGATCCGATCACGCAACGCACGCGGCGCATCATCACGCTTGCTGCGGTAAGCAACGCACCAGCCCGGCCGTACTAAAGAAACAGCGCAGGCAACAAGACGACACCGCCACCTTGCAAGAAGAAGAAGAAGAATCCATTCTTCAGCGCCTGCGTCTGCGTGCGTGCATGCTCAAGCTAAGGGTTCAGCAGGTCAGGCTCAGGCCTCCTTGGTTGCGGCTTTATTTGCCCCAGCAACCAACCATCAACTACCTTGTTGAATTCTTCTCATGGTTTTAACTTGCCTTCTCAAACGAGTCGTGGCGTACGCCATGATGCCATTGACTGACCTGACCCCCGCCGAGCCTTTGCACGGTCGTTCGTGATCGGGAGGACGAGCTGCCGGAACAACCCGTGTAACCTTTTTTTTTTTTTACGACAGTCTCCCGGTATCTACTTTTGACGAGACAATCTCTGATCTTTTTTTTTTTTGAGGGCAAAGGATGCAGGGAGACTTTTGGTTGTTCACATAAAATAAAACAAGAAGCACAGCACAAGATTGCTGAACAAAAGGGCATATACTATGCCCTTAGGCCATTCCCAACCCAAGACACCAGTTATAGTGTCCATAAGATCCACATCAGCAAGAAACTAGCAATAGACACTACCCTTTCGATGCAAACACCACTAACCAATACTTAAATTTAATGCTACCCATCTCTCACTATGTCTTGGATGTTGTGTAGAAACCATGTCTCATGCAAGACCCAGTTTTCTCCTCTTTCCTCATTTATTTCTTTGCCACATCATCTTTTATCCTAGATGACAGCTCATTTAATTCTATGGACACCATCCTAGTCATTGGGTTGGGAATGGCCTTAGAAGAAGGGGGAGGGAGACCATCAAGTTGTTGAACTCGGCGGAATCGGTTCGAGATGCAAATAGAGGCCCAGCATCGTGTCAACCCAAGGAGGCCCAAATTGGCATATATGATGTGTGTTGGCCCAAATGGGAGCCATGCACTCAAACGTTTACATTACACATGATCTACTATATGGAGAAGGCCACTAAAAAAAATGACCTAATCCTGCTCAGGTTTTTAGTTAAACAAGCTCAAGAGCACCTATAGAAAATTAAAATGAACTTAGAGAGCCCAGATTCTACGGGCGCACATCTAGAAATGCCTGCTTCAAGCACTCGAGACGTTTTTTGTTCTCTAAACCACTGGGCTATTCCTATAGTAGCCACGTCAATTGCGATCTCTCTGAAACTTTTGCCTCAAATTTCCAAGAGGTGGTTCGGTAATCAAAAGACTGAAAAATGTTCCAAACGGAGGATAATATTATTGTTTTTTTTTTTTGCGGTAAGAGGATAAGATTATTGTTACTATTAGTTGTTACAAAACATGCATGGAAAGAACACCGATGAAATATTTATTCACTGCACCATAATATAATTGCAAATATTGCTTCCCAAAGCAGGGCAGTTAATGACCCAAAATTACATCTATAACGTTCTCCAAACCATTTCACATACTTATATATATGTTGAGAATGAGCTGTTCCTGAACAAGTCGAGCTAGAACACATTGCATAAACTGGGGCATCAGTTGAGCTTGAGCATTCAAATAAATTACACCATAATATTGGACACACGCCTAATAATCAAAGAAAATGAACTGACTTACGCGTACGGCATCCTTAACATTATATGGGTTCGACAAAACTAGAGCGCCAAAGAACAGAGGTACAGAAAGCAGACCAATCCTCCATGAAAGACTCAAACTTGAGCGGTGCCTTGTGTGAACTTAGGATCCTCACATCTATACTTTCCATCGGGGCCAATACCAAAGCCTTTGGGGTCAGCAAACACATTTTCCAACAATTGGCTCCGTGGAGGGTGCGGGCTTGCATCAGCA
This sequence comes from Digitaria exilis, assembly GCA_015342445.1. Lineage (NCBI taxonomy): Eukaryota > Viridiplantae > Streptophyta > Magnoliopsida > Poales > Poaceae > Digitaria > Digitaria exilis. Next base: position 323,459 of record JACEFO010000773.1, on the reverse strand, counting down.
AACTCAACAGCCTCCTCAACAACGTCCTCGATCTTCTTCTCAATGCTCTTCAGCTCAGATTCAGTCGCGAGGTTCTCTTCAATGATATACTTCTTCAAGGCTGTAATTGGATCCCTTGCAGCATAGTGGGATTTCTCATCTGTGCAAAAGAGAGTTTGGTAGAGTCAGTTTAACGATTGCTCAAACCAGAATGCCAAAGGCAGAAGAAACCCAAGCTTAAGACTGAAAAGTCAGTAACTCAAGTGTGGTTTAATGAAACGGGTGGGGGAGAAATTAAGAGAGCACATGCCGCGTTGTAGTGCACTTCACATATAAGAGAAGGGTGCAATTGTACTGAACAGTTCAGTTAACATATTACATACATGAATCATAAGGCGTAGTCATTGTCAAATTGTTACATAAAACAACCCAGTTCAGAGTGTCAAAGCATCACAAACACCAAAAGTGAACAAATTTGACAGTCACTGATCATATAAACACTAAGGGCAATCCAGATTTAGTTTATTTAAAAATAATTCAATGTCGTATAGCAATAGAAACAATTTATTTGAAACATATCCAACATCTCTTTCAAGTGGGCAAGGAAAGTTCAAGTGAGCTTTTGGAAATGAAAAAGGAAAATCAAGGACAAGTGGTCCAAGAAACCTATGAGGTGGGCAAACAGACATCCTAACCATACCTATCAGGACGTTGACATATCAGATAAGATGAACGCAATGACGATAAGAAGCTAAAATCTGAGAGAAGTGTTTCGTTCACCAGTTCAATTGGCACCACAGAATACCTTCAAACAAGATTTACCTAACCAGTTTTCATCAAAACTATATTACTAGCCATTTTCAGCATTGCCTGCATGTATAGACTATGGTGCTAACAAAAAAAAGGGAGCTTAATTAAGTTGACACACACAGAGACAGACAGACAAAAGCACATAAAATCCTAACCAAATTTTCGCATGTATTATTAACATGAGGCTTTTAAATTTTTAGACATGGAAGACACTGCTCTTAATGTTAGAAAATATTAGATTGTCCACCACATTTGCGACACCAAATCGCCACTAAACACTAGCGCGAGGAATATTATATTTTCATGGCTTCAACTCAGATCAAGATGGTTTAGACCAGACTACTACAAATTTGGCGAGTGAAGCCTTAATGCCATTTTCCATTTCTCCACTCAGCCTAGTTAATACCAGAAATTTCACTAATGAAGCAAAAAAATAAAATGAAACAGGAAAGTAATCCTTACCAGGCTTCCTGAGCTCATCTGGGTCTGCAAGAGAGTGACCTCGGAACCGGTAGGTTTCACACTCCACTAGGGTTGGTCCTTCACCTCTCCTTGCCCTATCAATTGCCTCCTTAGCAACCTCCCTGACCTTCAGCACATCCATACCATCAACATGCACCCCAGGCATTCCAAATGCTGGTCCCTTCTTGAAAATCTCCGGGTCTGATGTAGCCCTAAGGTGAGACATCCCAATTGCCCATAGGTTGTTCTCCACAACAAAGATGATAGGAAGCTTCCACAGCTGTGCCATGTTCAGGCACTCAAAAAACTGCCCATTGTTACAGGTACCATCTCCAAAGAAAGCCACTGTGACATCAAGCCCATCAGGACCTGACTGCTTGAGCACCTCATGGCGGTACTTAGCAGCAAAGGCAGCACCAGTGGCAACAGGGATGCCCTCTCCAATGAAGGCAAAGCCTCCAAGGAGGTTATGGGGAGCAGAGAACATGTGCATGGAACCACCCTGTCCACGGCAGCAGCCGGTGGCCTTGCCGAAGAGCTCAGCCATAACAGATCGGGCTGGGACACCCTTGGACAGCGCATGGACATGATCACGGTAAGTGCTAACAACACAGTCAGCTTGGTTTAGATACTTGATAAAGCCAGTGGAAACAGCTTCCTGCCCATTGTAAAGGTGGACGAAACCAAACATCTTGCCACGGTAGTACATTTGCGCGCACATATCCTCAAAAACACGGCCAAGAACCATGTCCTCGTACAGCTCCAGAGCCTCTTCCCGTGTCACAGCCTGGAGAAAGAGATGCGCATTGAATTAATAACAGAACACGGAATTCTGCATCGCAACTTGGACAGATTTCCAGCAAAGAAAAGGTAAATAATATTCCAGTTGCAGTACTGTATATTGCGAAAAGTGTCAGTTCAGTTCTAATCATAAGTGATGGACACCTCGGAGCTGCAGTTGCAAACGAACAGGTGAAAAGTTCAATTTCAGTTGTTAATCACTGACCTTATCAACTAAACGACCAGCTCGACTGAGAGGACATGATAATTCTTAATATTGTAAAAGTACAGGAGAGCTCTCACCATGAGATTCAGGAGGCCAGGATAGCATTTTTAAGCACCACTATTCCAAATTGGTAGTTAAAATTCGTGAGATTTACAGGTCTGAAGTGGGAACTAAGCATCCCGAGACCCGAGCATCCCAAATTTTGACCAGAAAAGCACTAGGACGTAATCGGCCTAAGCGTAGTTGAACTTAACCCACATAACACATCTGAATTTGACACTCAAGGAACGCCCAAGATCCAATCAAGAAGCGCAATTAATCTGTGGAAAAGCGCGCAAGATCGGATTTTTTTTTTACAGCGTGGCAGCACCCAGGATTCTCTACGCAAGAGAGACACTCACCGGGTTCGCGGCCGCGGCCTGGGCCTTGTTCCCCGCGAGCACGTCGGAGGAGACGGCGAGAGCGGTGCGCAGGCGCGGGTGGTGCGCCCCGCCGCGGCGCATGGCCCTGGCGAAGGAGGAGGACGAGGCGCCGGCGGGAAGCGGGGGCGCCCTCTCGCCGCCGGATCTCGCGGCCACCGGCGCCAGGAACTTGGCGGCGGTGAAGGACGTGGCCGCCATCTCTCCTCTCCGCTGTCTCCCGGGGTTACAATGCAGCGAATGAGGAGGCGGACAGGGAGATGGGAGGAGGCGGAGCCGCGGAGGCGTATAAAGAGAGAGAGGTGAAGGGGACTCGGGAGGGAGATGGTGGGCGGCGGAGAGACCGAGGAAGACGGGAGGGGTCGAGGGGTTAGGGAAACAAGGCTGCGATGCGAGAGGAGCCTCGCTGGACGGTGGCGCTCACGCTCTCGGCTTTGGAGGGTCCGCCCGGCCCGACCCACACACCACCAGCCCCTCCTCCTCTCTTGTCTGCACTTGCGTCTGCCTGATGCGAATGCGAGTATGCGACTGCGATGCAAACATGGGTCAGGTTGTTGTTCATCTACCACACACAAAACTAAGCCGAGAGGAGGCATAACCGAGCAATCGACAAGGAGACTGGTTATTGACTTGTTGCTCCAATGTGAACGAAAACTAGGGGTTTTGTTTTTTTGTGCATTTGCTGAAACTAGGACGGGTCATTGTTGTGATGTGGTCTTGTAGGTGTGTCAATTGTGTTGGGACTGGAATTGTATGATTGGAGTTGTCGTCAAATTGTAAAGCCAGCACGAGTTAACGAAGGCGGCGGGGTTCAGTTAACAAGTGTTCTTACATTGTTCGTTGGAATATGCGGATTAGGATTATAAAGTGGGGAAATTTGGCACGTCTTACCATTAGTTTGGAGAAGGCGGAACTCATGAGCGTGTTTATTTGACGGTTATTTGGTATGATACGTTGATTCCCTCCTAAATCTTTTAGTGCATCTTGATGAAAAACTTAGGATCCTGTTACGCAGACATGTTCTGGTGCAGCACAACGTCTCCAAAAAGTAAGATTGGGGAAGTAACCACAAAAGAGCTTAATGATACAGATTTATTATTTGCTTTTTAATAATGTACAATTATTTTTGGCACTAGATTGATGTTCCATTTTCTCTGTTTTAAGTCTTAGTAAGCTCTGACAGTACAACACATCTTAGGCATGTTGATGTGTATTACTTACTTATCGAGTGAAATTAATAAATCGTATCAAATTGTTTTTTACATGCAATATGATGTCTAATGACCTATTTTATCTTCTCTAAAAGTGCGTGGCATTCTAGTTTTACATGAAGATCATGTATGGAGCTTGACTGAGGACTCCCGCTCCCGACCCCCATGTCATCCCTCTCGGGGGCGACACGGGTAGTGCCACCAGCTGCCACCACGAGGCAATCTTCCCTTCTCTTCCTAGCCTCGCTGCTGCTAGAGCTAGCCGCTAGAAGTCTGCGCGACAACAAGGATGATGGCGATGTGGCAGTTTTCCTCTTCCTCGAGTCCCTCCCGCCCCTACCTCTAATCCCAACCCTAGGTCAGCATGGTCGCAAACTGTCGTTTAAGGGCCGGTTGAGGTCCTTTGCCTAGATCTACTTCGCACCTCGACGGATCCGTAGCCGCCGCCTGCTGTCCCGCTCCCAGGCCGCCTCGACAACCTTCTACACCGCCACTGGTCGACGTCCATGCCGAGACGCCTCCAGCGGCGCTGGGGCCCCTGGCCGGACGCTGTCGCCTTATGGTGCATTGCATCGTCATATGCTGGTAGGTGGCCTCTGCCCTGGTGCCAGTGCCTTGCGTCGGCCAGGGTGGGTGACTGTCAGGCGGCCTCGACGCGGACGCTATGGGAGGTCGGTTGCGCTTGGCTGCCTCTTCTTGGTCGTCGGTTGCGGCGCCTCCTCTCTTCGACAACTTCCTCGTTGAGGGGGCTCGAGCCACCTTGGTGCCCGGCCTTCCAGGTCCTGCGGTGGTCTGATGGCAGTGGACCTGCTACTGCCTTAGCCCCGATGGTGGTCCGTCCGATGACTGGGTCGTGGTTCTATTGCCTAGCGGCCTTGGCGTCATCGACGATCGCTATATCCTTCCTCAGCTCGCATGGTCGGCAAGCTCGTCCTATTCTAGCTCCCTCACTTCTATGGTTTTCTTGGGCCTAGGGTTGGTTTCCTCCTACCTTGGTCATGCTCTGGTCGTCCTTAATAGCCGTTGTGACCAGTGAGTCGTTCTCTCTTGCCGATTGTGGTCGCTCGTGGGACCATGTCCCTCCAATCGTATTCTTCATTGGTAGGGTTGAGAGAATGCGTCTTCGTTCTCCCCATGGTGCCTAAGATTGTGGTTGTCTTTTGGTCGTTGCGATTGCTTCTATTGTTTATCGGTGGTCGTGTTGTCAGTTACTGTCCTATGGATGTTTCCTCATCTTTGTCGTGGTGGATTGCATGCTGCCATCCCATCGATTTGGCTCCCATCCTGACCTTGGAGGTCGGTTGCGAGAAGTTGGTTTTTGGGCCTTTGCGAAAACTTTGCTCGGCTATTGTCAGTGCAGACAACGGTTGTGTTGCTTATGTAACTTACCTTGTTGGGGGCATTGTCACTACCACTGTCGGCGGGTGGCACACGGGGTACCTCACGCCGGCTAGTGTCGATCACAGAACACGCACGTCTCGGTGGAGAATGGTTCAAGAGACGCAAGACAGATGATTTATACTGGTTCGGGAGCGATCCCTACGTCCAGTGCAACGGGCTCCTGATTGTATTGCTCTGTTGGCGACGGATTACAACGAAGGTCGGTTCAAGCCTTGTGTTGTGGAATGTGCGTGTAGGGGACCAAGTGCTCTAGAGATCGAGAGTCCAGAAATCGGAATCCCCTCGCAGGGGGACACCTTCCTCTTTTATAGCTCAAGAGGAAGGCAGCTTTACAATGTCGTTTTACCTATCTACCCTCGAAGGCCGGACACCCCCGATGGTTGCTTGCTGTCGGCCTAGTGCGCCTTGGCGACCCCTTCCTTGGCTGCCGCGTGTCCTTCACCTTCCCCCCGGCAGCTTCGCGGTAGCTTCCTTCTTGGCCGCTAGCGCAGCAGCGCGCATGCAGCTACCTTTTCCCAAGCGCAGGACTGCAGATCAGCTTTCTCAGTTGGCAGGCGGGCAGGTGATGTCGGGTGTCGGTCGGGAGAAGGCGTAGGCCGCATGCCTTCTCCTTCACAAGCCAGATTTGACTTGGGGAGGGTCTTTGGGACTCCCTTCCTTTTCTACTGTGCGTGCTTATCTATAGACGGGACCCCTCGCGGGGTCTGCCCTTCCGACCCGAGGGGTCAGGGGGGTCGGGCGAGACGGACGTGTCCGACCCCTTCCTCCTGGTCGTCCGGGGGGTCGGGGGTCGGACGGGACGGAGGCCTCTATCCTCGCGCCCTCTGGGTCCTCTGTAGGTTGGGCGAGACGGAGTTTTCCGACCAGTCGAGACTGATGCCGCTCCCTACCATTGTCAGGGTCTTTCTCCGTCCGCGCGCCGCTAGCAGGCGTCCTGACAGTGTGCCCCCTAATCCATGACCCCACAACCACCCATTTCATTTGGTCTTGCCAGGTGAAGACTTGGTCTGCTCCTTCGGTGGATAGACAGGTGATGACGGCATTGGCACCGCTCCCTCCCTGGAGGCATCGTTATGCAGGGCATTCTTGCTCTACCTTCGCTGGTCAAGGTTGTTAGCCTTTTAGTGATGTGCGTGTGTTCTTGATGACCTTTTCCCTCATGTTTCGATGTTGTTAGGTCGTGTCTGATGTGGGATGCATTTGTTCTGGTCATTTGTAGTGGCTGCTGTAATTTTGTGCTTTGGGATTCTATTAAAGTTGATTCTTTGTATCTCTCCTTCTTAATGAAAAACGGGCTATGCATGTCTTAGAAAAAATATTGAGCTTGAATCTCAGGTCCTACGTTGGATAGCTGAATTTAAGCCCCAAACTGATAATGCTGTCTGAAATGCCTATCTTGTGAAGTATCACAAGTTTGATTCCGCAATGCTAAATTGATACGATGTACTTAATAATTAGCATTTGTTAATTCCCATCATCTTGTGAGATTATTTTGGTAATTATTTGCTTTAGCGAGGAGTTATATTGCGTATGCTACCTGTTGGCCATCGTACCTTTGGCAAACAATGGTTGCCGCACATCTTGGTTCCTTTTGTCCGAATAGCGCGTGCACTCGCTGCCCCCCGTAGGGGAATTACATTAAGGTGCTCAACTCTTTTTACTTGTGCTGTATGTTGGTTTCATTCAACACTCATCTAAAGCTATAATTCGTCATCTTTAGTTATGACTCGCTTCTGTTTGTACTCATACATGACCGACGATTGAGGAAAAATAATGCTATAACGTGGTTGGTTGAGCTCCCAACGAGCGAGCAAGCACATGTCATCCGAGCAGGGAAAATTATGCTATTAAAAGAGGCTACATCAAAATGGAGCTAGATAGCCGAATTTTAATAAATGTTATGCAAGAAAACTGGAAGGGCCAATCATCTGCCAATTGCAGAGCTTAAAGTACATAGCACAAGTGCATGTGCACAACAACTTGAGAATAAATTCAGTTCATGCAGCCTCCAGCCAAAAAAAAAAAATCTAAAACATCCGCAGCTACCAAATAATGATCTCAACCAAGCAAACCCAACCGGTGAAACAAATCTGGCATGAACTGAACGCAAATGGGGAACTGAAAAATAGACATGTCACTGAATTTCCATCATGAGGCACTTAAAATTCACAAAACCAATGCAGAAAACTAACTGAGTGAATTATGAACTGAAAATAACCATATATATATATATACATATATATATGTATATATATATACACACACACATAGGGCAGCGCTAAATGGTACCCTGGATACTGGATATTATTCAGTACCTGAGACCCCCACCCGACCACGTCCTATCCCGCCTCTGCCATCCCGCCTACCCGAAGCGCGGACCCACCCCTTCACCGCACCTCTCGCCCTCCCGGCTCCCGCCCGATTGTGTGGAGAAAGTAGACCTGAGCATTTTGCGGGCCGGGCCGAATTCGGCCCGGGCCGGCAAAAAGCCCGGTTCATTTCGGGCCTAAAATTTGTGCCCACGCCCATCCCATGGGCAAGATCGGGCCTAGTTTTTGGGCTGGGCTCGGGCCGGGCCGTGGGCGGGCTCGGGCTTCCCGCTCTTTTTAGTTGAAATATAAATGAAATAAATCGTTTGGGCGGGCTCGGACCGGCCCGGAATTTTTTCGGGCTTGGTTTTCGCTACCCACGCCCATCCCATTAGGAGGCGTGGGCGGGCCAAAACCCACCGGGCTTGGGCCGGGCCCACGGGCCGGGTCGGGCCACAAATGTTCAGGCCTAGGAGAAAGCATGCGTCCTTAATTTTTTCCCTTCTTCTACCGGCGTTATTTTTTTCTTTTTTTTTCTACCGTGCCCGTTTTTGTGCTGGTAGACTGCGTCCTTTTCTTTTTCCTTTGTGCTGGTAGACCGCGTCCTTTTCTTTTTCTTTTTTTCCTTACCGTACGTAGCTTCTGGTTTCTCCGTACACGTTCCAGTCACCTTGTGTGTCTTATTTTTTTTTACAGACTTACAAATGCAATTATTTGGTACTTTGGTTCTAATCAATATTTTTTTATACTTTGGATCAAATCATATTTTTTTTATCATTATTGATTGGATCAAAGTTATTTTTTCCTCGTACCACTTGAAATTACTTGCAACCAAGCATCGAATTAGCCTTTTCTCACTAATATATAGTGGCATGTTGATGCAAAAACCTTGTTAATGCACGATATACTATCTGTACATGAATAAGAATGTAAGGAAAATCTAAATACAATATAAAACCCACATTGGGATTTAGTCACGGCTACAACAAATTATGTGCAAATACGCCAGCCTCCAAAGTTCAAGCAAGTCCTCTAATTCTGCTGCCGTTCAAAATCTTTCTCAAGAGTATTTCTGTTTAGCTTCCTTGTTGGTTAGCAGTCGTGCTTTCTGTGATCCTAGAGCTGCCAAACAATAATCCAACTAAAATACAGCACCTGATGAGCACATAAAAATAAAGAAAAGAAAACTCATTGAGAAAAAATCATAACAAGTAGGAAGATGTGTCAAGGAATGCAAACTGAATAATAAATCCAATTTATTCTATGTGTTTCAAGACTCATCTTGTCCCTTGTTGTCATTATTTCAGCTAGCTTGTAGTCATCGTTCTTTCAGCAGTCTTCTATCCTCGTACACAATGGCATTTGTTGCCTGCAATCAGATCAGGAAAACAAAGATTAGTGTCCATCCATCTATGCCGCCTCCCACATCCATCCATCTACGTATGAGAAATCAGAAAATGGAAGCTCAATTGCAATCAACAAATCGATAATCAAGACAGCTAAAGAACAAGATCGAAACCAAAGTTCAATTCAAAACATGTCTCCATTTGCTACATTGTATGGAACTAGTCTGAAATGACTAATTGAGACCTATAAAAACATAGATTTCAATCTAAATACCGGGTCAATCTCAATTGACACACTTACAGGTCATCTGGATCATAATACAGCCTTTGGAACCAACTTATTGTGTAGATCTCAAGAAAGAAACAAAGATCTATAATGTAGAGTGCGGTTCTGACCACGAATTCTCCACTGAACCAAATATTTACTGCAGTCCACTGTAAGACCGAGCTGCACAAAAAATTAAACGCTGTGCTGCTGGGATAGGATCCAACTACTTGCAAATCCTCATGTCTATTGTACCCAGAAGATTATCACGTTGGCAAGCAAGAAGTGCATGAACAAACAAGATGAAAAGGAACAGAGTTTCAAAAAAAAATTGATAGAAAGAAATATGTATAGAAATTAAACATGCTTCATCCATGAGAAAATACATGTAGAAACATCCACTTGATAAAAAAATAATTCCACAATCACTGATCATCAATTTCTTAAGCACACATCTCTATTCTGCCAGGATCAGGTACAAAGTATATGGATTCAGGCAATCTGACAGGATCCACTAACCAAAGGTTTTTTTTTCAGCCTCTGATGCCATGCAATTGGGAAATCACTCATGTGAAATTTGTACAAATTTATACATGTTAAGTGACCAATAACCCAACAGGTAGAAATGAAATCCTATACCAGGAAGAGCATATGATCGGCATGTCGGTGGAATTATGGCAAGACGTTATCACCCCAGCAAGGCAAAACATTAAGGTAAATGTTTCATGCCACTGTATATGCATCTATGCCACATCAGAAATTAAATTCCCTCAGAGAAGAAAAAAAGAAAGAAAAGACATCAGACTGAATACTACAATACTAAGATCCTAATCTACCATACATGTACAGTGATCATTCACCAGCATCTGCTTTGCCAGAATCTGGGTAATTACTAATTAGGACTATATACTAAGTAATCATTCAGCAACCAAGGGAAATTTGGATATGGAAAATCACAACCTGAATCGACCACAAATGTAATGTGGTCTTGCACCACCGCCATCTGATATGTTATAACCAAGGCAATTAGGACTGGATACTAACAAATCACTCACCAAAAAATGGATTTTGGGATATAAACAATTAAAAAACTGTTAGAGCAATACACATTTGACATCCGTGTGCTTCTGGCAGAGAGACGCGCTGCCGGCACGGATTCCTGTTCCTCGAGCTGGCCCTCGCACACATCGGCGTCGCCGGTGTCCTTGAGCATAAATGCCAGCAAGATCTGCAATTAGTCAAACCACACTGCGCACAAAGGGGATCTGCTGCACCAAATTGCATACACCGATGCCAGCAAAAGAACTAGAGAAAATTGCTTGGAGCACCAAGTGCTAGCCACTAGATAAACAGAACATGAGGCGAAACAAAGGAGCTACTCCGTTCCAGGAAAATGATGAGAAATTAAACATGCAGCTACCGAAAAGGAGCTAATGCTTGGACAAATCGTCCACACCTACAACGGTAATTAAGCAAAATCATGTGGGATCTAATTGAGTAATTGGTAATATGATTGGGACCACCTTGTGCAGCGCCGAGGGGAGAGAGGAGGACAAATCATACACCGGATCCATGCCCGTTCCACTCTTGGCGACAAAAATATATATGGTTGCACGTGAGAGCTGTAAGGAAGGATGATCCACTTATTATCCACTTTCCGGTGCTGTTTGCCTTCAAATCGAATGTGCGGGGATAGAAGTTAACCTTGCGCCGGCGGGGAATCACCAACAATTCTCTCTACTTACTCCTAAAAAGCACGTAATGGAGACAAAACTTCGTGCAAAAATCGTCGTCCGTCGCTAACACGCGACCTCCCTCTATTTTCGTCGTACGTCGTCCGCTTGCCCTCCCTCAGCATCCGTCGCACGTCGCACGATCATCGTCCCACATTCACGCACGCGCCCGTCGCCTGCCTCCGACTTCCTTCCATTTTTTTTCTGGTAGCATCGCAATTCCCTGCTTCGTCAATCGCCCGCGCCCTGCTCAACTGCTCAAGAGATCGCGAATCTCCAGGAGTCTCGCGTCAGCCATCGCCTCCACTTGACTTCGGCGCCGCCGACGTGTCGCCGCCATCACTTCCTTCTACGATGCCAGCACATCAACGGTCGTGCCTCCGTCGCGGTCGACTTAACGCAGTCGTGCGCGACTACAACGCCGGCGCGCCTCCATCGCCTGAAGCTCCTTCCTGCGGAGGTACGTACAATTGTACAAAAACCTCTACTCTTTAATTTACCGCACGATCTGAACTTTGCTCATGCAAGACTGCACATGAGCTCTTCGATGCGCCGCCATCGTGAAGGGTGCGCAGGATGGTACGGTACAGTGGTCATCAACTTCTCCGTTTGGCTGCTGCGATTGCCAATGTTCACTCGCGGAATGTGATCAGGCTCAGGCCGGCAGCAATCGGGCAGCCACGACCCCGAGGGCGCTATCAGGAAAAAAACCTTCAGGTAAGTTTCAGACTTCCAGTAGGTCCTTTGCTCCATTAGAAACCTTTGTTAGTTCAGTCATTAAGGTATATCAGGAAAGCATTGGTCATTCTACGTGTTTGAGTTCATGTTTTTATAGTGATTCAGATAACTACTGCTGATGGTTGAATGTGATTCAGATCCAGTTCTTGAGCAAAGCGTAAGCTGCCACGCCAACAAATCTTAAGGTTGCCTCCACTGCCACCTGCCGCTTTCAGTTGTTATTATTAGTTCGTTCCTGATCCTTTCTAACTTCGGTCCTTGTGCAATATTTGCAGATTATGGACCTGTCTGTCATTTGCGCTGCCGCTGCCGCTGCGCACTTGTTCTGTTCAGGTACAACAATTTAGCTTTAGTGCATTTCTTTGTTTGGTATATATATACTGATCTCTATGTGTCGGTGCCTGATTTGGTCGCACCGGCACCAACGAGTGATTGCGGTGCTAAACGCTCGTTTCCCAGATGGCGAGAGTGAGAGACAAGGGTTTTATCCTGGTTCCGGCCACGGGGCCGTACGTCCAGCAGTGGTGCAAGGCACCGGGTTGCGTGTTGCTCGTAGTAGGGGTTTACAAGCAAGGTGGGAGAAGGAGATGAGCTCCTAAGTCCCAGGCTATGGTGTGTGCGCGTGTTGGTTGTGGTGGAGTGTCTGTGAGTGTTCTTGTTCTCCTCCTCCCTTGCATGGGCTTTCCCTCCCCTTTTATAGACCAAGGGGGCGGGGTGCGAGTACATGTGTTTGTCGCTAAGTGCACTGTCTGTCCATGCCGTGCACTGTGCGAGCGGGAATCGCGCCTTCCAACTCCGCTGACGACATGGCAGGAGCTGACGTATTGTCCTTCCTTCTCGTGACGGTTCACGGCGTCGAGGGTGGGAACTTGCGTACGGCGTTCCATGGTCTCTCTCGAGGCTGCCTTCGAGGGTGGCTGCGCGTCCGGCGGGGGGTAAAGTCAAAGGAGTGGTTGGCACAGTGCTGCTGGCAGGGTTAGGTCTGGTCGTGCAGCATGGCGCTCAGGGTTCACTGTTGCAAGTGGATTTGACCGATGTCTTCTCCGAGGGGCAGGTGATGGCGTGGAGCAGTGACCCCTGCTTTTTGACCGCGTCATGATGACTCCGATGGGTTGCAGAGCGTTGGGCGTTGTTCCCGGCGAGGCCGGCTCGAGCTTGGATCGCAAGCTCGAGCTCACCAACCCTCGAACGAGACGGAAACCACCCGCTCGAGGGTGGGGGTCTCCCTCGAGGCCGCCGAGCCTCGAACGAGACGGAAACCACCCGCTCGAGGGTGGGGGTCTCCCTCGAGGCCGACGAGGCTCGAACGAGACGGAAACCACCCGCTCGAGGGTGGGGGTCTCCCTCGAGGCCGCCGAGCCTCGAACGAGACGGAAACCACCCGCTCGAGGGTGGTCGTTTACCTCGAGCTGGACCGGCGCCGAGGACTCATAGCGATGGCGGGCCTTTGTTGGGCCGTGGAGCCAGGTTAATGTCGTCGTGGGCCTTGATGCCAAGTGGTTTTGGGCCTAGATTGGGGTACCCCTTTTGCAGGTGCCCGACAGTAGCCCCCGAGCCTTCGCAGGAATGAGGTTCAATCCTGTGAAGGTTGGTGTTCGTCGAGGCTTTCGAGGCCTTTGTATCTTTGCGAGTTCTGGGGATCCGTGGGGGCGCGCTAGCGCACCCGCGGGTGTAGCCCCCGAGGCCTTGGGAGAGTGGTTGACACTTTCTCAAGGTCTTTACTTGATGTGCAGAGCATTCGCTGCTTTCTCAGGTGTGGGTTCGTCCACTACGCCTGAGATAGGGGAGATCTCAAGCTTTCTTCGTGCCTCGTGCTCCCTGTTCGAGGGGGCTGAGGAGGAGACGACCCGTGCTTCCCTCGGTGGGATCGAGCCACGGATGCCTGGTTGAGCTGGTAACGGGTGGTTCGAGCGGACGTCCCTGCCCCGTTCGATGAGGGTGGGCTCGTGGTCATTGGACACGCCCGTAAAAGCCTTTCGCAAAAGTATGCTAGATGGGACTCGACCTCATTCGATAGAGGTCGAGGGCTCGATGCTCCCCCTCGAGGGGTCCCTCGATCTAGGCACTCCGCCTGGCCTCGAACATAATCAGTTGGTTCCCTCGAGCGCTCGATCTTCGAGGGTACCGTCGATTATCCCTGACTCGGTTGATCTGGGGGCCCTGTCGAAACCCTTCGGAGGTCCAGAGTTCGAACCCCTGATCAGTAGAACGAAGACTTCCTCCCTTCGAGGGGGAAGCCTTGAGCGTTCCCTCCACGTGTTTAGCTCCGCGCGGGGTAATGGTGGCAGACGTGGGAGTCGTGGCCGATGTGGGGAGGAACGCGGTCATGTGGGTTTGTCCACAGCACTAGGAGCCCCCGAGCCTCGTTCGGCTCGAGATGTCCCAAATTTTTCTTCGTTCCTCGGGGTCCCTTTCGAGGGACTGAGGAGGAGGCGATCCATGCTTCCCACGATTGGGATCGAGCCACGGATGCCTGGGTGAGCTGATAGCGGGTAGTTCGAGCGGACGTCCATGCCCCGTTCGATGAGGGTAGGCTCGTGGTCATAGGACACGCCTGTAAAAGCTTTTCGCAAAAGTATGCTAGATGGGACTCGACCTCATTCGATAGAGGTCGAGGGCTCGATGCTCCCCCTCGAGGGGTCCCTCGATCTAGGCACTCCGCCTGGCCTCGAACATAATCAGTTGGTTCCCTCGAGCGCTCGATCTTCGAGGGTACCGTCGATTATCCCTGACTCAGTTGATCTGGGGCCCCTGTCGAAACCCTTCGGAGGTCCAGAGTTCGAACCCCTGATCAGTAGAACGAAGGCCGCCCTTTCAAGGGTTGGTGTGTTGAATGTGCCTTCCACCTCTTCGTGCGGGGTCATGATGACCGTTAGGGCAGTTACTGCGACTTCGTGGGGGAGTGTGCGCGCCTTTTCAGGCGTGGCGTGGTCTGGGCGAAGTGACCGCACGACTGCCCCGACGGCGGAAGAGCGTCCTTTCCCGGGCGAAGATGGCGGCGGCTGGGACGACCTTGATGGTGGGAGCGGACCCTGAAAACCTCGGGACTTCGAGCCCGAGTGTAAATAGTAGTTTAGAGACTTGCGTTTCCTGATGTAAGAACAATTCATTTGTTTTCATGCATCCTACTTATTTTCGTTAAACATCGTTTGTATCGTTAAACGAGTTTTATTTTCATGCGACATCTCTGCGATGCACGTCGTGTCGAATGCATGCGCCTCGAAAGGAAGTCGCCACTAGGATCGATCGTGAATGACTTAGGCGGAGGGAAGTGAGGTGCTGCCGTAGCCTCGAGGCGTAGGCGAGCACTCGGCTCAGGCGACCCTGCCCTTGTCCGTTTCACGCCTAGTGTCTTCCCTTCGAGGGTTGCAAAAGAGCACTTGGCGATACGCTCGAGATATCACAAGAATTTTGAAAAAGTATTGACTTTTTCGGGGGTTCGTCCCCATTGTAGCCCCCGAGGGAGGGATGGTCCTAGCGAGGGTAGGACCAACCCTCACTCAAGTATGAGTAGACTCGAGTCCACTTGGTTCGTTCACACTTGCGAGAGCTAAGCCAAATACTTAATCAAGAGTTTGTACAATCGAAAGTATGTACAAAAAGGGTTCGAGGGGCTGAAGCCGCTCTAGGGGCATAAGCAACTTAGCTGTTGGATGTCGCAGGCGTTCGCGAGGATTTCCGTCGGCGGTGGGTCGTCCCATGCTGAAGAACACGTCGTCGGCATCAAAGACTCTCCTCCACATGGAAGGCCTCGAGGCCCCTTGTGGCTGGGGTCCACTGCGGGGACTTCGTTCGCCGTTGTTGCCTTTCTCGCGAGGGGTTCAATACTTCTTCCCCTTATTGCCTTGATTTTACTTCCTCGAGGGCTTCCTTGGCTTGCTGCCCTCCGCGGGCGTCTCTTCGGGGCGCTTTCCCTTCTTGCCGTTGAAGATGGCGTTCGCCGCCTCCTCCCCCGAAGCGTATTTGGAGGCTACCTCGAATAGCCGGTTCGCGTGGGGGGAGGGTCCCTCCCCAACTTGCATATTAGGTTGTAGCTAGTGGTGCTCTCGAGGAAGAAGTGGATGATCTGAGTATCGGTGATGTTGGGCAGCTCGGTGCAGCGCTTCGAGAAGCGCCGGATGAAATCCCTCAACGACTCGCCGGGTTTCTGCCTGCACCCTCGAAGATCCCATGTGTTCCCAGGGCGCACGTAGGTGCCCTGGAAATTCCCCACGAAGGTCTCGACTAGGTCGTCCCAGTCGCGAATCCGGTTTGGGGGCAGGTGCTCGAGCCACGTCCGTGCGGAATCCGCCAGGTGGAGTGGCAGATTGCGGATGATCATGGCGTCGTCTGCAGCGCCGCCTAGCTGGCATGCTAGGCGGTAGTCGTTGAGCCATACCCTGGGGTCCGTCTCCCCGGAGTACTTGGTGATGGTGGTAGGCTGTCGAAAGCGGGGGGGAATCGGGGCAGTGCGGATGTTGTAACTGAACACCTGCGTTCCCGCTGGCTCCGGGCCCGCATCCCGGTTCCACCCAACGTCGGTCCGCCCGCGTTGGTGGGCCCGGGCTCCCTCTCGCTGCCTTATATGATTCAGGGTGTTGCGAGCATCGCCATCGTCGACCGCGCCTCGGGTGTCCCGGAGGCGTGACCTCGCGGGCACCCTCGCTGGAAGCGTTCGTGCTTCGGGCGCACGTGGTTCGTTGGCGTGGCGCTGCGCCGAGTCACGGCGGGAGTCGGGACTGTGCTCGCGCCCTGCCGTTAGGCCGGGGTGAGCGTACCGATGACTCCCCTCCTCGTTCGCCCTTCGAGGCTGAGGAGCGTCGAAGGCGGGAGGCTGAGCTCTCGGCCTGTTGTCGGGCGGCAGTCTCGACCAGCTTTTGGGCCTCGAGGTGCAGCTTCCGCCCCTCGGGGGTTGCTGCCTCCGGCATGGCTCGGAGTAGTGCGGCCGCCGCGATGAGCTTCTGGCTCGTTCTGGGGGCGGGATCGTCATCTTTGCCTTCGGTAAGGATGCGGGCCTGAGCCACTCGCCGCGCGTGTCGTGCGTCCGTGCCGTGCTCGTCGCCTTGTTTAGCCGGCTCGTGGTCGGAGCGCGCCGGTGGTGAGACGTCACCACTAGCTCGTGGCAGGTGGCGCGGGTCCCGCTCGTCCTCGGAAGGAGAGTGATCCGATGGGTCCGATGGCTGCGCGCCTATCGGATCTATGTCATCGTTGTCCCCCTGGTCGTCATCCTCGCCGTCGTCGTCCGACGTCGATCCCTCGCTGATCTGTCCGTCGTTGATGACGAAACACTCCCTGGTTGGATCATACTCATCATCAGAATACCCGAAGCAGTAATCCGCCGCTGTTTGAAAGGCAATAAAGGCCTCTGGGTCGCGGAGACCCGAGTAGTCCCAACCAGGGTATCCACGCATAAATGCGTACCCATCGCCGGGCAACGGATCGGCGAAGTCTTGCTCCGAGGCTGGATGACAACCAGGTTGGTTGCCATACGCACTCATGGTAGTGCGGACGAAGGAGGCGTACGCATCCGCGGAGTTGCGTAGCCCGTAGGGATAGGATTGCGCCGTCGTAGCGCGTGGCGGAGTCATGGGCCCTGGGAGGAAGGGAATGGCCCTCTCCTGTGGCCCTGACCGCAGGACGTCCCCTTCCCTTGCGGGAGGGGGGACGCCGGCGTTGGCGGCACGCCTTGCGGCGCGCGCTCGTCGTGCGCGAGGTCCGGGACGACTCCGTCGTCGTGGTACCGCCGGTTGCTGATGATGAGGCTCCGGTCGGTCGCTTGGATCCTGCTGGAGGATGGGCATGCGATAATCATCGCCACACGCCTGGAATCGCAAGCTTTCGAACCAGATCTCCCGCCCCGCTGGGAGCAGATCGCTCTTGCCCAGCGGAGGCCGTTCTTCGCCGAAGTTCGCCATCGGAAACGAGAGTTGCGCAGCGCTGGTCCCCTACCTGGCGCGCCAACTGTCGGTGCCTGATTTGGTCGCACCGGCACCAACGAGTGATTGCGGTGCTAAACGCTCGTTTCCTAGATGGCGAGAGTGAGAGACAAGGGTTTTATCCTGGTTCCGGCCACGGGGCCGTACGTCCAGCAGTGGTGCAAGGCACCGGGTTGCGTGTTGCTCGTAGTAGGGGTTTACAAGCAAGGTGGGAGAAGGAGATGAGCTCCTAAGTCCCGGGCTATGGTGTGTGCGCGTGTTGGTTGTGGTGGAGTGTCTGTGAGTGTTCTTGTTCTCCTCCTCCCTTGCATGGGCTTTCCCTCCCCTTTTATAGACCAAGGGGGCGGGGTGCGAGTACATGTGTTTGTCGCTAAGTGCACTGTCTGTCCATGCCGTGCACTGTGCGAGCGGGAATCGCGCCTTCCAACTCTGCTGACGACATGGCAGGAGCTGACGTATTGTCCTTCCTTCTCGTGACGGTTCACGGCGTCGAGGGTGGCAACTTGCGTACGGCGTTCCATGGTCTCTCTCGAGGCTGCCTTCGAGGATGGCTGCGCGTCCGGCGGGGGGTAAAGTCAAAGGAGTGGTTGGCACAGTGCTGCTGGCAGGGTTAGGTCTGGTCGTGCAGCATGGCGCTCAGGGTTCACTGTTGCAAGTGGATTTGACCGATGTCTTCTCCGAGGGGCAGGTGATGGCGTGGAGCAGTGACCCCTGCTTTTTGACCGCGTCATGATGACTCCGATGGGTTGCAGAGCGTTGGGCGTTGTTCCCGGCGAGGCCGGCTCGAGCTTGGATCGCAAGCTCGAGCTCACCAACCCTCGAACGAGACGGAAACCACCCGCTCGAGGGTGGGGGTCTCCCTCGAGGCCGCCGAGCCTCGAACGAGACGGAAACCACCCGCTCGAGGGTGGTCGTTTACCTCGAGCTGGACCGGCGCCGAGGACTCATAGCGATGGCGGGCCTTTGTTGGGCCGTGGAGCCAGGTTAATGTCGTCGTGGGCCTTGATGCCAAGTGGTTTTGGGCCTAGATTGGGGTACCCCTTTTGCAGGTGCCCGACACTATGCTTCTATTATGCTGAGTTTTTTTTAACACCCGTAGCAACACACGAGCATAAATCTATTGTTTGATTTGTCTATGCAACAAAAATTACAAGGCCTATTTCGGTAGAGAACAGGGTGATGATATATGCCCAATTTATAAGCAGGGCCAGCTGTGCAAAGGTTTCCCATTAATATTCATAGTTGTCTGACTTCTAATCATGACTTTATGGATGCTAGCAGGATAAAAAAAATATTTATAAACGAAGATGATCATGCTGGAAAACGAAGCACAAGGGGAGAAGAGGACAGAATAAGGGGCGATAGAAGTGCTCCATTGTGGTCCTATTTGACACTACATTAATTCGTTGGACCAAAGCTTGCATGTTGATTTGCCTGATGAAATTTATATATTTAAGAATCAGACTCATTAGTGTTATGTCGTTGTTTGTGGGTTACCTAATATAGTTTTAGGATTCTCGTTTGCGAACTGTAGCAGGAAGCCGCGAGCGAGGAGAAACAAAGAAAGGCGCAGCAGAATATCATGAAGCAACAGGATCTCCAGCTGCTCAAGAAGGAGAGGTAATTTGAAAATGAAAAGGAGAAAGCTGATAACATTATCAAGGTATCTTGGAGCTCCATATAACTTTGTACATGTTACAGAATGTATCTTGGAGCTCCATATAACTTTGAATAGCAACCATATTATAATCAACCCTGTTTGAAACAACGCCATCGTAGTACTTTGTTTTACATGAATTGTTTCATTACCGAGTAGGTAACCTATATCACTCAGTGAGGAAGATTTCAGCGTGTGAATTTGCATGACGTTGGTTTCAAAGATTGGCAGTCGATTATTTTTTTTGTGTCTATTTGAGAATTGCAATATACACAATTCAGAAATAACCTTTTTTTCTTGTTTTTTTCCAGCATTAGAGAGGTTCCTTATGATAATATGTATCATCCTGCGTTTTCAGTTCACTGAAAGGACATATTGTATTTGCTAATTAAGCGATTTTTTAATTTGAAACTTTATTTTTGGATTAAATGTCACTTTGCAGTATTGTTATTTTATGGTGAGATCTGTGTATTTTAGTATACCATTTTTTTTTACCGTAGCAACGCACGGGCAATATGAGTCATTCAAGAATGGCGTACGCGAGCAAATCCAGAGCTCACACAGATCTGTCGCCGCCAATAGCGAGCGCAAAACCTTGCGTCGGCGGCGTCCTAGCCTCGACGGGTTATTGCGGAGACTCGCGTTGCGTAGGTAGGAAGGTTGCTGGCGGCGCAGGGTCACGCCAGGGCCGGCAGGAAAAGGGTACCTTACCTCTGAAGCCCTGCGTCGCGAGGATGCGGCACGCCGGTGGGAGACTCTCATCTGGGAGGGAGAAGGGGGAGGAGGTCTGCAGCTCGCCAGGTCGGAATAGGATGGGGAGCATCTCGCCGGCGGCGCAGGATCTCGTTGGGCCGCAGGAGGGCGAGAAAAAGGAGCCCGACACAGACATCTGCAGGTCGCCGGACGCCGGGGCAGCACGGGATGGGAAATCGCCGTGTCGGCACCTCGCCGGGAGGGTCGGCGGTGCGTCGCGAGAAATTGGAAACTGAAAATCCACGAGGGCACGATCTATTCGGTGCTGAAAATGTAGAGAACGCCGGGGGTTGGGTTGGGGTAACCGCCGAGGAAAAAAACGGACGGGTGGGAGTCGGGGGAGGCGCGGGGCTGGTCCGCTCGGCGCGTGGCTGGCTCGGGTACCAAATAGTATATAGAGCTACTGTACATATACTTCCTCTATCCTTAAAGAATGGTGTTTTAGAATTTTTCAGACAAATTAAGAGTAGAAAATAAAGACGCATGTGTCCACCAGTTTAGGAGGTAAATCAGTTTCCTTTTAAACACGTATGCATCTCTATCCTTAAA
The DNA here is from genome assembly GCA_015342445.1 of Digitaria exilis. Taxonomy (NCBI): domain Eukaryota; kingdom Viridiplantae; phylum Streptophyta; class Magnoliopsida; order Poales; family Poaceae; genus Digitaria; species Digitaria exilis. The sequence continues at coordinate 302,906 of JACEFO010000773.1, read as the reverse complement.
GAATGGCGTTTTAGAATTTTTCAGACAAATTAAGAGTAGAAAATAAAGACACCTGTGTCCCACCAGTTTAGGAGGTAAATCAGTTTCCTTTTAAACACGCATGAGAAAAATTGTAAACGCTAAAACATAGGACATGTGGTAAATCAGTTTCCTTTTAAACACGCATGAGAAAAATTGTAAACGCGAAAACATAGAACATGTCGGACCCACCTGTCAGATTTGTGTCGTGTCTCTCACTGTCAAAATGGGCCCACCCCACATCAAAGGGGATGTATTCGGATAGTTCCATCACTCGCCGGGTTCCCTCCCTCTTCCAAATTTCGTACAACAACTGCAGCGCAATCGTTTATAAGCATGTGTTCCCCTTCCTTCGTTGGCGAGGTGGGACTAAAGTCCTGCGGAGAGCTCCTCACACAGCGTGTTGGCACTCGGCAACAATGCTGGTGTGGGCTCTTTCCTCTTTCACAGCCCAATCACGAGTGCTCCTTTTGGCGGCCCAGCAACCTGTCAGTAGCTCCGTCCACTCCACCTTGCCTCGGTCACAGTCTGTGCCGCTGGCCCTCTGCTGTTCAGCTCAGCACGGACGGTAGGTGTAGGGGCCAGGATGATTAAGATATAAAGGATTAGGTGCTATATATTTCGATTTACTTAAATCAACAAACAAATTTAAAGTTAGTTCATTATGCATTACAATGACAATGCTTATAACTAAGGCGCTACAAAAGATTACGGGACCAATCAAAATTTCACCGGACTTGGAGAGTGCCTTGATCAGATTAGCAATTATAAAAACCATCATAGGCCAAAGTATATATCTACCACCATCATCTCTTATTGCAAAGCCGAGAATCACTACATATTAAAAGAAAGACGAGAATAACTTTTTTTTAAATCTTTTTCCCCCTCTAATGAAATAGGGAGTATGAATATCTCACTAAAAAGAATAAAAGCCACTAAAAGAATTTATCTGAATTTCAGATTTGGCCATCCATCTTATTTAAAAAATAAGAAAATATTATTTATTTTATCATGACTTGTTTATTTATTAGATATACTTTCAACACAACTTTATTTCTTTATACATCGTTGTAAATATTTTGAATAAAATGAATGATCAAGCGAGATGCTCAAAGGTCAACCGAGGTTTATATTTTGAGATGGAGAGAGAGTATAATTTACGACTAAAAGTTGTCTACAACACAAAACCACCCCACATGCCAAAAATCTGAAACATATATGGTAGCGAGACATATAACACCGTCCGTAGCAACGGGCATGGTCTATTTCTAAAACCACCCCACATGCCAAAAATCTGAAACATATATGGTAGCGAGACATATAACACCGTCCGTAGCAACGGGCATGGTTGTTATCTATTTCTAAAGAAAAAGTAAGGTTTCTGACTTTTTTTTACGTCCTGATACGACTAAAAGTTGTCTACAACACAAAACCACCCCACATGCCAAAAATCTGAAACATATATGGTAGCGAGACATATAACACCGTCCGTAGCAACGGGCATGGTCTATTTCTAAAACCACCCCACATGCCAAAAATCTGAAACATATACGGTAGCGAGACATATAACACCGTCCGTAGCAACGGGCATGGTTGTTATCTATTTCTAAAGAAAAAGTGCTACGGACATGGTTGTTATCTATTTCTAAAGAAAAAGTAAGGTTTCTTACTTTTTCTTACGTCCTATACGTAAGGGACGTGTAGACCCAGAGGTCAGGATTCCCGGCCTGTGTATCCACCGACGCCTCCACCGTAGTTGTACACGCATGCGCATGTTGTAGGCTCGTTGCTTTTATGTACGTCCTTTGCCCAGTGCGTAGGCGAGGTGGGACTAAAGCAAGTCCTGCTCTGCCCTTTGCCTGTTCCGCTGCTAAGCTGCTAGCGCTCGTGGCCGTTTCTTCTCGCGCGCGGCCCAGGTAACAAGCGTATGTTTGCTTTCTGCTCGTACGTTTGCTTTTGCTGTACTACGTGTGTGTGCATACATATATACAAATCTTCTTCTAAAAAAATATATATATACAGATCCCTTCGTGAACTGAAGGGGAAAATCTGGTACAAATCAGATAACGAAAAAACACTATCCGTGCAAGGACTTTGCACCCACAGCTAGGCCATGGCTCAATAGGTTTCGACATGGAATTTCATTACTGGACTTTAAACCGGTTGGCTGTATTAGCAAAGCTTTTCCATAAACACAGTCATAACCAGCTGATCGTTAATTTATCTCTAAACATATATCATATTGTTTTCTCATTGTTTTTCCAACAATATCAATTAAATAGACAAACCAGTCATGGTTACATATTCTTATCGTAGCCCCTTAGGGCCACTGGCTCATTGTAGTGCCGGTTTGCCGTCTTCACTCGCCGTAATCACCCTACGCCGCAGTTTTGCTGCTGAATCAAGCAAGGTGGCGTGTGCACAACGAGTGTGAAGGAACCAATGAAACAGGTGGTAAAGGAGAGAAGTGGGGATTCACAGTGCTCGCTAAGGACACGCAACTATGACTATCTTGATCGCTTTAATGTTCATGTGTTCCGTCCATTTTCTTCTCGGGCATAGACACCACATTGTCATCATCACCATAGGTAGACCTTATGCTCTAGCATGTGGCAGCAGTTCTTGCAGCTACGTTGGGTAGGAAAGACGTTGTGTGCGTGTCATCTCCTTGCTCATGATGGAGGCCTACACACACACTTATTCATGTGGAGCTTTCCTAGGTTTGGACTGCTTACGGTTCTAGATGCTTATGAGTGAAATATAAAATTTGGTTTTGAATTTTCTATGGACTACAAATAAATATTGAACTAATTAAAATGAATAATATAAATTATATATTTTAGATGTCTAAATATAATAAATATAATAAAAGATAAAAAAAGACATACATGTTAGCCAAAGTCCGTAGCAACACACGGGCATATTTGCTAGTGTGTGTGTGTGTATATATATATAAAAGATATAGATAGATCGATTAAGTCTCATGCCACCCTCCAAATATATAAAGCGGACAGGGACACATGTACACATGTATTATGGCCGGCGAAATGGCTGCCGCATCATACAAGGATCCGACGTGGATGAGAGGAGGAGGAAGAGAGAGACGGTGCGGGCGTCTCCGCCAGGGTCAAAAAAACCACAGTTTTACCGGTTTTGTGAAATGAAAAACCGATCTGGCTAACCAGTGAAACCGGCCGGTTAACCGATGGAAGCGGTTTTATAGTATCGGTTTGGGAACGGTAATCGGGATTTTTTGCAACCGGGCCGGACCGGTTAGACCGTTCCCGCGGGAACCGACTGGTTTTGACCGGTTTTGTGAACCCTGGTCTCCGCACTCGCCGAGTGCAAGCCGGCTGTAAATACAGCCACTTCCACCAATTACCAGCTATGCATGCATACGATTGGTATTTAAATAATCAAAGAAACAGCCTACTAAATAGCCAGCTTATTTACGGTGCTGGCGATTAGATGACTTGGCCTGAGCATTTCACCTGCAGCCGGTTAGGTTATTAACCCTGCTCTACTACGGAGGAAGTAGATTTCAAAATATGACCACTCGTATCACTGTATATTTACGTACTCCAAATGCCATGCCACTCCTATCTGTCTACTACGAATTTACGCAAGGTGGAAGACGGCGCAGGAGGAAGGCAAAGGAAGTGGGGCCCCTGCAAGTTTGCAACACCTCGATGGCTGGCTGCCTGTTGCGGCCACGCCCACGGAGGTTGTGATGGAATATTCAAGACGGGACTCTTTCTTTCTTGGGCCATGTTCAGATTCCCAACTATTCACTATTCATTCTAACTTTTCATTATTCATTCTAACTTTTCACTATTCTCCCCTCACAAAACACGTTTCCCAGCGAATGCTACAGTATTTTTCTTATGCTACAGTGTTTTTTTCTACAATCTAAACACACCTGGAAAAGTTTTCAAGATGGGAGGTGCCTGCTGTGTGAGTCAGGGCTGCCACGCGCGCTTCCGCCGGCACGCCCGGCCGCCGACTCGGCCGATCGCGGACTAAAGTAGCAGGTGGTTTCAAATAAAAATCACAGCCGCAATTTGTGAGTCAAATTAAATCTGTTGGGTTATTACTTCATTTTCAGCAGTGATTATTAAATAGCGATCATGCCGAATTGCCGAGGCAAATAAAGTTTTACTCAGCAGATGGTTTCCTCCATGGTCTTGCCACTTCTCCTGATGTCCTGCTTTGTGTGGGCCCGACTATGAACGGAAGACTGCAACTCTGCAAGCAACGGTGAGGATTCCGAGACAGATAGTACTACGAATGGAGTTGGCAGAGATCGGTTGATTCGCGGAAGGTCCACCTGCCAGTGAGTCAGGGCTGTTTCCATCTCCAAGGACCACGGCAAGGATGAGTACAGGTGTTGAAGCCATTGCATGCATCCCATCGCTTTTGCGCGCCAGTTTTGGCTGTTTGCACACAGCTACCCAGCTGCCGAGCAAGCGACAGGGCCCTTTTGAACAGTGCAGTGCATTTCTAAAGAATCTTTTTTCCAAACACACCTAGGACAACGGCTTGTTGCCTTGACTGCTTGAGGTTGGAATGGAACCCTTATCCAATTCTAATGTACTACTGTAATATGTAAAATGAGTCTAGGTTAAACACAAGATTTTCAAAAGTAAACTCTAGAATTTTATCACAATATAAAATTTCTGTGTTTAAACCCTTAACTTGGCTCATTCACGGAAATTCACGGCCGGACTTGCAGTGGAGCAGCGCATGCAACATCACAGCCGCATGCAGCTGCCACGGTTGCTGCTTCCTGTCCGGCCCCACCCACAGGTGCACAATGCCTTCATCCCGTCGCCGTTCGTACGTCCCATTCGCAGCCGGAGGTTAAAGTGTTAATTGGATATATGTTATTATAAATGTTCGAGTTTTGAGATATATCATTACAATTTATCTATTTGTAATCATGTCATTATAATTCTTTTTTCCTCTCATATTTGTCATTTTATACGTATTTTATTATCTTTGGCCCACCTGCAGACCTTGCTATTTTTGTATGGACAAAAATACCCCTTTCACTACTCCTCCCTCCACTCACTAACGTGTGGGACCCATACGTCATTTTGCTCTTCTTCCCTAACTCGTCTTCCTCCTCCCAGTAGCTTCTTCAAATTGGTGGCCCCTCACATACGGCGCCGCCAAGCTTCCGTGTGACGAGCTGAGTAAGCACGAGGCCGAGCTATGCGCGACGGTGTGGGGTAGGATGGGTGTGCGATGGCAAGTCGGCGACGGCGAGTAGGCAAGGCCGCACTTGGAAGCAGCAGCCTCGAGGTCAAGTGAGCGCGGCAGCGAGCACGCGCGTGGCCGAGCTGGAGAGAGCAGCAACTGCGCATCCCTTCGTCTATCCATCCCCAACCAACATCTTGCATTTTGCAATTTCCCCGCAACGCAAGTTGGGGCTGCTAGAGCACGAGTTCAATTCAAATCCATGACCTGCTGCACGCGTACACAAATACACACATCCCTCTCATGTGATGCGTCCCATGGCCGGCGCCGACGTGGGATGGTGGCGTTCATCCTTGCTGCTGCGATGGCAGCGGCTGCCCAGGCACCACTGAAGGCCATACGCTCCAGTATCTAGGGGGGCTGAGGCAGCGCCGCCGCCGGCGAGTACTGCAGCGTCGCGTGACCAGGCTCGAGAACTGCAACGGCAAACGTATGGATAGGGAAGACAGTCAGAGAAGAAAGGAGAAGGAGGAAGATGACGTGTAGGTCCCACCTGTCAGCGAGTGGAGAGAGGAGTAGTGGCAGGGGCATTCTTGTCTATATAGAAATAACAGGGTCTGTAGGTGGACCTAAGAGAACAATATATGTATAAAATGGCAAATACGAGGGAGAGAAAGAATTGTAATGGCATAATTACAAATAGACGAATTATAGTGGTATATCTCTGAACTCGAACATTTACAATGGTATATATCAATTAGCCTGAGGTTAAATGTCTGTCAGCTTTTCCCTTCTCCTAGAGTCTTCTCCTCCTCCGCACTCACTGATCTCTTATTAATTGTAACCAAGCCCTTTCCAGTAGAAAAAGAGAGAACAAGGACTCAAGGAGAGAGCGCAATACTAGTAGTAGAACAGAAAGCACCTAGCAGTAGAAATCGATCCAGCGAGAGACTGGCGCGCCCCCGCCATCCCCTCGCCCTGCTACTGCTGCTGCCCGGCCTCCTCGCCGCAGCGGCGGTGACAATCACCGCGGGGGACTGCGCCCTCGACCTGCCTACTGCGGCCTGCTGCGCGCCTGTCCTCGCCTCCGTCGACCTCGGCGGCGACGTCGCCGCCCGCCCGGAGGTCGCCCTCGCCGGCCTCAACGCCTCCCACCTCATCGCAGTCTACGACGTTTGTGGAGGCTTGGGCAACGGTGGTGCCCAACTCGCCGCCCGCCGCCTCCGGGACGTCCACCTCGCTGACCGCCGCGTCGGGGACGCCCGCGCGCTCTACAATGACGAGTCCGGGACGCCAACCTCGCCATTAACAGGTGAGTTAACTATCAATCCCAACTCCTCTGCATGCTATCAATCGCATCGCATGATGTATTGCTCCCTGGTGTTGTTTGGGAGATGTACCCTTTGTTGTGGTTGGGATCCCGGTGTAATGGAGGTCGGCGTAGCGTGTTCTCCCAACTCCTCTGAAAGCTATCAATCGCATCGCGTGATGTATTGCTACCCTTTGTTGTGGTTGGGAATTGGGATCCCGGTGTAGTGGAGGCCGGCGTAGCGTGTTCTCCTACTTGTTTGTCTTGTGAACTATGTTATGTTCGTTTCGTTACTCCGGCTGTGTTTATTGAAGTAAAAAGTACTTTTTTTTTCAGATGAATAGTGCACTGAGAAGCGTGTTCTGTGAGTTTATTGGAGAAGTACTTTTTCCTGAATCTGAACACAACCTCCGTTTGTTTCTGCTTTGCTGTCTGACTCTTTGTTTTGGTTTCGTTACTCCCTTGCTTTGATTAGCAGGACCGGTCTCACAGAAGGGATCGCGATGCCATGCAGGGGAGCTGTCATCGCGTCTTATTCAGGATTGCGATTACCAGTTGGGCAACCAGTCCGAAGGCTGCTGCAGAGTCATATTTGCTATAGTTGACCAGGAAGATTGTCTATGCTATGTTTCGGAGCAAGCTGACTTTATTTCTGGAGAGCTTACCATCCCCTTCATCTGGACGAGTTATGAAGAGTGTGGGGGTAGGCGCCGAGCTGTGCCGACAGACACTTCTAGCTGCCACCCCGTGCCCCCGTCGCCTCCGCCATCGCCGCCGCCACCGGCCCCGGCTTCACCTCCTCCGCCGCCATCGCGGCCATCGCAGCCGCCACCTCCTCAAGTTGAGGGTCTTTCGAGGGGGGCAATGGCAGGGATAGTCGCTGGAGCGGTCTTGATAACTGTCACTGCAGTTGTTACGGTTGGTGTTATCATCACAAAGAAGATTATGCTCATACTGAAAGCCAGGGAGCCAGCTCCACTTCCTAGTGCAGTACCCTCCCAGTCCCTTGAAGTTGAATCTGAAGGATTGTCGCAGGAATTCGAACAAGTTACCGATCCAAATCATGAAGATGGTGATCCAGTGGCACATGCACGAGTTCAGATACCAGATGAGAGAAGGGTATGGTGTCCTCCGAGGGAGCCGAGGAGCCTGGTAGAGATTGTCGGGAGCACACCAGCAGGAATAGTGGTCCACTGATTCCGGTGATGGCTGTTGTTGGCTATAAAAGAACTGTTCACCATTTAGTCTATTTCTAGTTTTGTTTTTTTGCGGAATATTTCTAGTTTTGTTTGATTGTGGACGGCTGAATTTTAAGCCCCGGAATGATAATGCTGTCTGAAATGCCTTTCTTATGAAGTATCGCAAGACTGATCAGTAATGCTAAATTGCTATACTGTACTTAATAATTAGCATTTGTTAATTCCCGTCGTCGTGTGAGATTATTTTGGTATTTCACAGGAAAGCGAATACCGAGGAGTTATATTGCGTATGCTAGCTGTTGGGCATTGCACATTTGCCACTTTGGCAAATGGGAGGCATTGAGGTGTTGCGCATAAGCCCATATGTCCAAAAGTTTTCTTCTGAACCGTTGGTTATTCCTTTCTACCTTTTTGCTTAATAAGCATGGTCTCATTCAGATACTTGCATGATGCATTACATAGCAAACAAACAGAGAGAACTGCTTCTGTGGATGATGCTTTAATAGTTTTTGTAACATTCTGTGGCTGGTCACGTGTATATATTGCCCTGTGTCATTCATATTTCTTGTTTGAACTGCTAGCTTGGCCACTGACTTAACATAACTGCCACCTTAGCTTGTTTGGTATGTAGGAAATGGTTGACTGTCCTAATAATACGAAAAATTAGCAGCAATGTTATATGAATCTTTTGGCAAGCTTGTCTACCAGATATGTCCTCCTGAATTCCTGATTGATTTGCTACCCTTTTGATCTACATACAAGTGCCTTGCGCTATGCGTGCTCTTTGCAAACGTAACAAGGACTCTTTGGTTAATGTTGCTCGTACTCAAAAGTTTCAGTCACTGTCACACGCATGTCCTTATTTCTCTTGCTCTTCCCCATGCATGTCCTTATTTGTGCCGATGCATGCCTGAAAAGCTGTTAAGAGGAACTTGTAAAGCTTTCTATTGAATTTGCTCACTATGTGCTGCCCCTAGACTCCTTGAGCATGGCTTTGACCGACATGGCTTGCTTTGTGGTGGAGGTGGAGTCCGATAACCTAGCTTGCATGGGGATTTCAAGAACATTGTTTTACATGCAGAAGGTTGACTTGCTTGCCAAATGCACATTGAATTGATAGGAACAATTTAATGGTAAAGCTAATTTTGTCCAATTTAATGGTAATAATTAGAGGGTGAAAAATAGTGTTATCCCTTTTTAGTATGTTCTTTTGAGTTATGCGTGCTCTTTGCAAACGTAACAAGGACTGCAACCAAGCAATTGGAAATTTGCAATGCAAAAGATGAAAAGAATTCTGCTGGTCTACTGGAAATGAGGAGGTTGCTTCTGACAATGTTTATTTTTATTTTGGAAAAAGTCCGATTTACACCCTTCAACTATAACAAAAGTCTTATTTTCAACCTGCAACTACAAAACCAGACATAAATGACCCTCCAACTATCAAAACCATGCAAATTTAGCCCTTTGAGTGGTTTCAAAGGTGGTTTTCCATTTTATGCAACAATAAATAATTGTGTTTAAACTAAAAAAATCATAACTATTTCATTTTAAATAAAAAAATAAGAAATCGATGCCAAAAGATTTGTAAAAATGCAACCTACCTATTGATATGCCATGTAAAGTTATTTAGATATTATTTGTTTATGTTCTTAGTGTTTTATTATTTTTTAAATAATACTAGGAATAGAGATAAATTAAATGCAAATAACTTTAAATGTTGTACCAACATATAGTTTATATTTTTCGAAAACAATTGGCACAACTTTCATATCTTTTTGACTTAAAATAAATTAGTTATGAATTTTTTAGATTAAATTACTTTTTAATAATTTTTTAAAATAGAAAACCGCCTTCAAAACCACTCAAAAGGCTAAATTTGCACGGTTTTGATAGTTGGATGGCCTTTTGTGTCCGGTTTCGTAGTTGCGGGTTGAAAATCGGACTTTTGCTATAGTTGGAGGGTGGAAACCAGACTTTTCCCTTTTATTTTTCATGTTCTTGGTATTGGTGATAAGGTGCTTCACATCTTCGAGAAGTCTTCTACCGGATGGGTTTGCCAGACAAGGACATAGTGGCACTTTCTGGAGGCTATACTCTGGTACATAACAACAGCTTCTTTCATATACGTGTATACAGTACCACATTTGTTTTCATTATAGAAGGGTTAACAAAGATTAACATGCTCTGATTAGAGTATCATGGTTTGATTATTTTTCTTATTCAAAATGTATGCCCCAACTGTAAAATTTTCAGGGCAGAGTACGTCCAGAGAGGTCAGGATTTGATGGTGCATGGACCAAAGATCCACTGAATTTTGACAATTCTTATTTCGTGTAAGCCTGAATCTCACCTGCATAACAAATGGGAGCAAGATGCCAGGATTTCCTTACCTTTCCTTTTAATATCGTTTAGTAATGTGATAATGTCACACCTGTGCTCATAATCACTGCTTTCTCTCCTACATATAGACATACAGTGAGTTGTTGAAAGGTGACTCTGAAGGGCTCTTGAAGCTCCCTACTGACAAGGCTCTTGTGGAAGATCCTGAATTTCGTCGCTATGTCGAAAAGTATGCCGAGTTACATATAATTCAGCTCCTATCTTCTATTCATGTTATAACGGGTCCTTAAACTGAAGCACCTGTTTTCCCATAAGCCCATATTGCTTAACCAAAGCTACTACTTTCATGATGACAGTAATGCTTTGGTCCATTTCCTTTCATGTTTCCGCCCATGGAGTAACATAATTCCTGAAATCGTTAACTTCAATTCTAACAGACAGTAGAAATGTAGAAAACTTCCAACATTTTGCCAATCTTCATCTGCAGGATGAAGAAGCCTTCTTTAGGGACTATGCGGAATCACACAAGAAGCTCTCAGAGCTCGGCTCCATGCCTCCTCCTATGCTTTGTCAGAGTTGCCGCCCTCAAATGGCTATCTCATGATCGAAGCAAATGGTGGTTTCAATCAACAACGACTCTATGTAAGTACCAGGATTATTATTTTAACAGCCCACGGTTCTGCGTATTACCATTGTTTTTTTTACCATTGTTTTTTTTTTTGAAGAAACATGAGGGGTAGCCCCCTACTGGTTATATATTACTTTTAAAAAAACAATACAAAATTTCTCTCTTACAAACTCACGAAATAAAAAAAGAAACAAAATAAATCATGAAAATCAAATATTGTGCTGCAACCATATGGACATAAGATCAGGTAGGTTTCTCTTTGCTCTTAGAATAACTAGAGCAAATTCCTCCTGAAAGTGTTCTCTGCATCTTTGAATTGTTGGCGGGATATTACTGAAAATCAGGTCATTTCTGACCATCCAAATACTCCAAGCCATGATAATAATAACATCCATAAACAAGGGGACATTGAGCTAAGCCTAAATGTTGAAACGTTTGAAAGAGGTGTTGCGGTGAAGAGACCTGTAGTTGAATGAACTGCCAACACTGCTGAGAAAAAGGACACTGAAGGAATAAGGGCTCTAGGCTCTCCTCTACATCCTGTCGACAGAGAACACAATTATAGGATGGTAATGCCATATTTTTCCGTGTTAGAAGGCCCCTTGTGCTAATGCGATCCTTTAGTAACATCTAGAAGAAGACTTTATGTTTATGTGTATTACCATTGTTATGAAAGTCCAGTGCCTTATGAATCTTTGGTGCACCAATGAGTGATTTTGGACTGTCATGTTAGCATTACACTGTGCTTAACTGCCCACTGGCTTTCCTCAATGGTTTACTATGAATATGAGGGAATTGGCAACAGCCTAGAGTTTTTTTGTAGAAAAAAGGTCACGCCCTCCTTCCTTACGATGTTGGATGGTTCTACGTTTCTGACATAGATTTGCCAAGTCAGTCAGCAGTTTATTGTATTCTTATTTAAAAGGTCCTGCTGTCTAGACCTCCCGAACCAGTCTCGAGTACTATCTTGGTTGTACATATATGCTATTATATGTCCTATTGCCAATATTTTTCTCATCATGACTTTGGAACGCTGCTGTGATCCCTATCTATTAACTCTGTACTAATCTATTATATTTCTGAAGTTCTTGGAATCTTCACATTAAGTTTTGGATAATTGTTTTGAGGTTAGGTTGGATAGTTGTCAACTCATTTTAAAATGCAGATCTGTGACGCTGTTGCTGTGGTCAGCCTTCTTAATGCAAATATATCGTGATCCCGGCATTTCATGTAAATGGCGTTTGGCGTGATTCTAGGTAACTATTTGTCTGATGACCACATTGTTTCCTTACATATAAGATGCCTTTTTAATCGGTGACTTCCTGTAATTTTCTTAGGAAATACTTGTTTAAGAATATTAAACAGCCCATCTTAATTGCAAAGTCCAAGGTTGTTAGCATAGAATGCAAATTGTAACATCCTGATTTGAGAATGATCGTTGATGTCGCTTGATGGCTTCTATACCTCTTGGTAAACTACCATGCACTGAGATTTGCTGGACCAATAAGAACTTTCGCAGAGGATTTGGTTGGCCAAAAATGATGAAAAAGAATTCTTTGACTGGTGACAAGTATGTTTTGTGCATATTCTCTTTGAAGAGGCTATATATTAATTCTCTTACATGTTCACAATTATGCGGATTTCGTCCATCCTACCGATTTTGTGTGTACTTTTAGGATATGGTAGCCTTTTTGAGCTGTACATAGGAATTTGGTGGCTTGAAGGAGAAAACTGAAATGGACAATGCTCATGAAAGGAGTTGGAGAGGCAAGTTTCGTCGGCATGGTCGAGTTAGGGTGTGTTTGGTTGCATGCACCACATGATGTATGAATGGATGATCTTGGATAGGATGATTCAACCAAATTGCTTGTACCACTTGGTTCACTCTAACTAGTACAACATTGTATTAAGTGGAATGGATCCATCCTGGATGAGTTGGTACAATTCATCCAACCAAACAAAAGAATCATCATTATTTTGTATAATTCCGTACATGAATCAAATGATACAACCAACCAAACACACCCTTAAATCCAGAGGCAAATAGAAGGGATGGAAAATGTCCTCTTGCTCCTCACTCTCTAGAGGTTAGGATGCATACCTTTTTCCTTAGTCTCATATATTGCCAACCATAAACGAGTGAGTTACGTGGACCGCAAGAACTTTGTTCTTTAGGCGGCACAGAAAGGTGATTTGGCCCAATATCTACACCGTTGCATTAAACACAAATTCATTAATTATTCGTACAAATTGCAAAGTTGTCCTTAAACTGCAGTCTGTAGTTTAGTTTCGAAAAGCCACTCGTTAGTATTTTGGACAGTAAAACACCTCAATTATGCAAAAACAATTATCACCGATAAAAAATTTACAAGAACTCCTGAACAAGCTAAAAACTTTGGACTAACTATTATCACCGACAAAAAATTCAAAGATTGCCTCAAGAAGCTAAAATCTTAGACGACCTAAACAGCAGTAGTAGCATGGCTATATATATCAATCTAAAAGAAGTTTTCTTCCACAGCGTCCTCGTGTTGTAGGTTTTGGACGAATCAGAAAATCAACGATGGCCAAAGCATCGGTTTGATCATTGACACCAATCTGTTCACGTATTAGTTTAGCAAAATTAGTGAGCCATCGCTCTTTAGAACCTTTGCCACCCCAATAACCTTTTTGCTTCCATCTAACTAGGAGATGTGTGAGATTTCCCCAATAGATAACATAGCTCGCTTCTCTCTGCGTAATGAAAGTCTCCTGCTTCCACTGCTCTCCACTGATTTTTTCACGGATGGCACTAAACCGCATGGCTTCAGATATCATCACTACAAACCTGACCAGAGCTGCTGCGAGTTCATCATTGGGTTTGTCAAGGTTGTAGCCTGCGAGTGTTTTGACGGCTTGTATGGCAGATAGATTTCCTAGTGGAACTGTGGAAAGATACATGTGAGCATCAACTGCATCATCAGCACGTCCAAGGAGATCGGCGTAGTTCTCTTTGATCGGTAAGACGGCACTGCCTGGTAAACCAGCAAATCCTTGTCCATCTTCCTTTGCTTGCAGTTTGAACCAATTGCCAGCACTATTGTTGAAGCCAATAAGGTACAGATCGTCTTGGGCAATGGCTAATGTCGTCTCTGCTTCTCCAAATCGGACATGGACCATAATCCACCTCGGTGGCTCGTCATACATATCGGGGCGCCGCCTAGCGAGGACAGCTCTGCCTTCGACTTCACGTGGCTCGTAGGGTGGATTACTCTCGTCTGGCGAAGATATGTATCTAGCTTTCGATATAGGTCGTCATGCATCTCAGTAGCAAGGTCAAAATCGATACGGTCTTCTGGAGCAGAGGCTTTGGCCGTGGGTGCAAGGACCACAGAAACAAGGAGGAGAAGTACGAATAGCAGATCCATGGCGCTAGGCATAGATTTGGTGCTAGCCATATGGATGAATATATATTGTACAATTCAATACTGCTAACGCAATCTGTTTGGTCTCCTGTTGCCGTGTACGTCGAGGCCGAGGAGGCCGTCCCTAGATTCAGTGACCTTGCCTAACGTACCCCGTAGTCTTGGAAGCCTTCCGTGTAGAGTTCGACTCCAGGACGTGATCGTTTTCTAAAACGAAATCAATGTTCTCGGTATCCTTACCTTGACAAATACTGCTAGCGCAATCTGTTTGTGTTCCTGTTGCATTGTACCTCGAGGATCGGAGGCCGTGATCGACTGCCTAAAAACCGTAAAACGTAGAGATCGAGTTAATTAGGAACCGCCCCGGCCTGTCGTTAAATCCAATCGTCAATCCTTCTACATTATTTTTTTCTTGCACTTTTTGTCACCATCCTGGATCTGGATGGATGTGCTGCCTGATGAAGTGCTCGCCGACATCCTCGGCCGGCTCTTTTTCGACATTTGGTTTGCACAAGGGTTGAGCGGTGAATGCACAATCTAATTATTATGGTAGATTAGAGCAACTCTAGTGGGGAGACCAAATTTGAGCCTCTATATTGTTTTTAGGGGCCAACAAAAAATAGTTTAGAGGCTTCAAACTTTAGTGGGATGACTAAATTTGGAGGACCTCCAATTCTAGAGGCTTTGGACCAAAATTTGGTCGCCTTGCCAAAATGGAGGCTCATTTAGGCCTTGCTGGAGATATTTGTTCCAATGGGAGACTAAGAGATAGAGGCCTATTTGAGGGCTCCACTGAAGATGCTCTTATGTCCTAGCTAGAATGGAAGAAGCTTAGAACTCTTTACAACCCGGACGTATTTTCATAAGCCCACGCAGCAATATAAGCCTTCCGTAGAGTTAGGAACCGCCCCCTTCGTTATCGCCTCCAAAAACGAAATCAGCAGAGCACCTCCACCGCACCTTGGTCATCTCTGCCGAGCCGACCTCGCCATCCTGGATCTGGATGGATGTGCTACCTGATGAACTGCTCGGCGACATCCTCGGCCGGCTCCCGCCGCGCAGCCTTGCAGCGTCGCGCTGCATCCGCAAGCACTGGTGCGCCATCATCGACGTGAGGCGGCTGCTGCGGGTCGATCTCCTCCCTCTCCGCCTCGATGGCTTCTTCTGCCTCGTCGACATGTTCGATGATCCTCCTTCTTTCTGCATCGAAGGTTACGAAACAGTTTTCTTCTCACGCCCCTCCACAGGGCGCCAAATCAGCGGCGACCTCGACTTGCTACAGGACGACGATCACGACGCCCACAACCCGTGGCTTTTGGATCACTGCAATGGCCTCCTCCTGCTTTTTAATGGGGTGGTTGTTAACCCTGCCACTGGACAATTGGTATCCTCCCTGCCACCCTACCCAAAAACACCATATGCCGAACTGGGGTGCTGCTACTATAATCACGAATATCTTGCATACGATCCATTCGTGTCACCGTGTTATTATGAGGTAGTTCTTATCCCCTCAACTCCCTACGTACCAGCAAAGAACAACGAGGAGGGGTCAGAATGGCCACCCTCGCCATTCACAGCCCACGTCTTCTCGTCGAGGAAAGGGGTGTGGGAAGAGAGATCCTTTGTCCGGGAAGGTGAGGCTGCAGGGACCATCGCCGACATGAAATTCGACTATTGGAAAGCACGTCGTGCAGTTTATTTGCGGGGAGCACTTTATGTTCCTTACCAAAATAACTCAGTCATGAGGTACTCATTCAATCCTTCAACATTGTTTGCGTTTTGATATTGATTCCTTCCTTCCCGTAATTTACTTACTGCCTGCCCAGTATAACAATTCTTGTGGTAGCACTTGTAATGTCAAACGTGCAGATAGTTTTATTTTGTTAAGAATACATACATCCTTATAATAGATTACTACTAGTGCACATTCAACTAAACTCGAGTTCTCTTGCATAGATAAAGAACATAAAGGACAATAAAATGTAATTTGCCAGATCCTATATATTTTTGTCTGGTTCTATGAACATATATAGACACTTTAAAGATGGAATGAGTATTGAGCTAAATCCTTGAAAAGTTGTAATATGTAATAAGTTCATTTAGAAGAAACATGGTGATTCCAGTTTTTTTTTAACCACAACAGGGAAGCCTTTATTTAAATTAAAAATTACTCACTATATGATTTACTAATATGTTTTTCACAAATTTAATGTCTGCAGAATAACCTTGTGGAGCGACAGGTACATAATTATTAAATTGCCAGCCGAGAAACAAGATTTTGAACAGTTTGATGCTTACTTAGGAAAGTCGCAGAAAGGGGTCTATTGTGCATTACTCTCCAAGGGATGGTCTCGATTTCGAGTTTGGTTGCTTAATGAATCATGCGGTGAGATAGAGTGGGTCTTGAAGAGTGACATATTCTGTCTTCAAGCGATGAAGGAAAAATCACCTATTTATCATTACAGTGGTAGATACAAGACACCATGGATAGTCAACTACGAAAAGGATATGACTGAAGCAGGGACCGAAGATGAATCGGAATGGGACTTTGAATGTGGTGTCATCCTTCATGAAACCAATGCTAAGGCCACAACACGCTACAAAGAAATATATTTCCTAGGATTTCATCCTTACATAGAGATTGCCTTCTTTTTAGTATCATTTCGGAGAGTAGTATCATATAATTTGAACAGCTCGAAGATCCAAGAGTTGGGTATCTTAAGCAAGGTTGTGTTAGAGTCATTTCCATACACACCATGCCGGATGGGTGTGTTCTCTGAAAACAATTAGCTAATCAAATTATTGCTATTATCTTGCATTGTACTTATATTGTATAATGGTATGTTTCTTTATATAATCCATAAATATGTGTAATTAATGAGCGATTCCTATTCAATAATCTTTTTTGTTTTTTCATATCTTTGTGTCCACTTTTACTTCCATTTTTATGGTGTACTATAAGCGAAGAGCTTAACCATAAAATAAGTACGGCAGTGCCGCTATTTTAATAGGGTCCAATAGCACGTCATATATCTGGGCATCATATCAGCGATATTATTATATTATACTTCTCTAATATTTATCAAACTAAGTGATTGCACATGCTAACGGTGCCAACTGCCAACCATTCGATCTGCGAGGTGTAAAGCAATTCACGGTACTTCTAAAACATATGTACAAGTGCACCCTTCCATCATATGAAAAAAAAAGGAAGTCCGTACATGAAGTTGAAGGGATTAAGAAAAGTAGATATAGATTATTGTCCCCACGAATGATCAAAGTACTCTGTTGGGTGTCTTTTTCTTAATATTAGCACAGAATATCACTAGTTCATTTTTGAAATAATTGTCCTGTCCTAACATCAAGGGAAAACAATCCGGCCGAGGGAATAGACAATACATCATTCGAAGAGCTACAACTTTTCATAAATCCTCAACTCACTTTTGAGGAGACAGAGACTTGACAAAAGGGAGCCAATTTATCACTCACCACTGTTTTTCTTTTCGAACCATGATTCACCACTGTTCATATATTGAATGGTGCTATGCATCGAGAGCAAAAAGAAAATATATTCATGAGGCTCAACATGTTCGTGCTTATGCATTCAAGTAAAAAAAATTCTTGCTATATGGAAGGAAATATGCATCAGCACAATAGAATATTAAGTAGGAATGCTACTTGGCGCAACAAAATCAGGCAAAAAAAAAAAATGATGCGCGGTGTTTTGTTGCTTGCTTTGCTTTCAGCTACTGCCAGTTCGGCACAGCCTCTCTGCTCCTGCAAAGCATGCGTAGGCAATTAGGCATAGGCGGATCTTCCAATAGGGGTTTAGTTAACCAGTGTTCTTACATTGTTCTTTGGAATATGCGGGTTATAAAGCAGGAAATTTGGCACATCTTACCATTAGTTTGGAGAACGAGAACTGATGGGCATCTTTATTTGACGGTCATTTAGCATGATGGATTGATTACCTCTCTTAATGTTCCCTCCTTACATATTCTTTTCGATAGTATACTCTAGTACTTGTTTAGTACTCGTTAAAGGAAGGCAACGATAGCTAGGAATTTTACCATGCTAATTAGGAAAACTTGGAATTCGAATGACCCAATTAACAAGTTTAGGAAACATAAATCTAAAGTTTAGATACAATTGAACAAGACCGCTAGACGCTAGTTCAACACTCCCGAGGAACATCCAGAACATCCATGCACCAGTTGTAAACTTCTGAATAAATTTAACAATAGTAGACAGATTTCTAAAAGTAGCGAACGATTCTGATTGCGTCTGTGTCGCAATGGTGTAGCAGCAACAACTGTATACGGTTCATTTGGTGTTACAATTCTATTGAGGTCCTCAAGAAGCAACAAAAAATAGAGAGAGGGAGAACATATCCTTGTAGAGCAGAGCTCGTGTGACGTGAACGAACCCAAGGAACTCCTTTGGGAATAACTGGTTTGTCAGCTGCCAAAATCTTGCTCTGACGAAACGACCAAACAAAACTGTAGATACCGCAGGGTGCGTGTCAGCCAGCAACAACATCAGCTAGCTATCGGGCGTATATTGATCAGCAGGGGGTGGATTGGACTTGGGTCTCTTGCTTGGCGTGTTTGATTATCCAGCCGTCTGTTGGAACCCGATCAGGCCCCAAAGGAGCGACCCCGTGCGGCAGGAAAGAATGTGTCATCTCTAATCTACTTGTTTGGGCAGTCTGATGCACGGTGACCAGATTCACCGCAGTTGAAGCAAGCACCGCTGAAGCTTCTGTTACTGCAAGTTGGGGAAATATATTAGCTTTGTGTAGCATTAATTTGCAGTGTGGTAGTTATTAGTGTTTCCAAGAAAAAAATGTTCAACTAATTTGCAGTGTGGTAGTTATTGGCTTTTCCAAGAAAAAAAGTAATGGCCAGGTTGCTCTAGATGAACCACCTAAGAACCAATACCTGGATAGCGTACATCTAGAATTTCAACTTGGTACATTACTTAGGAATCTTGTGAAGCTTACCTCTCCCTACCACCAAAGGATGATGAGCGCCCACCAAAGGATGGTGAGCCACGGCTACCATAAGATGATGAGCGGCTACCGAAGGATGGGGAACGGTTTGATTTTCTCCCACCACCTGACCAGTCATCCTCTGACCAACTATCATTGTCAGATCTGAAGCTCCGGCCAACACGGCGGGATCTATCCTCACCGTCTGAATCCCATCCACCCCGGCCTCTTGCACTGCCGCCACCCCTGGACCGCCTGTTCCTAGAACCTCGTTCGTTTGAAAAGCGTCCATAACTGTCAGCAGGAGGACCATCATCTTGCAACGCAGGCAGCTGGAAGCAGGAAATGATAGAACAGTCATAATCCGGAACAGTGTAAATCTGAGGCACAATAAAAATCAAGCCAATTTAAGCTGGCTTCATTGGAGATAAATAGACAATAAAAAAGGTATATCGGAATAGTGTAAAACTAGACTCCTGTTCATAGTGGCTTGCGATTTTCATAATATAAATTGGCTACAAATAAAAGTACGATCTGCAACAGTTACCTTAGAAATTTTGGTTATGGTGTTTCCTGGAGGAAGTTCCATAGCCAGCAAATCCTTTGCGATTTCCTCAGGTAAATCGAAGACTGCTCCTTGGACCTGATACAATCAACAATTCATAGACCAAACAGTGAATATTTATTAGGACAAAAAAACAAGTACAAACTAAATTCTACACTACACTGATGGTTCAAACTATTATGCATAAAATTTTCCTACTCTTTAAGGTAAATGGTAGATGATAAAGTATTACAGTATCAGTGCAATTAATTTCTCCAGATGCGACATCCAAGCCAATTTGTAGGATAAAAAACAACCCCAAGTAGCATAGCTGTAACCCAATAAAGCTGTATCCTAATAATTAACTGTGGCACAATATGCTTTCATTTCGTGACTGTGGTCCAAATTGGGCTGGAATATCAGGCAATGTTTTACACACGTAAAGAGCAAAAGCAAAGGAAAACAAGACACATAGGCAGATTTTTATGCGAAACAAGACATTTTATACAAGAAATCAGCAGTAGAGTAGTGCCCTGCGTACTACTATACCCAATGCACATTAGGGTGAAGATATGCATGATGAGGAAGTAGTAAGAGTCACTATCTTAAAATGGACAGAAACAAATGCCAAACAATTCAACATAGTTAGGCAAAAACTTACGTTCTCATCTGCAGTTAGGTATATTTTGCCAACTTCATCTGCAGCAGCTGAGCAAACATCAGATAGAAAACCAGTAACAGATCTAGGAGAAAAGAAGCCTCTTCCAAATCTTGAATCTCTAGTTAGTTGCAATGTCACCCATCCCTGCAATTTAATAGGGGAAATAAAGCATGGCTAAGAGCGTTGTCCATACGAGTGAAAACATAAGAGACGACAAAAAATGTGGGTCTTTTCTTGATGTTATTTTGATTATCTGTTAAAAATTTATAATAGAGAAAATGCACTAGTGGTTAGTATTAGTAGCCATATAACATCAGCCGGATAATATTCAAATTGAGAAGGCAGAAGCTAGAACAACAGCATAAAGTCAATAGTGGAACAGATGTTCGGTATGCCTACTTATCTGTGGACATTGCTGACCTCAATGCTAGGTATAGACGTACTGTAAAAAACAATGCATGTGTGTCACTTCTTACCTGCTCATGACTGATCAGAGAACGTGAAGAAGGTGGCTGAGAAAATCCACTCAGATGTGCCAGTGCAGAAGCGAGAGCATGAGGTCCTAGTTCTTCTGTTAATCTCTCAGCTGCTCTAAGGAAGTACTGCGTCGACTCTGGGTCCACCCCTCGCAATGTAGCAATGACATGCTCAGCAGAAGACTCCAGCACTTCTTCCATGGATGGAGGGCTTATAAACTCAAACTTGCAGCCAACGTCGCGCTCAAGTGACTTAACTGTCCTTTTCTGGCTACTTGTAAACATCAAGATTGCAGTTCCTGCCTTCCCAGCCCGTCCAGTGCGTCCAGAACGATGGACAAAAGTTTCTGGATCATTTGGCAATTCGTAATGGATAATCTGCATAAAAAATGGAGCCACCCATTAATTGGCCAGTATGTGCCTATGGTTCTTTTGAAATAATACAATGCTAAAATGCATCTAATGGTTTAGAAACTTAGAATTGAAGTAATAAAAAAAGTATCATGTAAGTCCCAAGGTTAACCAACAAGATATCAGATAGGGATGCTATTAGACATACCAAACTGATGATTTGTAATACAAAACCCAATGCATGCAAAATAAACCACAGAACAGCACTTAAAATTCTAGGGGCAAGATGAGAACCTTAATTGCTAGATTCCTGTCTTCCCAAATGGAAGTAGAAAAAAAAATTGTTTAGTTCAATGAACTGCTTGAAGATATAATACATTGTTTAGCTCTATAAATATTAGAAGAGTTTGAAACTTGGAGTTTTTGTTCATTATCTTCCCTAGAAAAATGTGTGCTCATATTATGGTAGGCAGAGGTTGTTAGACATAGTTATATGTTGCAAATTTGAAAATTCTCAACGGTTAACCATCACAGCTCTAAGATAGTGTTGACATGTGTTTGGAAGGGCGTTTTACAGAATAACAGATCTAGAGTCAGGCAAAAGAAAGATGATTGTGAACCCACCAAATCAACATTTGGTATATCCAGACCACGGGCAGCAACATCAGTTGCTACTAGAACAGTAAATTTCCCTTGACGAAAGCCATTTAGTGTCCTCTCACGCTGATGCTGTGAAATATCACCGTGAAGTGCCTCAGAAGCAATACTGTTTGTCAGTGCCAATGATACCTCATCTGCATCCCGCTTTGTCCGAGTGAACACAATGGTTTTCCCACCCTTTGCATAAACCTGACAAGAAAATGCATGGATAAGCACTGAAACTGATTAAACAAAAACAACTTATCCCATGAAATACACATGTGAAATGACAAAGACTCAGTAAAACTGAGGCCTGAAGTGTTTAATATGCATGGCAGATGTATGGATGAAATTGTGTTCTCAATCAGACCTAAGTAAAATTATGCATCTACATGAAAAGTATTGGCTGTGACAAATTTCATGCTCTTATAAGTTTCTGAATCCCAGAAGACAGGAAAACAATCACAAAATTCAAATAGTGAAATTAAAAAACCAACACAATATTCACGAATCATGATAAAAAACTAACAACAGCACGAGGATAACCAATTAACATTCAGAATCCTAATTTGCTAACACCAGAGACTCCAAGAAAACAAACAGCAAATCCTTTTTTGGAAATAGACTCCAAGAAAACGAACAGCACAGATCTTTTTTTGGAAATACTAAAAGCAGCACTCTGTTTCAGAAGCACAAATTATTTGCAATTTCAAACAAACTGATGATGGAGTGATCAAATGTAACTCATAACTGCTAAACTGAGAGTAGCAAAGTAGCAGTGTCAGTATTTTTAACTAAAAAAAATCAGCTTCTGCCAAGCTAAAATGAAGCAGTAACAAAAGAATTCAAGGAAACTAGAAATGGTATTCATGGAGAAGTAATAGGACCACGGCACCATGCAAGGGTAAAAATTGTACTTATTATGTTCATGTTGATTCAAATAAACCATGCATGAGCTAGCTGTCTGTGCCGTTTACTTTATCCCAAGGGTTAACAAAGTAAAACAAAAAGGTGAGCAGAGGGGAGGGAAAAGCAGCTAAAAATTCCACGAGCTGCACTAACATACCGTAATTAGATCACTAAGAATGGTTTGCTTTGATGTTGCTGTGAGTGGGATAGCATAGAGTTTGATTCCTTCAGCAAGCTTTTCATCTTGATCACCAACCTAATAAAACACATGAAGAGACACAATAACTTATTAGGTCATAAAGATATCAATTGCAACAGTAATTAACCCCAGAGCGCTGTATTGATAAATATCTAGATTCCAAAAACTAGCATGAGCCATGAATAAATTGTTGTTGTGACATGCATGTCCTAGCAAACCACTAGTCAGCATTGCACAAACAAATACAGAATAATAGTAAAAATCCGTCCTTTAATCCCTTGGAAGTTTGATGAGAAGGGAACAACTAATCTATTGTGGTTTGCGTTGATGCATCACGAATAAGAATTAAACCCAATATTTTCGGTTGGTGTATGGCTTAACAGAAACCATTTCATGGGTTGTATGGCCACGTGTTATGGACAGAATATGCATCAAATAGCATGCACCATGACCATAACGTTAACATCTATGACCCATGATCAAGATAACATGATAACTGCAATAGCATCACATCCAGAAAGCTCTTGTAGTTTCGCTTTGTTCAACTGTGTAACAAATGAGCAGGAGAAATAAGTACAGCAAAGGAATGTGAAGGACATACCAAGTCAATTGTCAAAGGGTTGTTCAAGTACCGCCTGGACAATTTCTTCACCCAACTAGGCATCGTGGCAGAGAACAGCATGCTTTGCCTCTGTGCAGGCAGTTGCTGTAATATTGTTTCCACATCTTCTTCAAACCCTACCGCAAGCATTTGGTCAGCCTCATCAAGGACTAAGTACTGAACTTCTCCCAACTGGAGGCTTCCACCATTTATCAAATCAATTATGCGTCCTGGTGTTCCAACAACAACATCAACACCACGAGAGAGTGCATTCTGCTGGACATTGTACGAAACACCGCCATAGACACACACTGTACTGAGCTTGGGTGCCGACTCCTTTATTTCCTTCTCAACTTGTTTGGCCAACTCCCTGGTAGGTGCCATAACCAAAACCCGAGGAATACGACCTCGCCTGCCAAAAGGGAAAAGAATTTGTCAATGTGCATGACAGTTATTAACAGGTTCTAGTGCAGCACAACACAAGGATGCGTAGAAAGATGAATGTGTACCTTGTAATCTGGCTAGAGTCATCCTCCATTAATCGCTTGATCATAGGTATACCAAAGGCCAGCGTCTTTCCAGTTCCCGTCTTTGCCCGAGCAATCAGGTCACGGCCCTCGAGAGCGGGAATCAACACAGCCCTCTGGAGGAGACAGCAAATGAGCAGAATGCAATACAGTTAAGCAACTAGACACCATTCTGAAGCCAAATATGAGCTATTGGGCTCGGTGAAAACATGGCACACATTTGAAGCAAAACTAATTTTTATCTGGCTATTTTCACAAGCATTAGTGAATTACAACAGAACTATCACTAATTTGACGCTGAGGAGCATAAGGATATGTGTAGTAAGCTAAGTGTCCGTAAGGAGTAAGCCACTAAAGGATACACGATACCCTCTTTCATCGCTAAAAAAAATAGCCACTCTCCGCTTATCCTGTCACTATAGCATTTCAAAAACAGCAACCGAAATCCCCAAATTAAACACCCACTCCATCCCCTCCACGCAGACAGCCAGCAAATCCTGCACCGCGACTTAGCCGCAGAGTTAAAAGCAAGCGAGCAGAGCAAATTAACAGAAGAGCAATTGACCTGGATGGGGAAGAGGTGCGTAATCCCGCGCTTCTCGAGCGTGGCGACGAGCTCGTGGGGCAGGCCGAGCCTAGCGATGGCGAGCTCCTCCTCGTCGCCCTGGAGCCCCTCCCCTGCCTCCAACCCCTCCTCGTCGCTCCCATACGCCCCTTCCTCCTCGTCGTCGCTCCCGAGCTGGAGGCGCTTGAAGGCGTGCTCGCTGAGGACGGAATTGGGCGAGGCGACGGCGGCCACCGCCGCCCACCCGCGCCGCCGCAGCGCCCAGCAGCGGAAGGCCGCGGCGCGGGACCGGGCGGCGCCCGAGGAGGAGGAGGAGGGGTTTGAGAGCGCGAGCGCCGGGAGCGTGAGGAGGGACGCCATGAGGGGAGGGAGAGGAGGGGATAAGAAATGGAATGGATGGCGCTGAGGGTGGGCTGGGAGGAAGAGCAAGGTTTTATAGGGCCGGAGGTGGATAGGGGGGGTTTGCGAGGGGTTTTGGGTGGGCTTGGGATTTAGAGGCGACGAGGAGCACCCTCGTTCACAGGATGATGACAACACACTACGACAGGGACCCTGAAATATCTTGTGTGAGATTTGGATGGGGACGGCCTGGTTCGTGCGCTCTTGGGCTTGGTCCATGTCTTTGTGTCTTAACGGGGTTGTGTCAACCTATTCTTCTTCTCTTTACATCTCACGGAGAGCGTAAATTCTAACAGCATTTAAATGACCCAACACATGCTTGTTTATATTAAAAATCTCTTTTATTAAAAAAAATATATTAACAGAGAGGGATCTTGTTTTTTTATGCAACGGGCCAAGTTATACTCGAACAGACACGTCTCGCAGGCTAACGTAACTAGTAGCGCAACTTCTAATGGGTTGGGTTCACACTCCAAACTGGGCCAAGTTGCTCTCACGTGAGCTACTGCTGGAGCCTGGAAGCAACCAGCAGCACCAGTGCACCAC
The DNA here is from genome assembly GCA_015342445.1 of Digitaria exilis. Lineage (NCBI taxonomy): Eukaryota > Viridiplantae > Streptophyta > Magnoliopsida > Poales > Poaceae > Digitaria > Digitaria exilis. The sequence continues at coordinate 277,402 of JACEFO010000773.1, read as the reverse complement.
CCTCTCAAAGAATTGGGGGAAAAACTAGCACCCGCACCATCGTGGCATTGTCTAATTAAAAAAAAAAAACCATGATAAAGAGCGAATCGGCAACCGGTGCTGTCGACGAGCTGGCATGCAGCGAACAAATTCTGTCACCGGCCCATTCGCCGTTTTACCTGGTGTTCAACTCTCTTCTGTAAACCAAAGCACGGACAGATTGTGGAAGCCAGTGAAAAAAAAGAAACAGGCTGTCACTGTCGACGATCGCTCGGAGCTATTTATTGTACACCAGCAGGATGTGTGCGAGCGTGTCGTTTCGCTTGCCGTGACTTGCTCTTTCAAACCGCACAAAGCCGTAAAGGGCACCAAGAAAGAAAAGAGCACTATCGACCATTCAGATTTCTCGACCAGCTCCATCCTAATGTGCACCAAGTAATCTGCTACCTTGCCAAAAACCAGAAGCCAGATGCTAATGCATCATCATCGGCCTGCCTGTAACGCTAACCAACCGTATCGTTACAGGCTGCAGCAGCAACGAGCCAACGAACATGATCGGATGATGCTAACGTAGCTCACCTGTCGCCCCCAACCATCCATCGTCGCTCAGCAGGTGCCGGGTGCCCATCCGAATACGTTGTTCCAAGTAACCAACCATACGGGTATGCCTACCTGCCAATCAAATCAAACTCGGCAACACTATGTAGAAATTCGCGGGAATTACAGCTCGATTGCTTCGTCTCGCACGAAATCCCGGCGTCCAGTCCACTGGAGGACACACGGTTTGATTCGATTCCACGCTTCGCTTTGGAGTTTGACGAGGAGAAGAAAGCAGAAACAATTTTGCAAAAATTCTGAAGCTTCCTCCGCCCTGCCCTGCCTCCTCGAACACCGGTCCACTTCAAAAACCTCCAGAAAAAATCAAATCAAATCATACCACTAAACAAAAATTCCTGAAGCGAAAACCGATGCTATTAACGCTGACTGTTAACCCCTCCTCTTTCCCCTTGCCAACCCAACCACCCGCGCACCCAGCCGGGCCAGAGGAGCACGCGACGCGGCCACCGAGGCCTTCCCCTCTCCGCCTCCCCTCTGATTGGCCTCCGCCCCGGGCTCTGCTGCCGCGCCCGCGCCGCCGCAGCGGGGACCGGGAGGAGGAGGGAGGGAGCGCTGGTGGCGGGCCCCCGATGGAGTGGGCGTCGGCGGCGTACACCGCTGCGGCGCTGGTGTGCGCCGCGGCGGCCACCGTGGTCGCGCTCGTCCACATCTACCGGCACCTCCTTCACTATGCCGAGCCAATCTACCAGCGATTCATCGTCCGCATGATCTTCATGGTCCCGGTAAGGCTCCGCGCTTATACCTAACCCTTTCCGTTCAGCTCCCCCCCGCGCCAGATCTATTGCTGCTTTCGCGGAATTTTTCCTTTTTGGGGTGAGCTTTGAGCAGGCAACGTGGTTATTAGCTGCAAAAAAGGCTGCTTTAGGTGAGTTTGCGGGAGTTCGTTACTTGCCCGTGCGATTGGGTTTGTTTGCGCGCTTAGGTTTCGGTTGGTACATAAGGTGTCTTTTCAGGCAAGTTTCCGGTGAAAAGTCAGAATTTGCTTGGAGTTGAAGTACTCACTGATACGGTTTCTGCAGCTATGCGATTCTGTTCAGAATGGGAATGCTCACGGCTCACCGTGCATGGAGCTTTATGCGATTTTATTGTAGTTTACTTTGTTTTAATCCCATTGAATTCATTGTAGTTCTGATCAGTGAACACCCGATTAGTCTGAATTTCTGGAGCTTGTGTTTTTGTCCTGAGCGTGTGAGTTCATTAATAACCAATTAGACATTTGGTTCTGATAGGAATGCAGGTGCTTCCAGGGCAAATTATTTCTGGGTTTGACCATTTTAAGGTCTTAGTCAGAGGGTATGGATTAATGTGTTTAGATTTGGTTGGGTCCATAAAATGAGTTTGCCGCGGAGCTACGCAAGTAATTGTTTGGTAGAACTTCTGCAACTTCTAGTTTGAAAATATGAACACCTGGTCCAGACATCCAGTATTCATTTGCATTTCACCCTTCTGTCCCTTAATCTATCTGTACTAGTGCCCTATATATGCTTTGTATATTTCAGTATATTAACCCCAAAGACGTGCACTGATCTGCAGGTATATGCAGTGATGTCATTCCTTTCCCTTATCCTCCCTGGAAACGCAATATACTTTAATTCTATACGAGAGATGTAAGTCATACTTTCATGCTGAACCTCTTTTCATACTTAGCGTGAATATTTTAGTTAATGTGGGACTATGGCTTGTACTTTTGCTTACTGGCGGCATGTTTAATATTCTATTCCATGATTCCACCTATCTACTATAGGCAACCAGCAAAGATAAGAACCAGCGGAAAGTGCTACAGTGCAATTTCATATGCACTATCAACTATCTCTGAAATGCTCATGGGTTTCTGTACTATAAATATGTTAGGAACTAGTTGATTATCTTTGATCATCTCTAGTAAATGGAACATCCAGTATCCTTTGTGAACCAAGTACACACACATACAATTTTTTTCTTCTTCTAGATATTGGTCTGACTCAGAGGGAGATTACTCATGCTTCTGTCTACTTTTGAGTGTTTTCCTATGGACAACCCCAACATAAATGAAAACAAGGTGGCGTATGTTGCGATGATCTCTTTATAAAATTACAAAATGATCTTCTCATGTCATAATTTGATAGTAATTCAGTTAATATTTCTAATCTTATATGGTACCAAGTCCATCTTCATATGCCAAACTTCGGGCTACATTCATACTGAACCAGTCGTTTATCTCTATGCTTATGTGAATTTGTTAGTGTGTTATTGGTTTCTTTTGCACTACAGTTACACACCCTTCATCTAATGATTGCAAAACCAGCATCATCTGAAATATCATATGTCATGTTCTTTCAGCTATGATGCTTGGGTCATCTACAATTTCCTCTCACTCTGCTTGGCATGGGTGGGAGGTCCTGGTGCCGTGGTGGTAAGTTTGAGTGGCCGAACCCTGAAACCGTCGTGGATTCTGATGACTTGTTGTTATCCAGCTATTCCTCTAGATGGGTGCGTAAGTGTCCTTGGTGCATACTATTATCATATCAGTTTTTATACTTTTATGTGCATTGCACAATAACAAGTGTTTAAATTCGTGAACATGTTTTTGCCTCTGTGATTTTGCAACCGCTCTCTAAAAAAATCTGGTGGTCTTGAGCAGGCGTTTTATACGAAGATGCAAACAAGGCTGCTTGCAGTTTGTGATTCTCAAGCCTATTTTGGTTGTTATCACATTCATACTTTATGCGAAAGGAAAATACAAGGATGGAAACTTCAGCGTCAACCAATCATATCTGTACATAACTATCATATATACAATCTCGTACTCAATGGCGTTGTACGCCCTTGCATTGTTCTATGCGGCATGCAGAGATCTACTTAGGCCATATAACCCCGTCCCAAAATTCATAATGATCAAATCAGTTGTGTTTCTCACGTATTGGCAGGTAAATGGCATAGTACCTCAATAAGTGTTTTTCCTCTTCCCAGTATTTACAGCAACTGTTGACTAAAGTAAATCTATGACTGTATTTCTGTTTGCAATGTTATCACTAAGAAAAATGCTTATATGACTGGAGGTATAATCAATGCAATAATTTGAAGTTTTTTCTTACAGGGTGTCCTGGTTTTCCTTGCTGCAAAATCTCGACTTATCAAGAATGCTGATAAGGCTGCTGATCTCCAGAACTTTGTATTGTGCGTTGAGATGCTCATAGCAGCCATTGGGCACTTATTTGCCTTTCCCTACAAGGAATACGCAGGTCCCAATGCGCGCCCTGCTGGTGGTTTTAGAGAAAGCCTTCTTCATGCTTTGATGTTCAATGATTTTTACCATGATACCGTTCACCAGGTAACTAGGACCTTTCATACCCTGGTACCCAAGCATGGTAACATTTATTGTCTGACCGAAATATTTATTTTGTCTGACCGAATCATATTCTTATGTAGTTTGCTCCTACATACAACGAATATGTGCTCTACAATCACAACGAGGGTGACAATGCGCAGACAAAGTATCCTTCTGGGAGCACCGCAACTAGTGGGCAGGGTGTAGAGTTAGCTGGCATCACCGTGGTGGCTTCAAATAGTCCAGTGACATCAAGCGTCTCATCGAACCAGGCAGACCAGGAAGAAACAATGACAACCCCAATCAAGGACAAAGTTGATCCTCCTGGAGGGCTTTATGACCTTACGGATTTGCTCGATGTGGATTTATCTAACTACCCAGCCAAGGTTCCTGCAATCACCGATGTAAGAAAACAATGATCAAGCTTGATGAGGGGCCAATTGTAGAGGGCTGCATTTGGGGAAAATCGTGATTTTTGTTGAGATGTCGGCATAGTTAAAACTGTAAAAATGTGTGTATTACTTGTTCTGATTTTCCCCATTGAAGGGGCTTATTCATGCCAGCAGCTGCTGCCACATGGTCTCTCCGCCCTTTGCTAACTGTAAAATGTTGTGAGCTCAAGGTGGACTGAAGTGACAAATAGAGTCTATACTGAAATACAATACCCTGCATGTCTGATGTGTTTTTTTTCCGGATTACTGGCATATCTAATGTAGCTTATTCTGTGCTCGAGTAAATAACAAATCGATGTACTGGCAGTATCTTCGTGCTGATAAACAAAAATGACTGCTAAATTGGTAATGACTTATGCATACTTTCCTCTTACAGCTTCAAAACTTGAAATGGCGCTTATGACACCCTGTCAACACAACAAATACATGAAAAATACAACTTTCGATGCCTCTGGTCCAAAGAAAAAATAAGAAATAAAGAAGTGATGATTAGGAAGTTGCTCTGTTAAGTGTCAACCAAAATGTCAGCTAATAGCTTCTATATGCTTTCAACCTACAGCTTCAAAACTCAAATACAACTACAGTTCAGATGCTTATGGCAATTGACATGCTGTCAACACAACAAAAAAACATGAAGTGACTCCAACCCATGAAAAAAAAAATTGAAGGGAAAACAGCACATTGCGTATGCCACACTTCAAAAAGGGTTAAACATCCAGATTATTAGCATTTACACTTATCAAGGGTTATTGAACAGTAGTGAAAAGACTGATTATTCATCACGTGGCTCGCCTTCTGCATTATGTCCCCTTTGAGCAGCATTCTGCTCCCTGGAATTTGACTGCACCTCTTTACCATCCTTATCAGCATCCTGAATCTGGGAGTCTGTTGAGGAATCTGATAATGAACTCTCAGAAGTGATGGCGCCAGAACAGGGTTCGCCATCCTCACCATTGAAGAACCTAGACAAAGATAGTGGGTTGTAAGTCGAGCTGGCCCTTCGAAGGCCCTGTATCGCTTTCATTGCTGCAAGTGTGCTTCGGTACACATCTGATGTTTCCACATCACAAGATGTTGGATCACGCCTGGATGCGTCATGCTGTTCCAGATTTGAAGATGAACTAGGCTCAAGAATTTCAGCTTCAACAGGGAAAAGGAGTTCAAGATTAGCCTCGCATTCTCGAACAAGTCTTGTTAAAGGTTCGGTTGTGAAAAATGGCTGATGACGAGCACGCTGAGTGAAAGGCAGGCTGAGCAAACCACCAGTTCTCTTGTCATACTTCTTCAGTATCTTCACTAGCCCTGCATTTACAGCATATAAGTCAACTAGAAGCTAAATGCTACCACACATACTTCTGATTGACCAATTTGGTTTGATGTGCTCACCAGCAAAATTTAGGGAGCTGTACGTTTGGAGAAGAATCATTTCACCATGTATGATCACAAAATCCTTACGTATCTCTAGCATCTCTTCAGTAAATTCACTCTTGGATGTAAAAGCATCATTCTTCTTAGCTTTGACGCGCTCAATCCTCTCCTTGAGCACCTTTGAGAAACAAGGTCACTAAGGGTTAGAACGACAGCTCCAATTGCAAGCAAATTAACTGATAAATATAAGGAAGAAACGGACAAATCAGAATAACTGGATTGCCTAACCACATTATTTGATTACCCTTCAATGATGAATGGAAAACATTCTAAAACTTTAAGGCATCATAAATATTCTTAGATCTAAAGCTCCAGCTAGTAACCAAGGATCAAGCCCATGACAGCAAAAGGAAATAGATACTTTCTGGTGGGGTTTGAGAGTTTCAAAAAGTGATCATGCCTGGAGACACGATTAAGGAATGTCAACATTGAGCTTTCCGGCGAAGTTTGTGAGTTTAAAATACTGATCATGCCTGGAAGACTATTTCGGTATGTCAACATTGAGCATACAAGCACACAAGTTTTCGAGGAAATAGAACAGCAACCTCATCTTAAACAACCTAAGCTGCAACAACTTTCTTTGGGTGATCATCCAAAAAAAAAAAATTGTTGTAAACATAGCTTCCTCATGCAAGTATTTTGCATAACCAGGTGTAGTCGTTATCTACATGACAAATCAGCCCCTTGTAGTAAACATAAACTTAGTTCCTTGTACCAGGGTCAAGGCCAGTTGAGGTGCAATGTTGATATCTAGTACTACATGAAAAGTCTTGTCATCAGTAATATTCTAGTAAACTGCAACTTGATTTTCAGTTCATTACAAATTTACAATGCACAATCACAATTTTTTTTTGTGAGTTTGCTACTCATATATGATATACCACAAAACTTCTGCACTTTGACATCCACACAATCTTGGATAGCAATCAAGGGCATGAGTAACATGTCTCTTGTCATGGAGAAAATAGGGAACATTATCCACTACATTCTCGCATCATTGCAAAAAAAGAAAGTGTGGGTTATTGCGTAAGTGTTATGCAAACTTGAGATTTTGAGGCTATTACGTGTACCGTGGCTGTAGAATTAGACTTGGACTAGCAGATTTGATCCTCATGCAAGTGTTTTGCAACACCAGGCGCAGTCGCTATCTATATGACTCATAGTAAACAAAGTTCATTGTGCCTGGGTGAAGGTCAATTAAGGGGCTATTTTGGTATCTACATGACAAATCTGTTCATCAGTGATATTCTAGTAAACCAAAATTTGATATTCAGTTCCTATAATGACAATCGCAGTTGTTATTTGACAAAACCACAACACTTCTGCACCCCTTGACATCCATGCACTCTTAGATAGGAATCAACGCCATGAGTAATATCAATCTCTCATCATGGAGAAATAAGGAACAATATCCAGTACATGCTCACATCATTGCAAAAACTGTGGGGTCAATGTTATGTGTGACTTTTAGCTAACATGCCTGAAGCGATTGACCTGGTGCAAACTTGATATTTTAAGACCAATTACATGCACTTTAACTGTAGAGTTGGGTTTGGAATACCTGATTTGATCCTTTGATATACAACAACGGCACAACGCACAACAGTAAAGGCTCTTCCATGCAGAAAGGTAATGTTATCCACTTTGTTCAGAATGAAGTCATAAACAAAAGATATGTAGGCTGAAGGTACCATAATTAGACTAAGTGTAGTTTGATACCCACAATCATGAACTGACCACTCAATCCAAGTTGAAATGCAAGGATTGGAGGCATGATACTACTATTATAGTTCCTCACAATCGTATTTAGAGTCAGTTCAATTTAAAATGCCCGAGCACGTACTGAAACACCAGAGATAACATTTGTTAAAACTTGTACACACGAATTAACCATCCGAACATAATAACCCGACTGTATTTTTTTTTCGCCGAAATCGATGGATCGACTGGGATTCAGGAACCACTCCAAAATCACTGAGTGGCCCTAAATCAGGGGCGCAAAACACACGCATCGACGAGGATCGCTGAGACAGATGATGGGGGCGAGGGCAAGGAGAAAGGGCGCGCACCTGGAGGCGGATGACGTACCACTCCTCCCTCTCCATGTAGAAGTCATTGAGCTTGTGGAGCTCCATGTCGAGGATGCTGGCGAACCAGTTCCCCAGCGCCGCGACGTTCCCCTGCGCGGCGGCCCCGCTCCCGGCCACCTCGGCGGCCGGGGGAGGAGGGAGGGGTAGGGCGGCGGCGGCGGCGGGATCGGGGGGACGCAGGTTCTTGATGAGCTTCTTGAGGGCCTTGTAGGCGAGGTACTTGTCCCTCCACGCCGGCAGCGTCTCCTCCAGGTGGTTCCGGAAATCCTTCCCGAACTTCATCCCCCACGACGACTCTTCTCTCTCCCCCTCACGAATTCTCAACCAGATGGCTGGAATCCCTTCCCTTTTTATCCTATCTCTCCCTCTCGCTGGGGTGGAAGCGGAGGTGGAGGAATGTTTCGGGTTCGCGATGGGAGGGAAGCTGGACGGCGATGGGAGGTGGAAGAAGAGGAGGAGAGGAGGGCGGATGGATGATTGGGTGTTGGGTCGCTGTTGGGTGGGGCCGGCCGGGGATATTCCCCTCGTGGGTCCCCTGTCGTCTTCCCCTCGGCGCCTGCGCGGCCTGCCGCTTTGCCCTATTTTTTCTTTCTTTTCCCTTGGCATTTGTACGGCATAATGGCATCTTCTTCTTCTCCTGGGTCTCATCTGTCCTGTAATCTTGTTGCTCAGAAATTTCGTCGCGGATGACGGTAACATTTCGAATCTTCCATGATCTGGTATCAAAAGAGAGACAAGAAAAAACAAAATGAAATAAGATAATATAAGGCTGATTTCTGTGTCTTGCCTGGGCCAGGCCCATTTGAGATGATCCAGCCGCGTGGAAATTGGCCCGTATATGCCGCCGCCGTATGCGAACAAGGGGAGGAGATGAGCTCACACCGATAAGAGAGGAGGAGATGAGCGTTCTGATAAGGACGAGGCGCAGTGCAATGCATCAGATCAGCGCCATTGCCGGAAGGATAGGCCGGCATGGGCGTTTTGCATGCGTGCGTGCACTGGCGGCTCCGGGCAGCGACGCGTGTGCCATATGCATGTCGCTGGCGACAGAATATTTGAACTTCAGAATGATTTGGAATTTCACATGTGGGTTCGGACACATCTAGCTGGATATTGGTTGAACAATTGATTATTATTGAAATTGAAAAGCAGCATAGGATCTTTTTCTGCTCCGTCTATAAAAGGGCCATCAGCTGACAGAGGCGTCAGCACTGTTGAGTGTTGATCATTCCTCGCACACAGGGCTCCAGGAGGAGATAGAATAGATATATAGGATCGATCGATATGCAGAAGAGATGGGTTCTCTGATGTCTGGCTGGAGTTCATCAGTACTGAGTGACAAGGAAGGTACAGTATGCATTTGTTAGAGGACTTTTGCGATGTTATTTGCGTTTCTTCATGCATGTCAGTGTTACTTGCTGGCCCCTGCCGGCCTTGTGCAATAATCTTTTCACTCAAGATCTATGGTGCGCGCACGTGCAGTTCGTCTGATGAGGAATCGGTCGCTGACGAAGGAGGAGGTGGAGGCGTTCTGGAGGCAGCACGGCAGGAGTCCAGCGGAGAACGGTGATCGATCACACAAGGAGAAGGAGAAGGAGAAGGAGAAGGAGACGATCCCCCCGCTGGCCGCTAGGCGACTGCAGGTGGTGAGGTCGATGCCTCCTCTACGCGGCGGCACGAGGAGAGACGACGAACCGAGCTCGCCCTCGCCGCGCGGCGGCCAGCAGGCCCAGAGCTTATTTTCTCCCCGTAGTGAGCCATGCTCGCCGGCGACCAACCGCGAGCAGAGCTTGAGCTGCTTCTTCCCGGAGAACGCCGCCGATACCTCCACCAGCACGAGCAACGGCTGGTACGGACGCCTGATGGTGTTTTAAGCTAACATACAGTTTAAACTGATATGATGAATCACCGATTGAGCTAGCTACACAGTAACAGTACTGATGATCGGCAATGGTTGTTGGTAGGTGGACTCGGAGCAGCTGGGCGTTCCTGAACGAAGCGCCCAAGGACAAGGAAGAGGTGGTGCTGGGCATGGGCAGGGCGCAGAGGCAGAGGCAGAGGCAGGGCTTCGCGTGCGACCAGTTCCACGCCTCCCGGATCCTCACCGGCAACGCCTGATGAAGCTATCTAGCGCATGCAGATCCGACCGTGCTCGTGCGTCCCGCCTGTGCATGCGTCGTATCCTGCACCTACGAAAGGTGTATACCATATACGCATCTATATCTGTGTCGTTGTTGTTGTTTTTTAAAAAAGAAATCTCTGTGTTGTGTACTTGTGTTGCAGTAGTTTGGGTTAGAGGTGTAGTAGGTCGTTTTGCTCGATCGGGTTGTTCACTGTGTACATAACGAGCGGCTGCAGGCCGTTGTTTGTAAGGAAAGGTACGTTGTGTGACGTATTTGCTGTTTGAAGAAGCGCTGTTGTTTGAAGAGAGCACACAGATCAGTAAACGTACAATGGCTGCCGATACATGTTACAGTGTCTCACAACTCACAAGTCACAAACCCAGATGCGCCATGAACACAAAGGCACCACATGGTGTCATCCTGCCGGCGGTGCCGGGAATACCCCAAGAATGAGTTTTTGCATTGGATAGGTCTCTGCACATCTCAGAGTTTCGTAGTACAGCATGCAGAGTATATCCCAAAAAAATCTCGGAGTCTCAAAGTACAGCATACAGCAGTATATCCCCCAAAAAAAAGGTACCATACAACACCAGTATAACCCAACAACAAAAATCAGCACAACGGAGGTCCTTCCAGTGCGCCAAGAGAACAATTTTAATAAGGGAGAGATCGAGCAAAACCTCTCTAACAAAAACCAACGCAGAATCATCAGCGTGTTTCATTTCCTAATCAATCAACACTGTCCAGCCAGGCATTTCCCCGGTGCTATTTGTAAGAAACTTAATCGAGTGTTGTCTCCTCAACTTTCAGCTCTTAATGCTGATGAGGTACACAAGATCACCCAAGTGACGCACTTCTAACCCTGCACTCTCACATCCTGTGAAGAACAGCGATTGATCCTTGCCGATTCTTCTGCGCCAGCTCATCAGAAACATTGGGGATTTCGCAGGTACTTGAGTTCCTGCCAATCAACGGAGACATAAGCTCAAGGTATTCTCACATAACGGGTGAGTTAAAAAACCAATGAAGTTTCTAGTAACTACCAGATTTGTCTGTGATGGTGGTGCAGCCTGCTTTCTCACTTGTCTTCTTGTATTCTTTTAAAAGAAAGGATACTGTCTTTACCAGGTTGTCATACTGTTTAACATCTGAACACAATAAGTGCATATACAATGTTAGGGCATTCCACCCACGATAAGACCGGGACCAAGAGATGGAGTCCTAACATATACACTTACAGAGTAGGATATCACTAGCAATAACAATGTCCCAATCTGGTCTAGAAACTGGAAATGGATCTCCCCATGTGTCTGAGGGTTAAAAAAGAAGCATCAGAGAACAATTATCCACTTTCATGTGGTGCATCCTCCATGCACCGAAAGGGCATATTTAGGATAAAGAAATACTGCAGTTATAAACACACAGCTTTTGTTTGGAATAGTAAGAAACTCACGTCTGATATGAGGTAGCACATCCAAATCATTAGCTCTGCAGTTGTAAGCTATATTCTCTTCAATTTCCTTGTCATCATAATCAGAGGTTGTGATATTCACCCCAAACGACTTCCTCAGAAAGATTGCCAGAGCTCCCGTGGCACTAAGCATGATAAGAGAAACTAATGAACAACAATATATATAAGCTGTAGAAAATTTTTATCATGATCTTGTGACCGCATTCGACTAAGGAGACAAAAACATAAAGCCTTCGTTTACTACAGCACCAAATCATTATTACAATAGAGCATATCCCAACCAAATAACCAAATGCTTAGTACTATTAATTTCTGATTTTGTATATGGTAAACAATGATTAATAACTCCTGGCAGCATGATAAAAGCACAGCACATGCCTCCATGCTAACAGAAAACAATAAATAAGTTACAACAGGGGTATCGATATCCTGAATTATTTATCAATCCCACTCTTATTGAATACTGTACTCTTATAGTCTTATCGATTTGGTCAGGAAGAAAGGGGGGGGGGGGGGGGAAGCATGGCATACATACCTTCCCAATTCCAGGACCCGCTGACCATCCAAAATTGACTGGTTCTTAACCAGCCAAGAGGCAAACGAAAATGTCCCAGGCCATAGCAAGTTTGCATTGAGCTCATGAGATGAAAATTCCCTTACATTTATTTTCTGCATGCCATTTTGGAAAAGTGAACAAAAGATAAGTAAGCTATAGCAATGGAACAAAAAACTGATATTCAATAAATTCATGAAGCCTTAAATCTTGCAGAACAATAGATAAGAGGTCGAGTAGCCTTTGATATATGGCTAGACAGTCACAATGTTTTAAACATGTGGATTTTGTGATGCAGCACCATTTAACTCCAATGTATGGAAAATTGTCTTAGCAGCACATCCATACGCTCTTCAAAAGCACGCTAAGCTATCCCTTCACAAAATATGAAGAATAAATTGGGACTACCCAAAAGAAAAAGGTGTAATTAATGGTGCAATAGCAACAATTCAGCTGTATATGTCCATATAAAATCAAGATAATGTTTATGCCTGGTACTAAATTAACCACCATTTTACTTTTGATCCGTTGTTCTACTTTGCTGAGCCTGGAGCAACAATTCTCATGGGTGGAAGCTTAGCCATCGGCACACTTTAAACACTAGAGGATCACTGAACTGGAGTGCTGGACCATCGCTGCTGATTTATGGATACTATCAAGTCGGCTCTCTAGTAGACGTATCTTGCTTGCCCATAACCCCAACAAAACCCAGAAAACAAACAGCCAAAAGAAAACCTAAGAGTTCGTTCTATCCATGTAGGAGATATTTGTTCATCCAAATTAATCGGAACACGCAAATTGGATCCCGAGATGGTGAGAAACCTACATAATAGTTTGCTAGAAACGAAAAAAAAAAAATACAGTTCCCCATTCCGATTCCAGAGAAGCGTGGATTCTAGAGGTGCGAAACCACAGGGAGGGATCACGAAATCTCACCAAGCCAGGGAAGTCGTGCGCTCTCTCCACATACTCCAACGCCTGCTTCTTCTCCCCCTCGGTGTCGACCTGCATCTCATCTTCAATTCGCGCGGAAGAGACAGAACCGGCCGTTAGGAGCACGCGGTGGGCGGTGGGGAGGGGGAGGTGCTGGGGGATGATTTGCTGGTCTTACCTCGTTCGTCGCCGCTGCCGTTGTCGCTGTCGTCGGCGCCGCGGAAGAGGGAGGCGGCGGAGAAAAGGGCGGTCTCCATGAGTAGACCCTTGCTGTTGATGATGGTCAGGTCTGCTCCGCTGAAGATGGAAGAAGAATGGGGGGAAGAGCGCTTTGGGAAGAGGGGAGGCAGGCCGGTTATCTAACTGGGCTGGGGAAAGAGTTTTCATGGGCCGACCCACCTGGAATATCAATAGTGAGAGTGTTTTGGTGGGAAGGAAAATAGCTATTTTGACTTCCCGAACTAGTACTCAATACTAGTGATTTTGTCTCATGCTGGTTTTGAAGATGGTTTTGCATGAGGGTATCTCTTTTCAAGGAGCGTAAATTTGCAAGAGTGCAAATAGAAATCTCCCGGGAAGTAAAGGATGCACAACGACAAGTAGCACAATTTGTTGTAAAAGGAACATATATTTTTCACAAACACCAGGAATCCAGAATCTCTCTCTCGACATAGCTGCTATACATGCATAACACTCATGCATACGGGGCCGTATACGCATACATCAGGAGAACATACATACAAGCTAAGGACGTGGACACCGCGGTATATATGTACGTAGCTATATATCCAGAGCTGTATATATACGATTAGATTAGGTATATTGTACTACAAGAAGGAAACACTGGTGGCATGTGTGTCGGTCATCAGGCGTCGCCGGTGGCGATCCGGGCGACATGGAACTGCGGCGTGTAGCTCTTCGCCCTGGCGGACGGCTCCTCCAGCGGCGGCTCGTTCAGGAACGCCCAGTTGCTCCGCGTCCACCAGTCCCGGCTCTTGCTGGGGCTATCATCCGCGGCATCGCCGCCGTCGTCGCCGATGACGGGGAGGAAGCCGTCCACTCGGACCCTCGGGGACGACGACGCGCCGCGCGCCGCCGGAGACGACGGCCGCGCCTTCTTCTCCAAGCTCCCGAACGGACTCTCCTGATGTATGCGACTGGCCATTATTCGTTATCGCCACACACCTTGTGATTGATGGGAGCTGCGACGGCCGTGCACGTCGAGACAAGGAAGAAATAACTAACGAATACGCAGGTGGCTTACCGTGGCGGGGGAGGCGAGGGGCGAGGTGAGCTCGCCGCCGGCGTCCTCCGGCCTCCGGCGCTGCTTCCAGAACGCCTCCACCTCCTCCTTGGTCAGCGACCGGTTCCGCCGCGCGTGAGCTATACATACGACGTCAGGGTCAGAGAATTAACTTGGTATATATCAATCACATGGATGCATGGGAACGGATCTCTGCCGATCTTCGCGTACCTTTCTTGTCGTCACCAAGAACCGGCGAGTCCCAGCCGGCCATGAGGGAGCCCATTGTCTCGTCTCGCGCGCCCGCGGCCTCTCTTGTTCGTCCAAGTACTGGCAGTCCTTTCGCACGGGTTGGAGAATGACACTAGTACAATCGGTCTTTCAGCTGGATGTGATGATGAGTATGGAGGCAGCAGTACTTGCTTAAGCCTCAGCTGCAGATCGATGGCTGTTTTATACTTGAATTCGGGCTTGACTTTTAGGAGGGTTTAGCGCCGCGGCGGCGACTGAGCACACAGGAATACCGGCACAGCACACGGTTTTTGGTGTAATAATTAATAATGTAAACACCAAGCAATGACGATGTCTCTGGACGAAAAGTGACAGCTGGGTGAGTGTTTGTCCCTATCTCTTACGCAGACTGATACTAGGATTACTAAAATTAAAAATATTTCTCGCCTAAATCGGATCCACCTTACCCCTCACACCGAACCCACTTACAGAGGTCAACGGAGGTGGGAAGGAGGTCAAACCCCACAAAAACTAATACTTAGAAAATATTTCTGCCAAAATCATAATTATTTTCTCACCCACGTTTTTCTACCCACCTAAATCTATTTTTTCTGAAAAAAATCATTTTCTTTTTTTCCTAAATCGCATCTCCACCTCCTGCTCGGCCCGCCACAGCCGTGGCTACCCTCCAAGCTTGCCGTTACTCCTTCCCGGCTCGGCCCCGCCATGGCTGCCCTGCCAAAGCGGCCGGTCGGCCGGTGCGCCGGTGCCCTGGGAGCTCCAGTACCGCCACGGACGACGACAATGAGACCTATTTCTTGTCGTGCGCTACAGTGGGGACGATGATGCAACAAGCCTGGCACCTGCTAGGAGCGCCGCTGCGATGGCGGCTGGACGTGGAACTGGCAGAAGCGCCAAGTAGACGGCAGCTTGCTCCATGACGCTGGCGGTCTAGGAGGTACCGTGTAGCAGGCACAAGCAGTCGTTGGGCGCATCATCTTTCGCGGCATCGGGCGGCGGAGTGCCTTGCTGCTTCGAGGAGCACGTGATCCAGGCAGAGGCAGCGCCGCCGGCAACAGAGCAACAAGTGCTCGAGCACGCTATGATGATAGATGCCCCTGTCGATGGTCCAGGAAACCACCGGCACTGTTGGCACCGACGGGCATCAGCGCATTTGGTCATTTCGGTGCCATACTAACATGGCAACATCATGGACACAGGAGCACAACCGGTTGGCATTAACTGGGGAGGTTACGACTTCTACTAGGAGATCAATAACTAATTTCTTCTCAAGAACTGTCGCCATGGTTGTGGATGTAGCTTAGCTTGTAGCGAAGTACGTAGCTGCAGAGCCTTTATCTTGTAACTAGGTATTTGTTCCCAGCTTGCGTGCTCTTTGGTTTAACAAGATCAATTTGGTAATAACCAGCTAATGTTCCTGCTTAGATAACCTTGTAAAGCTTTTTTTTTATTCTCTTTCACCTCAACCTATTTTTAACGGGATAGTAACAAATGTACATTATAAACCTGTGGTAGAAATTATAACTGACACCATGATGTTATAAGCTCAAACATCATACCATGATTATTTGTCGGTTTGCTCCATATTTTTATCCAGGCTTAGGATAGATCGCAGTGTTAAACCAACCATATAGAGCACAAGCTGGCAAAATGACAACAAAACGTTGTACAAGAGGCATCCAACAAGTAACACGACCAAATAAAAGACTGAACATTACACAAAGAACAGAAATAGAACACTGGGTTATTTATGAGCAAGTTGAGGTATTTTTTATGAAACAAATACAGATACTCCATACAACAATCTTAGCACAAAGATCAGGTGCAAATTGAGGAATGAGATCCTCTAACATCGAGTCCTGAACGGCAGACGAACGTCCAGCTGCTCTGGGACATCCGATGGAAATTTAACGGCGCATAGGCTTGGCAGAACAAATTCATTGACCATACGTGGAAACAGAGTAGGCCCCTTAGCCAGGAGTTGGAGACGGCCAGCCTTGGGACGCAAGACCTGCTCCGCTTTTCGATCTTGTTTAGCAATTTAGGAGAAAGTTTCGTAGACTGAATAGTGTTCAGATAGCTGAAAAAAACACTGTAGCTTTAAAAAACATTGTAGTATTCGCTGGGAAACGTGTTTTGTGAGAGAGTAACCGTGAAAAGTTAGAATGAATAGTGAAAAATTGGAATGAATAGTGAAAAGTTGGGGAATCTAAACAGGGCTTTTTGTGCGCCAAGGATCCTAGTGACTCATGCCTGGAACATAATTATTACTATATACTACCTCCGTTGACTTTTTTTATCCCAACTTTGACCACTCGTCTTATTAAAAAATTTGTACAAATGTAGTCAAATTTAAGTCATTCTTAAAATTGTTTTATTACTAAAGCTAGCCATAACAAAAAATTTGATATTTTGCTAAAAAATTTGAATAAGACGAGTGGTCAAAGTTTGGATAAAAAATTAAACGACTTAAAATTTGGGAAGGAGGGAATAATATACATCTCATATATTTCTCGGCAAGATGGTACATAAGACCATTTGGTTCGCATAGGCTAAACTTTAGCCTTGTCACATCGAATAAATATTAAATATAGATAATTTACAAAATTAATTGCATAGATAGAGACTAATTTGTGAGACGAATCTATCAACCCTAATTAGTCTATAATTTAACAATATAGTGCTATAGTAAACATTTACCAATGATGAATTAATTAAGCTTAATAGATTCATCTTATTAAGCGCACAAAAATTTCTACAAGAAAATCCCTATAAGAAACTTTCTCCTAAATTGCCAAACAAGATCGAAAAGCAGAGCAGGTCTTGCGTCCGACGACTGGCCGTCTCCAGCTCCTGGCTAAGGGGCCTACTCTGTTTCCACGTATGGTCAATGAATTGGTTCTGCCAAGCCTGTGCGCCGTTAAATGTCCATCGGATGTCCCAGAGCAGCTGGACGTTCGTCTGCCGTTCAGGACTCAATGTCAGAGGATCTCGTTCCCAAATTGATCCCTCGGTAGTCTGAACAAATATAGAGGCATAGAGCACGAACAAAGGAACCAAGCAAACTTCCACAACATAAATAAAAAAACAAAACTAGAATCTTTGTTAGACTAATAAATCAAATGGTGTATCTTTTGATCATGGAGCGGGCTATACCTTTAGTATCACGTGCGTGTCGCACATGCTTTTTTTTCTAGTTGAATCAAAGGAACGTGGAAAGTTTTATTTTGTTTTAGGCGAAAGCTGGCTGGTCCACTACGTCCTCATCTTCATCATAGCACGGATCGGAACCACTCTGAGGCTCCTCCTGATCATCCATCCCAACAGCAGGTGGATGCTGCGAGGTTACAAGTGCAAAATGGCCCGCTCCGCTACTGCTGCCTGCCCTAGGGGGTGTTTAGATTGGGAAAGATTCTTCGAAAAAGCACTGTAGATGAATAGTGTTCTGTGAGTGGGAGGGATGTGATGAATAGAGAAAAGTTGGATGAATATTGTTTTTTTTGGAGAAAGTTGGTGAATCTAAACTCACCCTTAGTTTCTCAAAATTCCTCCGAAAAAACACTATTTATCCAACTTTTCTCTATTCATCCCATTACTCCCACTCACAGAACACTATTCATCTACCATGTATTTTTGGTGAACAATGTATTTTCAGAGAATCTTTCCCCAATCTAAACACACCTGAGCTTTGTCTATTCATCTACCATGTATTTTTGGTGAACAATGTATTTTTAAAGAATCTTTCCCCAATCTAAACACACCTGAGCTTTGTCAGGATCGTCAGCTGGCATGGTCTGGTTTGCTGCTGTGTACTAGTAGTAACAAAAGTACAAAACTACATCTGGTGGGGAGGAGTCTCGATGTTTTTCTTTTGTTAAGAAGGAATGTAGAAAACCATCCAAATTCTGGATACGCTGATGAGAGAATTTTTTTTAAAACCATAAATTTGCTTAAATTAAACCTAGATTTATTGGTTAAGACCATACCGTTGAGCCAGAGAACCTTTGGTATACTACTTAGTAGAACTGTAGTACGAGTAGGTCGCCGCAACGACTATATGCTTTTTCGCTTTTCAGATCATAATAAGTAGGAATAAGTCCAATTTTGACAGCTCAACTTTTGTCAAAGTTCAACTTTAACCCCCCAACTCCAAAACCAGGTATATTTGAGGCAGGCGCCACGACTGCGGGCATGCCGTGTCAGCGCCTATCTTATCCTGTATCATCCCCGGCCACTGGGTCCCCCGCCCGACCCAAAGTCATGGACCCCATCGACAATCACCACCCAAAAAAGCAAATCCATAATCCTTATCTTCTGATTCCAAAGTCTCATTCATTCCAAAGCTTCGACGGCCCAACACGACAAACGTTGGCCAGGCCTACCACAAGAAAGACATTTCAATCTGGCATACAACAAAAGTGGCCCACCAGCACCTAGCAGCACACAACTGAAGTTATGCTTTCCAGAACTCACTCACATCAGCGTCCTTTGCCTGGTATGTGTCTCTTCGTCTTGCTCCACCTGTCACAAATAAGGAAGAAATAAATAACAAGTTCGTGATATATCACAACATTTACTTCATTTATAAATAAAAGGAAAAAACCTAGTAATAACAGCATGCTTTCAACAAATATAACAGACCGTCATTTGGTATGAGAAATTTAGTACATTATTATTATCAATAATATTGGTCAGAACTTCCTACTAGCAACTCACTGATTTGACTATGCTAACATGGATACGTGATTAGGCTTTCAACAAACTTCATCACAAATCATTTGCCTGACAAACTTTGAACATTATTGTAATCAAGAATATTGGGTTATTACTAGCAACTCACTCATTTGACCATGCTAACATGGCTATGTGACGAGTAATGACGATTGTAATTTTAGTTGGGGGGGGGACTACATATTATTGTGATCTTACCTCAGTCATAACCTTCCTAGATCTTTTTCCAGCATTTTTCTTCAAATCAGAACCTGATCCCTTAGATTTCTTTGATAGTTGATCATCAAAATGATCATCTTCATCTGTGTCTCCTGCAATCAATTAACATTTTTTTAAAAGAAAAAACATTAGCAATATCCTTAAGTGCTTGTCGAGACTAGCAGGGCAAAACAATTTAGAATGAAGTATTCAAGGTCCACAAGACCCATGGAAGTCTCAGCAAGGCAAACCTTACCATCACTGAGGCCTTCAAAATCTTCCATATCTTCCATGTCACTCATCTCTTTGACGTCATCAGCATCGACATATTCTATCTCACCTACCTATTTTATCAAGTGAACACAAATGACAAAGCTGGAACACTGAGAAGGTAGGTAGCAACGAACTGGGCTTGCAGTTTATTCAATACCATGCCTTGCTCTTCTTCCTCCTCTTCAGGCTCTTCATTCACACCAACAAGATCTTCAAATTTTTTGAAGGGAACATTATAGATATCACCATAAACACCTTTCTGCAGGCGCTCCTTCAATTCATTTTCAATATTCTACATGGTAACAACGTCTACATGTTAATATGTGGCAATGGAAAAAGAACTTGATAAAAAGACTATGTAAGAACAATAACCCTTTCTAGTTGAGCAGCCTTTTCAGCTTTATCCAATCTCCTGAGGTCACGCTGTGTTTGCTTCTTGGGCATTGTCATGACCTTCTCCCTAAAAGAAAGGAGGCATATGTCAAGCAAAGAGAAGCTAAAATTATAATGCATAACAAGATGAATCATTTGATGAAATTAGTTACAGATAAATGGAACATTGATCAGAGCAAAGAACAATCCACCTCGAAGCAGAACAAGGATCACAGTTGAATATACCTCAGGGACAGCTAAACAACATGCCTAGCATCCTTTACATTATCTAAATGACTAAATTAGTGGTCATATTAAAAAAAAGCATTTAGCCACTTCTCATTCTAAAATCCACACAAATTTAGAGTTCCATAATTCCACTTAATAGTAGTTGTGGTAAGTATGAACTAGGCCAAACCATTTAGCTAATCAGGAAAACACCCTTCCTATCACAAGAGATTTGGGCAAAAATTTGTGTCCATAACACAAAATCTGGTTGGCACAGTCTCCAGCGCAATATAGAACAAACTGATATTTTGACCATTCAAACGATCACAGAAACCTAAAATTTGGAGAACACAAACACATATGATAAGCTATTGCAATTGTTGCAACAGAATTGCACACAGACTAAAACAAGGCATTTCTTGCAATGATCCTCCTTCAGGTTCTGCAATGTAAAGTTTGTGAGCGACACACATAAGTACTTCCACATTGGAATACTGTTTCGTTACACTTCAATGAATATTTTTTAGAGAGAATTAGTTGTATGCCATAGAAATTTACATGACTTCCTTGAGTGCCATCGAAATTTTCATTCTTCTCTCAGTGCCATAAAAATTTTCAACTCTTCCCTCAGTGCCAATTCCGTCGTAAGCTGTTAAATTTGACGAAAACCTAGCTGTGAGGCCCTCTTGCAGAGGTTGAAATGACATTTGTGCCCCTGTTAGACTGACGATGGGACCCAGCTTATCTCACCCTTTCAACCCCATCCACCCTGTCGCCCCCATCCATTCGCTCGCATTGCTCGCTGGCGCCCTGCAAGCAACAGAGGTGCCGGAGCCTCTGGTCAGCGACGAGGACATGGCCTTGGCACTGCACGGACGACTGAACGGCGAGGAGGAGCTCGCTCGTGTCCTGCAACAGGTGCCTAAGCCTCCGGCCGGTGACATGAAGTTGGCCTTGGCACGGCACGCACAACTCAACGGCGACGGAGGGGCTCGCCGGAGGAGGAGCCCGCTGCACGGGAGCTCCATCCGAGGAGGCCTCAACCCGCTGTGATTCCGCGCTGCCGGAAACAGCTCGCCACGACCGTGAGCTTCCTCCTCCTCTCGTCGGCATTCGAATCAAGGCGAGCTCGAGCAGCAGCTCGAATCGAATCGCCACGCAGCAGCTCGCCGCAGATCTTGCGGCCATGGCGGAGGGAGCAGAGGAGCGGAGCAGCGAGCGACCGCGAGGCGTGCTCCGCCGAGCTCGAGCAGGAGAAACGGAGAGAGAGAGAGAGACTGTGCCTTACGTGCTCCGCCGTGCTATGACTCCGTCGCGGAGGGAGAGAGAAAGACCAGGGAGACAGGCGGACGACGAAGAGAGGGACTCGTGAAATATCTAGGCGTCGGCAGAAAAAATAGAAAGAGGGAAAAGGAGAAATAAAAAAGAAAAAGAAAAAAGATTGAAAAAGAGAAAGAAAAAAAGATTAAAAAAGGAGAGACGGGAGAGATGTAGAGTCGGAGAGCGTCGGCTAATATCCGATGGCACTAATGTAAATTTCTATCCGCAAGTATCTTGGATCTTTTTTGTTTTTTGGGGGAGGGGCAAATAGGTCTTTTCACTTGGCTGTTAACGGAGAGATAACTGCAAACTCACGGAATTGGCACTGAAGGAAGAGTTGTAAATTTTCATGGCACTGAGAGAAGAATGAAAATTTCGATGGCACTCAAGGAAGTCATGTAAATTTCTATGGCATACAACTAATTCTCTCTATTTTTTATCGCCATAAAGATGTATTCAAGAAAATAATTAAAAATGTAAATTCGTGTTTGTCTTTTTTGAGTAAATCAACAAAATATAATCACATGTGAATTAGATATAATATATCCTTGAAGCACGTGCTACAACATTTAAAATACTCTTTGGTACTCATGAACATAGAATATATTTTCAACATAACTACAACATCTCACAACAGTAAGAACAGAAATTCCTACCTCACTTTCAGTTGAAGTTTCCTCATTCTTATACGATACTGAGTCATTTTTGTCAGACGCTGTTTGATCTTGTGCACAAGTAGCTTAGGCCAAAATTCCTTCACAAGAAAGGAAGCCAAGTAATGAGACTAAGTACACTAAATTATATGGGTTGGCAACATACATTAGCTAGAGATGCATACAAGATGTTTGTTAATGACATCCATTGCTTTCTCGTAATTCCTTGGCAGCTTGACTCTCTCCCATAATTTGTTTGGCAGATGAGCCCTTTCAGCAGTTTTCATGTACAGATAGAAAACACCTGCATAATTATTTAAGGAGGAAAACAGAAAAATGAAATTAGCAGAAAATTTAGGTGAACAATAAGCTTATATGCCCTACAAGATTTTTAGTTGAGAGCATAGAAAAGGCGAACAGGAGGAATTAGCAGATTGTTATGCAGAACATCAAAATATGCACCCTTGACAAAAATTATTTGTTCTCGCAGCACTACAACCCAGCCTAATTGGTTCCCACAGAAAGAGCAACCAAACATAACGAGCAGTAGTCTAGTAATCTGAAACACATGTGAGTCAGTGACCAAATTATCAGCAATAAAAAAGCAGCCATTTTAATTGTGGTCCATGAAAAGATTTAAGACCCACCACAACGATTAACATAATGGCATAATGTCTCTTTAAATTTTGTGTTAGAAAGGCGATTGAAGCATTCAAACCCTTAGACCTAAACAGTAACAAAGTTTTGATTCAGTAATCACTATTTCTTCAGCTTGTTTTCTAGTAGAGGATACATGTCTCTCAAGTTTCAAAACCTCCATGAGCTATACTTCATTCCAAATTAAACCACAAATCCTTACCAACAATACATATGGCACATTGGATCAATCAAAAACTGCATGAACTCATTAAACCCTAGGTTCAGCGACAGGTGATACAAAACGTCTGAGGTCATGCTAATGATATATTTTCTATATATCACACTATTTTTATGTTTCTGCTATTTTTATTTGAAAAAAATAGAAAATATTGATTTATTATATATATACTGGTTTTTGGAGATTTGGCGTATCCTGGTTTTTGGAGATTTGGCGTATCGGCGTACCCGTATCGCGTATCGGTGATACATAGGTAAGAAATTTGTGTAATTCTTTGATATTATAGGCTTTGTATTTGATTAGTATGCAAATTGTAAAATGCAATACTTGACTAATTGTGGTCCAGCTGAGTCAAATACTTGTGGCGCCAGGGAGGTACAAGGGAGCTCAGGAACGTGGTGTATGCTTTGCAGTTGATTCAAACGGTTTTAGTGATATCAATGTGCATGCATGATTTACACAAAAGAGTAAGTATCACAGTGATTACCATCATGGTCCCGGATGGTAGCATAGCGACTGTTGGCAAGCGGGCAGGAGCTCCTGTTGCAGATGCCCGTCGCGTTGTAGGGATTCCGGCAGAATATCCCTGTCGTGATCCTGCAAAACCACGGGCGCTGCCGTCACCAAACCACGCAAGAAATTGAAACAACAGCCAAAAAAAAGGAGGCGCCGCCATCGCTGGGTTACTTGGCCATGAAGCTGCAGTGGTTGTGGCGGATGCAGTGCCATATCACGTCGTCGCTCATTTCCGATCCCGCTGCTCAGCCGGTTCCTCCTCTGCTTCCGGTCTCCGGCGGCGCCGCTGGGTTCCTTTGTGCGGGGTCTCCCCGCCTCTGATTGCTACTGCTGGCCCTGCTCCCTGTTACCAGAAGGAACGGGCGGACGGCGATCGCGAGCCTTGTGTGAGCTAGAAGGAGGACGCGACGGCGAACCCTGGCCGGACCAAGCAGTTCCGTGGTTTGAGCGGCGCGGCGGCAAGGACCCCGGCAACGCCCGCAGAGCTGACCGGGAGGAGAGGAGAGGGAAAGGAAGGTTCGGTCGCCGGCCACCGCACGGCGGCGGGCTGAGCGGCGCAGCCGGATGGAGTGGCGGCGGACCGAGCGGTGGCCGCTGCGCAGCGAGGGGGTGATGGGCGGGCGATGGGCCGGGTCCTTGTCCGGATTAGGGTTGCTGGTCGATGGTTGTTGATATATATACTGACGGGCGCTAGTTGGGCTCTATTGGGCTGCAACTGCTATAGGCCCTCCAATGGCGGCAATTCTTCAAGGACAGGATCGGGATGACGGGGATGGTGTGAGGAACAGGGAAAGAATTACCGCGGTCCTCAGGATCGCGATTAATACTCCCTGTTTAATAATCAGGGATCTATTTACAAATATTCGGATTGCCTTTAATCGCGATCCAAATAAGGGTCTTCTTTGAAAAAAAAAGTTATTTGCAAAAGGAGGCCTATTCGAGACTATGCTGGGACGGCGTCATGAGTCATGACAGCCGGCGAGGTCGTTCTCCCGCCGGTGATCACCGCTAAGCCCCCTCCTCGATGCACCCCGCACCAGCTGACCTACATCGAGTTCATGCGCCCAGTCAGCGGCGCCGGCTCCCAGGTCTCCTCGCGCGCCGTCGCCGGTCACAGGCCTCTCGGCCTCTCCTAGGGAGATACTGTTGGCTGCGCGATGCAGGACCGGGAGCCGAAATGTGGACATCAAGCAGCGTAATTTATGAGTACTTCAATTCTGAATAGCACACAAACACTCAGATGATGCTTACAGATCACATCATTCAAAGCACAAAGAAGCATCTTGTTTAAGCATATCATACATTACCCAAGGTGCAGTTCAACTGCTTAACAAGCAGGTACAGTAGACTGAATAGGTATAATTCCACAATGCTTTTGCAATCCCCGGCTACACATTATCCTAGAAGGGGAATTTGACATATATCAGATAAGTTGTATTTCAGGCTCCATCTCAGTGTTACCACGATAGTCTCCCAAAGGGGTAAAGCCTGAGATGTCCAAATATCACGACGTCTATTTACAGAACCATGTTTAAGATCTATCCAATACATGATCTATCATACTTGCACTACACCAACAGAGGTAGGCCCTCTTGCACATTACAAAACAGTTCTGATGTAGAGTGGAAGTGAATGGTGATGCGGAATGTGTGAACTGGTTGCGGAGCAATTTATCAGAGCTCTGATGATAAACCAGAGGACATGGAGGCCCTGCTGGTGAGAGCAGGCCTCATTGTCACCAAAGCAGACTCATTTGCACCAGCTCTTAGAGCGATCCTACCAGCTTCTAGGAATCTGGCGACAGCATCTTCTGCATAGCGGTTTGCTTCCCCAACAGTCATGGTCCTGCCAATATCTGGGTACGTGTTCAGTACATGGTCGCCGTTGAGCTGTGAGGCAAGTTGAATCAGCTCCACTTGAAATTCCGAAAGAGATGAATCTTCCTTTGGGCCAAATGGTCGCAGGGACTTTGTGACCTCTGGGAGTGTCTCTGTTTGGGACAAAAAAAAAAAAAAAAGAACGCCTAGTTAGGATCTTATTAGTACAATTGGTCAGTCCCAGTACAGCTTCCACATCTATTCATTGGTAACTCAAAGAACAGAACAAAATATACTATAGTACTTGGCCTTTTTTTTTCTGAGGCAACGTACTAGGCCTTTTTGTGAAAAGAGCCATTGACCATAGAATGAATAGTGTCAAATGAATGTCAAATATGTTCATACCACTGGCATAAAATATATACCAAACAATCATAAGCAAATACCTGGACAGTCAGTTCTTGGTGTCTTCCGGATCTTGAAGTAGTTCTCAAAGGTCCCGGCCCATGCATCTCTCTTTGTCAGGAAGTTGGGGCGTAGATTAAATAGCTTCTTTACTGTTGCAGGAATGGATGAATGCTCATATTGTGATGTTTCTTGTGGACCATTTGGTTCATGGATCACTGCACAAATGGAAAGCAAGGTCATTACGGCAAGATAAACAAAATTATAAAGAACATGAACAAAATACGGGTGAGAAGGCTCAGTAACGGTTCAACTTCCTAGTAGCTTTGTTAAATTAATATATGGACAGAGCGGCCACAGAGGTGACATCACAACAACGTAACTGGCAGTCCCAACCTTTTGTTGAGAAACTTTTTGGATAAAATCGTACTTATCTGATAAACAATCCACATGGATTGCTACTTGCTGATTATACCGGATATTTGCCAAATCAAATAACACAAGTTAACATATAAATTTAATATACATATGGGTATGGCTAATATATGGACTCTAGATTCTAGAAGCTTAAATGCTATACTCATTTGCTTTATCAATAAACAGTTAGCAGCAGAAAAATTACCACTTGCTCTGGTACTGATTAAATGTTTCTGAACTAAATGAATAGAAATTCAAATGTTAAAGTAAGAAATTAATCATAATAACATCTGTCACATTCTTGTATTAAGAAATAAAAATAAAGTATCCAATAGCCCCTATTTCCATAAATCAATTTTAAGAATTCTCTTGATCTTGTGGTCATCAGTAGCCCCTGCTTATGGACATAAAAATCAGGAAATCAAAGCCAGATGTACTCACCAGTGCCTTTCTCAATCCATGGTGAGATGAGGAAGGTGGGCACACGCACCCCAAGCCGTTCGAACTTGAAGTAGTATGGATCAGGCCCAATAATTCCATCGGGCTGGGGCACTCCGACAACCGGCGTAGGAACATGGTCATAGAATCCACCATGCTCATCGTATGTGATAAGCAGTGCTGTCTCGTTCCACTGCGGACTGGCCCTCAGTGTCTCATAGACCTCTTTGACGAACCTCTGGCCCCTGGCCACATCATGCGACGGATGGTCATCGTTTGCGGGAAACAACTCGCAGTCGAAGTACCTCTGCTCAATCACCACATAATTAGGCAGCTTCCCCCACTTGGCGTGCAGCTTGAACTTGAGGCTGTACTGATGGAACTTGACGAGGTGCTTGAGCCTGCGGAGGCTCTGATAAAAGAGCGTGGCCGGGATGTTCTGGTAGTAGATGCCAAAGGACAAGCCGTCCTCCTCGAGGCTATCAAAGATGGTCTTCTGCGGGAAGCCATGGATGAGGTCCTTCCGGGCGTTGAAGGTGAGCCCGTGGGAGGTCGCTGAGTGGACGAACAGGCGGTTGGGCTGCGTGGAGGTGGGCACGGAGGCGAACCAGCGATCGAAGACGGCGAACTCGTCGGCGAGGGAGGCGTAGACGGGGATGGCGTCGGGCTTGAATCCGCTCATGACGTTCTGCGCCATGCCGAGGCCCATCCCGCGGGCGTTCTGGGCGAAGCCGGACATGGGGGGCGGCACGGCGGAGGTGTCTGCGGAGCCGAAGATCTGCTCCCGGATGTCCTCGAAGCCGTGGCCGGGGTCGGAGTCGACGTATCCGGCCTCGTCGGTGACGAAGATCTCCGGGGAGGAGGGGTCGGAGGCGTTGAGGTGGTTGGACTCCTTGCCGGTGAGGCCGTCGATGTCGGGGCGGGTGCGGCGGAGCCAGCCGAGGATGTGGTCGAAGCTGCGGTTCTCCATCACCACCACCACCACCGTCTTGATCGGGGAGTGGATCTCGTGCTTCCGCCGGCGACGCTTCAGCCCGCGGTGGTGCGCGTCCAGGCAGTGACCCGAGACGACCAGCGCGAGCAGGAGGAGCGCCACCAGGGGGCCGCCGCGGCGGCCCTCGCGGGCGGCGGCGACCATCGCGACGGAGCTAGGTAGGTCTTCGCCTTCGTCGGCGTCGGCGGCGGCGGCGAAGGGTAGGGTACGGTAGGTGGTGATTGGTGTTCAGTTGAATTGGTGAGCTCTTTTTTTTTTCTTCTTCAATTTAAGCAGTTGCTTTGCTTCTGCGTGCGGGCTGCGGCGCCGGCGCGGCGATTTTTTAATCCTTCCAATTTTACCCCGTGTGGGTTGGGGAAGGTGGTTAGGGAAAGCCGACGAGTGGGCCCTTCTTAGGTGGTGCCGCCTCTGGGGCCACACGTCATAAGGGTAGGGCGCTCGGTTCGTGCGCGGTGCTTGGTGCAAAGTGCGAAGCGTGGACCAAAAGGTTAGTAGCCCCTGTGACACCGAGTAGTGGGACCCTGTTGCTGCTAGGTCCCACGAGTCATTGACGTTTTCTACGCGAAAACTCTTTTCTCACCTAATGGGAAGGAGGAATCAGGTTAGCGAGAAGATTATCTTTTTGCCGGAGTGGCTTTGCTTTGTGCTACGCTAATGCGACAAGAACCACATGCTCTGCAGCTCTAGCTTCCATTTCCATGTGTCCTTCAACACCGCGTGCACTATCTTGTCAGTAGTTTGAAGTTTAATTCCAAGAGCAAAGTTTTTAAAGACAAATGGGCATAAAATTATCTCGAGAAATTCTACTCCCCAGGGCTGGTTTGACTTTGAGGATTAGGTTCGGCGGCTAGCGGATGTGTTTGTCTCTAATAATCTTAGTTCTAGCATCTTATGAGAAAGCATATCTTCCTTTTGTTTAATTTTTGTTGTGTTCCTCTCACGATCAAGACATGCGAAGTAGATTTGAAGCTAAGTAATATAAAAACAGGCTGGATAATTTCTTCTGTTCTTGACTTTCAAGCAATTCCCCGACGATAGCTAATTACGATTTTTACGAGTAAACGGCAGTTTAGTCCCAGCGATTGCCTGGACGTTTGGTACTTGATAAGAAGATAGCTTAGTTAGACATTTGGCAACTCCGACGGCCGCTGTTCGTTTTCAGGAAATTAAAGTGGATGGCGTCTGTTGGTTGATGAAAATGATTCAGTAAACTAACAGTAACGGGTTTGATTCTCCATGCATTTTTAGTGAAAAAATATGAGACGAAAAGGAAATGCTATGAAAATAATATTTCAGCGATGAAATGGTTCCATGTGTCCTTGCAGTGTATCTCTACCTTACAGAGTCTGCAGTTGAACAACGCACGGCAAAGGCCATGAGGCCAGGTTTTTGACAAGTCAGCGTCGAAAACGACCAGGGAATATCTCTGCCTGAAAATAGACTGAGAATTCCTAGAGCCAAAGGATACGAATTAAAGAATCGTCGTAAGCATATGCCAGGCCAGATCCGCCCTCTGACTCCCAATTTTTTTAACACTTTGCTCACGTCTGCCATGATTGAAACATGAAAGGGCAATCATCGCTTCTCTACTCCTGATCGATCTCCTAGCTCCAATCGGATGACAATAAGCCATCGGTGCCGTGAACCAAAGACTTGTCCGGGCTGTCGTGATCGCCAATTACTAGTCAAACGGGATTAAGAAAGAAAAAACAAAGAAACGGTGATTGTGGGTCGGTCAATAAGCCAATTACTCAAGCCTCGCTCGTCTGCGATGCAGAACGTGCCTCGTGTCGCCACGTACGAGCTTCCTCGTGCTCAATGCATGTTTTTTTTTGTCCTTCTACTTTACCCCTTCTTTTCAACGGTCGGCAGAATGCCTGCCCGATCACGCACGGCTGGGGAGCAGCTGCTCTTCTGAAAGAACGTCATCGTATACCATTAGATCAGGAGGGTTGCCTACAATACGTATACACCATGTTACTGTATAGGGTTTAGGGTTGCCTACATATACTGATATACACCATGTTACTGTATAATGCATGTACCTGCAAGTTTTCAGCCGGGAGATGGGCTGCCCATTCGACAGTCCTCGAAATCCACAACAACCAAAACAAAAGCCCACTAAACTAGGCCGTATACGGCATACCATCATCTCACTAATGGGCCCTGGAGGCAAACAGACATGAAGCCAGTCCAAACAGGCCCTGAACCCACTCTAGGAATTTCCGGCACAAACAGCCTTGAACCCAGGTGGCCTCAATAACGAGTGGAAAAAGTGCTTTGAAGGTCCTTCAATTATCGACGAAGTTCGACTTTCGTCCTTCAACTTTAAAACCGGATGTTCAGCACCTCCAACTTTGCAATAGAGTTCAAATCACACCCCTCTCCAATTTTGATGGCATCTGACGTGGCGTGGGACTCGCATGACAGACAATACGTGGCAGTGGGCCCATGATGCTCTCCTCTCTCCCCTCGCTCTCATTGAGTCGGTGTTGCCTCGAGCTGGAGACGACGATGTCGGCGTGCGCCAAAGAGGTCCTCCGTCGCCGGCACGTCTTCGAGATCTGCGGGTACGCCTACCTCCTCACCCGCATCGGCACCGGCAGCTTCGTCCGCTCCGACACCTTCGAGGTCGGCGACTACGACTGGGCCATCCTCTTCCCTGCTGGCAACGCTTCGGTCTTCGCCGTGCTCCTGATTCCGAACGGATCGAGTTGCTGCTGCCTCCAGTCCACGCCGGTGCTCTTTAGCGGATTGAGCGATGATGCTACCTGCAGCGGATCGAGCACGGAGCCAGGGGCGTGTGCGGATCGAGCAGATCGAGCACGGACGCCTGCGGATGGAGCACGAACGCCTGGAATCGAGCACGGAACCAGGGACGCCTGTGGATCGAGCAGATCGAGCGCGGACGCCTACGGATGGAGCACGAACGCCTACGAATCGAGCACGAACGCCTGCGAATCGAGCAGATTGATCACGGACATCTGCGGATCAAGCACGGACGCCTGCGGATGGAAGGATGGCCGCAGTGATCGAGCGCAGAGGCACACCCGCCCCCGACGGTTGGCCTCGATGACAGCGGCGGTGGCGCGAGGCCGCACTTCCTCCTCCTCGACGCCACCAACTGCTCGTGCTCTTCTCGCAGGGATACTTGCACAGCGGCGGATCGAGCACGACCTCCATCTCCAACGAGGCGAGGGACAACCGACCCCTCTCTCCGACGGCTCCTCTCCGGCGTAGAGGCCTGCCTAGTGCCCCATCGGCATATGGCGCTTGATATATGGAGTCAACGACTCAACGTTGTATTGTTCGAAACCACCGCAAAAACCAGAGGGACGTGTTTTGCACGGTATTGTAAAGTTAGGGGTGTCAATTATCTGGTTTTACATTCTTGAAGGACTAAAATCGAACATCGTTGCTAGTTGAAGGACGTGAAAAAGGACTTTTTCCATAACGAGTCTATTGAGCTCACAGAAGGGAAAATCTATCATTTCACATAAACATACATGCTAACAAATTAGTCGCGTGCGCAAATAACCTCTACAAAAATCGTGAAGAAACAAGATGTCAACAAATCAGGCACGTGCTAACAAATCAGTCGCACGGAACTTGTTTATGACTGACCATGCTTGTCCCATCAGAAGGTGTGGACGAGCAAAACCTATCTGACTTTGATAACGCGGTAGCACTGAAGCACAACTCTGCACAAGATAACAAGAGATGTTCCTCGGGCCTTCTCTACGCTCCCGGCGTCAACTTCGAGTCTTGCTCCCAAACAGGTGCCGAAAACATCAACCTCGACGTGTTCAACTTTTCATGGACCTCTTGCGTTCACGAGATGCGGAGAAACAACAAAGACTGCGCATTACCGGACACCTGCCATCGATCACTCTGGCAGCTGTATTATTTTATTGGCTTTATTGCAATTCTATACACATGTGTAATGTGTAAGTACATTCGACATGAATAAACGGCACAATCATGTAGCTAGGGAATGACAGTGAGTCATACTTTATTGCCACTCACACACGTGGTGATGTAGTATGTGTAAGTACATTCGACATGAATAAACGGCACAATCATGTAGCTAGGGATATGACAGTGAGTCATACTTTATTGCCACTCACACACGTGGTGATGTAGTAGAGCTTAATTTTAATGGAAGGTCACGCGCGGTGTCACGGCTTGGTCACGGCGTGCATGAACTCGTCGTCGGCGACGAGCCTCGCGAGCGCGTCGGCGGCGAGGCACACCTCCAGCGCCATGGCGCCGCCGCCGCCGCGGCCTTCAAAGACGGTGGTCTTGCCGTCCAGCTTGTTCCCTGGCCCACACCGCACGGCCTCCGGCTTCCCCCACCCGAAGTCGTTGCCGTACACGTCGAACCGCGGCGAGCTCCCCGTGCCCACGTCCGCCGCGCCCAGCAGCTCCGTGTTGTACGCGAGCCTCGTCGTCGGCTCGCTCACCCACCGCTCCAGCGACTCCCTCACCAGCGCCGCCTCGTCGTCGAGCGACGCCACCGCGCGGTTCAGCTGCCACGCCGTCCACCCGAGCCCCTTCCCCATGACCTCGCCGGCGGTCGACCTCACCTTGCACGGCACCACGGCGTTCCCGACGTAGCCGGACCCCGCCGGGATGCCCTTCACCCTCCCCCGGCAGCCGATGAGCAGCACGTACGTCGTCTCCTGCCACGGATCCAGCCGCCTTGCTCGGCACACCGATCGCCATAGGTGCCCCAGCACAGCCTGCAGGGAGGAGATAGTAATGGTGGCTGACCCGGGTATGGCGGAGTGCACCTCGGCGTTCGCGCGTGCCTTGAGCTTCTTCACGCTCTCGCCGGAGAAATGGAAGAAGCATTCCTGCAGTAACGGTGCCTGCTGCTGCTGGTGGTGGTGGTTCTCGTCGTCGTGTCGCCGGATGGCGTCCTCGAGCTTGGCAAACTTGAGGGGGACCGGCACGGGGCAGGTGTCGAGGAACCACCGCTCAAGCACCGGCGGTGGCTGCTCGGTGGTGGCGCCTGGGCCGCTGCGGCACAAGTCCGACCATGTGTTGAAAAAGTGCCAGAACGTGGTGCCGTCGCCGACGGCGTGGTTGAGCGACGCGGCGACGAAGACGGCGTCGTCGAGCTCGGTGACCTGCGCGGCCAGCAGCGGAGCTCGCCGGGGCTCGCCGTCCGGCGAGGCAGCGTCGGCGCTGACCAGACCGTTGAGAGGGAACAGGGACGCCACCAGCTCGCGGGGAATGCAGAGGTCGCCGGTGATGTCGGCGGCCGTCACGCCGGGCGCCGATGCGTGGATGAACTCGGCGCCCTCGCCGGTGCAGCGCAGCGACACGGTGATGGTCTCGTCTCCGGCGCTCTCGTCGACAGCGAGCCGACCTGCGAACGGGTGGAAGAGGCCCAGGGCGCGCGCGAACGACGAGGCGAGGCGCTCGACGACGGCGGCGTGCTTTGATGGTGGCTTGGGAAGGAGGACGCCCTTCTGGATGTAGTCGATGGTGATGAGCCGGAGATCCCACGGCGTCAGGTGGATGGTCTCCGGCGCCGGCGACGACGAGGGCGGTGGCTCGGCGCGGACGACGCGGCGGTTGACCACGTCGACGCGCCCTGTGTCCGTGGAGCCTGGCATGGTGGCTGGCGCGTACGTGATCTCAACGACGTACTGTATAGCCTACTAGGATCGAGGACGTGAGCGTGTTGCACTGAGCTGTTTGCTCTCCGGCAAGTGTGTAGAGTATAAGCTTTTCCGCCCTTTTTATAGGTGGCTCGATACGCCCAAAGGTGGGATTCTAGACAACTCGCTTGTTCAATGCGTCCATCTGTACTTCTGTACACTTTTAGTTACCGACTCATTTCTGCAGCTGAACCACGCACGGCACAGGCGGAGCTTGACTAATCTCATCGAAAACGTCCAGGGAATGTCTCTGCCTGCAAAAGGAATTCATAGAGCCACATGATGGATTAAAGAAGAATCGTCGTAAGCATATGCCAAGCGACATCCAACCTCTGACGCCCCGTTTTTCTAGCACTCTTGCTCACGTCTGCTATGATTGAAAGGGCAATCGCTTCAATCCTGATAGCTCCAATCCGATGCCAAGCCATCGGCGTAGTTAAAGACTTGTCCGGGCTGTTGCCTGCTTTGTCCGGGCTGTCGTGAATCTCGTGATCGCCAATTATAATTGTAAAATGGGATTAAGAAAAAAGAAATACGATGGTTGAGGGTTGGCCAATTACTCTAGCCTCGTTTGTCTATGATGCAAAACGAGCCTCGTGTCGCTTCGGAAATTGTAGCCCTCGACGAGATGTGCAACTTTACAGTATATTTTTTTTCATATGGGCCCATCTCGGTACTCAAATAATCCACTCGGATCTAAAATTTGATTTTAAATCTAAAACTAGTAATGAAACGATTTTGAGGGTGTGTTTGGATTGTAAAAAAACCACTGTAGCTTTAGAAAAACACTGTAACTAAGGGCGTGTTAGGTTCATGACCAAAGGTTGTCTACCCACAATTGTGGCAGCCACACAAACTTGGCTACTGTTTGGTTGGTAGCCAGAACTTCGGCACATCACACCCTGCCTAGTCATTGCTAGTTTATTTTTTTTTTGCCTCGCCCAAATTGTTCGCCTAACTTTCGGCACGCCGTAAGTGTGGCTGGGCAATCTTTGGTCATGAACCAAACACGCCATAAGTCCTGAGAAGCGTGTTTTTTGAGAGGGAGAAATAGTTGAATAGTAAAAAGTTGGAATGAATAGTGATTAATTTAAAATCTGAACAAGGCTTGAACTACAATTTTTTAGATCTCGTTGAGAAAAACAATATAAAAGAAGCTAAAATCACCTTATTTATGCAAAAAATAATTATTACCAATAAAATTTTCCAAGAAAGCCTGAACAAGCTAAAAACTTTGGACTAATTATTATCAGCGACAAAAAAAATTCCAAGATTGCCTCAAGAAGCTAAAATCTTAGACGACCCAAACAACAGTAGTAGCATGGCTATATAATATATCAATCTAAAAGAAGTTTTCTTCCACCGCGTCTTCCTGTTGTAGGTTTTGGACGAATCAGAAAATCAACGATGGCCAAAGCATCGGTTTCATCCTTGACACCAATCTCTTCACGCAGTAGTGTTGCCCAACTAGAGAGCCAGCCCTC
Organism: Digitaria exilis; assembly: GCA_015342445.1. Taxonomy (NCBI): domain Eukaryota; kingdom Viridiplantae; phylum Streptophyta; class Magnoliopsida; order Poales; family Poaceae; genus Digitaria; species Digitaria exilis. The sequence continues at coordinate 242,561 of JACEFO010000773.1, read as the reverse complement.
AGATTTAGAACCGTCACCACCCCAATAACCCTTTTGCTTCCATCTAATTAGGAGATGTGAGAGATTTGCCCAATAGATAACATAGCTCGCTTCTCTATGCGTGATGAACGTCTCCTGCTTCCACTGCTCTCCACTGATTTTTTCGCGGATGGCATTAAACCGCATGGCTTCAGATATCATCACCACAAACCTGATCAGAGCTGCTTCGAGTCTGAGTTCATCATCATTGCGTTTGTCAAGGTTGTAGCCTGCGAGTGCTTTGACGGTTTGTATGGCAGATAGATTTCCTAGTGGAACTGTGGAAAGAAACATGTGAGCATCAGCTGGACAATCAGCACGTCCAAGGAGATCGGCATAGTTCTGTTTGATCGGTAAGACAGCACTGCCTGGTAAACCAGCAAATCCTTTCCCAGGTTTCTTTTCCTTCCAGCTCGTACCAATGGCCAGCACTATTGTTGAAGCCAATAAGGTACAGATCGTCTTGGGCTATTGCTAATGTCGTCTCTGCTTCTCCAAATCGGACATGGACCATGATCCACCTCGGTGGCTCGGCATACATATCGGGGCGCCGCCCAGCGAGGATAGCTCTGCCTTCGACTTCACGGGGTTCGTATGGTGGATTACTCGTCTGGCGAAGATATGTATCTAACTTTCGATACAGGTCGTCATGCATCTCAGTAGCAAGGTCAAAATCGATACGGTCTTCTGGAGCAGAGGCTTTGGCGGCCATGGGTGCAAGGACCACAGAAACAAGGAGAAGTACGAATAATAGCAGGTCCATGGTGCCCACAACGATTTGGTGTATATTGCATGTATAACAGAACATAGGTATACTTTGTGTATATATGGATGAATATATATAGTACAATGTACGGGCAAATTACTGCTAACGCAATTTCTTTGGGCTCTTCCTAAAACGAAACCAACGCTCTCGGTATCCTTGACAAATACAGCTGCTAGCGCAATCTGTTTTGTGCTCCTGTTGCATTGTACCTCGAGGAGGCCAGCTATACGAGATCGCTGCCTGAAACCATGGAACAACGTACATATTCTTGGGGAGTTCGAGTTAGGAACCGTCCGACCCATCACTATCGTCTCCAAAAATGAAATCAACAATCTATCACGCATGGTGCTGCAACGCCGCCTTCTTTCTTTCTTCAGCTAGCGATTCAATCGTCAACCCTTCAACATTTTATTTTGGAGATTGTCCATTAACATACGTGTGTTGGACAGACAATCCCCTAAGAATAATAACGTGTCTATTATTTTTTACCAACGTAAAAAAATAAGAAAACTCATTCATCCAACGCTATAGATGTTGCCAAATAAGCCTACCAACATAAAATTCATGTAATGTTTTGAAGGAGAGAGAAGAAAACCACAATTTAGTACCTCGGATTTATCGACTGCAACATAATTAATAACAAATATATAAAGCCAAGGCATCAGGTCAGGTTTTGTTACAGTGTATGGATAAAGATAATAGCATGTCCGTTATTTTCGGCAACACCGAGAAAAACATGGAAATCCATCCATTCACCTACTGAATGCAGCCAAATAAACTACTGACATGAAAAGCCGCAAAAAAGCCGCGGGGAGCCCAATCCGTTTCTCTACCGGAGCACGCGGTCGCCCACGCGCACCCGCCCTCCCGCATCACCCCGCCCCGCCCGCCAGCCGTTCGACGGAACGCCCCTCGCCGCCGCGACGTGTCGCGCTCGCCGCCCCTTTCGCCCACGCGCCCCGCCACGCCATTTAAATGCGCCTCGGTTCGATCCACCATCCTCTCAAGTGTCCTCCGATTCTCCGGCTCCCTTATCCTCTTCTTCCTGTCCATGGCCGCCAGCCTCGCGCTCTCACTGCGCATCGCGCCGTCGGCGCCCCTGGGCCTACACCGCCGCCGGGGTGTCCTCGCCTGCCGCGCCACGGCCACGTTCCACCAGCTTGACGCCGTCGGTGAGTCCCCTACCCCCGGGGGTTTTTGTCATTTTCCCGCGGCTCGTCGCGCTGCTTGTGATTGATTGACGCGTGTGACATCGGCCGGCGCAGAGGTGAGGGAGGAGGAGGCGAGGTTCAAGTTGGCGGCGGCGGATGGGACCAACCTGCTGCCGCTGAAGCGATGCATCTTCTCCGACCACCTCACGCCGGTGCTCGCGTACCGCTGCCTCGTCAAGGAGGACGACCGCGAGGCGCCTAGTTTCCTCTTCGAGTCCGTTGAGCAGGGCGCCGAGGGCACCAATGTGGTAAGTAGGATTCGCCATTCCTGCACCCGGCTCTCTGCTTCCTGTTCCATTGAAGCTGTTCCGGTTGGGGCATTTCATCGAACGTGTTCCTCGCAGGGGAGGTACAGCGTGATAGGGGCGCAGCCCACCATGGAGATTGTGGCCAAGGCCAACCATGTGACGGTGATGGATCATGAGATGAAGTCTAGAAGGGAGCATTTCGTGCCTGATCCGATGAAGATCCCCAGGAGCATTATGGAGCAGTGGAACCCGCAGATAACTGACGGCCTACCTGATGCATTTTGTGGTAAACTATTTTTCCCGCTCATTGCACTAGATCTAATACGTGAATGCTGTGGTTTTGGTATCTTAGTTGTTTATGTATATTTATGATTATGACCTTCCATTGAGATTAGAATATCCTCTGTTGCCTCTACATTTTCATGTTTGGGGGTTGAAACTATGCCATTTCTATTCATGGAGTCATGGTATGGATCTACTTCGTACAATCATGCCCTCTATATTTTGCCATGTGGTTGGTACCTGCCCTAAGTACGACAATGTAGTCTGTTTGTGGCACATCAGTTATTGATCATTGATGGGCTACATGGGTCCCCCTTTATTGGAGACCTGTTTTTTCCTTTGGAAGATTGGCAGAAATGATATATTGTTTGGCCAAAATATATGGGGACATCTCTTCACCAGCTAGAATGGTCTTATAAATTTGCTATCCAAGGAAGGGATTGGGATAGTTCTTCATTATAAACAGATTATGGTCACAACAATTGTATGATATTTATGAGTTATTCTGTAGGTGGTTGGGTTGGATTCTTCTCATATGATACTGTGCGCTATGTTGAAACAAAGAAGCTTCCTTTTAGTAAGGCACCACATGATGATAGGAACCTTCCTGACATTCATTTAGGCCTCTACAACGACGTCATTGTGTTTGATCATGTTGAAAAGGTTTGTACAAGATCCGACATGTTGTGCGTTTCAGTTAATTATATAATTTTGTAGCGTGTAATTTATACAGTGAACATACTTGAAATATATATGTTGTTTTCTTCCTTATGAAGGTACTTAAATTAGTACAAGAGTGCATTCTGCATTAGTTATGTCCATCTCCATCATCCATAGTATTCACTGGTAGTGAGGTAGTCTGGTCTTATGCCATTATGAAAGGTTGATCTGTTAACATCTTTCCCTCTGATTGCAAAAAATTAGTGTAGCATCAGGCATGGTTGGTAGTAATGTCATCAGTTGTTTACTGCTCTCTTCCTTGTCACTATTTTTTACCCTTTCTGAATTAGCCACAGGTAACAAATGGTAACTGATTTTTGGTCCTGACGAGTGTATCAAATATGAAATATATTACCGCTCTCTTCCTCACCATGCAACTAAGAAATGTGATTTTTTTCTGTACTGACCAGAGTATTAAATAGATCGAAATGGACAATTATAGACATTATTTTAAACTTAGCTGTTTTGTAGTTTTTCGTTTGCTCAGTCTACAACGACCGCCTCTCTGGCAAACTACTAGTACTTAGTACAGATCTTTTTCATATGAGCTTTGACCTTGATTTCTAAGTTTTATTTGCCATAGAAAACACATGTTATCCATTGGGTGAGGCTGGACTGTTATAATTCTGCTGATGAAGCATATGAGGATGGAACAAATCGTCTAGAAGCTTTGTTATCAAGATTACACTGTCTTAACGTGTAAGTTATGAAGCTTCAACATCTCCTTCATAAGTACTGTTTTCTTTCACTGCTTCTTATTTTACTTATTGATTAATCATTTATGTAGCCCAACACTTTCTTCTGGTTCTATCAAACTTAATGTTGGGCACTTTGGCTCAGCATTACAGAAATCATCCATGTCAAGTGAAGAATATAAAAATGCTGTTGTTCAAGCAAAAGAACATATTCTAGCAGGAGATATTTTTCAAGTAGTCCTAAGCCAGCGATTTGAGAGGAGAACATTTGCTGATCCCTTTGAGATTTACCGCGCATTACGCATCGTAAATCCTAGTCCATATATGGCCTATCTACAGGTGACTTAATACCTGTATCATTTTGAATGCAATTTTTTATGGTTTAGTTGTTATGTACTGATTGATACTCACATGCTTTATCTTCTATGACATCCCTCAGGCACGGGGTTGTATTCTTGTGGCGTCAAGTCCTGAAATTCTTACTCGTGTGCAAAAGGTATGCTGACATAGAAACTTATCAGCTATGATCTCTCATCCCTGTAACAGCAACATAGTTTGTGATCTTTCAAATATAGAGATTCATGGAACAATGGTTGTTTTGGTTGCGATAGGATGTCAGAACTGTACACAGAATCTGAAAGTGACAAAGTTGAGTGTTTCACATTGTGATTAGAACCAATGAGGTTTTGAATTGCACTGCCTTTTATGTGACAGGGAAAAAATTTTATATGCATACAGATGTTTTTTTTGGAAGTATGTGCTTATAGATGTCATCCCAGGTGGTTAGCAATCTGTGAAACCATGATGCATGAACTAATCTCTCTACCATGGCTCAAATGTTCTAAAAAGAAAAAAAAATATGGCGAAGTGAACATAATGATTAATAACTTTTCTTTTTTTTGCAGAGGACAATCATCAATCGGCCACTTGCTGGAACTATAAGAAGAGGAAAAACAAAAGCAGAAGATAAAGTTCTAGAACAACTGCTTTTGAGTGATGAAAAGCAGTGCGCTGAACATATTATGTTAGTAGATCTTGGCCGCAATGATGTCGGAAAGGTTTCATTTTTTCTCTCTCTGTTGTATTTCCTTTGTTAGTTTACTATATAACATATTTCAGAATATGCCAATCTTCGTGCACACTGACAATTTCTGGCAGTCATCACCTTGTTTTCATCCATGATCAAACGAAGCCCTACTTCATTCCTGATTGAGAATATAAATTGCTTGTCTCAGCATGTCAACATACCCTGGACTTATGCATAGTTCTCTTTTACCAAATAATGTGCTGTCCTGGTCTGTTCAAATTTTTCAGTTTTATCGCTTGAATACATTTGAGCAGCAGCTCTATATACCACAAAAAATAGTCGATTATGCCATTGAAAATTAATTTGTATTAGGCCTTTTTCACAGTGGGCACTAATCAAGTGGATGCATCATTGTGGATTTTATCTTCATCTGCCATACTATGGTTCAAATAAAATGAGTTAGGTTATTTACCTAACAGCCTAGCCTGATCTGCGACGAACTTTACCATCTTTACAGGTGTCCAAACCAGGCTCAGTGAAGGTGGAGAAATTGATGAATATTGAACGATATTCACATGTTATGCACATTAGCTCAACAGTAAGTCTGTGTTTCTGATAAATCAACTTAAGTAATCTTGCAATTTTCATGTATACATCATCATTTATAGCGATTACCGTCTTATGATATAATACATAATACAAGCATTCAGCATTGACTGCTTATTTATTATTCTTTCTGGGTACGAAGGTGGGTGTAGATCCCATGAAATAAGAATGATGAAATATGTTTTTTTTAGTATATCACTTAATTGTCCTTTGCTGAATTGTATTATCAATAATTCTTTACAAGGTGTGGGCCCATTTCTGAACTTGTGTAGGTTACTGGGGAGCTACGTGATGATCTGACCTGTTGGGACGCGCTTCGTGCAGCATTGCCTGTTGGAACAGTTAGTGGTGCTCCTAAGGTAACTCGTTGAAGCCTTCTTTATTGTCTTAGCCTTTTGGGGGCGGGGGGGGGGGGGGGGGGGCTCATTTTCTCATCTTATTCCCCCTGGGTCCAACTTCCCATGCTGCTCATGAAACCAATCAGGTGAGAGCAATGGAGCTGATCGACGAGCTGGAAGTGAACATGCGTGGACCGTACAGTGGTGGTTTTGGAGGGATTTCCTTCCGTGGTGACATGGATATTGCACTCGCTCTTCGCACTATCGTCTTCCCCACTGGAAACCGGTTTGACACCATGTACTCTTACACTGACGGAAATCCACGCCAAGAGTGGGTGGCTCATCTCCAGGCCGGAGCTGGGATAGTGGCTGACAGCAAACCGGACGACGAGCACCAGGAGTGTCTGAACAAGGCCGCCGGCGCTGCTCGTGCCATTGACCTTGCCGAATCGACATTTCTAGATGAGTAGCGTAGTCTCCGTGTAACACATGGTCGTTTCTAATTTACATATAATTGCTGATTGTAGCAGAAACCGTAGTTTCCTAGCTATGGAGCTTTAGGATTTATGCTATTCTGGATAAAGACTCTAGTGTAATAAAGCTAATAAATGTAAAGTCTAGCAATTTCAACTATCTTAGCTTGTTTAGTCATGTTAACTTTTCCTAGCTATGGAGCTATAGGATTTATGCTGCTCTGGATATAAACTCTAGTGTAATAAATGTAAAGTCTGGCAAAGCTATCATAGCTTCTTTAGTACGTTAAACTGCCCCAAAAAAGTATGTTAACTGTTTGTGATTCACAGGCAAAAACGTGAAAGCATTCAGATGCTCATAGAATGCATAGAACAAAACGAAGCAACCGACGGAAGCATGTAAATAGAGGAACTGAAACCTGCTTTCGACGTGGACTGCTGTTGTTGTACTTAGACGTGGACTGCTGTTGTTGTACTTATAAAACGTGAAAACAATCAGCACCGTCAACACTTGCGCAGCAACAAAATCGCAAGAGGCACAACCACAGTCCCATCAAATAGTCTCACTTTCACCATTACCTTGTGCTTTACTTTCACTGGTATCGATTTTTTTATTTTGTTTAATTAGCATATAGCAATAACACTTTCCGATGGATATTGGCCTGTTCTCCTTTTCTACTGGCAGCCTGTGCCCTACATGATTGTGGCCACATATTAGTACAGAAACACACACAGCAGTAGTGATTTTGGTGCTGCAAACGCTACTGCCTTTTCTGTTCTCTTCACGGCTGTGGGCTGTGGCCTACTGCTAAGGCTGAGATATTCTCCTAATTACTGCAGCAATTAACCCCTAATTGCCTATTATTCCTTTTAAACTGCTAGCTGAAAATCTGCTAACTAAACACTGTATTTTTGTTCGCAAAAACTAAAGACTCTGTATAGGATTATCTGTATAGGATTTCCATTGATTTTCAGCCAGGGAGAGCGCTCCACTTTGCATGAATAGTAACCGAGATTTTATTCATCTAATGCGAATAAAAAAAACGAAACAGAAGAGGCAGACCACCCCTCCGTTCTTTTATTAAGACGATGCAAGGCTTGAACCCGGGTTTCTGGTCTGAGAGCGAGCTCTCCTAACCAGTCGCCTGCGAGAGCACCTACATCTAATACGAATACAAATGTGGATTGAATATCAGTACATCACGCACTGCCACTGCAGCACAACTGCCTATGTCATTATGCTCCTTCATAGTTACGGGAAAACAGGCGCCTTTCCTCTCTGGATGTCTAAGGTGTCCACGGCAAGCCTTTCCCATATTGATCAGTTTCCCCCTCCATTGCAGCTTTCCGAACATGCAGCTAGAAGACCTCGCTCTATACACTGCCAAGGGAAGTAAAGAGCCAAAAGTAAAATGATTGGCCACTATACATTGTATATGTAAATCCTAAGATACAACTTGAGTATTTTTCATTTAGCAACTTGACAAAACAAAAGGAATGATTCTAGGGAGATACGTCTCAGTCACAGATAAACGATGTTTTATTGATGATCTGAAGTCAACCATTCCAAGCTTTGATTGCAAAGTACTCCTATGTGTTGAACTTACATTTGAAAATGTCATGAGTAGATTTGTATCAGAAGTAGTTTCATGATATGCTATGCATCACAACTCAATGACATTAGCATAAAGTTACTACGGGGAAAAAATAGGATGATGGCTGACGAAAAAGTATAACAGGTTATGTTTGTTATTTCTAGGTACCTGAAGAAGATAGCTGTGAAGCCAATCCAATGTTTGAGGAAACGAATTTGCAGAGATGTCAACAATGGTCAATCCCTGAGCAACATTTTTTTTATATAGGTTAGAAGTATAGACTCAAACACCAGACAAAATACATTGGAATCATCAGATGATAACACAACTTATTAAAACACACTACCCTGTTGATCAAGAGAAACTTACCTGTGACTCAAAAGAACAAAGGTAGTCCTGAATAAGCTTAAGGTTGTTTATAAGTTTTCGATGATCCTGAGTAACATCAGAAAATAGCATCAACTAACAGTCAGACACTACTTAAAAGAGGTAGCAAACCTGAAGGCAACTCCAAAAAATTCACCACTTATTAGGAACAGTTGTATCATGCATCAACCTATTGTTATATATGATCTTTAAGGTGCAGCCTTGTGCGACACATGGACACTGTTCATGGAGTGTCTTCCATATGGAGTCACAACCATAAGCTTCCTATGCGAATGTATGCCTAGGCCAGGTGACTGCAAGTACTGTTTAAGACTCCATATAAGCATTGCAGATAAATAACTACTGCCTGCATAGCAGTATGATATTAGCTGGCAGGTAGGTATCGCCATTCACCATGCAACATCTCGCCCCATAAAAAACAACTATAATTTTACGCCAATTTTTTTTTTTAAAAAAGTCAGCATATGGGTTGCACAATAATTTCAAATAAATTACAGTTTATGAATTGTATGTGTACCAAAGCTTCCATAGATACCTGAGGAAGGCAATTGTCTCTGAAAGCTCTAGTGGCTATCCATTCCTCTAACAATGCCTGAAGATAACAACAAAGCAAATCAGAACAGAAGATTAAACATCAATAATAAATGTAATGAGAGTGTAGAGACAACGCATGATGAATGTGGCCCACAAATCAGAAACTTCCGTTCAAAAAATGTGTCCAGCCAAGTATTTCATAGATGATCGATCATAAAAAACCACATAGATGGGAAGTTCAGTAACATTGAACGATAAGTATTCAGATAGGCGGTTCTTAATTCTCTTCGTCAATATAACTGGTATTTCAAAGACAGTAAAAACCAAAAGTATTTTAAATTAATAGAGAACAGACCTTGTGATCAAAATCAGACATCCTCAGTACAATTGGAACAACTATCGGTTCAGCACCAGTTTTCTCTATCTTGGCAGTGTTATTCTTCGGTTGGTCCCTATCTTTGTGCCCATCACCTACAAGGCATAGATAACAGTGGTTTCATGCAACAGCAAAACTCAGATATCACCTGGCACCTGGCATAGTACAGTACTATGAAAATTTGGTAGGTATTTAAGATTTTGTCCGTTGCTTCCTTATTTTGATTGTCCTTGGCATGTCCCCACACAGCCACACTTGAAGGAAAGATTATTCTCACTTTGTACTGGTCTGGAAATACAATACTTCGGCACAAAGACATATTTACCACATACTAATAACAAATTATGGCCGCTTGCCTTTTTACTTACTTTCATCTTTGGGTTTTTTGTCTTGAGAATGCAGAGAATCATGAGTATTAATTTTGTGGCTCTCAGCATAAGATAACTCTTCACTCACTCTGCCTTCCTCCACAATGGATTCCTTGCTTTTGAAAAGATTTTCATTTTCCTTTGTAGGACTCGTTTTGTTCTCCGCTAATCCATTTTTGGGTTGATGTTCTACCTTCATTTCTTCAGAAATTCCTGTATTTTCAGAATCAGGTATTGTTTTCTCCATCCTGGAATTATCATCTCTCTTTTCCTCATCCATAAGATAAATTCTTGGATCCAAATGAATTCCCTGCAGTGAGATACTTTGTAAGATATGGTAGGGTCTATCTATACATATGGCACCATATTAAAAATGTGTGTTGTATATCATATGGCTACTTTTGAACCCCAATCCAGATATTAAAAAAATGAAATGTTAATTGTAATTAAAGTTTATTGCTTGCTAGACAGGCAATATATGGTGCCAAACAAATAGAAACACTAGTTCATTATGAAAGGACAATGTATTAGTATGTACAAAGGGTCTATGCAGCACAAACCTCCCACCAGACTTAGTTAATGCATTAAACACATCAAGTACTGGAGGTGTCTGCTCCAATGGATTCACCTCAATCAAAAAGAAACAGGTTTAGGTGGCAACATGCCCCTGCCATCACTACAAGGAAATAACATGCAATTGCAATGTTGTACAAATAGCCATATGCACAAGAGAATTAGCTCGCATAACAAGACATGTGAAGGCCTATGCTTTAATCTCCATAGCAGAAAGAAGTTCACAACGAAGCATCTTAGCCTCCATACTGATATAAACAAACATCATTCTCATTTTTAGATATTATTTTCCGGTACTCTTTCTCTCAGATGCACTTTTTTTAAACACAAAAGGTTTTTTTTTCCTTTTTAGAAAAAAAAACATATCGATATAGTATGTGCAGATCTTGTGTCCTCTATACATCCAAGCTTGCATCCATGAAAAATTGATGAGAACAAAGATCAAGGGGAAAGGTACAGGAGATCATATTATGGTAGGATGGTCCTTTGTGTGGCAGGAGAGCAGGACTATGAGAAACACATGAATGTAATATCGGAATTCATCCTGGAACAAGGCAGCATACCTCAATAATAATTGGCTTCCCATCTTTCATGGCCTTCTTCAAATCGCCAGCCAAACCTAGCGAAAGGTGGTAGGAAGTACATGGTCAAAGTTATAAGGTAATCAATTGACACCAATGGAGTGACTATAGCTAGTTTTGTCCAGATAAAGCTTCAACAGAGTCTGCAGAATATGAAACATTTTCTTTCATAAGACACTATACCTTTGCGTACAACTCTGCATTCTCTGCAGAATTCAGTGATAAGCTCCTCGGATGAATTAAAATCGCGAGCCCACACAGGAACTGAAGTCAGTGGCGCACTGCATGTGTTAATCATATGAGAAATTTATATGCTCAAATTCTTATTACGAGCAATCCACAAATCTTTGGGGAAAAGGAGGACCAACGGAAACATACTCTGTTGATGTCCGCAGCAACTCATACACCATGTCTGTCTGCATGTTATAGTCAGTAAAATTGGTTGTCAAGATGAACAAGGGTAGCGAGACAAAGCATATGAGATGTGAGTGATGAAGTGAAAAAGGTAACTAAACCTGCAATACATTAGGCAAATTGAGCCTCTGAGCAAGCTGTGTAGCGATTGTTGATTTTCCAGTACAGGCAGTTCCACACACCAAGATTACTAGTGGTACTCTTTGATGATGAAACCTGCATTCAGCCGAGGATGACCATATACATTAAGCATAAACATGATGTTCATTTCCATTTTCCAATAGCTACTCTGCTATAGAGAAACAGAAGATGGTTTTCCCAGCAGAGCTGAGTACCTTGTCATCATTTTATAGCGATTTATGTAGTCATCACCGTATCCCCGTTTCTCCATAAGCTGTGGAAGAAGGGAAAAGAAGTTGTCTAGTCAGTTGATGAAGGGGCAAGGCATGCAGGAAGGGAAAGGAAAGCACCTGACCTTGAACAGATTAGCCTCTAGATCACTCTGGGAACTGCAAGGTGATGAAATTCAGGAGTTAAAAACAGAATAGATGGTGGGGGAGGGAAATGAGAGAAAGATGTGGCTATGAAAAAGAAGCAAGTAATATAAGATCATGCATGCGGATGAAAATAAGAAGATTGATTTAATGGTAGTCCTTACACATCAAGCAGGCTGTTGTCGACAAGCAACTTCTTGAGCTCAAGGGCGATCTTGATGGCGACATGATTAGGAATCTGTGTCAAAAAGGTATGGTATAAAACAACACAACGAAATGGGATGCATGTCATAGATTGGTTGGCTGATTGATAGAAACGGGGACCTTTGTGACGGTGAGCATCCTGCTGAGGAGGAACCTGGAGAGGACGTAATAGTGGTCGGCGTTCTCCCCCAGCCAGACCTTGACCTTTACGAAGTCGTACTTTGAGGAGGCGTTGCGGGAGGGGAGCTCCTGCGTGGCGGAGGAAGCGGCGGCGGCATCACCGCGCTCGAGCGGCGGGTCGGGAATCCCAGCATAGGACATGGTTAACTGTTGCAAAAAGATCGAATTTACTAGGCAAAATCATTCATGGTCAGATCCGAAAACAAATACCATACAATACGTTAGGGAGGGGTTTGGGTGTTTGATTTTGCGCATCAGGATGGGAAGAGAGGGGAATAGGCAGGCTGCAGACATGCATACCTCTGTTTGTTTGTCGCCGACGAAGAGCCCGTCGCTCGACGAACAACGTCGCCCAGTCGTCGACGCTAGGAAAGGAAGACCCAATGAAGGGTGCGGCAGCACCAGCCGGACTCGAGCTGCAGCTGGGCAGGGGAGCGAAGGGAGAAGATGGGTCGTGGCGCGGGGAGGAAGAACGCCTCTCTCTCTTTCTAGTGTTTACGGAGTCTACGAGGAGGTGCGACGATGTGAATCGCTGCCGTTCCAGAGGAAATAGAGGGATCAGATGCAAATGCTGCTGGAAAGCCTGGAATGTAATGTTCAACGGTGATGGAGCTTCCTGCTGTTTAGTGTAGAAGCTCATAAATAAATGTAAGTCTGGCAATTTCGGCTATCATAGCGTGTTTAGTCACGTTAAACTGTTTGTGATTCACAGGGAAAAACGTGAAAGCATTCAGATGCTCGTAGAATGCATAGAACAAAACGAAACAACCAACAGAAGCATGTATGGAGGAACTTAAACCTGCTTTCAACGTCGGACTGCTGCTGTTGTACTTATAAAACGTGAAAACAATCAGCACTGCCAACACTTGCGCAGCCACAAAATCGCAATAGGCACAACCACAATCCCATCAAATGGGTTTTCACTTTCACCATCATCTTGTGCTTAACTTTCACTGGTATCCTAAAACACTGTTCTAAACTGGAAGTAAAAGCATGCATATGTCAAAGGATGAAACTAACATCATGCTGGCGTTATCAATTTAAGGCGTATAGAAAAAATTATAAAAAGAAAGCACCAGTAGATGTAATCAATTAAAGATATCTATGTTCAAATACAAAAAATATAACAAAACTGATTACATTGTGGAAAAAAAGTCAAGTAACATCAATCCGTCACTCTTCTTTCATGGCGTTCACTCTTCTCATCATACCTTGACAGCTTGCAATCCATGTCATCGTATTTGCGTCTTTCTGATCTTTCTTCTCTTCCTTGAGAATATCTGTCATCGTTCCTCTGCCTCTCACCTCTCGATCTCTCAGGTGAATGGTCATGCCTGTATCTGTCCCGATCTTCTGCTCTTCTGCCATCATGCCTACTCCTAGAATCTCGGTCTCGATACCACTCTGATCTTGATGGTTCGCCATCCCTAGAACTCCGAGTGTTTGCATTTTTCTGAAAGCATAATAGAAGCATCAGAATAGGATGGTAGCATGGTTACTCTATACTTACAGAAAAAAATACTGATAGGCTGTCAAGCCAAATATAAAAGGGCAAATATTTCCAGCAAGTAAATGAAGAACTATAGGGATTGCCTGATGTCATATTGGCATCATTAGAACCATATGCATATGTGGAATAAAAATAGTGCAATTTGCAGTAAAAAGATTCTAGCACATCTTGAAACAAGGAAACATGGGTGAACTTGCCAGAAGCATTATTCAAAACCATGTGATACTCATTTTATAGCTAGTAATGGATCTGAAAAGAATGTTTTGTACAAATGGGTGAGTGCATGTCAAATATTGGGTTATTTATTTACTGGTGAATAATCCTATAATAATGCAGTGAGGGCAGCTATTGACCTACCTGTTCATCATGGGAAAATTTGCATGATGCTCCACGATTACACTCGCCTTTCTGGAAAGCATAGCACACGCCACGGCTCTTTGGTACATCATGGTGCTTGTCATGCTCCCATCGTGCACCACTATCCTCCTTAGAACCCCAACCGGTGTTTGCATTTCTCTGAAAATATAATCCATAAACATGTCACGGCGCATAAAGGGATAGTATTTACAGCCGATAACAGTACACCAATCTAATTTGTTGCTAACACCATTGATCGGATCAGTATCGAAAGTACAAACATGAATTTGTGAAATCCCATAAAAAGACACTACATAATTAAGCAGACTAATGTTTGAGGACCTGCACGGATAGAGAGTATTTGGATCGAAATAAATCCTAGAGGCCTCCAATATACCGTCCATTGTATAATAACAGAAAGGGTGTTTACAATTTAAAACATATCACAGAATCCCAAAGCAGAGCAAAGCAACCTCACAAATGTAAATATGTTTACAACCTGATTAGATCATTCCATGGTTCAACCACGATTAGATCATTCTACAGGTTAAGCCATGTTAATTTTAGCCTAGGACATTTCAAGCTTATGTTGTTTCCTGCAAGGCAACAACCACGAGAGACATGGGCAAGCTTCGCACGACACTAGTTGTGAGATGACAAGAGCAGGATACTGGTCTCTGTTCTAGCCACCAAATTGAATGGCAATTATAGTGTTTTCTCAGACATTACTGGTATCGGTTTGCTAACTGACACTAACAGTTTTGTCATGCATTCACACCACACTGACCTGCTCATCATGCGAATATCTGCAGGAAGCTCCGCGGTTGCACTCGCCTTTCTGGAAAGCATAGCAGACTCCACGAGCCTCCCTCTTCTGCTGTCGCTCCTCCTCATCTTCCTCCTCTTTCTTCTTGTACTTACTCACATGGTCAACCCTTATGATCCTCCCAAGAACTTTAGCTCCATTCAAATTGTCTTCACCATGCGACAATTAAGCAAGCAATAAAAATAATTAGGGCTCGAGCGGGCAATCAATTGGAACTGAATACTGAAACCAACCGAAGAGAGGGGAAGAGGGGCGAACAGAATGCTCACCGACAGCGAGAATCGTGCTCCTCTGGTCCTCGTACGCGAGGAACGCGAAGCCCTTGGATTTCCCGGTGCCCTTGTCGCGCACGAGGTTCACGTCGACCACCTCACCGTACCTGCGAAAGGAGAGGACCGGGAACTCGTCAGATAGATCTTCCCGAAGACATCCATTCCAAGGGAGGGGAGGCGACGGAAGGTAGGCATGAGGTGGTGGGAGGAAGGGCTGCAAACTCACTGCGCGAAGACGGCGAGGAGGTCGCCCTCGGTGAGGTCGAAGGGGACGCCGCCGACGAAGACGTAGGCGGAGTCCTTGAACTTGGCGTGCCACGACGCCTCCTCGCCGATGCCAAGGAGCGCCTCCTTTTGGTTGATCACCTGCGTCCGCTTCACCTGCGTCAGGGGATTCATCGTCGCCGACTCCGGCCGCCGCCGCCGCCGCCTACTGGAGCAAAATCACGACTTCACGAGGGTTGGCAGCGACGGATTAGGGACGAAATTTCAGTTCCCCTTTTCTTTTTACTGTAGAAGAGGCCACATGAACTTCCCGTTTTGCCCCCAGACCTTATTATCTCTTCAAGATTGAGACTGCGTTTATAGATTCAAAATTTTCAAAAAAACACTATTTATTTAACTTTTCCTTATTCATCTCATCCCTCCACTCATAGAACACGCTTCTCACGACTCAACTACAATGTAGTTTTGGTGTTATAGTGGATTTTTGCCCAATTTAAACGTAGCGTGAATAGCTCCGGCCACTACTCTGTCGGGTCCTTGCGCCTCCGCTAGGGTTCGTAGGAAGGAATCAACAGCGAATGCGGGTGGGAGTGGTCTGAACGAACGCAATGAGTCTCTCTGAGGTCCTCCTAGGTAAGGCCATAATCCCTAACTAATCTCTATCCTGATCGGGTTCTAAGGGTGCGTTTAGATCATTCAACTTTCCAAAAAAACACTATTTATCTAATTTTTCTCTATTCATCTCACCCCTTCTACTCACAGAACACGCTTCCAGCACGACCTACAGTGTTTTTTTGAATCTACAGTGTTTTTTCCCCAAACTATACTCACCCTAATTTTGATTTGGTCCGATCGGGGCAAACCGCATCAGTGAACGAAAAAGGTCAATTAGGATTGAATGTAATTGATTCTTGTAATTTTTTTTTGGTTTGGGTACGCTATAGGAAGGTAGGATCCATCCGGATGCTGCCATTAGGTTGTCTGTTCCAATTTTTCAATTGGCAAAATAGTCAAATTTATTCTTGAACTGCAAGGGTCAAGTTCGTCTGGACACTTTTCATTTGACAAATTTAGCCTCGAACTCTTGGTTTTGTGGTTCAGTTACATCTTCCGTCCTATTTTCACATTTACACAGTTAGTTAACCGCTAATAAACTTGGTGAAATTACTCATTTCTGACATGAAATATTGTGTCTAGGTTGATGCCTGATGAGAAGAAGTCAGGGTATAATCTATGTTTTTCCCATACATATGGACCTACATTTTGTCTTTCTTTAAATAGCATATGATACTTGCCCACCAAACTAATATATGTCTATTTTGCAGGTTACATTAAATCAAGGAGAGCATTTTTTGTGCATCTACTGCTAGAGTGAGGACCAAAATGGCTTTAAAAATAACAAAAATACACAAAGCAAGAAGGCTAGCGGCGGCAAGCTCCGAGCAGCGCATTCAAGTGCAACCACTCTGTGCACGGTTCTTCTTCTCGAAAGCCTCGGCGTGGGCATCGAGCCGGTGAATCCAATGGCGCGTGAAGACCAGGGTTCACAGAACCGAACCGGTTGGCTGAACCGCCGGCCGGCGGTAGCGGCTAACCGTCCAGTTCCCGCGGGAACCGGTCAAAACCGGACAAATTTAAATTTTGAATTCAAATGTATATGAAATCCTAGTTCAATCGGTTTGAACCGGTAAGCCGCCCGGTTTGACCGGTAAGCCGAGCGGTTTGGGCGGTAAGCCGGCCGGTTTGGACGGTAAGCCGGCTCAATACATAATTTGTCATGTTTTCAAATTTAACTAAAAATTTAAAAAAATAAAAGAAAAAATTCCTAAAAATATTTCAAGGTGCGTAGAATTTAATGGTGTCAAAAATTTTCAAATATTAGTGTATTTAGTATTTTTTGTGTGCATTAGAAGTTCAATGAGCCGATTTTTTTTCTTTTCCTTTTTTTTTGTTGAACTTCTAATGCCTGCAAAAAATATCAAATGAGCAAATATTTGAAAATTTTTGACAACAATAGATTACATATACCTTGAAGTATTTTTAGGAATTTTTTTGATATTTTTTCATTTTAAATTTAGATTTGAATATTTTAAATTTAACCGGTTTGAAACCGCCCCGAACCGCTACCGGTCCGGGGCGGTTTGACCGGTTCCCGCGGGAACCGACCGGTTTTGAACGGTTTTGTGAACCCTGGTGAAGACATACTCCTCGTCGACGGGGGCGTGCGCAACAACCCCCCCCCCCCGCCTAGAGGATGAGGGGCTCGAGGACAGCGCGCTCCCGCTGGAGTACATCGACGAGGCCTTCTCCCTCGCCGCCGCGGCCGTCCGACGACGAGGAGAACCGCGTCTCGTCCCCGCGCGGAGATGACTACACGGATGACGTGGGGCCCGACCACAGGGCCGTCCCCGACGCCGACGCCCTTATCGGTGATGGGGCCACTGGCGACCGCGGCGCTAATGAAGTATTGGTCGTCGACGGAGGTGGATCCGAGCAAATGGTGGTTGTCGTTGGCCGCGCAAAGGAGGAAGATAGAGTTGTGGTGGTCGGGGAAAGGTGCGGGGAGAAGAATCTGGGGAAGAAGGATGAATGCGTCGATGGGGTTGGGGTCCGAGAAAGGATCGGTGAACTGAGGCTTGAGCAAGCCGGCGGACCTATGTTTGAAATTTAGAGCATGCCGCGCCAAAATTTTCATATACAAAATGGTATACCCTATTTTTCAAATTCGATAAATGACATTAAAAATTCACAAAGCAATCGAGCAACAAGTAAAAAATAACATAGTCTTCTAACAATTAAAAATAGTCCAAAGAATTTGCAATACCGCAGTCTGCGAGAGCACTGAAGCGGAGGGGAGCCGGAAGCGCCCGAGGCGGCGGCGTGCAGGCGCGCCGTTGGTTGGCGACGGCGGAGCTGCGAGGGCGCGCCGCAAGAGTAGGCCACGACAGGTGTGGCGCGTACACCGGCGGAGTAGGACCGGTCCATCACGTAGGAGCGCGACGCATCGAGGAGTGGACGTGGCCGTCCGGCGAGCTGGAGCTCCTCTCTAGGCCTTGGAACATGATCTTCCCCGAGGCATTCATGCGTGGCGAGTCCACGGACACAACGCTTGGCTGCGGCGGCGGTGGCGCCTTGCTGGGCTATGGCCAGGCTGGCCAGGAGCGGTGGCCGCTAAATTCGAGCGTCTCATTGTAGGTCTTGGCGTGGATGATATTTTTTTTCTTTGTTTTCCATGAAAACTTTGGATAAACCATTTTCTACAAGATTATTCTATAGACATCTTTTTCTTGTTTGGAAGTTCTTTTTTTGTTATGACTTTTGATGTTTGGAGCATCCAACACTACTTAAAACGTTGAGATCTCAAAAATAAATGGTTTTGACTGCTTTCCTGGAGACATACTTGCGAAGTGGCAATCATAAAAAAACAATGATATTTTGAATTTATCATGCCGTGCCTTATATACCTTTAAGCTAAAAAAACATTTTAATAATTGGTTGTAAAGTTGACTTTTTTCTAAACAAGGGACACTGAAGTTGACGATGAATCAAGCAGGCTAATAAAGTGAGATTTTATTTGAGAGGATCAATAAAATTGGCTAATTATCATAAAAATTCTTCCCTTTGCTCACATGTGAACCCTTGCCATGTTGTAATTGTATTTTTAGATTTTTTTTGAGCGATAATTTTTTTTTTCTATGAGCCATTTTGTAATTGTTAACCATCTTAACAAACTCACGTGTTCTAGGCCCATGCTCATTCAACCCAACAAGACACACGTCCACGTGCCTCTAAACTGAAACGTAACCCTTTTGCTTTTGGCCCATGTTGAGGCCCGGTAACTTGAGTTTGACTCCAACAATCCCGCCAGGCCGCCACGCCCCCGCCTGTTTGAGTTTGACCATCGCCTCCGCCGCCTCGTCCCTCCCGCCGGGCGACCTCCCTTCCGCCGCACGCCGGCTTCCCTCCTCCGCGCCCCGAGGCCGCGGCCGCGTTGACCCCCGCGCCTCCTCCTCCTCCCCTCCACCACCGCGTCGCCCTTCGTCTCCGCCCCTTTACGTCCTCCCCAAGCCCCTTCATGCCGTCGAAAGGCATCTCCTCCCCCCATTTAGGGTCCACCGTCCACCGGGCTCCTTTGCCCCACCGCCTCTCTTCGCCCTTTCTTCCTCCTCTCCGGCCACTACCTGACGCTCTTCTTGCTCTGCGAGGGAGTTCATCTTCCAGGTAACAAACACCAGCTCGATCATTTGACCATGTCGATGTGGATTCATGTGTTCAGGTTTCTTGAATGATTGTGCTTGTGCAGGTGCAGTTTCCATGTCAGTGGAGTTCAGGTCCGAGTGCGATGACATCGAGGAGGCCAAGTCCCCCAGTAACACGAGCGTCGCCGCCGTCGCCGTCAAGAACGCCGACGCCTCCGTCTACAAGATCATCCATGGCTACCTGAAGCAGAAGAACAACTCCATCATCAGAGTCGCCGCCAATGTCGCCAGGAAAGCGGCTTCCAACAAGTATGTATGCCTGGCAAATTCTTAACATACCTATCGAATTATCTGATCTACATTCATGGGGTAGAAGTGAGAAACCAACCGTTTGCTTTGCGTGCTGTGTCCAGATTGTCGAGGAAGACCTCTGATGTTTTCGACACCTTACTTCAGCAGCAGCAGAGCAAGTTGGAAAATAAGACCGGGCCGTTGATTTCCGGGATTTGTTACTGCATTGCTTCCTGCAGCATGATATTGCTTAACAAGGTGGTTCTCTCCAGCTACAATTTCGATGCTGGTATATCACTGATGCTATATCAGGTAATTCACCTTTCAAGAGTAATTATGCGGCATTTCTTTAGTTGTTCAAGACTTGCTCATGTGTGATTACTGGTTATCATGGATCTGATCAAGCGTCCTTTTATGGTTCAGAACTTTATAAGCGTGGTCATTCTTCTGATGCTTGAGCTCTTCCATGTTATCACAACCGAAGAACTCACATGGAAGTTGATAAAAGTATGGATTCCAGTGAATCTTATTTTCATTGGGATGCTAGTTACTGGAATGTATAGGTATTTCCTGTTCACCACTGCATATACATGATGATTGCTTGATCATCTTGTAGCTGTATTAAGCCAGATGTCATAACCAATGTAAAAATATTTCATCTTTGTCTCATTTCAAGTTGTAGTAGTCTGAACTTTGAAGTATAAAGTTCATCAGTATGTAGGCTTTGAGTACAATTGATTAACCTTCTTTCTCATTATCTTTCACCCTTCAGCTTGAAGTACATAAATGTCGCAATGGTGACAATATTAAAGAACATGACAAACATCATAACAGCTTTAGGGGAGATATATATATTCAGGAAGGGTCAGAATAAAAAGGTTTGGGCTGCACTGTTTCTGATGGTAGGTTCATTCCTGTTGGCACTTCCCTTGCTTTACTTCCATAGATCTGCACTAAAAAAATTACCTCCAGGGTGGCATGATATCTGAGCAGTTTATGTCTGTATTTGCAGGTTGTATCGGCTGTATGCGGGGGCATTACCGATCTCTCTTTCCATCTAATTGGCTACACCTGGCAAATTCTGAATTGCTTTCTAACTGCAGGCTACTCGGTTAGTTCATTTGTTCCAACAGTTTTACACTTCACAATCTATCAATGGACTGCATGAGCAGAGGTTGCTGTTGGGTATTTGAGTATATTAATTAATTCATATTGTAATAACATAAAAGGCATAGGCAACACCCAGAATAATGTTAAATTTCACTCAATCGTATTAGCTCTTTTTTGTGTGATCAATCTTACTAGTTCTGGATCTGCTAAGTCTCCAGTACATCTAATGTATGATCCTTCTATAACAGCTCACACTAAGACGCTTGATGGATACAGCTAAACAATCAACTAAATCTGGCTCCCTCAATGAAGTTTCTATGGTGTTACTCAACAATGCGCTCTCAATTCCATTTGCAGTCGTTTTGGTTGTAATCTTCAATGAGTGGGAATATGTTTGTCAAGCGTAAGAACTTCATCTTGCTCCATGTCTAACGGTATTTTTTCCCATTAAAAAAAATGCTTTCATGGCGTGGACTAAGTACTTGGTCTGAGGAGTTTGTTGCTGTATTCTTTTTTTTTTTTCATTTTTAGGACTGAGCAATTTATTGTAGTTAACTCTATCAGTTTGATCACCAACATATTGTGTGTTAACATTTATCTGTTTATGCCAATCATGTAATCAAATATATTAAAATCCATTATTTTTGCAAGGATATTAAAACTTCATTTCGTCATACTCCACTCTAAACTTTAACTTCTTTTCTTGAAAAAAAAGTGTCCTGACTTTGCTCATGAAAGAAGCTTTGATCTCAGTGATCAACTTAAATAGAAAGTCAGATGAGGTGCACCAGGAATATCAACATTTTTTATCATCAGAAATGGTTGCTTCTAGGGTACAACCATTGATGCACGTGCTCCTTCATTTATACATGACTTTTAGGCCGTGTTTAGTTCTCAAAAGTACTTTTTACTTCCTATTCATCTCCCTCACAGGACACGCATCCCCAAAAATTTCTTTTTCCCCTTTCCTATTCATCCCCCTCACATAACACGCATCCCAGAAAAAAAAAGTACTTTTCCCCCACCACAACTAAACACGGCCTTATTGTTTTTCAGTGAAGTTATCCGAGAGCCCATGTTCTGGGTTGTTGCAACAGCTAGTGGTTTGCTAGGTCTAGCAATCAGCTTCTCATCGGTGTGGTTTTTGCATCAGACTGGTCCAACAACGTACAGGTGAGACAATAGTACTAATCTAATCGTGCCCACTCAAAATATCTACATGAAAGAAAGAAAAATGTACTCCTGTGACACCAGCAAAGTTCTTATCACTTTTGCTTCCTTTTCAGTCTTGTTGGTTCTCTAAACAAGATACCCATTTCGGTTGCTGGTATCTTGCTATTCAATGTCCCTGTAAGCGTCGAAAATTTCTGTAGCATAGTCTTTGGTAAGTATCTGTTTCATCTGTGCTGTGTTTCTAATGTCGTTTTACCATGTTACCCTATGATGACACATTTGTGCATGTTGTCATCAGGTCTTTTTGCTGGGATCTTCTTTGCAAAGGCAAAAATGTCCTAAAGCTGTTCTATCAAAGTGTGGTTGTAACTTGACAAGTTCCTGCGGCAGCTGTGCCTATCAACTGTACAGAGATGTGAACAGAGTCCATTTTGCCACGAATGCCCCGCCCCGTCATGAATTTTACATTCTTTCTCTCCATGCACAGGGTACAGCATCAGCATGTGTGTGTATGTATTCCCTCTCTCAGTTTTGTACTATAACTACGTCAAGGCAGAAAGAAATCTGCATGACTAAACAGCAACTGAAACACACCGATCTCTCTGATCAAGAAATTGAGCAGAATGGTTACACATAATAAAGCAATTTTTTGTTGTTCTGACTTGGTTATCAACTTCAGAAACTCACGGCGAAAACATCACCAAATCCTTGTGTTGGGTTATAGGGGTCGATCTATTGTGTTTCTCTCAGCTCAAGAGAAATTATTTAGTTCTTGAATCAGTAATGTTGATAATTCCTAACCCGTAAAATTGGTGCAGCAAATCCAATCAATAATCCCAAAGCTACTACTCCGTACTAGCATGCTCGTAAGAGCAAGATCAGAGACAGATCAAATCAAGCACGATCTGGTAGGTGGGTTATAAATAACAGTTTCGATAACCCATTAATGTGTCATACTCCGCTGATGAACAAAAAAAGAAAAAGAAATGCTGCTGCTTGAAGTACCAAGTATATCACATTATCACATAAAAAATCACTTGAGTACAGGGGGGAGTCGCGTATATATACGAAATCAAAGCAAATCATCCAGCTCTGAGTTTGCGGAATCACGCACGCATACGTACGGTTCAGCCTTTCCTGTCGAAGAGGCCGGCGAGGCTGAACCCTCCACCGCTGCCGCCATCCTCGCTGCTGGCAGGCTTCTTGCCGCCGGCCGTGGTGCCGCTCCGCCCCTTGGCGCGCGAGCCGGCGGTGGTGCCGGCGGCTTCGACCTTGTTGAGGAGCGGGTCCGTCTCCACGAGCTGGTCCTTCTTGAAGATGGAGCCGAAGATGAAATCGCCAAGGCTCTTCTCCTTCTTGGCCGGCGCCGGGCTGCCCCTCGTGGCTGCCGGGACGGCCAGCACGGACCGCCGCGGCCGCCCCCTCCCCGCGGGCGAAGACGAGGCCGGCGCCACCGCCGCCACGGTGCTTCCAAAGCCCACCGACGCCATCGATCGTAGCAGCTAAAGCTTCTCGCAGCAGCGATCTGGAAAGAACTGTATGATGCGTCGCGGCCTCTCAGATTTGGTGAGGGTGAGGCGGCGAGGGGCCGGTGGGTATATAAGCGGGCGTGGTGATTGGATGGTGGTCGTTAGGGGAAAGGAGGGCGGGGCGGCCACAAGCGGCTTATCCATCCGCATGGGAGCTGCCTGTCCACCACCGGGAGGTGGGGTGGAGACGTGTGCTGCTGCCGCGCGCGCAAGAGGAGAGAGGAGGTGAGCCGATCGGGCCGTGAAAACAGGCGGAGGTGGACGTGGTTGGGCCACACGGGCGCAGGCCGGGGTGGGCCCTTGCGACCGCCGCTAGCTGCCGGCGAGGGCCCACGTAGAGGCTGGGCCACCAGCTTCATTTGCCTCGTCTCTCTCGTCTTCAACTTGTGGAGTGCGACGCGCGCATCTCGGGCAGATTCGTCTTGTTTTCAACTTGAGCGTAACAAATAGGTTGGTTTGTTAAGTGCACTAGTCAAGTAGGTGACGAGCTTTGTTAAACGTAAGTTAAAAATAAGCTTTGCTAAACGTTGCCACTCGAATTCAATTGTTTTCATATCCTGTCTCGAGCTTAAATTATATGTAAGCATAAGGATAGTATTGATGACTGAAGATATATAGTTTGGAAAAAAAACAAACTTATATTTTTCTAACGTTATTGTAAAGCCCCCAAGGTTAAGTTTAGAAAAGAGACTACTACGCACTGTCCCATACTTATGTGTGGAAATTTTCAGTGTGGGGGCTTTAGGAAAAATGGAGGCAAAGTTCCTTCCAACAATCAAGTTTTAGGCTTGCGGCATGGTAAATGTTTAGTTTGTGCTTTCATCTATCTCTAAAGCAGAACTTCCCCACATCCACAACCAAGCCTTTCCAATCCTGATTTTTTTTCCCCTAAACCCTATCAAAGCTCTTCTAGCAGCAGAAAGGAAGTGTTGAATTCTAGTAGTGTGATACACAGCCAACATGTTTTTTTTCCTTGAGCTTTAGCTTGTTATTCAATTGGTATTAATAACTCTCATTCAATTTACTTTCAACATTTAGTAACAATATTTTTATCATATATCTGCATTGGAACGGTCCTAAAATAAACAAAAAAAAATATAAGTGTTAAGCTCCTAGATATTTGTTGTACACAAATAAAATAAATTATATCTAAAGATTTGTGTCATAGCTTCATATGGTGTTGTATATGGCATCACAAGGTAGGCAAATGTGATTAGGTCCACCCATATTATTCAGAAACATCCTTCGTGTCACAATCATACCCTATATGTACAACAATTGCTATTGATTCCGCGTATAAATGTAAGATGCCACCATAGTCACTACAAATTGATTATAACTTTGCCTTTTCCAACTTTATTTTCTAGTACCACCAAAGTAACACGTGATCTTGTTGGTTCTTTTAGGGTTCCTCTCTTTTTCTTAACCATGTTTTCTCTTATATTTTCTTTTGGCCACTTTAGCTTTAAATAGAGACATTTCTTGTGCTTTCTTTCTGCTACTCATATCTGCCATTTTTTATACAGCTATTGCCTTGGTAAGTATTTAACAGCCTCCACGGTGATTGACCGTATAAACTATGGATCACTAGGTAGTAGTGCAAGTATTGTATGAGTCATATCTAAATATCTAAAGAGATGATACATCTACTACTTAGCGATCCTTGCATTGACCTTAGAGGACCCTGGTAAAATAATTAAAGTTAATCGTTGACCAAAAATGTAAGTAATAAAGATCAATATGAGTATCATATGAGCTATAGGCCTAGATATTGCATTAGAGGTTTTCTCTTCTTGAACAACATCATTCCCTCATTTTTTATGTGAAACTTGGTTTCCCATTAAAAATAAAGAAGAGTAAACTATATATTTGTTTATGCTATTTGTCACTATCCTTGTCTCTTGACTATTTGCTACTGATTTAGTTGAAATAAATAGTTAGTAATAATTGTTAACCTTATAACGATTCACTATTCTTAGAGGTAGAATTGTTTTGTCAAAAAATTAGCATGTAGCTGCATCTTACAATTGTTGTATTATTAAGAATTTAGATGGCAAACAAAATCACTCCAAATACATTATAGATCATTACTCTCTACCAAGGTCGATACCACTGAGATTGGCATTTCTCATCCCAGAAAGGTAATCTTGTTAGTTCACCGAAATTTCAACATGCATGAGGCAACATACTTTCTATTCTACTTTGAATACAGTAAACACAAACTTAAGTAGTTTTACAACATTGCCATAGATAAATGTGCCTAACTAGGCGCACTTGTTTTATTCATATAACCTAAATTCTTAGGTAGAAAAGTGACACACGATCCAAGCAGCCCAACGGCAATATCTATAATAGAAACGGCGATATCTATAACGGAAACGCTCCATTAATCACCATAGATACATTTCTATTCAGTGAATCCAATTGCATATCTCAGGATATTGACTCATGTGACATCCAATACAAAATAAAAAAGAATCCATCGTTTCAACCATACAATCCAAAGGAGGGAGTGGAAGCATTCATGCCAAAATGCCCATGGTGAGCTTGCCTATTTAAAGCGCCACCCCTTTCACAAACGAGCCCCTAGAGTAACGAGCCAAAAAGGAAGGGAACTGTTAGGACGCCACACCCGAAGCCAAAAGGCCCTCTACAAAACCACGTTGCACAGCAGCATTCTGACAAACACATCACCAGCAGAGACGGAGGACCCACATGGTTGGATCTGACATCCCTCCCTGCGGCCACGGCGTGATGCCGGGGTCTCCTGAGCAAACCCGGAAGGGCAAGGGCATCGTTGCGACAGTGGAGAAGAATGCATCAGCACTGGTGGATGTGGATGGCGCGATGGCGTGGTTATGGCTTGCGGCCGCGGGGGCGTTGTGGGCAGTGCCCGGGCGCAACTGTGGCATCCTCGATGATGAGGAGCGGCTAGCGGTGATCTTGGCACTGCGCCACACACGCTTTGAGAAGGTAGACCCCGATGAAACCAACATCCTATACTCAAAGGTGAGCGTTCTTTCCAGATTGCGTTGTGCGATTTCTCTCTCAATGTATTAGAGTTCTTGGGGGTTATTACAGATGAGGATCACTTGTCGATGAATCAGTTTTGGGGTGCTTCTATCTATATTTTTTTCTTCCATGGATCAAACATTGATGGTATCTTTAGGACGTTGAAGTTCCACTCAAGAAAGGTCCATGCCACTTAGAGTGGGGAATTTCACTTAGGCCACGTAATTATCTCTTGTTTCTGTATGTCTTAGTTCCTAAAATTGTATATTCGGTGCAAGCTTCGTGTTTTAGGGATGGAAATTTGCTCATCTACATCAGTCGTTTCTTGTGTTAGATTCTGTATCATAAAAGGACATTGTATTATTAGTGGGGTTAAAGATTCGTGTGATTAATGATGGAATTAGAGTGTCTATCAACATCTATTCCTGTTAGTTCTATTAATATGTGACTTATTGAGGCTGCTTCTAGCCTTTTTGGCCATGTTTATGATGATCGAATGAAATGTGCTGCTATTAATTTTTCATGTTATTATGATGGAATCTTTAATTTTTTCATGTCAATAGTATGTTACAATGATGGCATTTGATTTTATAGGACAAGGTTGACTGGAGACTATGGTGATTAATGCTTTTGTGAAGAATATTGCTAGATAGGTGTGATTGTTATCAACTTCTATGCAGTTGTGTGCCTTGCCATTAATGCTGTTTCACCATTACATGGTTTAGAATTTATATGCTATTGTTAATGCTATTTCTGCTATTTCACTATTTCCTTAATTGAAATTTCTGATTATGTCACACGAATAAACGATGTGGTATGGCTACTGCTTGGTTGTAGTTAACTAGTTTTATTGCCACCCTTGTTGTCAATGTTGCATTTGGTCAGGATATATAGTGACTTTTTAGGAGGAAAAATCTTTGTTTGGTTATGTTATGGTCGTATTTTCATTGCTGCTAGCCTGCTACATTGTTCCTTTATGATTCACTTTTTATCATTTATCTTGTGTTCTTCTCTAATATTTATGTAATGATGAACACATAAAACATACAACGAGCATGGCTATGTCGTAATGTATATCCATTCTTATCTTAGTAAAAGTTTCTTGATAGGTCAATAGGCACACATTCATTCCAACATTAGCAATACATGAAAATGTAGTAGACCTATGCTGACCGATATCGCTTGAATCAAATAGTTTATTTTGCAAAACACAGTATAATTGCAGACGCTCACATACACCCACACACAACCACCTCGTTGTCGATGGACACATCATGTACCACTGAAAAAAATAGCGCATGTGAAACAAATCCATGAAAATGCGAGCGCTGAATCAGATTACTTACAACAGTGCACGTGCTTGTGTATCCCACTTTAAGATACTAGTTTATAGGAATTTATTTGTGGTTATGCTTCAGAAAATAAGGTATTATAGGTGTGGACATGTGCTGATAAGGTCATGCAGGTAAAGATTGGTCCTTAGGTTCGCTAACTTGCAGTTCTCCTCTGACCGATATGGATAATTCATGTGAACTTGTTTTTTATAAGACTGAAAATATTTTGTGCCCATCTTTGTTGTAAATCAATGCAAAGTCCTCCTGCCGGGGCAGTATTGATAAATATCTATCATTTTTACGTAAGAGTTTTGCTTGAGCAGTTATCTAATTCACATCCATTTGCTAGCAGAAACAGAAAAGACTTCTCAAGCAAGGAACAGCTGGTGACCTGAGTAACTTATCTAGTTTTCTTATATCAGCGAGGAAACAGATTAGGGTAGACTCTGTCGCGTATCAAGCTACTATCCCTGAGTGGGTTGGTCCCCCAGGATCTGAGCAAAGTCTGGCTGAGTACAAAAATGATAATTTACAAAGAATGGGCACGATGGTCAAGCTGCCACCAATTATAGAGCCAATGAAGACAAGAAAGACAGCGAAAGACAAGAATGCAGTGGATGACAAGTGTAAATGTTCTCTTCCTGGATCTGAAGCCTGTGTAAGAGTTCATGTAAAAGAGGCTTGCAAGGTGCTCTGGTATCAGTTGGGTGGGAAAGCTTCCAAAAACTTGGGGCTTGATGCAATGGGTGAGCGAGTTCTGAAGTTATGGACTGCAGAAGACAAGGAGAAACTTGCAGACATTGAGAAGTTGGTTCCTCAGGATAGTCATGAGGACTTCATGGAGATTGCCTTGAAGAAGTTTAAGTCAGAGAGAACAATGGATTTGGCAAGTTATTACTATAATATTTTTCTTCCAAAAAGATTGGCCAGCCTGAATAGGGCAGAGGCTACAAACACCAAAATTATAGTTGATAATGAAGGCAACAACCAAGATGAAAAAAACAATGTGCATCGCTCTGAAGAAGAGAGTAAAGGCTCTGGATCTTCTTCCAGAAGGTAGCAACATCACTTGTATATCCTTGAAAACCATCTTACTTTCTGCAACATAGGTCTACCAATCATATCTTATTATTTTCACATATTTTCTTTTTTACTATAAAGCAAGTAACCTTATTAGTTTATGATTTGGATATATTTCAGCTGAGTTCATTCAGTTTTCAACAATGGCATGGCTGTATCGCACCTATAAATTTTCAAACAGAGATGACAACCAATTAGCCAGTAATCAGTACTGTAATAATTCCGCAGCCATATTCTTAATTCCCCTGGAAATGGAGCTATTAGAAGATAGCAGAGGTCCTTGTCAAATTACTTGGCAATTTATGAATCCTATCTGTGTACCTATAGGTTGCTTATATAGATTCTTGGTAGTAATTTGCTGCAAGCAACTGTCTATTGTAACAATTCTTTAACCTTTATGTTTTTCAAGTTCTAGTTGAAATGTTGAATGTCTTTGCTCTTTTCTAATGTGGTAATTTCATTCAACATTGTTTGATAGGCCCAAGAAGTAGGAGAATCGAAGAATTTGAAGAGGGTCAACGGTCATTTTGCAGTGGAGGAAGATGAAGAAGGGAGAACTCTGGAATACCTAATTTCCTACAACTTTTCTTAGTCAACTTTTTATTAATTATCATGCTATGCATCGAGAACAAGAAACATGTTATCGAGATGCAGAGCTTACCAACTATCTTGGTCAACTTTTTATGAATTGTCATGTTATACATCGAGGAACCGAAATTTGTGGTTGTTGGAAATTTTCTGGTTTTTTCTCTCTACCCTTGACGAGTCGACATATTCTGTGATGCCTATTTGCACGTTGTGGTATGCTAACTTGTTCTGCTGTGGTGGATGCCCCGATGGAGACAAGATTACTAGCATAGTTCATCTGTGGCTTTGTTCTGGCACTAGTATAGTAGTATGTCAGTATGTGATTGCAATTTGACTATTTGAGTATTTAGTGGCCTCTACTCTGCATATAAGCTATGTTCCTTGATTAACTTGGGGCCTATGGCTCATCCATCAACCAAACAAATCGATGGACAGAGAAGGCTGCACGGCCATGTCGGCCAGATCGCCCAGCGCGCCCTCACGCGAGAAATGAATTAGGTTCTTTAAGCATGCGAACGATTAGGTTGTTCAGGCATACCGACAGAGCCTGCGCGATCGACGGGATGGAGCGTCGGAGCTGCAGGGAACTCGATGCAGCCTGCCTTGAGGAGCAGCCGGTGCCGCCGCAGCAGCAGAGAGGCGGCCGAGGGCGAGAGCGCCAGCCGCTACGTGCAGTGCGGCGGCGGCACGGGGAGTACAATCGCCAGGCGTACGGCGCTGCGGAGAACAACCTGCCCGTCGGCAGCTCCGGCGGCGGCGCGGCGCCACCGGGGGCCCCACGCTCTCCGGCGGCGACGCGGCGTCCTTGCCCAGACATTCGAGCGCGAGCCGTGACCGGCTGGCCGTTGATCCGGTGTGTGTACGCACGCCTCGATCGGACGGTCTGGATCGCTTGAAGTACTGTAAAGTAACAATGATCGATCTTATCTTCACAACATCTTGAATGTACAATGTAGTATGGCAAACGGAAATCTTTTCTATGTTCTTACATTACGAAAGCAATTGATGTGGCAAACTAGATACGATTGTTAAATCCTCGCCCAAAAAAGAAAAAGAAAAAGAAAAAAAAACATTGCTGCATTGGTTTGAACAAAAGTTGATTTCTGCATGGAGCTGGCATAAGTTCATCATTCTGGTCTAGCTTTATTTCTTCACTCAATTTTGATTGCGAGTCTCGTTGAATTGGACAAGAAAATTATGAGATTCGTTGTCATATCCGAAAACCTGATTGTACCAGATAACATTCTACAATGATCCTCAGCATTATCAGAGAGTTGTTCTAGTCTGACCAAGTCTGATTGCTACGTTCGTACCAACCAAATCGTGACAGCGCACTGC
Source organism: Digitaria exilis (assembly GCA_015342445.1). Classification (NCBI taxonomy): domain Eukaryota; kingdom Viridiplantae; phylum Streptophyta; class Magnoliopsida; order Poales; family Poaceae; genus Digitaria; species Digitaria exilis. Next base: position 211,627 of record JACEFO010000773.1, on the reverse strand, counting down.
AAGAGTGCAAGTTCTTCGCTCTTCCTGACAGATCAACGATTCTCTGTTTCAGAGAATGTTCTCCCATTCCGTAAAAAATGCTTCTTTCGCATGCATATCCTTGGTCCAATTTGATTCCATTGACTTCACACGGCAATTGTAAAATACAATCATGATTCTACCTGCTCAAGAAACCAGTGGTATTCTGAAGAAATGGGTCTGGAAATAGCAATACTCTGCAGGTCATCCGAGGCATGCCCCGTTGACCCAGTACTTGCAAGAGCAAGACAACAACAGCAATCAGCGTCCATGTCTCGTTGCGTTGAACAGCGTCGAGTCATCGCCCCATATCAACGCACTTGCAGTTGCAGGCCGAGGAGATGAAGCAGTCAGCACCAGATGAGAGTTTCCTCCCCCTATGGCAGCATCGAGGAGGCAGTCCAGCAGCAGGTCCAGAAGAAGCGGCGAGCTCCCAGGCCCGCACAGCCACCGGTTTTCTTACGATCATGGGCGGACGCCGCCGTTCTCCCCTGACGTGTACGGACGGCAGCTCTCCTCCTACAGCGGCCGGTCCTCCCAGGTGAGCAGGAGCGGCTCGTTCAGGGCGGCGGCGCAGCGGGTCGCCGGCGTGTTCACCAGCTGCTTCGTGCCGCGGGTCCAGGTCAAAACCGAGGAAGAGGAGGTGAAGAGCAGAGGGGCAGATTGCCATGTCTCCATAGATTCAGGTAAGAATACCTCTTGTTGCTCCCTCTTCTTTAGTAGTAGGTTCTTTCTTGATTCTGAATTCTGTTGAATTGGAATTTGGGACTCGTTCGTGGCTGAATGAAGCAAAATTCTTTGATTGAATTTAGCACCAAACCCGCATTAAATTTCTCAAATATGAAATCTGAGAGTGTGGAATACTGGCAAATTGAGTGCAGCAGGATCAGGGCAAGAAGGCAGGGCCCTGACAATTGCTGATTTATCCAAGGCGACCTCAAATTTTAGCGAGAAAAACATAGTAAAGCAAGGAGGTTCAAGCACCATGTACAGAGGAAAACTGAGGGATGGGTCTCTGATCGCCGTCAAATGTGTCAGAAAGGTTAGGAACCGAAGAACAGGAATATTTCTGCATTGTTCATACATCGCTTGAATTTCAGTAGCGATAGATTAGTAGTTATAATGACTAGCTCTTCTGTCAGCCGCAGTTGAACGGTCAGTATCTAACAGCTGAACTCTGGAGGGAGCTTGAGACTCTTCAGAACGTTGAGCACCAGAATCTGACGAGGTTACTCGGATTCTTCGAGCGCAAAGAAGATTGCCTGGTTGTCCTCGAGTACGTCAGCAATGGCTCCTTGAGGGAACACTTGGATGGTATGCATAATGCAGTCCTTGCCACTGATCATTCAATTGATAATGCAAACTTTTTTCATCCACATGCTTAAACTTTTACTTGCGGTATACCAGTGCTAAAAATGCTCTGTCCTCACAAAGTATCAGTATCAAAGTAGTACTGTATGCCATTCAAGGAGGATACTGATCCATTTTGCGATGTCGAAAACCGCAGAATCCTGCGGAAATGGTTTAGATCTCGCGCAACGGCTCAACATCGCCATCGACGTTGCTCATGCCATCACCTATCTCCACGAGTACAAAGGTATGGACTTGACTCTATTCGATACATGTTCTTCAGATCAAACTGTGACATGATCGTTGCCATCATGCACGGCGAAGAAATCAGTGAGCTAGAGAAGGAAATGGACCTGTCTGATTCTCTGAAGAAACTCACGTGATCTGGATTTGTGTTGCAGAGCATCCGATCATCCATGGAGGCATCCGTTCGTCGGTCGTGCTGCTGACCGACGCGCTGGCGGCGAAGGTGACCGGCTTCGGGCCGGTGGGAATGGCAGCCTCGGCGTCGGGCTCAGGCACAGGCTCAGGCTCGGACGCGACGCCGGCGAAGGGCGCCGCCGGGTACGTGGACCCGGAGTACCTGACCACGTACCAGCTGATGGACAAGAGCGACGTCTACTCCTTCGGCGTCCTCCTCGTCGAGCTCGTCACCGGCCGGCCTCCCGTCGAGCGCTCCCGCGGCGGCGAGGCACGGATCACCACCAAATGGGTAAGAAACTATTCGTCGAGATGCCATAGACGGATGCCGAGCCTCGACGTCGATGGTCACAGGCATGGCGTGTCGTGCGATGCAGGCGGTGCAGAAGTGCAGAGGAGGGGAGGCAGTGGTGGCCATGGACCCCAGGATGCGGCGGAGCCCGGCGTCAGTGGCGTCCGTGGAGAGGATGCTGGCGCTGGCGGCGCAGTGCGTCGCGGCGGCCAGGAAGGATCGGCCGTCGATGCGGCGGTGCACCGAGCAGCTGTGGACCATCCGGAGGGACTACCACCGCCGGGAGGAGACGCGCTGCGCCGCCGTGGCAGAGGAACGGACCGACGAATGGGTACTCAGGTAGTTCGTGTGATCCAGACAGAGGCTGTAGCTGGATGAGATGATCCTTGGTTGGATTGATTGGTTTGAAACTGTAATTAGTGAGTAAGCTGTGATTCTGAACTGCCTGCCTTTGGAGGATTGCTCATATCAAAATTATAGATTTATCATGCATTTGTAGTATGTGCACTTTCATTTTGTCAGGGAGATTTTGAATTCAAGCTCTATGGTTACCGATAATATTCAAGTATGTATATAACTCATAATCTGATCACTGACACAAATATGAATATTAGCATCAAGCTGCATTCTGAAGGCTCGGGACCAGAAGATAACTCTTTCCGTGAGATGTCCTTTCCAGATCAAGTGTTCCTTACATGGCAAGGCGAGGCAAGGCAACAAGAACCCCATTTCAGGGAGTAGCACTCAGCACTCAGCAGGTAATCGAGCACAAGTATCTCAGTACAGTGACAGAAGGCTCGGGCTTTGGATGAGCCAATCTAATGCATCACCAGTTAGAAAACGGCTCAAGTTTGTACAAAATTCTCTGCAAAACTGAATGGATCTATCGTAAAGCTATAACCCTTGAGCTAGCTGTTGGGGAGCAACAAATCACTGGTTTTCTGTGCACTTTAAACTCCCCAGTATATTACATGTAAACAAGGCAACAAGTCCCCGTCATGGGGACGTTGGGGATACTCTTAGTCGCTTCATCTGCTTCAATGGGGGGCCGGCATTAATCACTAGTCAATATTCCGTGAAAATGATGGCAATCGTGCACCTTCCTGGGGCCGTAAGATGACGAGTACACCAAACATCCCAAGCATTGGCAGTAGCACAAGCCATTTCAGCAGCTTATAGTAATGCATGTGGAAGGTGAGTGAGAACTCGTCAGAGAAATACAGCCCATTCTTATCAACCATCTCCACAACCACAGTTCCAGTGGTTCTAACAGGAACAGTGGGAAGCATCATCCGTTGCTTCCCAGGTTCATGATACACACTACTGACCACAATGCGCCTATCTCCTTGATAATTCCCGGGAACAAGTAAAGTTACCTGAAATTGCAACGCGAAACAAAGGTAGTTGAAGTTAGCACACATTTTAGCTTATTCATCAGGTGAAGCTTTGGGCTGCGAGAAAATACCGTCACGTTGTAAGGAGCTTGATTCCCATAGGGTACCCTGTACTTGTCAACAATCTCAAACTCTAGCCAGAAATTCTTGCCCTCTTCATCGCGGAAGGTCCTGGAGCCATGCTTAACATAAATACCTTGACGGTTGTGCCGATATGCAGCATTGTTCCTTCCTTGGTTTGATGATCTCCATTCCTGCCATCAATTAGACATTTAGAACATGAATTGGATCAAGAAAAATAAAATAAAATGAGAAGTTCTCTCTCCATCATGCTGATCAAGTGTTAAAGTTTAGACTTCCAAAAATCGAAAGAAGAAAATGTCAAAGAAAATGTGTGATTCTGAAGTACCAAACAAGATTCAAGCATATGTCGCAAAGGGTTAACCAAAAGATCAATGCTCTATCCAAGATGAGTTAAGTGATGAGAAGTAAAATGAAGGCCTACAAAAACAGATTGTCTACCTTGAGAGGATGGTGTGGTGATGGAGTGGAAAAGCAGAAGACATTGCCATTCATTGTGGTCACAATAAGATCAAGGTCATCTCCACCATCCACATTGTCAGCCAAAACCATAGTGTACCTGCCAGTCAAAGTGCAACAATCAGCCATTTTATTCAAGTTCAATACCCAATCCTAAGAAATGATATCAAACATCTTGCAAAGAAAAGAAGAAATGGCATACGAGGTTTCTCCAATGTCTACAACATCTGCACAGCCACTTGATCCCTCGATCAAATATAAATAACCGTCAAATGATGTCGTAGCAAGAGTTAGTCCTTTTGCATTTTCTCCATGTTTGCTCATGTCGAGCAGTAGAACAGGACTCATGATTCTTCCATGTGCTCTATATGGGAAAGGTTGAATTTTTGATCCATCCTTTCCACTAAGAACATAGATGTTTCCCGACACAGTTGGGACCACAACATCAGTATGCCCATCTCCATTGACATCGCCAACGGTAGGTCGCTGTCATCATATGATGATAATTATAATAATCATGAGATTGCATATTAAAGTTGTAGCCAAGTAACAAAAGAAAATAAAGCAACAGAAATGCTGTGGTGAAAATGTGAAAGACATGCCACATCTTTCGACTGAAACCAAGTTCTAATGTTCTCAGTCGGTCATTCAAAATAAAGTGACAGGGTAAGTTTAAGCCCGAATGGTAGAATCTAACTAAACAATTAAGCAAGATCCTGGATGTATGTATTGCCCTGAACTAATCTAAGAACACAGTTTCAGGACATGCTGCAATAGCAGTGTACATACAGTCACAAGACATGCGGCGCCTTGCCATATATTATAAACCCAAGGAATATTACAAAGCAACAATCTATCAGCATCTTACAAAAGAAACAAGTAAAACTTGCCTGTGGAATTAGACTCTTTAAATGAACTTCCCATATTTCTTCTCCCTCTGCAGTCCATGCTGCTACATTTCCATGGGAATCAGTGGTAACCATCTCGATTTTCCCATCATCATTGATGTCCGCAGCAATCACTGGTGCATGGATCTCAGCCATCTCAAGGGGGAATTTGTTCCTAACTTTACCTAATTGACAAAATCAATATAAGAAGAGGACGGTCTTACATATAAATAGCTCGGCATTGCACAGAGGGTGACCGGTATAAGTCCATAAGGGATAGAACTTCATTGTATTTTAGTGAAGATTCCAGTGAATTAAAGTGTAACATTCCAAAGAAAAACAACATGTTACAAAACTGATTCATTATTAGCTTATTACCAAACGAGAGGAGGGCTGCATATCATTTCATTACAAAGAAAGACTATACCACACACCCAAGACACCAGAACCCAGTACAGACCAATAGAAAAATGATTAATTATTTTCCCCCTTTTTAAACCAGTATGATTTTTTTCATAGACCAGCAAAGCTTGATTAACCTAGACCACTAATTTTGTTCAATTGTCTTCTCTTTTTACTAGGAAACAAATCACTTTTTCCAGCTACGGAACAGATCGTTTTTTTCCCAAAATGGTGGCTCAGACAGGAACTCAAACCAGTGGCACCCTACCCTGTGCAGAGTGAATTATTAGCCCAGTATTTTGCAACTACATCAATAAATAGCCCTACTCAAGTCAAGAATGCTATGATATGGGAAAATGATATGTACAAAATTAAGAAAAAAATTCCCCTAGCTCAGAGCCTCAGAACAAAGCTGAATTTGCAAATCTATACCACAAGATTTAAAACTTACCACGATGATCGATGACATAAAATAAGCCATAACCAGTTCCAACAAGGATGTCCAAATATCCATCACCATCCAAATCAACCACAGTTGGAGAGGAATATACATGAGCACGGAAATTTACAGAATCCGTGCTCAAATCAAGTTCTGCAGTCCACTTAACCTGCCGTGTGTCAAGGTTAAAGACAACTATACCGCTTGCAACATATTTTCCAATGTCAATTCCTTCCAGTTCTTTCGCGTGTTCTGGATTATCATAATATCTGCCAACAAAAGCATACACTTTGTAAAAGTAAGATTAAGAAATACCTAACATTGGCACCAAAGAGAACACGGCATGACCAACAAACACATGATTCCATACATTTATATCACCAGAAATATATGTGCCCACTCGTTTTGTAAAAGGAAAATATGAAATCTAGTGATAAAGCATGACTCAGAAGCGAAAGTTTGATCTGAATGAGACCAACGCATGATAATGGAGAAAGAAAGTCTTCTGATTTTGTTCTTGGGAAACAAATTGCACATGTTAACAAAGGACATAAAAAATATATATGCTTTGTTTTCCATTTTTAGGGTCACTCAAGTAATTCAAGTTGACAGACAAAACAGTTAAAGATCTAAGTCATAATTAAGAAGTCATGTGTAACTTGAACCGGATGTAGTTGTAGCTAAGGAAGAAGACTTACTCGTGATCAAAGAAGTATGACACAGCAATCAACATTTCTTGTACACCATCTTTGTCAATATCTGCAATTACCTGTAGAAAAAAAATGTGGAAAATAACTCAATCTATCTACGAAATGGATACAAAAACATAAGCAAAAGGAAGCAAAAACGTCACTTACTGGGGTGGACAAGATGTGGGCATCTATGCTCACGTAATTTTCCGCCTTCTCGTGTTCTTCTTCTTTCCAGTCCTCATCACCCCACATGGATTCATCAACATAGTCATCATAATCATAATTGTACTCATCAGGTAGATCTTCTGGATCCCGAAACAAGTCAAATGATGCATCAGCATCTTCTTCTAGAGGCTCATCATTTTCAACAGTGGCTGCTTTTGCCCCAGAATCATTTTCATGAGTGTTTGAGCTTCCGGTTTTATCATCACTTTTGTCAGCTGTTTGAAGCAAGCGTCTCTGAGTTTGTGATGTATCTGCTGCCATGGTAACACTAGATATGTTCTCAGAATGAGTGTTGTTTGCTATGTTCAACAACTCCACGTTCTCTTGCGCTTGGGTAGAATTAGGCTTTGTTTCAACTGAGTGTCCTTCAGATGCATTTTTCAGGGCCTCACCTCCCTCCATACTTCCTACAATGACAGACATAAGTAAATAACATCAAAATGGATGTTTCTTACATATTCTACGTATAGTTTGATACCAGTACAGTATGCATGTAATTTTTTTCTCTCCTTAAAGCAAATTCCAATTTTTAGCTTGATGGCATCACAGTTCTGCTAACTGAAATCAATGGAGCTACATGACCGTAAGTTAAGTTTTATCATGAGATGCAAAAACAAAAGGAGGCATTCTTTTCAATAAATTAAATACAAAATCACATTCCCATAGCAGATTCCTGGATACCTGGTTTATTTTGATCTACTGGGGGCGATTCCTTAAAAGCAGCCTCTTTGGCAATCGAATTATCATGGACATCTGGATGGGAGCGATCAACTGGATCTGGATTCAGTCCAACATACCAATCTTTACGTACTTTCCTACGGGGTACCTCAAGCTTGTCCATCATCACATAACCTGATACCCTACATAACAAAAAATAAATATCACCACATTTAACAGGAATGCATAAAACTGTCCTTCATAGAGTTCCTTACCTAAAGAAATTTACTACACCGTTGTAAGTTGCCAAAGCTATTTCACGTACACCATCCTTGTCAATGTCATATAGAAGAGGACTTGAATGAGCATTTGACTGATGAAATGCAGGCCATCCTGCAAAGCATACAACATGCATTTTCTTTTTATCATGTTAACAAATAGGATCTTAGGACATCACACTCACAGCAAATAATTAAGTACAGATGAAAATTCTTTACAAAATCTGTACTGAAGAGGTAAGAATGTAAAATGGCAATAAACCAACACCTGGCAGTTTGTCTCCGTCAGTGCCTTCAAGAACTTCTAAGTAATGGACAAATGATGGCACCACTACTTCCAACTTTCCGTCACTGCGCGAAAGAAAAAGGTTCATCATGAGTGTGTCTACAATAAAATTATATCAGGAAAATGCATTAAAACACTAGCAGAGAGAATAAAAAATTTGTGACATGACACAGATCACCAGATATGGTGTGATTCTAAAGACAGACACAAAAATAAGTGACAAATATGTTGTACCTGTTGATATCAGCAATCAAAGGAGTTGCAAAAATGCTGGAACTAACTTCAGTCTGCCATCTCAGCTCCACATGCTTCGGGCATTTGGTCTTCAATAAAGAATCTTCATCTCTATAAGATAATATATGGGTAAACTTCTTGAGTGCATAAAGCAATTCATATAGATAGCAACTGACTTAAACGTTTTTAAATTACAAAATACTTACACATGCCAAAAATCCAAATTAAACTTACATCCTAAGCTCACAATTGGATATATGAACTTAGCTGAAATTGGTTGAATTCATAAAAACATAAACGCTTTACTTGTTACGGTAACAACACAAGCTCTAGGCCTTGCATCAAATAAGTACATAGTTTGCTCCTTGTTTAGCTTTAGCTCAAATTTCTCTGTGTCACTACAAGTCTCAAATAAATGCAAGTAGAACTGTAAAATTGCTGAGATCAGATGTACAGGAACATGGTAGAACCAATGCTTACACCTTTCAGTTAGAAACCTAGAATGACACAGGTTCATCACAAATCCATGATCAGCCCAAAAAACTGAAGTGTTATTCAAATTTATCCACATTTACTTCAAATAGCCTATAAGGCCAGCTTTAACTAGGTTGTGGTAATCATGTAAGTCTTACGTGGTAATTACTCTTACGTGTACCCAAAAAATAGTTTCACTTTGTCAACTCTTCCTTCTAATCCTGTGTAGATTATAGATGCGATTGGAGGAGTACAGTAGTTGCTACCCCTTTTGGAATATGAATAGAACCAGTAGCAATTTCAAGCTACTCAAAATGACCACAATGCCCAGATCAGACTACAGTTGCTTGTTTCCATTTTGAAATTGATTGTGCCAGATGACGATTCAAACTTACACATACCAAATGAACACTAAGACCGCAATACTAGAAGGAAGAAACAAGCAGGTGATCACTAGGCATCTTCAACGCCTAAACTAAACATCGGTAGCACACAAGCACGGCAACCGCGAGCTTGTTAGCTCCATGAATCGTAACCCCCCATCGAGAACCCACAGGAAACGACCAATCATCCAATCCGATCGTTCCCGCTCCCAAGGATCCAGCGGCGACTCCGAATCTGGAGAGGAACGAGCACGTAAGGACGGGAAGAGAGAAGCGAGCGGTGCTCACAGGTGGGGGTATCCCAGCATGTCATCGCTGGCTTCGCGCTGCCGGAACTTGTTGGTAGAGTTCTTCGCCGCCTCCGCCTCCGCCGCCGCCGCCGCCGCGGAGGGGGCGGCGGCCACGAGGAGGGCGCACGCGGCGGCGAGCGCCGCGAGGAGGGGCCTCATCTGCGGATAAACCCTCACGCGCCGGCCGTGCTGGGTGAGAGGGGGGCGCTGGGAAGGGGATCTCGCGCGGAGGGGTGGAGTGGTCGGAGCGGAGCGGGCGAGCCAGCACGAACCAACTCGAAGCGAGCGGGGGTGGGTGTCGGAAATGTCGAAACCGACGAGGGGCTCCCTGCAAAACTGCCGGTCAGTGTGACTATGCGGTCGCTGACAGGTGAGCCGAGGCGATCTCACGAGGATGGGTCCCGCCTATTGGATCCGGCTCTGTGGGCCCGAAGTGGGTGGGGTCATATGTTTGCTGGTTCTAGTCACCTGATTGGCTGATTAGCCCCCAGCCGGCCAGCCCAAATCTCCCGAGACCAGTGGAGATCCGACGGTCCTGAACTCATCCTAGGGAGATGACAGATCTGGGAGAGACATGACGTCGTGCACGGATCAAGAAATTTCGTAGCGATCAGATGATTTTAATTTTGGAGCGGCGAGAACTGTTTTATGAGTGCGATAGATCAAGGGTGTGTTTAGATTGGGGAAAGATTCTCCAAAAATACACTGTTCACCAAAAAACACTGTAGATGAATAGTGATATGTGAGTAGAAGAGGTGGGATGAATAGTGAAAAGTTGGATGAATAGTGAAAAGTTGGATGAATAGTGGATTTTTAGGGAATCTTTGGGAAACTAAACGGGGCCCAAATAGGTGATGCTAAATGCTCAAGAAACCCCAGACTCAAGAGTTAGCGTGAGTGTGATGCAGAAAACGTAGCCATCTAGCAGGCTTTATCAATTGTGATCACAGGCGCCTGATAATTGGTGATCACTACGCAAGTGCTTGCCGGGTCGCAATCTGCAATGGAAGAGCAGATGGCTAGTCGTGTGATCCGGGCCAGCACAACGCTAAAACAATGTTGAAGTCAGAGATAGGAGTATAGGACAATGCATCTTTACATGCCATTGCTCATGCCATGAGAAACATGAGTTGACCTCGGCGATACGCTAGCAAAAGAGGGTGAAAATTGCATTCGATAACTACTGTAGTACATTCATCACAACGGGTGAACGTGAAAAGGACGCTGTAAACAAGATCGAGGCTATCACAAAGTCACAAGGGCTGCATGAGAGTAGCAGAGTACACCAAGGATCAAAGCTTTGCATCTCATGGTAGTTGTTTTTTTTTTAATCCGACGGAATTGATGGTGCATGCAGCGGAGGTTGAAGAAGCAAAAGCAAAGGCAAAGCTCCCAGACTCCCAGCTCGTTGCCTTTGTCTTCATCTACCCAAGCATCTGCCTCCTGAATTTGGCTCCCCTGGCCTTCTTTAAATCACCCACCCACACTCCCCATTTTTGGCATCTTTTCCGCTCCCCCACACTGATCACACTCACTCAAAGCAAGCAGAGCAGCCGGGCGCAGCACACGGAAGAAGAAGAAGAAGCGAGGCGAAATGGCGAGCAAGCCAGTCACCGTCGGCGACCTCATCCACCGGGTCGCCTCCTCCTGCCTCTCCAACCGCCTCCCCTGCAACTACACCATCCGCGACTCCGTCGACAGCGATCTGGACGACGACGAAGACGACCCGTTCGCCGACGCCGTCTCCAGCAGCGACAAGTGCCGCCGGTCCCCGTCCTCGGCGGAAGTGGTGGAGGAGGAAGGGGACGACGACAAGAAGCTCAAGATCTGGGAGGAGGGTGGCCAGGAGGACCGGAAGGCGGCGGCGGCGGCCAAGGGCGCCGAGCGCGCCCGCGACGCGGAGGCGCTAATGGCGGAGGTGTTCGACGCGGTCTCCGGCGTGCGTCGAGCCTACGCGGCGCTCCAGGGCGCGCACTGCCCCTGGGACCCCGACAAGATGCGCGCGGCGGACGCGGCCGTCGTCGCCGAGCTCCGCCACCTCGCCCGCCTCCGCGACCGCTTCCGCCGCTCCGCCGCCGCGGGCCACATCCCGCGCCCAAACCCCTCCGCGCCGCCGCTCCGCGAGGCCGTCGCGCCGTACGAGGCCGTGCTCGACGACCTCCAGCGCCAGCTCCAGTCCAAGCAAGCCGAGGTGGACGGCCTCAAGGAGAAGCTCGCCGCCGCCACCGCCCGCCGCAACGGGCGCCACCACCAACCGTCGTCCAAGCACCAGAGCGGCGGCGCGCCGACGGTGGAGCTCTTCACCTCCATCGCCGAGCAAGCCCGCGCGGCGACGCGGGCGTTCGCTGGTCACCTCCTTCATCTGATGCGCGCGGCGGGAGTGGACGTCACGGCGGCGACCCGGTCCCTCACCAAGATCCCCGTCTCCTCCCCGCAGCTAGCCAAGCACGCCATGGAGGCGCACGTGACACGCTCCCTCCTCGGCGGCTTCGAGCACGAGTCCTTCTACCTCGACGGGTCCCTCTCGTCGCTGCTGGACCCGGCGGCGTTCCGGCGGGAGAGGTACACGCAGTTCCGCGACATGCGAGGGATGGAGCCATCGGAGCTCCTCGGCGTCCTCCCGACGTGCGCCTTCGGGCGCTACGCCGCCGCCAAGTTCGCGTCCCTACTGCCGCCGCGGGTGGAGGAGGCCATCCTCGGCGACGGCGAGCACCGGCGGGCGGTGAACGGCGGCGCGCACCCGCGGACGCCGTTCTACGGGGAGTTCCTCCGCGCGGCCAAGGCCGTGTGGATGCTGCACCTGCTGGCGTTCGCGCTGGAGCCGCCGCCCAGCCACTTCGAGGCCGGCCGCGGCGCCGAGTTCCATCCGGAGTACATGGAGAGCGTCGCCGGAGCGCCGCCGCGCGCCGACATGGTCGTCGGCTTCGCGATGGCGCCGGGGTTCCGCCTCGGGAATGGCGCCGTCGTGCGCGCCAGGGTCTACCTCGTGCCGCGTGGTGGCCGACCGTGACAGGCCGGTGGCGCCGCGGTCCACGGATCACCTCCGACTCCGATCCGGTGGGTGCCATGCTGGACAGCTGGAGCTGGAGAGTAGCTGCAGCTCATTGGTGACGAACAGTGTTGTGGTAGTACTGTACTAGTAGATCCGTAGACTTTCACTGCTGCTGCTTGATCTAGATTGCCTTTTTCTTCTCTAATCACCATGTGTAAGAGGACCTTGAATGTATCTTCATCGTCGTTCTGTAATCACCGGCGCCGTTTCCTGATTCAACGCAGTGGTAGGTAGGCATGGCGATTGGCGACGATCATGCTCAGATGCAGCAATGAAGATTTCACTTTGCAGGTGGGAGTGGAGTAATGGTTTCTGTTGCAGTTGCAGTAACGTCAAAGGGGCGCCTCTCGTCATGAAATGCATTCATGGCGTGCTGTTAGTCTGTTAGCCTCTACATGGTTTCCTCAATCCCTCTTGCTGGAGAGGGAGAAAACAGGGAAGATTTCAGGATGTGGTGTGGCAATGGGAACCCATCATTATCTTGTCTGGAGATTGATCTATCTGAAGATTATGTCAATGAATGCATGATGATGAACATGATAAAGCAGTTATTGGGCAGAGAATGCATTTTTTTTTTGTTTTTGTCTTTCTGTTCCCTCCTGCAGGATTTCATATTTTCATGTTAGATCTGTGGAAACTGCAGGAAAAGATATATAAAGTGAAAAGGCGGAAGCTTGCCTTGTTCGTAATCGTAAACTTTTGGCTAAACAAATGAGAGCCGGGTCTCTTTTTACAAAGCCATCTCTCTGCCAAAGTTCAGAAACCGAGGCAATCAAGCAAGCCAGCAACGCACAAATAACACGCACATTGCCAAGTGCATCCAGGGGCATATTTCGACTTTGATTATTGGTAAATGAATCGTGATGATAAAACACATGAAATAAATATCCTACACGTCTGACAAAATTGAAATGCTACTTTCTACATTTAGGCGAAATGTAAGCAACCTGGTGGAAGTCAATGATCTCTCAAACCCCGCATCCTCGCTATTTATAAACTTTCATTTCAATAACTGCTGACAAAAAGAAAGGAAAAAAAAAAGAAAGAAGGAAGGTCAGTTTTATTTTAATGGAATAAGGTTATAGAATGCATTGCATGCTACGAACTCAGAACTTACTGGTTAGTTTTGAAGGCAGCTCATGTGCTAGCTGTTTGTCTAGCTGGTAATCGCTCAACAGTCCACTGTCCAACCACTGAAGTTCCTGCTTCATTCACCCAGACTCCAGCTGGAGACCTAGAGGCAATTGGTAGTTGGTACTGTGGTACACAAACACAAGATGCCTGCTCGGACATATGCACAAAGTGAGAAAGCGCTCTACGGCAGCTAAACTTTGGAGGCGCTAAGATAATATCATAAATGAGCAATTTCATAAATTATGTAATCCTGAAAATTGTCAAACAATGCACAATGCCAAAATTACTTAAATAGATCCGCGAAAAAAGTACTTATATGATGAAAATTCTATTTTTTTAATGTAAAAGCACAAATCAGAGCAATGCAACAATAATGAATGCATGTTCTATCATAGTGAGTACAATCTTTGGCCAACTGGTAAGAAAACATGCTCCAGATCTAACATTTCTTTTGTTATCCAATTTACGTAACTTCCAAAGCTAAATGTCCTTTTTTTCTGATCACCTCTACAATCATAGCATGTTTGCCAAAGTAAAAAAAAAATGAGGATTTGGAGGAATTTTCAGACCTCATAGTTTACTATCACTGCCATCCACTTCAACCATCTCAATTTGATCAAAATCTAGATCCACAAAACTCTCTTTCCCAAAAAGTGTCAACTGGACAGTGGCCTGTGAGAGGTAACGCTTCTTAGATAACCAAACAATATCAGAAGAAAAGGCATTGGAAAATAACCATACACCTAGTTCACTAAGATTCAAACCTTCTTGTTTTTGCGATTCACTTCCAGGATGGAACCAGTGAAGTCTTCAAAAGGCCCAGAGAGAACATGGACAGTTGCACCAGGTGAAAAAGCTCGATGGCTCGTGCCACTTTTTGAGGGTGTCTTTTTAAACTGCTTCTTGATCTTATTCATTAACATAAGTTCAGATTCTTCAACAGGTTTACTGAACGACTCAACATTCCCCATGCCCTCCATTTCTTCAAATTCTCTGTCAACTTTCTCTTGTTCCTCCTTTTCCTCTCTAATAATTGATTCAACTTCTTCAATTGGAATAGGTTTTGGCTTTTTAATCTGCCTCTTGCTGCATAGTAAGAATACCAGTACATTAGTACCAAGACAGGTACAAGAAGCGCAAATCTGAATAACTGATCATAGACAGAACAGACTTTTTTCTGAACAAAATCGGGGGGGGGGGGGGGGGGGAGAACAAGCAGCGTTCACGTTCATACACATACACCTGGCATTCCAGGGGAGATTACAGGGGAGGGGGTTCCAGAGAGATTAGATATGAGAATTCAAAAAGTCCCGCCATATAGATAGAACAGACTAAGAGGAGATATGACCATTGTAGAAGTATATATATGTTCTGATCATCATTTTACTTGTAAAATAATATCCAGTCATCAGATATTTTTTTTGCTTTCAGGAAATAGTTAGCGGCGCAAGTTTGCTACCAATGAGGTTGAAGGATATATGTCCAATTAATACTAGAATATATTCATTTGGACACTGTTACCATATCAATAGCAATCACTATGGACTCAAGTCTTCCTGAAAATGTTTACAAGTTGAGATGCTATCTAAAGTCAAATACTCTTGTGTATAATCAACAACTGAATGTTTCCAGTAACGAATATGATGGTAGCCACCTAAAAACAAGAACCATGGCTATGCAAATTAAAACGTGTCAACAAAATTGAACAAAGGTCAGTGCATGAAAATGACCCAGGGAACTACTCACATAGAACCAACTGTAGCTCCTATGAATCCATAACAACCTTCGGTGTCTCTGATGAAGTCGTGTAGCTCCTTGTTTAAGGTGCAATGTAAAAAGACCAACCCAGGATGCAAAGGCTTTGATTTGACACTGATTGCGCCACTTTTCAATCTCCTCTTGACTTGGATGGATGGATTATAAATCTGAGAATAGCTTTGTGAGAAATACTATGCTAAATTAAGAATATTGAATGCAAGTGAAGTAATTCAGATGGACTTTGCACTAAGCCATTTCATGTAAGGATTGGTTAATCGGAGAACTTCAGGTCAGGATGATTGGCATTGTAGTTTGTTGTCTTCTCACTCAAAATCACGGCAAAATCAAGCGTTTACAGTAAATATGGATTTTCACTGTGACTCGCATGTTAACTAAAAGAGTAACAGTAATATTTATAAGCTTTAAATGTGTAATTATTCTCAAATCGCTCTGAGCATAGTAATATAAGCTTCACATGTTATATATGAAATCCTAACGGCCGCACAAGTGCACAACTACTACAGCACTACACTGTGATGTTGCTTCTAAGTCCTAACATAATTGGCACAAACATATGTGACATCCTAAAAATTACGCCAAATTGTTCGGCAAAATGCTCGTGAGAGCCGTCCTTAATTAGCGCAAACACCAGCGCAGTCGAAGTGTCGAACTAACAGAACTAACGAATGAGGGATAACGAGATATGTAGTGTGACCTTGAAGGTGACTTCAGGGAAGCGCCGTGCGATGGCCTTGGTGAGGAGGTCGACGTAGTCGGTGCCGGGCGCCATGGAGACGCGCACGAGCCACCACTGCGGGCCCAGCTCGGCGAGGAGGTCGAGGTTGAGCTCCTCCCGCCACGACCTCTTCGGCGGCTTCTTCCGCCGCCGCGCCGGCTCGTGGATGAGCCGGTCCTGCACCTCCTCCTTCCAGTCTGTCGCCCGCAGCTCCCGCCGCTCCCTCCTCTGCAGCCGCCTCTCCCGCGCCGTCAGCTCGCCTCCCCCATCCGCGGAAGCCGAAGACGATAAGCTTACCGACACGGGAAGCGGAGACGACGGCGCGAGTGCCGCCGCCGCCGCCGCGAGGGAGCTGCGGCACGGGAGGCGGAAGAGTGGATAAGCTAAGCTCATGGCGAACGGCCTCTCGGCTCTCGCGGGGAAGAGACGGAAGAGGCGAGCAGCTCGAAACAAGACGATTAAAACTTGCTGGGCTCACAGGTGGGCCCGTGTTGTCGGTGAGTGTATTTTGGGCCATGAGGCCCATTGGAATGCAGCCCACAATAGAAGTCGCGGCCTCTCTCCATCCTCTCTCTCCGTCCGTCTCCTTCCGCCGGCCGAAGGGACAAAACCCTAGAGTTCGGCGAGGGAGAGAGTGGAGGCGGGGCTGCTCGTCGCTACTCCGCATCTCGCCGACGCTTGAACCTCGGTCTTTGTTCTCCTTCCCGTAGGCATCCGCTTGTCCTCTTGCTTCTCAACTGCTTCTTCTTTGGATGATTTGTTCAGAGATTGAGCTCTGTGCTTCTTTGTGCCCTCGCTTCTTTGCAGGTGAGGTGTGGCAATGGCTGCGAAAGGCGGGGCATCCAACTTTGAGAAGGAGCAGGTATGTTCACCACGCACCTTTCTTCCCTCCTTCGGCCTTTGGTTGCGGATTTGCTGCTCTTGCTGAGTGCTTTGCGCCTTTTACTGGACAGATGTTTGGGATGGCGGAGAAGGAGATGGAGTACAGGGTTGATCTCTTCAATAGGTGAGTACATGCTTTTGTTTCCTTGCCCGAGATCACTAATTTTGAAGGATTAGACTGAAGCTAGGTGTTAGCTGCGTTGTTGCAATTCGAGAACATTACCTGGGAAATGAGGACTTACTTGCGCTTGAGTTATAGTGAGTTGAGGTACCTTGCATTACAAACTCTGGTAGTGCAATATGACAGAAAATTGTAGGCATGACCACTATAGCCTGTCTTCAAATTTGCAAGCAAGACTTTTTAAGTGCTGTGTCTACTAATGGCTACATGTGATCAGCTCCTCTTTTGCTTCTGATACCAGTTGTCATGCCAAATATGCCTTGAAAAAATGAGATGCTATATTTAACTGTTTATTGCCTCCTAATTGTTTTTTAGGAAATATAGCCCCTTAATTATTCCAGCAATAAAGATATAAGAGATTGAATGTCCAGGATTGTGTTAGCACTGAGCATAGATATGCTTATCATTGTTAATAATGCCTCATCATTCTGATCTTACTGAAGGAATTGAATATGTTTGCCAAGAAAAGCTGAATACGTGTCTTTTCCTACATAATGATATCTTCCTGTTTGATTAGGGTATCTCCAGAGACACTCTTATCTGAAACGTTACTGTAATCATACAGTTTTCCTGATTATATGAAATGTCTGCCACGTTTATGCTACTTCGCATTTTAACAATAAACATCTCCTCTATCCAGCCTTTTAGCAGGTGGGAATCATATAGGTTTCTGTTTGATTTATTCTTGTTCTGATAGTGTCATTTTGGTTTATGCAGGCTTACACAGACCTGTTTCGAGAAGTGCATTGAGAAAAGGTACAGATATAATTGGCTTATGTTTGCATAACTATAAGCTTTTAAATCACTATCCATATTCTTTATCACATACTTATTTCATTTGTAGCGAACAACGTTGTCTGAACTTTTTTATTTACCTTATTATATATTGTTATTTATGGTAATCACATAGCTTAACTAGATGGACAGGGTAGTCAGGGTATTGCAATGTGGTACACCTCAAGCATGGAACTTCTTGTGGCAAATTGTGAGATGGATCTATCATCTGTTATGTTAAACTACGATTCTGTTTTATTTCAGGTACAAAGAAGCTGAGCTCAATATGGGTGAGAACAGTTGCATCGATCGATGTGTTTCAAAGTACTGGCAGGTAAGTTTGTTGATACCGTTTCTCTTTGCAGATTCCTTTTATGCTTATTCGATTGCTTAAAGTGTTTATAGCTAGACTTGGAGCATATCATAGCATGACTGCACTCATTAGTTTTGTAAAAAAAATGTGTCCTTGATGGTGTATTCCCTACTTTATGATCTGGGTTGGAACAAAATCATTTCTTTCTAGTGCACCTGCTTATTGCAAACAAGATCTCTATCCAGCGTAGACTGAACATGTATGTTCATTATATTATTCCTGAGAATTTTGATGCCACAACCTTCACTCTAAGTCTGTTTAAGAATTATGTGTTGTATCTGCTTATGATTTGGTTACTGGTTAAGGTCCCAGCATAGTACCATAGTTGGCTCCACTGTTTTCCATGTTGATATGCTTATGATAGGTGTTACCTGCTTGTTTGTTTCAATTGATTCCGAATAGTTAATGGCTCAGCATTTTCAATCCCTGTCTTGCGGTTTTCAGGTGACAAACTTGGTGGGTCAGATGCTTGGAAACCGGCCTCAGATGTGACCTGAGAAGCGCTAGTTGCATTTTGTAGCGTTATGTCGCTCTGTTTCTCCATTTTGATTGGTTTTAGAATGTCGCCACCTGCTACTAAGTACACCAATACAGTACCAGTTTCCAGTGACTTGCTAATTCGTGGACCGCTCAAAAGGGAATCCTGATGTCTTGCACTTTCCAGGGATGTGCCTTGTCTATGAATCATGAACAGGGAACATGCCTGTAATAATATGATACCGCTTGAGAGAATAATTCCGTTGCGAAAGCTGCCCCTGTTTAGTAGTTAGACTGCTGTATGGATGCAGGATGCGTTTCCACTGGCATATGCTGCTGGACGCGACTTTTGCTTGCTTTAGTGTCAGTCTGAGGTAATTAGAGCATTATACGTGTGTCCATTCATATTTGATTTGATGATATCTCAGTTCTAATTAAAAGTTGGCCCCTCACAAAGGAAAAAGAAAAACAAGGTCAGGCTGCATTATTTCTCATGTTTTTTTCTCTTTTTTTTTCGATATTTGGTTTGGACAAGGGTTGAACGGTGAATGCACAATCTAATTCTTGTGGTAGATTATCTCTTAGCTAAATAGCTAGAAAGGAAGAAACTTAGAACTCTTTAAATCGCAGCCGTATTTTCTTAAGCCCATGCGGCAATATAAGCCTTCCGTAGAGTTCGAGTTAGGAACGGCCCCCATCGTTATCGTTTCCAAAATTGAAATCAACAATCTATCACGCAATGTGCTGTAGCGACGCCTTCTGTCTGCGCTTTTTAGTGCCCCGTGGCCGGCGATGAGTTTCACGGACGTGAGATCACACACACGAGACACAGAGATACATGGAGAGGGCGATGAATCGGCGATGAGGTTCACCATCGTGAGATCACACACACGAGACAGATATACGTGGAGAGGGCGATGAATCCTAAACCCCGATTCAATTTGTGGATTGTATTGCAAGATAAGTAGATGTTAATCAGCCTATTGCACGGCTTTGGTTTATAATAACCCACCAAGCCAACTCTGGCACGTAGGCCCCACACGAACTCAACTCCTCAACACGTTACAGCAACACGAAAACGTACTCAACTAAACCCGTCAACTGGGCATGATAGATATCCTTCGAACATTTTTTGCGAGGAACAGAACGCATTGCTCCCGGCGCCTCCACAGCATGCACTTTTGTCCATCTCTGCCGCGCCGACCTCGCCATCCTGGATCTGGATGGCTGTGTTGCCTGATGAACTGCTCGGCGACATCCTCGGGCGTCTCCCACCGCGCAGCCTGGCAGCGTCACGGTGCGTCCGCAAGGAGTGGTGCGCCATCGTCGACGTGAGGCGGCTGCTGCGGGCCGACCTCCTCCCTCTCCGCCTCGATGGCTTCTTCTGCCTCGTCGACATGTTCGATGATCCTCCTTCTTTCTGCATCGAAGGTTACGAAACAGTTTTCTTCTCACGCCCCTCCACAGGGCGCCAAATCAGCGGCGACCTCGACTTGCTACAGGACGACGATCACGACGCCCACAACCCGTGGCTTTTGGATCACTGCAATGGCCTCCTCCTGCTTTTTAATGGGGTGGTTGTTAACCCTGCCACTGGACAATTGGTATCCTCCCTGCCACCCTACCCAAAAACACCATATGCCGAACTGGGGTGCTGCTACTATAATCACGAATATCTTGCATACGATCCATTCGTGTCACCGTGTTATTATGAGGTAGTTCTTATCCCCTCAACTCCCTACGTACCAGCAAAGAACAACGAGGAGGGGTCAGAATGGCCACCCTCGCCATTCACAGCCCACGTCTTCTCGTCGAGGAAAGGGGTGTGGGAAGAGAGATCCTTTGTCCGGGAAGGTGAGGCTGCAGGGACCATCGCCGACATGAAATTCGACTATTGGAAAGCACGTCGTGCAGTTTATTTGCGGGGAGCACTTTATGTTCCTTACCAAAATAACTCAGTCATGAGGTACTCATTCAATCCTTCAACATTGTTTGCGTTTTGATATTGATTCCTTCCTTCCCGTAATTTACTTACTGCCTGCCCAGTATAACAATTCTTGTGGTAGCACTTGTAATGTCAAACGTGCAGATAGTTTTATTTTGTTAAGAATACATACATCCTTATAATAGATTACTACTAGTGCACATTCAACTAAACTCGAGTTCTCTTGCCAAATGAAAATTACATGTTCCTATTTTATTTTGTCAAAAACATTCACATGTTGTGCATGCTAGCTGAGAAAAAATAGATAAAGAACATAAAGGACAATAAAATGTAATTTGCCGGATCCTATTTTTGTCTGGTTCTATGAACATATATAGAACTTTAACGATGGAATGAGTGTTGAGCTAAATCCTTCAAAAATTGTAATAAGTTCATTTAGAAGAAATATGGTGATTCCAATATTGGTCTGGACCACAGAAGGGAAGCCTTTATTTAAATTAAAAATTACCCATTATATGATTTACTAATATGTTTTTCACAAATCTAATGTCTGCAGAATAACCTTGTGGAACGACAGGTACAAAATTATTAAATTGCCAGCCAAGAAACTAGGTTTTGAACCGATTGAAGCTTACTTAGGAAAATCGCATAAAGGGGTCTATTGTGCATTACTCTCCAAGGGATGGTCCCGATTTCGAGTTTTGTTGCTTAATGAATCATGCGGTGAGATAGAGTGGGTCTTGAAGAGTGACATATTCTGTCTTCAAGCCATGGTGGAAAAATCACCTATTTATGATTACGATGATAGATACAACGCACCATGGATAGTCAACTACGAAAAGGATATGAGTGAAGCAGGGACCGAAGATGAATCGGAATGGGACTTTGAATGTGGTGTCATCCTTCATGAAACCAATGCTAAGGCCACAACGCACTACGAAGAAATATATTTCCTCGGATTTCATCCTTACATAGAGATTGGCTTCTTTTTAGTATCATTCGAGAGAGTAGTATCATATAATTTGAACAGCTCAAAGATCCAAGAGTTGGGTATCTTAAGTAAGGTTGTGTTAGAGTCATTTCCATACACACCATGCCGGATGGGTGAGTTGTAATGTCAAACGTGCAGATTTTATTAAGGATACATCGTTATAATAGATTCTGTCAAGGAAAATGATTACTATATATTGTGCATATTCAACTAAACTCGAGTTATCTTGCCAAATGAAAATTACAGGTTCCTATTTTGTTTTGTCAAAAACATTCACTTGTTATCATTGGCCATATTTCTAGTGCGCATGCTAGCTGAGAAAAAAATAGATAAAGAACATAAAGGATAATAAAATGTAATTTGCCAGATCCTATATATTTTTGTCTGGTTCTATGAACATATATAGAAACTTTAAAGATGGAATGAGTATTGAGCTAAATCCTTGAAAAGTTGTAATATGTAATAAGTTCATTTAGAAGAAACATGGTGATTCCATTTTTTTTTTGAACCACAGCAGGGAAGCCTTTATTTAAATTAAAAATTACTCACTATATGATTTACTAATATGTTTTTCACAAATTTAATGTCTGCAGAATAACCTTGTGGAACGACAGGTACACAATTATTAAGCTGCCAGCCGAGAAACAAGATTTTGAACAGTTTGATGCTTACTTAGGAAAATCGCAGAAAGGGGTCTATTGTGCATTACTCTCCAAGGGATGGTCTCGATTTCGAGTTTGGTTGCTTAATGAATCATGCGGTGAGATAGAGTGGGTCTCGAAGAGTGACATATTCTATCTTCAAGCCATGGTGGAAAAATCACCTATTTATGATTACAATGATAGATACAACACACCATGGATAGTGAACTATGTAAAGGATATGAGTGAAGCAGGGGACGAAGATGAATCGGAATGGGACTTTGAATCTGGTGTCATCCTTGATGAAACCAATGCTAAGGCCACAACACGCTACAAAGAAATATATTTCCTAGGATTTCATCCTTACATAGAGATTGCCTTCTTTTTAGTATCATTCCAGAGAGTAGTATCATATAATTTGTACAGCTCGAAGATCCAACAGTTGGGTATCTTAGGAAAGGTTGTGTTAGAGTCATTTCCATACACACCATGCCGGATGGATGAGTTGTCTGAAAACAATTAGCTAATCAGATTATTGTTGTTATCTTGCATTGTACTTATATTGTATAATGATATGTTTCTTTATATAATCCATATATGTGTGTAATTAATGAGTGATTCCTATTCAATAATCATTTTGTTTTTTCATAATCTTTGTGTCCAATTTTACTTCCATTTTTATGGCCACATCATCAGGTAACAAAAATAATGGGATTTCGGGATGATGAATGTCACATGCCCACAATACAAGATCATAAACACACAAATCCATGTGTACAAAACTTAATGTTGTTCGGTTCGTTCAAAAAAAAACTTAATGTTGTTCGACGCACGCAAACGCGATTGCAGCTTCGTCAGTCGTCACATATGTAAGAGCCCGCCTAGCACAAAGCATGCCTTAATTTTCTTTACCATTTTCGTTCGTGGCTATATAGAAACATTGACTACAGAACACAAAACAAATATTTGAGCACTTCTACCTGGCCGATCAAATATCTCAAATTTTAATCCTGAGGAAAATCCGAAAGTTTGTATATACATGAATTCGCTGAAGTAAAATGAATTTTTTTGTCACTTTACAATCTCACATCAACATAATGCTATCACGATACTAGTTGCCCCATTTCTGTATTCATGAATATATAGGAGGTGTAATAACAGCCAACCTAGGAGTTTTTAGACTTGTAAAACCACTGGAAATACCGATACAAGTTAGGGAATACCAAAAACAGCCCTACTGGTGGCAAAGCATTGGAGGGAGGCACCCAAAATGCAGGCGATCTAAGTACAAGCAGAGAGGGCATCACACATTCAGGGTGGCTGGCTATACAGTTCTAGCTCTACTATCTCTTTCAGCTTCCAACACAGTGCCTTTCTTTAGTGCTTCCTGGCCTTCAGCCTCCCTTCCAAGGCTGTGGAGTGCCAATGACTGCAGGTAGTGTCCCATTGGCCACCCGGGTGCAAGGTCCTCAGCCCTCTTTGCATCCTCTAGACCTTCCTGCAGCTTGCCAGCCACCATGTATGCGAAGCATCGTCGAGCCAGCATAGTTGGAGCCACCGCTGCACCTGAGTCAAGGAACTGCCAAACATACAATTCCATAGATTAACTGCCTGAAGGTAGTAAAGCGTACCAGTTTAACAGTCCAGAACGCACTATGTGTTACTAGGCACAGAACAGTACATCCAGACAGCATTATAATTCACAATACCCAAAGACAACCTAACCTTACTTGGTTAAAGGAAAAAAAAAACATTTTGGGCTTAAAACTCACAACAGCAAAAAAATGCTGCCATTCTGCCTAATTGGAAGAATACCAATCTAAAATTGACTAATAATAAAAAAGTAGCAAAGTATCGATTTTGAAGTACATATAAGAGAACTATGTGTACATGCATGATAATGAAGCGTACCCTTGAGTAACACTCGATTGCAGTTCCAAAATCCTTGGACTTGAAGGCATTGTCGGCATGCCTCTTAACAACAAGGCTCTCAGATAATTCGCCGGTCCATGACTGGAGAGATAGCTGCAAGATCCAACATTCCAAATACATGAGATGTATAGAGCACCAATTGCTCTTTCCCAAAATTACCATTCAAAGCATGAAAGCAACACTTCAGTGACTATACAAGGGGGCAAAGTGGTATAGAACACGAGCTGACCACTATACATCTATGACATATGGCTAGTTCTTTACCTCTGCATTCGCCATGTCGTCCTCGTTATAGCCATCATCCTGCAGTATCTCATGAACCTCGTTCAGATCTGCTTTGGCAAAAGCTTTCCCAATAGCAGATAACTGGACTTGGTCTGAGCTTCTTTTATCATGTTGGATGCCCAGTAAAGTGTGTGAAGGAGTCTGCATTAAGATTCAGTTAGAACTATTACGCGATTAAACATGCTAGGTAACATCAAAAGGAAAAAAAACAAGTTAAAATGAATGGGACACAAGACCAGCCTTTGTGTTCGCAACACATACACTAAATGCTTCCTTCCAAAACAATATCATATGTGCTACTTAGAATATGCATTTGAAACTAATTTTAATAAGAGACATTTGCATCATCAATCAGTGTTATGAACCCAGGTATAAGAATTAGAACATTAAAAGTTGCAATGAGGGAACATTACAGATGCGTCTTTCTGGAGACTTGCAAGACCAGACACCACTGCTTTCAGATTTGGTCTGTCACGTGCTTCATACTGCAAGCAGCGTGATGCTAATCGCATCAAGTCTGTTCCATCAGAGTTGGATACATGACCTTCCAAGCAAGAATCCATCAGCACCAGGTAGTTCTTTCCTCTTATAAGGTCAAGGGCCTACAGAAAAGAAAATCTGTTGTCAATGCATTCCTTCGATAAATCATTCAGTAGCAAAAACAAGTTAAACTACATGTCCAGGCACAAATTAGCATAAAGGCACCCAATTAAAGAGTGGTTCTAATTACAGCAGGTGGTGTAATATATTAGTTGGATGTGTTAAAAGCATACAGAGAGCAGTAGAACTTACATGACTTGGTGGAATGTGCTTTCCACTCAAGAGATCAAGCAAGACAGTGCCAAAACTGTAAACCACACTCTCTGGACTAACTCTACCTGCAGAACAGATAGCTCAGATCAGAAATAAAAAAAACGCACATTTCAAAAAAAAACAAAAAACAAAAAACAAAAAACAAAAAAAAAAATCATCGAACACTATTGCTAGTGTGTGACACACTTACCTGTCTTCAGGTACTCAGGAGGTGTGAAGGCCAAATTAGTACTATAGCTCTTTCCATCCCTGCTGTTCTTCATCAGACCAAAACATGATAGTCTTGGGTTACCATCCTACAATTCACAGTCCAGAAACAAAAGGATTATACTTTTGTAGACGTCCTGAAAAACATCTATCGAAAACAAGTAGAGACTTACCACATCAAAAACGACCCTGTATGCATGCAGGTCATGGTAGAGTGCTCTTCCTTTGCTACTGCAGTATTCCAATGCTTGTGCCACGTAAAGTGCAGCCCTCATCCTCATTGCCCAGCTCAGGGGGTTCGTCTCCCCTGCAATGCAATTATATTTTTTTTACATGGAGCAACTGTCATATCACATTCAAAATCCACCCAATTATTGAATTTTTTAATTATCCAAAACTCCTAACCGCCATATTCCTGCAAGAGTTATCCACAATTAACAGGTCTCACAATGTACTATTCATCCTCCCTAAATGACATTTGCAGGTTAGGTGCAATCAAGCTATAAATATCCCCAAGGATTTACAAACAAAACACCCACCAGTCCACCCCTAGTGTTGATATGGGTGACCGAAATATTTATAGACAACCATTGTGTTAATTCTAAGCCTGCCTATAGTTCAGAAATAGCCAGACAGAATAAACCATTGTGTTAATTCCAAGCCTTTCTATAGTTCAGAAATAGCCAGACAGAATAAACAGATAACATTTAAAAAACAAATAAAGGAGTATGCAGCATAAACTACTCCAACACACTACAATCGAAGGCAACACTTCAAAAGGCGGTGGTTACCTGAGACAACCACGCATCCTTAAATATGGGTGATCAAATCAATCAGAAAAAGCCAGTGTGTTTGTTTCCATTTAGTCAAGTACACAAATAGCACCAGACAAACTGACATCTAAATAATCATACGCAGCAGAAACAGCTTCAACATCCCTCTGCGATTGAAGGCAACACTTCCACAGTGGATACAACCATACAGGTGACAGATACATATCCTTAAATACAGGTCTCGGTATAATACCTTAGGCATTGTTAGTTGGTGAAAACATTTTTCAAACTAGTCACTAATTAGGAGCATTAAACATGGACTAATTACAAAACTAATTACACATATGGAGTGTAAATAGCGAGATGAATTCATTAAGCCTAATTAATCCATCATTAAACATGTGCTATGTTCAGAATCCACTCTAGCAACCCCGAATGTACTGATTGCAGCTAATGTAATAGAAGAGCAATGTAGGAGAAACCAAACATACAGTGGAAAAGATGCTTTGCCAAGGTCTCATGCGGCATGAACTCAGCGACAAGCAGCCGCTCGCCGCTCTCGCAGCAGCATCCAATCAGGTTGGCTAGCCGGCCACTGCGCAGCTGCCCAACAGCCCTGGCCTCCTCCTGCACCCACAGATACACAGCGATTCAATCAGACGCCAGAGGCGCAAGAGGAACACTAGAACCACACGAAGCAAGGCACACGGACCAGGAACTGGCGGGAGTCCGGCCAGGCGGAGCGGCCGAAGCGCTTGATGGCGACGGTGCGGCCGGAGCTGAAGAGCGTGCCGCGGTAGACGACGTTGGGCGCCTTCTCGCCGTGCTCCGACACGATGCGGTCCGGAGCGAAGCCGTCGGTGGCCGCCCGGAGCTCGTCGAGGCTGTACTCGGCGAACACCGGCACGCCGCTGCCGTCGTCGTCGGCGGCGCCATTCTCTGCACAGGGGATCAACAAAGCAGCGCCGGATCAGGACCAAGGACCCGAGCAGAAACAGTCACACAGCAACACACCTCAGAATCAAGCACAAACACTTGTGATTAGCTTCGCATTGCTCTCCATCACGAGATTATCCGAGAAAACGCAGAGAACCAACCGCGACCAAAGTCCAAAATCTCGCGAGAGCAAGCGAATTCGTGGAACGAAGCAGAGAGACGTGTCGAAATCCGCGACAGGCAACCGCAGCAAAATAAGATTCGGATCGCTCCTGCGCTTCCAAACAAACCAACGGGGTGGATCGGAGCCAGACGCAATGAATTCCAGCGAGATCGGCGGGACCACCCTCCACCAAACCAAACCACGGAAGCACGCACGCGGAAACAAACAGCAAAAACCCCAGAAAAAACGGCGCAAAGACAAACGCGCCATCCCCGAATGCCGGGCGCCGCCGCCCCCCAACAGAGGCAGCAGAGCAGACGACGCAAGCGAGAGGAGAAGACAAAAAAAACATCGCGAATCATGGAGAGGCGCAATGTGCGGTAGGTGCGTACCAAGCATCGGCGATTTGAAGTGGGGAGGCCACCAGCAGACGGAGAGCTTGGAGCAGCGGGCACCCATGGCCGCGTTCGGCTAGATCTCGCAGCAAGCGGCGGTTCCGTCCGCTCCTCCTCCTCCACCACCACCACCCCCTTCTCGCTCGTCTGCTACTGGTAGGACTCGAATGGAGTAAGACTAAAATACTTGCGAGGTGCGAAGAGGGAGGAGAGAGAGAGGAGTGAGAGGGGGGGACTGGCCGACTGGGGGAGCGAGGGAGGAAGAAAGGAGGAGGACTGGGGGGTGGGGGCGTCCGGGTTGTGGATCCGAGGAAGGTGGTGGTGGGCTTTTCCGCTCTTCCTTCCCTGCTTTTGGCACCCCGCTGTCTGCAGCTTGTTTGCTCCTCTCAGCCTTTCTCCTCGCCCCCATTTATATACTCCCGAATTCTCTTCTTTTTCACTGGAAAACAGGAGGATTTCGGTGCTCTTTTCAAAAGCCAGTTACTGGAGCTACGGCTGCAAAGCTTAAATTCTTTTCTGAGTGGTCTTATGAATTATTTGTAATAGGTGGTTAACAATGTTATGACAAGTTTATAGTGGTGTGAAGAAGTGTTGGGTTATCTTTTCGAAGAATAAAAGATATAGAACGGTATGATTAATTTTGTAGAAAACCAAAAAAAAAATTGACTTCTCACGGTTGGTTAAACGTACACGTGCTATTCGGAGTTCCAATCAGCACATCGACGTATGTTACTCTACTAAATTAGTAATCATTTATCTAATAGATAAGTGTACACGAGTGAACATTCATGGCACACCATACATGAAAAGGCGTTTTTTGATGCGGCATTGCGTTACGAAATAAATGTAAGCACAGAAGGTCTTCCATTGTCAAAATCCTACCGTTACAATATCTACGGAGACTTTATGGTTTTCGCACGTGTGAATAGGGATTCGGGGCTTGATGGTTTTCACATGTGTGACTCTATCGTTACATTGTGTGGACATGATGTATGGTTTTATCCACGTGTAACCATTGGTAACGCCATCTTTGTAGAGCGAAGAGACATAAGCTGTGTGAATTGTAAGTTGTCTACCTTTACAGAGGATCAGAGATGGCTTATGGCCACATATAGCACGGGTGATTTTGCTTTCGTTGTAGGCCCAACGTTGATGAACTGAAAAACTTAACAATAGCTTTATATGATTAATCTACGTACTTGCAGCAATGTGGTGCCAAAGCCGTTGAAATTCTGTTTATTTGATTATGTTGACTTGGATTCCAAAGTAGGTTTGTGCATGTGCTATCTAAGAACTAATAAACATTTGTTTTTAGAAAATAAGAAATATCTGTATCTTTGTCTTTTTTTTTTCAGTAAAATCGGTACATCTAGGTATGCAATAAACACCAATAAATTTGATACTAAAATTCCATTAATTATATCCAAATAATTATGTCCACATCTTACAACTTATTTGTTCCCATAAATAAATATTTATATCTTATTCAAAAGGAGAAAGCATATTGTTTAGTAAATATTAACAGGTGATGATGAGTCTGATTAAAAAACTAGCCTGTACGTAACCCAAAGTTCGGCAGTTAACAGATGACAGTAGTAACTCCTATTCAAAAGGGGGTAGCCTTTGGATTTAGCACTCACTGATTTCCGTCCGTTGCTTCCATCATACTCTGTACAATGCACGCTACTGTAATTCTGTAAAGTTCGATCGCGTAGTCGCGTGTCGCTAATACGTGGCAGTTACTACCTTGAGTGGAGGAGTGCACGGTAAGACGAAGGTGGCCGCGACGATTGCTGGCTGGCGACGGCACCGGCTACTACTTTATGCTCCGAATGTATGAGGAATTTTTAGTGAACAAATAAATGAATATGATTTTTTTTCTGCAAAAAAAAGTCGGTTCATTTAATTTGTTACAGCCTGACACACAACCATACACGGTTTGTCATTGATAAACACGAGAGATCAGCAATGTGAACTTGATGGGATTGAGAGACGAAAAAGGCGCCGGCGCGGCGGACGCGTTGCATCTCCATTCCATGCACCAGCTCCTACTTGTACTCCAGCTAGCTACATAGTCGTTGGAGGGAAGCACATGCATACGAGCACATACGAGGATGGAAGTCGCTGTCAGAATAATGCAAGTCGCCGTTAAGTATAGAAACTGATAAACATAAAACCCCACATG
The DNA here is from genome assembly GCA_015342445.1 of Digitaria exilis. Taxonomy (NCBI): domain Eukaryota; kingdom Viridiplantae; phylum Streptophyta; class Magnoliopsida; order Poales; family Poaceae; genus Digitaria; species Digitaria exilis. The sequence goes on along the minus strand of JACEFO010000773.1, from coordinate 181,733 downwards.
CATGGTGTGGATCGTTTATTTTGACCAGGACCAGCCAGCACCCAGCGCGTGCCTCACCGATGGGCATATGTTCGCCTCATCGTCACGCAGAGGCGCAGGAGCGGCAGCAGTGGTATACATACAACTGGCAAAAGGGAACAAGTCGCTATCGACACCTTGGGCTATAAAGCCCCGATAGATTAGATGGGCTCGGCGAGCTTTGTGCAAAGCCGCAAAGGCGCAGCTGGGTCTGGCTGGGAAGCAAAACTTGGGCAAAACTGGCGACTGGCGTGAGTAAACAAATGACTCAAGCAAAGAGCCAATTGTCCAAGAGGGAAAACCGATCGCCAGCCGGAGCGAAACGTACGGAGCCGTTTTCCAGTGCTGAACCGGAGCGAGACGGAGGAACGGTAGCGCATGAGGCCGCACAAGTCATCTGATCAGAGAGATGGTTCACTTGACGCATCAACGGTCGGGTCAGCTGGGGATGGTTTAACAAATCCAGTATAGTTACAGTACTTGTGGTTGTTTAGTGCCGGGTCACATGAGCGCCGTTCTTGTTTACGGCCCTGGGAGATTCCGCGCGTCGCCGTCGGCGCATATTTTACGATCAACTACGAGAGCTTTTGTTACCACAAAACCTTCAGCCCGAATCTTACGGCATGACGGGTTCAAAAAGCAAGAGACTTTTTTTTTCGTTACCAGTTCACCCCCAGCCTTCCAAGTGGGGCCGGCCAGGCCGCACGTACGCATGGGCCGCACGGGGCCCTCGTGAGCCGCAGTGAATCCACCTCTCTTCCGTCCTCGATCGCGCCGCCCCGAGACAGCCATCGCGCGCGTCGCCGGCCCGGCCGGCACCCCGCCGCTACGGGCTACGGCAGCGTGCGTGCGTGCGTGTACGCCTGTACGGGGAGGGCACTCCTCTCGGGCTCGGCGCTCGACGACGCTCGACGTGAGCGGCGTCTCGGCCGGAGCCCGGAGTCCGGCACGGGCGCACCCGCGCTGGCTCACACGTGCGCGGCGCGACACCGCCACGTACTACGTGTACCGTACCACGACGCGACCGCGCGCACGGGGGAAGGGTGCCTGTCCGTGTCGTCGCACGAGGGAGCCTGAGCTGGGGATGGGACGGAGCCTCATTGGCTGCGGCCGTACGCGCGGGCGGCGCCGGCGAGCAGGCAGCCAGCGAGGCATTGACATTCGAGACAGCACGCGGCCCGGCACGAATGTGCCAGTCATCCGTCGATTCGGCCACGACTCCGGCCGCACGGGTGCCAGGCAGGCAGTGCTGCTGCTGCTGCAGGAATGAACCAAACTCCTGTTGCCGCACTGTTACCGCCAGGGTCTATTGGGTCTGTTACCGCCAGTTTGTTGCTCTGTCGATGTTGGCGAGCGTCATTCGACCTGTTAGCTGCGCTGTTAGCTGTTAACCCATTGCCTGGAGCCAGCTTCAAGCTCGTCTGTGGACGATGCAGAGAACCACACTATAGTTGGCACGCACACGCAGACAGGGATCCTCGTCCGGTCCTGGCACACACACGGACCCCCTGCCGACACGGTGTCGGTTTCGAGCCGCACCAACTGGCTGAGCCGTGCTGCACTCTAGTACACGATCTCCCTGTCGCTGCCCCCCTGAGGACGAATCCGTCGGACAAGGCGGTGAGGCGCCTGGTAGTTACGTTTACGTGCGCACAGTGCCATGGGATTCTTCACTTCCGTGTGCCGCGTCAGACACACACAGGCAGACATCAGTCGCGTCGTCGTCATGGCGCCCGTCCGTCGTAGCATTGCTATGCTGCCGAGAGCAGAGTATGGGACCGTCGGACGGCGCCCATGGTGTGGTGGCGCGGCGGCCGTGCTGTTCGCATGCGCCTGCTCGGCGGACGCGATGCGATGGAATTCACCATCGGCGCACGCAACGGCTGCCTCGGAGGCTCGGAAGGCCGGACGGACGGGGTTGGTGGCAATGATGGCCGTGGGAAAGGCAGGCAGGCATGTCGCTCTGCTCCGACTGCTCGCGCTGTCCTGCTGGCTGAGCTGAGCAGCCGAGCCGAAACCGGCAGAGGCACACGCAACTTGTTGCTCAGAAATCTCATGATGCATTGCTCGTCACCTTCGCCTAGGTAGCTCTTGAGTAGAGAGGATCACGGGCCACCAGCTGCTGCTGATTCTTCTCCTTCTTTATTAAAATCGAATTCAATGGCGTTTGTTGTTTCTGTTAATTGCTACTACTACTATGTGCTATACATCATTTATGACATCAGTGCCATGACTGGGTGGCGCCAGTTTTTATTTCCAATTTTGATGCACCTGTAGTTTTGACATTTGATTATCCACTGTTGTGTTGTACACCAAAGTCGATCAACCTCAATGGCTGTAAAATGTAAATGTATCCAGCCAGAACTTCTCAAAGAAAGAAAGTAAGAAAGCAAGAGAAGATGAACTGACGAATTATGAAACCATTCCTGAGCTTGGGCACTTCCGCCGCCAGCCAGGAATCTGCCGTCGAGCCAACACCTTGCATGCTCAGGGAAGGCAGAGGCAGGAAGATAAACTTAAACCAAAGAAAAAGGCCGGATGAGGCAAAGCAAAAGGCAGATCACTGTTGATGTGTTCCTGCTGCGTTAGATTCCTTCCGGAACCGATACTGCCCTTTTTCTATGGGCGATCAAAGTCGAAGGGGGCCATGGCGTCGCGGCCGCGGGGAGCACGGCGGCAGCGGAACGTGCCCAGGAGGCTCCGTCCCCACGCCACACATGCTGTCCCCCGTCGTGTCGCCGCCGGCCACCACCGCCGGCGCTTTTCCCAGCTCAGCTGTATTGCTATTGGAGTATCTACGCTAACACGTACTCAGCCGCAGCAGGCATGCATGATTGCCCGAGATCTTGCGAGATCCATCCACCCCGCGTGGTATATTTCGATCGCTCGCTGTATCCGTTTTGCCTGCCTGTCCGATGGCACGCTGACACTATATCTGTACACCCTGTACCTGTGAACCCGTAGATTGTTGTTGTTTACAGCTAGCTAGAGACACTGAATCTGATTGCTTGCAGTACAGCAATGCATCACCCGGGCGAGGGAGATCACCATTGCTTGCAGTACAGCAGCGCTAAGCAAAGAGGCTGGCCGCCAGTTGTTTAATCGAGGGCAGGCGATCTTTGGAAGAACACATGGCAGGGCAGGTCAGGGCCGATCAGCCTATGGTTCGGTTCCTCGTCTCGACAGGGCCCGGCACCAAATGGTTGGGCATTCGCGCGGTCCATAAAGCCGAGAAAGAGAGGGAGAGTCATGGGAGTGTGTTGAGTGGGCCGTTTGATCCATAACTTCAGGCCCATCCACTAGATAGAGGCCCAGTAAAATTAGCTGCAATTTGACGGTCAATCCTCCTTTCTGTTTTGTTGAGAATCTTCTTCCCCGGCCGTGGCTGCAGCCATCGCACATCGGGGCCTATCCAGTATCCACCACACCGGCCAAGCCGAGCCGATCGCCATCGCCGCCCTGCAGGATCGGCCAGGGGATACCGGCGACGACCCGTGCGACGTCCGTATCTAGCTGGAGACAGCATCAAACTCGAAGTCTCCCTATACTTCCTGGAGTGTCCTCATCAGCCAACCAGTGATGGATTGGATGATGGCGTTGCTGCTCGTCGTCTCTCGCGTGTACGATTGAGCGGCGCGGTTCCCTTATCCGTCGACGTACGGCGACGAGCGTGAGAACCAAACCTCGACTTGGTTTTTGCACGCCAATGCAAAGACGTGTGCCGCCCCGGCAACGACCTTATTTGGAAGCAATGGCTAAAAAAACAACGGCCTTCTTCACTCACGTATCGGCTGGGACGTATTTTGGCCCTGACAAACGATTTGAGGTTCCCATGCATCGGCAAAATTGGGAATATCGGCAACGCAAATTCATGGGCGTTCATGTATCTGACACATCAGGTTCAGCCAGAACCCATAGCCAAAATAGTATCAACCGACTACCACGTCAAAATTTCATAGAAAAATAAAAAAGGTGTTTCAGACAAAAACCTCAAGATGCCATTTTTAGATGGGAGAAGTCCGATTTTCACACTCCAGCTAGCATGATACCCTGATTTCCAACCATAACTTCAAAACTAAACATAAAAGACTGTTCAACAGTCGAAACCAGACAAATATGCTCGTTTGAGGGGTTTCATTGGTGTTTTCTTCATTTTTTTTAAAAAAAGCGTAATTATTCTAAAAAAACTCATAACTAATTTATTTGAAATAATAAAGATATGAAACATTATCTATTTTTCTTAAAATTTAACATATATGTTGGTGCTATATTTGCACTTATTTGTACTTTTAATGTTTTATTACTTCTAATCATATACACTATTTATTTCAATTATTATAATTTTACACTTTACTATAAATAGAGCATCAAAAGATACATTAGATTTTTTAAAAAATGAATTTGAGACAAAATCAAAACTGTTTTATTTAGAGAAATACAAAATCACCTTAAAATTCACTCGAAGAACCAAATCTGCCCGGTTTCAACACTTTCATGGTTATTGATGTTCGCTTTTATACTTACGAGTTGAAAATCAAACTTTCTTGATAGTTAAAGGTTGTAAATCGGAATTTTCATTTTTGAGGGACATCATGTAGGTTACCAGCTTGTCGATGGCCACGGACGACGATCCACCCTTGCCGGTGCACTCCGCCGCCGCCTTCTTCAGCTCGCCGGCCCTCGCCCTCATCTCGGCGCCATCCTTATCAGTCATAAGCCGTCGAACGGCCGCCTCGACGTTCCCCCTGTCGAGCTCGCCGTCCACCTCGAAGCCCACCTTCCAGACGTGCTCCACGTACCTCGCGTTCCCCATCTGATCGCCGAAGTTGGGGCGGCACAGCATCGGCACCCCTTCGCAGATGCTCTCCATCGTCGAGTTCCACCCGCTGTGCGTCCAGAACCCACCGACGCCACGGTGGCGCAGCACCTCCTCCTGCGGCGCCCACGCCACCACCACCCCTCGCCCGCGCGTCGCGGCCTCGAACCCCTCGGGAAGCTCTTGCTGATTCGGCGTGGACCCACGGACCATGCCTGGACGGACCACCCAGATGAACGGCACGCCGCTGCCGGCGATGCCCCACGCTGTCTCCTCCATTTCCCGACGGGTGATGCACGCCACGCTGCCGAAGCTCACGTACAGCACGGACGCCGGTGGCCACGTGTCCACCCACTCCAGGCAGCTCCTGTCCTGCCGCAGCAGGCTGCTGTCGCCGGCGGGGGCGAACTTGTGGAGCGGGCCCACGTCGAACACCGGCATGGCGAGGTCTCGCCGGAGTCCCTCCAGCTCGTGGCGTTCGAGCGCGTCGAACGTGTTGAGTATGAGGCCCGATGAGACCTTCACGGACGCCACGGCGCGGGCCACAAGCTCACGCGCCTGGCCACCACGTTCGTCCTCGTCGTCTCCGAGAATTATCAGGTCTCGCACTCTGTACGGCGGCAGCTCCTTCACCGGCATGTCGCGCTGTGCCTCTGCATCCATGCATTAAACAAGTAAGTTTATGTTGATACAAGAAGCATGTGTTCTAAACTTCTAATTCCTACTGCAAAAATGGATTATGGAAAGGATCAGAGGACATGCCTTTGACGGGGAGGTAACCTTTCTCGAAGAGCATCGGGTAGGCGAGGAAGCACGCGCAGCATGTGGCGCTACCGGTGCGGAGCGCCAGCGTGGGCACGGCGAGGCTCGTGGCCACCGTGAAGATCGGCAGCAGGTGAGCGTCGGCGATGAGGCACGCGACAGCGTCCTTGGAGTACTCGTCGAGGACGGCGGCGAGGCGGTCACGGAAGGGGGCCTCGCACGCGGCGGTGAGGGCGAGGATCTGGGCGACGACGTCCTCGATGGCGACGGGCACGGTGGTGGCGGACGACATGCCGTCGGCGACGGGGACGAAGCGGTACTCCGGGTGGCGCGATGGGTCCGGGGCGTTGAAGTGGGTGTGGAAGATGGTGATGGCGAAGCCACGGGAGTGGAGGACGCCGGCGAGCCGGAACATGGGGTTGATGTGGCCCTGGTACGGGAGCGGGAACAGGAGAACGTGCCGGCGGCGAGGGTCGCCGTTGACGGCGTCGCTGCTCTCTCCGGCGGCCATGGCTGGCGCTGGTGGTGGCGCCATGGCTTTGCTAGCTGCAGACTACTAGAGTGTACTAGTGTTCACTGCCTTTGTTTGTGAAGGCTCGCCAGTCACGACTCACAGATATAGGGATAGGACAGACGGCAGCGAATTGGATCCTGCTGCTAGTCGCATAGACAAATTGATGACAATTCTTATATAAATTTTAGGATTATTGTAGCCATGTGATCTTTGTGAGAGAGGCAGAGATCACGTCAGTTACTGACCAAAACGGCAAAACAACAACAACCATGACGCATTGGTCCAAACTCCAAATCAATCTCTTCTAGACGTACTTCTGCCCCATGGGTGCTTTGCCAACTGCGTCCAGCCATAATCTCTTGGAAGATATTAGAGGAGACTTGACAAACGACTGGGAGCGACAAATCAATTTTTGGCTGCGGTCCAGCATCAAGATCGACCGTGGAAAGCATGAGATCGTCCTTCCCCCATATGTCATGGATAATGACATGAAAGGAGACGTAGCAATGTAGCCTGGGCGTGTCTGCAGCAATACCCTTGTTATGGCCATTTAAACCTGCTAATGGAAGGACCACCAAACCATTATATTTAGGAAAAAATGGATATTTACCATAAAAAACCAATTAATGATAGAATCTTCGACAAATTAATGATACACCATTACATAATTTTTGCGAATCAATTCATTATTTAATTTTTAGAATTGTTACGTCAGCCATCTGAATATCTGATCTTTGTGTGAGAGAGAGGCAGAGAGCACGTCAGTTGCCAAAACAACAGCAACCATGATGCTTGGGCCAAATCAACGAGACACGAAACATTTCTTCCTGGCCATTGGGGTGCTTTGCCAACTCCGTGCAGCCGTAGTCTCGTACAAGACATCAGAGGAGACGACAGCCTACTGGGAGGGACCAAGCAAGCAATTGCTGGCTGAGGTCCAGCATCAGGATCGACCATGCAAAGCATGTGGCCGTCCTTGGCCTATTTTTCATGGATGACGACATGAAAGGAGACGTAGCATGGGGCGTCTCAGTGGCAATTACCTTGCTGTGGATGATGCCACACATATACGGACTGCTAGAATTTTAGTAAACAGAAAATCTTTGCTTGTCTTTTATTTATGTTATTTGTTGAGAACATGCTTCATTTGTATGCAATGTGTGCTGCTTTGGTGTAGGAGCGAAATTTTGAAGGGGGAAAAATCTATATGATATTATCATAGACTCAATGTGACAATTCTTATCTTATGGTGGAAGAGGAGATAGCATGTGATTTTTTTGCCCCAGCATGGTTGACTTGCAACCATGATCTAACTTGCCAGATGATCCATTTGTGTAGCCTAGACGGGTGTGTTTGTTGTTTGTGTTGTAAGGGTTTCAGCCCCTTTGGTTGCTGCTTTTTAGCTTAAGCAAGTGAAACAATCGATGATGCCGTGTGCGTGTGCCCGGCTATAGGCCCGCGTGTAACCTCTATTATTGTTATATTTTTTCTTAATATAATGATACGTAGCTCTCTTGTGTATTCTCGAAAAAAATGATCCATTTGTGAGCTGTGCAGCAAAGATATTATCGCATTGACACAGAATATTGAGGGCTGAATGGGAATAACCATGCGACGTTGAGTCACTTAGCGAACCTTTGCCTGCCATTGTTTAGTTTGTGCCCGAGCACTGATGCCGATTTCACAATGGACTTGTGGACTCTCACCGTTGGCTGCCCATCTCCAAATGATCCTCTTCCACGCCTTGTTGCATTGTGATACTCTCGACGAGTCAGTCAAGGTCTTTTGCCTGCGCGGATCCGGTGACCGTCAGCTAGATATCGTGGCATGGTTTCCTATTTCTTGATTCTGATGGAGAATCTGCATTGTACATAGAGGTGTCACAGCGTCACTGATGATCTGAATGCCAAAAGCCCATGATTTAGGGGAACTGATAAAATCTGACTGACGGCGCATCAAGCCAAGTTTCACATGCTCAAGCTTCGAGTAGAGTTCAGACTTGAGACATGAACAACACAAACTATTATATGCAGAGTGGGACACAATGCTACTTCTACAAAGACATCATATGCCTGACCATCTTATCAATGGCAAGGCACGACATTCCACCCTTGCCGGTGCACTCCGCCGCCGCCTTCTTCAGCTCCCCGGCCCTCGCCCGCATCTCAACACCATCTCTGTCAGTCATGAGCCGCCGGATCGCTGCCTCCACCTTCCCCCTCTCGAGCTCGCCGTCCACCTCGAAGCCAATCCTCCACACGTGTGATAGGTCTGTGCGTGAGCAGTGTAGATCTAGTCTAGTGAATATTTGATATATGTGTATGTGCATGTGTATGCGACTGTGTATATGTGTGTGTCCGTGTGAAACCCTAGGTCTAGGAATGGAGAAGGATAAAGGGTTAGATCTATACCATCGCGAGTAGAGGAGTTGGATGGCTCTGTGGATGCCATTGCGGGTTCTTTGGGGAAGTTCTGCGCACGGGCAGCGACGGTCGGAGTAGATGATGAAGCCGTGGCTCTGCGCAGTAGGTCTCGTCGTCCTTCGGGACGCCACCGGCTTTGGCCGGGAACGACGATGAAGGGAGTGGTGGAGCTTCCCGCCGCCGTAGCGCTAACCCTCTAGATCGGTCTAGGGTTTGAGTGTAGGTGGGGAGAGTACTCGGTTCAACCTCGTGTTCAGAGCCGTGGCCCCCACCCCTCTATATAGCGCTGGCGACAGGGGCCCACCAACCATTAGGGTTGGGCGCCCCCGATCAGGACGCAGATCAAGGCCCAAAGACCTTTGGGCCTTTTGGGGCTGAGGAGATCAACCTAACAACGTGCTCCACTTACCTCGCGTTCCCCATCTGGTCGCCGAAAATGGGGCGGCACAGCATCGGCACCCCCTCGACGACGCTCTCCATCGTCGAGTTCCACCCGTTGTGCGTCCAGAACCCACCGACGCCACGGTGGCGCAGCACCTCCTCCTGCGGGGCCCACGCCACCACCATGCCACGCTGGCGCGTCGCGGCCTCGAACCCCACGGGGAGTTGGTCCGCGTCGTGCGCGCATCCGCGGACAAGCCCTGGCCGGACCACCCAGATGAACGACACGCCGCTGCCGGCGATGCCCCACGCCGTCTCGACCATGTCGCGAGGGGTCATGCAAGCCAAGCTGCCGAAGCTCACGTAGAGCACGGACGACGGAGGCCACGCGTCGAGCCACTCCAGGCAGCTCCGGTCCTGGCAGAGCAGTCTGCTGCTGTTGTCGCCTGCGGCGGGGGAGAGCTTGTGGAGCGGGCCGACGTCGAACACCGGCACGGCGAGGTCTCGCCGGAGTCCCTCCAGCTCGCGGCGTTCGAGCGCGTCCAACGTGTTGAGTACGAGGCCTGAGGAGAGATTCACGGCCGCCACGGCGCGCGCCATCATCTTGCTCATCGCATCGTGGCCGTCCCTGCCGACGTGCATCAGGTCGCGCACTCTGTATGGCGGCAGCTCCTCCACGGCCATGTCGAGCTGTGAATCTGCAGCGACAACAAAATACATACGCGCACCTTGATGATTTTTGATCCATGGAAAACATGGGGACGACATTGCCAAGCAATCAAGCATGAGCTATCAGCTATGTGCTTGAGCAGAGAAGGAGGACGTGCCTTGTTGCACGGGAAGGTAGCCTTTTTCGCAGAGCATCGGGTAGGCGGCGAAGCAGGCGAAGGAGACGGCGCTGCCGGTGCGCAGCGCGAGCGTCGGCACGGGGAGCTTCGAGGCCACCTGGAACACCTCGAGCAAGTGAGCGTCGGCGACGAGGAACGCGACGCCGGCGTCACGGGAGTACTCGTCGAGGACGGCGGCGAGGCGGTCCTCGAAGGCGGCCTGGCACGCGGCGCCGATGGAGATGATGTGCGCGACGACGTCCTCGATGGCAACGGGCGCGGGGACGCCGGACATGCCGTCGAGGACGGGGACGAAGCGGTAGTCCGGGTGGCGGCGCGCCGGGTCAGGGGCGTTGAAGTGGGTGTGGAAGACTGTGATGGCGAAGCCCCGCGCGTGGAGGACGCCGGCGAGCTGGAACATGGGGTTGATGTGGCCTTGGTATGGGACTGGGAACAGGAGCACGTGCCGGCGGCGAGGCTCGCCGCCGCTGACGGGATCTGCACCGTTGGTCTCTGCGGCCATGGCTGGCGCCGGCGGTGGCGTCATGGTTGGATGGGCAGAGGCAGAGTGGTGCTGCTGACTGCTGATGCGCTCTTCGGGTAGGTTTGAGTGGTTTTTTTTAGGTGATGGTGCTTAGTTAAGTGAGATATGGTGATTCTTGTGTCGGCCACGTGGTCTGTGAGCTGAAAACACTCCTAACGCAGCCAGGCAGGGCTGCTAGAGAATTAGGAGTAGAAGAATATTATATACCCATCTTTCATAGTGATATCTTTGATATGATCTACTCCCAAGAGATACAGCCATATGTGGTGAGAATTTCGCGTGGAGCTTGCATTGTAGTGGGAATTGATAAATGCGTGGCAACTAAGGACAATGCTACTGAATGCTTTAACTAGGGTAGTGTCTATGTCATTAATTCTAGTGTCATCTAGTTAAGCAATATTTAATTAGAGAGAGGAAAAATCCGGGTCCGATGAAAGCTATGATTTTGACTGGAATGACTTTTTCTTTACGGAGGAAGTATTACTGTTTTTTTCTAGTCACAATAGGAGAGAAAATATTATTGGTGGATAATAGAAAATAACTGACGGCCCTGTTTAGATAGTGGAAACGGTATTTTTTAGATTAAGCCTTCAACCTTTGGTGGCAGATACAATGAAGGGATCTTGGCTTGGTCCTCGACATTGCTTTGTTTGCATCTCCCTGCCTCTTCCTGCTTGCGTGCTGCCTTTGATTGTTTGCTGACGCCCAGCTTTCAACTGTTTATCCATCCAAGGAGATCTTAGCAAGTCATAATCCTGCAGAGATTTTTGTGTTAATTTGAATTTTGCTTTATACCGGGCCATCGATTTGTCTTCTTGTTTCGTTCTGAGCAGAGACAATCGATCAGTCCCTTTCGTCTGACGTGTCAACATCAAACCATGGCCCAGGCAGGGTCTACGGGGACACGAGGTAACATTACACGGGCCGGCTGTGATAGCATGGGCCGCTCGTGGGCCGAGGCTCACCTCCTGCTTCCTTCTCCTCCTCCCTTCGTGTCTCGTCGTCGTCAGAGACGAGAATTGAGAATCCCCCATTCCGCTTCCGCCGCAAGCCGAGGGTTTTGCTTCTCGGGGCCGAGGAAGAGAAGCGGCGCGATGCCGGCGGTGGCCGACCTGGCGTTCAAGGCGCTGACGGCGGGGCTGGGCGTTGCCACGATCTACCTCGCGGGCACCTTCTCCGTCAACGTCTACCGCGGCCTCTCATGGCACTCCGAGCAATCGGTAAGCGAAACCCCCCACCCCACCCCGCCCTCTCCCCAACCCCACTCCGCATCGCTGCTCAGGCCTCGATTTGGGATCTCTGGGCTCCTCGCGGACTGATTCGCTGCCTGCTCCGGCCGGATAGTTTGTTTGCCTCGCTTGGTCTGTGCCGATTCGTCTTCTGAAGGGATGCGAAGAGGATGTATTCCCGGGGACATCAGAGCAATTTTGCAAGCGTTTACTTGATACTTCAGGGATCCTAGTGGGCGTACATGTTTGCCATAACTTATAACGTTTCTCAAATTAATTCACTTAGCATTCCATTTTTTCGGCTATCAAGGTTCGGTGCCATTGAATGTTTGGTGTGAAGCAAACTGCGACAGTGAAACTACTTGGGATGAATGCCTTTGTTGATTATTGATTAGATATGTGACAGTGTAAATTACAAGGTTACATGACTTCTGGATGCTCTAGGTAATGTCAAAATTATAACTGTTTTGATTAGTGAACAAGTTGCTGGTTTCCTGCCTGTTGTGATGAATTTGACCATGCTCTTGCAAACTAGCAATCATGAGTGGCTAAGTCAGTGCGTCTGCGTGATTGTTTGTTGGCCTGTATGGTTTGTTCCATGGTTGCAATAGATCAAAATCATCATTATGATTCAAGTTATGAACGGATGTAAAGTATCTGTGTTCCTGTCTACATCCGCATTACAGCTTTGCAAGCACTAACATGAAAATTCAGTGATCCTGTTGGGCAAATGTTCTTTGTAGAAGGCTAGAAGCAAGCGGTTTTGGAAGTTATCCCATTTCTCAAATTTAAGTTCTTTAGCATTTATTTTTCTGCTATCAATTTTTTGTGCCATCGAGTGTTTTGTGCAGACTACAGTGATAGGACTGTGAAACTGTCTGGGATGAACATCTTTGTTGTCTAGATAGGATGTCTGTATGCTGCAGTGTGAAAAATAATAAGGTTACGTTACTTTTTGAGATTTTACTTTGGATGCTTCTGCCAGGTTCAATGTTGGAACCTTCCTCAATCCTTGCAGTACCTGTAATTTTAATAGCATGCCATTTGGGTATTTCTTTAATTCCCGTGCGAACTTGATGCATCTTTTTTTAAAAATTGAAATATCATGAAATCTGTGGGATCATATGCTTGCATTTCTGTGGAGAATAGAAAAAAGGAATTCGCCATATTTAAACTTTCAGTTCCCGATTAGTAATATTGGTATGGACGTATGGTTAACTCCAGTCTGATTGAATGCTCAGGTGTGGAATGCTGAAGTCATGTTGTAGGCTTGGTTTGGTTTCAGCTTCCTAACAAGAAATTGTTGTTCTTGATGAATGTAAACACATGGAAACACTTGCTGTTCCTGTTCTGATATTAATTACATGGGATATAACTTTGTATTTTGGTCAGTATATCTTCAACTCGGTATTGACTAATAGGAAATGTGGCATTGCTGTTTGCTAGACCCATGGGTGATAATATGCATTTATTTCAAAGCGTGAAATATGAGATACGAGTTTTTACTACCTTAGCCTGGGCCAGTGTTTTCAAATAATATGAGCGCCCGATCTGAGTTATGATTTTGGACCACCTGAGCCAAGGCTCGTGTTTTCTAAAATATCCTGAACTCCTGTGGTAGCTTCTGTGTCTATGATTATTTGGAAGATAGTCTTACACTGTGTTTTTATATATTCTTCTGGTCTGTATGGTGACATCTACTGTTGTACATTGCAGAAGCTAGAAAAGGCAAAGAGCGAAGATTGAAAAGGACCAGCAGGCTATTTTAGATGGCAGACACAAGCAGGCAAAGGAGGAACAAAATGACGGGAGGGAAGGGCCTTTTTTCTGATGGGCGATCATTTGTCTTTGTTATGTTTAGTTGTCTTGTAGACCTTTCAAGGTTGCCAGACCTTATAATTTGTGTGTGATACAATGTTTGGCACACAATGTTTGTATCATCATGATGGGCTCATTATGGTTGAGCTTTTCAAAAAAAAAAAATACTTTGAAGCATCTATGGATCGTTTTAGTTAAGTAAAGTGTGTGTATCGCAACAATCTTTCCTGACCTTTACTCGATCCCCTCTAGCAAAATGTAAATGTTGTGTTTAAATATGTATTCTGTTTGCTTCTGAAATCAAACATGTGGCATGGCGTGGTTAAAGCATAAGTTGAGAATGTTGGATCGTGTTATTGGAGCTGAAGCCTGAAGGTGCCATGATTTTTTTTTTTTTTTTTTTTTTTTTTTTTTTTTTTTGAGATAAGGGTGCCATGAGCCCATGACCTTGATGGTCATGGCCGGTGCACAGTACAAGGCGAATTCCCAGTTCTAACTGACAATCATTGAGTTGAACATTGCATAGGACTAACATCTGAGTATCTGATGAACAACGACAAATTCGAAACTCGGTGAATGAAAGTTTGGATGATGTTCAGCTTGACCCCTCAAATGCAGAGATTGAGAAGTACGGTATTTTTTTTCTTTGTATAGTCATTATCTCAATTAATCCTGGGATAAGTGGTATCAATTGCTGAGCTTGGAAAGATCACATGAATGCTCAATCTGCAGCAGTGCTCATGCTAATGCCTTGGAAAGTGGAAACACAAGTTTGTCCATAAAAAATTTGGAGGCTACGAGTGTCAACACACCACTGTCACATTGTTGGTTTGACATGGTTTTCTGAGTTCCGACGAGTAACTAACAAAATTAAGGAAGGGGAACGTAACAAAATCTAGGAAACGTTCCAATAAGTAGCAAAATCGAGGAAAGGACGCAACGGGCCGGCGAGCCACTGGATGGCGCCAGCGCCATTGCCGCGTGGTTCTTGCCTTCTTGGCCACTTCCTTGGGAGCCTGGGCAAGCCGCAAGCGTCACCGCCTCCAGAGCAGCGTTGCCTTGACAAAAGCTCGAACCCGACGGAACCGATCACTGCTTCAATCTCCATTGTAGCGTAGCGTAGGATCGTTCCGACGGAACCAATCTGCATTTGAACAGGGTGATCTGCCATTGCCAACAACCCCCCCCCCCCCCCCCCCCTTTCTTCGCTCTCATACAGATCGATGCTGCGAGCTAGGGAGATCTTTCGCGCCATGGCGAGATCAAGCAGGGTGCCCTCAACTCCAAGAGCCTTTTGCTTCAACTCCAAGAGGCGGTGGCAAGGATCTTCGGGCTCGATCATCGGTTACGAGCGGAGGCCAGAGGCACAGAGCGTGGTCGCCGTTCGGGACGACGTGCGCGCGAGCTACGGCATGGCGATCGGGTCCGATCGGACGGGGCAGCAGACGCTCCGACGAGCCACGGCGTGCAGCGGAGACGGACAGAGTTCTTGCGGCATAACTAACACAGGTGCGTACATTCCCGGCCTCCCGGGCGATGCAGTAGGATGGAAGTAAGCATGTTATGCGACCGTTGCCGCTCTGGAACCGGAAAAAAAATCATAAGAAGCATCCGCCAGCTGTCAATGGAAGAACCAGCTCTCCCTAACTGAATCGAACAGTGGTGGATTCAGATTGACGCGACCGCACATCCATCCATGGTAGTCTTTATAAGAAGAAGCGCACGCGCCAACATACGCACACCTTCCCACATTCCCATCCGACCTCCAATCATCATCATCCCCGTCTTCTCGCCAAGAACCAGCACTGATCATCATCGCCATCCCCTCCTCTCGCCAAGAACAAACCAAGACACCTTCACCCACGACGGATCGTCCTCTTCCCCGCCTCTCGCCGGGAAGCAGAAGCACGGGGCCGCCGATCGACAGCTCGAGATCGATGGCTGCCCCTGCCAAGGAGACCGTCTTCAGCACCAGCGACGACGCGTCGATCTCCCTCCTGCGCCGCCTCCGCGCTGGCGCCACCGTCCACTTCGTCCACCACGTCGACATCTGCTCCGCCGCGCCCGAGGACCTCGTCGCCGATCTGCAGCCGGTGCCGGGCACCGATCTCGCCGAGGACGGCTACAACAGCGTCTGGTACTTGTACTGCCCGAAGCGATTCAAGAACGCCCAAGGCAAACCCAGCGGCCACAGGCAGCGCGCCATCGCCGGCGGCGACACGTGCTGGCACTCGGAGACCGCCCCGAAGCCCGTCAAGGGCCTGGAGGGTGCCACGTTCTGCAACCTGTCCTTCGGCCGCAAGGAGGGCTCCGGCCGATCTTTCAACCGGATGGGATGGTGCATGACTGAGTACGACGACAAGAACGATCACGTGCTCTGCAAGGTCCACCGCTCGTCTTCTTCCCTCGCCAAAGAAAAGTCCAAGAACTCGTCTGCAGGTTGCAAGAGGAAGGCCACGGTCGAACACCCCCAGGCTCCGCCGACCAAGATGAGTCTCTGCGCCTCCGTCGATGATCAGGTGGATCATCATCAGGTGCAGCCGCCTTTGCTTACTGGCCAGCAGATGACGATGCCAGAGTGCGAAGACATAGATTACGAGTCCCTGTTTGCGGCAATTGACGATTACGAGTCCCTGTTCCCGATCGGTGAGGAGAACCAGCAGCTTGACCAGAACATCTTGCCCCCAGCCGAGGAGCAGCAGCAGCTTGAACAGAACATCATCTTCCCAGCAGAGGAGCAGCAGCAGCCTGAGCAGAACATCCTCCTCCCAGGCGAGGAGCAGCAGCAGCTTGAGCAAAACACCTTCTTCCCTGCCGAGGAGGAGCAGTTTGAGCAGAACACCTTGTTCACCATGGAGGAGTTGTTGCGCAGCCCGGTATACGGCGAGTACGGCGCCTGCATGCCGAACCACATATACACCGTGGACGATCTCTTCAACAGTTGCAGTGGATGCTGCGACACGCCGAAAGCATTGGGACCACCTGCCCCTGTCTTTTTTGAGGGCCTCGGCCTCGCGTTCTGAATTGTAGCGCAGTGTTAGAATTAGCTGATGCATGTGTGTAGCTGCAAGCAAGTTATTAGTTCGCAAGTGCAGCTTAGCAAGCACAAAAGCACCATCGGTGCAATGTAAATGTAAAACAAACTCGAAGTTGCTACAATCGGGGAGGAGCGCCCGTAGTCATTGCCCCGGGGATGTAGGCCACATTGGCCGAACCTCGTCAAAAAATGTTGTGTTTTGGTGTCGTTTGCGTGCTTATGTCGTTCTTTGATCTATGCGTTTATGTGTGTTCATGTCATGATTTGAGGCAACCGATGTGTTGGCATAATTGGTGGTATTCTGACAGGGATTTCTGATGTGCTTACAGCCCCTGGGCTGGAATTTATAGTTCATGATGAGAGGTAGTCTGATTGTAAGGTGAGAAACGCATCTTTTCTGAATCAGGACTGACATCTGTTTTGTGGTTGGTTTCTACCAAGTTATATCTTCTGCTGGCAATTCTGCAAGTAGTTCAGGGACTAAAATAACTGGACTGGATGATCACAATCGGGTTTCTTCTGTTTCACAATCATTTTTTTGAGAACCAGTCAGATGTTGCAAAGAAAGAACCTTCGTAAGATCCATGTTTCGGTGTGAGGGGGTGGCATGTTGATCTGAACATCTGATCAGTGATCACTGATCAGGCAGAGACATCATAAGGACGTGCAATCGTATCTGTTCTTTTTACTAACTGATACAGTTAATTTACAACCAATATTTCACAACAGATCATCGTGTACAGCATAGTTACGTGGTCAGGCAGGGCATTGGGGTTTGGGGCTTGGGCAGAGACCACTACTGCCGAGGACCCGGCAGCAGCCTGAACTGGCTGTTCTTGCTCACTATAATCTTCGTGTCCTTGAGCCTTCCATGGACCTCCGGTTTATGCAGGCTGATTCGACGATGACATACTCTTTGTACACGATTAACATTCCCTAGTCCCAACTCAAGGTGCACTAATTCAATCCCTGTTGGGACTGTACATGAAAATTACACGCCTTGGCTTATGTTTTGAGAAACTGACACACACGGCCTTTTTTAGACAGTATTCAACTATTTCTATGTCAGAACCGCCAGCCTTTGAAGTTTGTTTATCATAGGCCGTGGGATGATCGATGAATTCTAAGCTTACACCAAGATGAGAGGAAGAGAACATTTGGGCAGTTTCTTCTTTCTTGTACCCCTGTATGATCAGTTAAACTGTTAAAGGATCATCAGGTATGTCTGCTGAGTTGAGCACAGTGCTCTAGTTCTAGGTTACATACCAAATAGAAGCTCATTTCCCTGATAATTCTTTGCTATCTCTTTGTTTCGGTTTGCTGTATTTCCGTGCGAATACCTTGTTCAGTACTTCAGTTCCACTGGATGGCAGAATGATAAGACTTTTGGAATATAAAATATGTTTTCTCAAAACTAAAATATATTTCCAATGGTTGGAGATTGGCAAGCCTAAATCGAGATGATTTTTTTTTTCAGATGAATGCAAAAGCAGGTTTTGAAACAAAAGGATTTTGAAAAGGTATTTAAAACCCTTTCTGTAACTGTATTACAGATCTGTAGACTATGGGCCTGGGCCACAAAAGCTTCGCAGGCCTAAGCCCACACAGGCCCGAGTACTTTTGGGGCGCCGTCGTCCAACTGAAGCAATTCGTTCGCTCCGGCGAAGGTTGCCCAACCTCGTTCATCTCGCCGGCCTCGTCCTCCTCCGCTCTGCACCGGCGGCTGCGGCGACGAGGAGGGGCAGGTTCAGTTCCGCAGCCACTCGCTGTCCCGGTGCCGGCCTGTGGCTATTCCCCCCGACATAGCGCTCGCCGGAGGGGGAGAGATCCGCCGCTCGATCGAGTCGGCCGTCCATGGAGGCGACGGCGGGCGGCAAGCGCGAGTACAGCATCATCGTGCCCACCTACAACGAGCGCCTCAATATCGCCCTCATCGTCTACCTCATCTTCAAGCACCTCCCGTAAGAATCACCCGTCTCACGCCTTGTCCCTCTTCCTTGCGCCTTTTGCTGTTTGTGTCAGTTCCGTCGGATTCGAACTCGTTAGGTGCGATTAAGTTCTGTGTTCTTAAACTAGGAGCAAATTAGATTATCCTACTTAACAGGAGCCGATCTGATCTGGATATGTGAATGGAACAACCAACACCTACGTGATGTTACCTTGCTCTGAGATCCAACCGCAGTCACGTGTGAATTATGTAATAGAATTAATTACTAGTAAATTGTGCATTGAAACAGACGATAGATCGCCTTTACATTCTCTCTTTCATGCAATTCAAACTATGCTATGTGGCCATAACCATAAGCCAGACCACGTTGAGCCTTGCTTGCACCTATTTTTTCAGTATATAGTTGCAGAATTCTAATTATGCCAGTTCTGTGAAGTGATCACTGTCCACTTGATCTTTTGAGAAATATTTAGAAGTAATTAATCTAGAGCATGCTTCTCAGTGTTTGCCAGTCTGGGACTGCCTTGGACTCTTAGTGATGATATGGTCCTGTTATAAGGAAAAATGTTCTGTTTAGAATTTTTCTTTGCTTTCTGTATGTTTGGAGCATAAGGTACATCCTTCATCCTAGAGGAGACCTGCTGGGCATACCTAATTTAATTTTTTAATCTATTGCACTTCTAAAAAAATGCGAAGTATGTTACTGGTTTTTCAGCAATTCCTTATCTATGCACTAATGTACAAGTTTTTCGAAAGTTTTGACTCTTTTTGTATACCTGTTATTAGAATGGTCAATGGCATCATACAGTCCAGCAGTCTCACTTGACTATCCTATTGTTTGGCATTTCCTTTCACTGTTTTAGACAGCAAGACTGTTGTATTTGTATAATTATAGTGCCAAAGTCTTACATATTATTAAATCTGAAGTTGTTTCTTTATTTAGGGATGTGAATTTTGAGATCATTATTGTTGATGATGGAAGTCCGGATGGAACTCAAGACATTGTGAAACAGTTGCAGCAAGTATATGGTGAAGACCGTGTTGTGAGTATATGCCAATGCATGCTTCCATTCATCTAGAATTCTATATACACGGGATGTGATTTTTCTTTATTCATTAAAATTAACTTACTGCATTGTCTTCAACCTGACTTAATATGCCAGCTGCTGCGAGCTAGGCCAAGGAAATTAGGACTTGGTGAGTTCAGAGCTCTCATTTTAGCTCTTGAGTGAATTTTATTCTGTCCTTCCGTGTTAAGTAGCAACTGGAAACATCCAGGTACTGCATATTTACATGGATTAAAGCATGCGTCAGGGGAATTTGTTGTCATCATGGACGCGGACCTATCTCATCATGTATAGAGTTTTCACCTTTTACTCTTTCTGTTACCATTTCCTTTGTTAGAAATATTTTCTTCCTAGCTTGCTAACTTAAATTTTCCCCACTCTGAGCAGCCAAAGTACTTGCCGAGCTTCATTAGGTAAGAATCGTATCTTAGAAGATATATTATCAGGCTCTGTTAAATTATTTTACAGATATTGATACACATCCTCAATCTGATTTTTCTGGTATAGATAATTCTCGATCAGTCTGTTCTGAAAATATCTTTTCATGACAAAAGAAATAATAGTGTCACGATTGTTGAACTGAATAGCTGAAAATATGTTTCAAGAGAAATCACCCTTTGGGGCTCATTGTAATGTGCTTTCCTTAACCAGGAAGCAGAAGGAAACTGGCGCTGACGTTGTAACTGGCACACGTTATGTTAAGAATGGTGGTGTCCATGGCTGGAACCTCATGCGCAAGCTAACAAGCAGGGGAGCAAATGTTCTTGCTCAGACATTACTACAGCCCGGAGCTTCTGATTTAACTGGATCATTTAGGTGTGAATGACTGTGCTCAAACTCAATAGACGCCACTCATTTACCCTTTTAATGAATATTAATTTCATAACAGGCTGTACAAGCGAGATGTCCTTGAAGATCTAATTTCCTCTTGTGTCAGCAAGGGCTATGTCTTCCAGATGGAGATGATCGTTAGGGCTACTAGGAAAGGCTGTCACATTGAAGAGGTAAACCACTTTGTTGTAACATTTTTCATTGGTGTAGTATTGAATATTTGTTTTGAAGAGTGTGCAAGATTGGGATTTATCTGATGGCTTCTGTATATAAATCTTTTGTGTTCTTCTCCAGGTTCCAATAACTTTTGTGGACAGAGTGTTTGGAACTTCAAAACTTGGAGGGTCTGAGATAGTTGGATATCTGAAAGGCCTAGTCTATCTGTTGCTCACAACATAAAAGGACAATACAATAAGCGTCTAACGTTTCATGGACAATGTAAAAGAGAAATTTACTGATGCATCTCTTGTAGCTTGAGTTGTGTGAAGGACGAAAGTATACGTGGGTTCCTGTACACAAGTTTTGGCTTGTCAGTATTCAGTACCTTATTTAGGGCAACATGATGCCATGATGGTTCCTCCCTCATTTTTGTTGAATTTTGTAGTTAATTTGTTCAATCGCATTACAACTCTGATATCGTAGACTGTTCGAATGATTTGTGTCGTTGAGGTAACTGTGTGGCTTCCCCCAGTGTGTCCGCAAAGTGTTGCTGAACGTGCTGGTGTTGCTCTTACACATATGACAGGATCTGCGATATATGCTCGAGACATCGGGTCCATGAGCAACAGCATCTTTGGTTTCGAAAAGAGGTAGCCATAATTTTATTAGAATGGGGAAAAAGCACAAGCCCATTAAAAAAAATGCTAAATTTCGTCTGCTTTTTAGCATCTGATGTGTGAAGTTAAGGCCCTACGGTTTCAGAATTGGCTTTGCCACATCTTTTGCTAGGTTCAGCCCAATTGTGCACGATGGCAGATGCTGTAACTATGCAAACCGAAGTGTCTCTTCCAGGGCGACTGAATTTTTGACAGTGAGATTATGGTGCGATACACTCTGACGCAGTACCTGATCACCTATCAGTTTACAGTCTGAATCTGCAAAATACTCTGACCCGTCGTCTTCCATCCGACCTCCGCCAAGGCCCAAACTCCCGTGCCTTCCTGACCAGGACGACCAGCCCGGCGCAGCCACTCTACGCTGTCGTGTTCAGATCATCACTTGAGTTCCTCTCCATGCTCCCGGAGACCGGGGCTCCCGTGACGCCACCGTTGCACCGGCCATGAACACCAAGGGCCTGACACCTTCAGCGCCAACAAACACGACAGACAATTTGTATACTAATCAGTCTTCCATTTAGGAAATGGAATGTGGCATTCGGTATTCAGATTTCAGATTGTCCTTTACTGATCAGTGCTAAGAAAGCCAAGATGTATAAAAGCATGTAACCATGGTGGGATTGACACTCGTTTATTGGACAAGTTTTTACTCCATCGCGATCTAGCATAAGACTGCTGCAGATTGAGCATCAGTCGTTCGTCCCAGAGATGAAGGGGGCTGCCCCGGCAGTGTTCTTGATGATTTCGACTCTACAAATAAAATTACATTCTGACATCGCCAAAAAACAAACTAGTTAGCCTTGTGTAAAAAAAGTTCTTGTTTGTCATGTGTCTAATCGCGATTACTAACAAACTTGGAACTAGGAGTTCACATTACAGCATTTATCTGACAAACAGGCGACGGTAAACTTTCAGTTGTTGCATGATTTGCCATGAACCAGAACGAGTTCGCTTGACAAAGTCACAAAGCTCTACAATCAATCTGAACATGCATCTTCAGATGATAATCGAACAGCATTCCATTGTTCAACAGATGTTGACCAATCATGACGAATGATCAGAGAATCATTCGTACTGTACTTGTTACCTGAACCCTTTGTTTCACACAAAGTCATCTTTGCTTGTTATGTTAGTAATCAGAGAATCATTCGTACTTATTTGAATACCACCAGTAATACAAACACAATGGTAGCCTCAAATCACACGTAATGCCGAGAGAAAAGCAGAGATCAAAGAACGATATAAGCACACAAACAACACCAAAACACGGCATTTGTTGACGAGGTTCGGCCAATGTAGCCTATATCCCCGGGGTAATGACTACGGACGCTCCTCCCCGATTGTAGCAACTTCGAGTTTGTTTTACATTTACATTGCACCGATGGTGCTTTTGTGCTTGCTAAGCTGCACTTTGTGCACTAAAAACTTGCTTGCAGCTACACACATGCATCAGCTAATTCTAGCACTGCGCTACGCTTCAGAAGGCGAGGCCGAGGCCCTCAAAAAAGACAGGGGCAGGTGGTCCCAATGCTTTCGGCGTGTCGCCGCATCCGCTGCAACTGTTGAAGAGATCGTCCACGGTGTATATGTGGTTCGGCATGCAGGCGCCGTACTCGCCGTATACCGGGCTGCGCAACAACTCCTCCATGGTGAACAAGGTGTTCTGCTCAAACTGCTCCTCCTCGGCAGGGAAGAAGGTGTTTTGCTCAAGCTGCTGCTGCTCCTCGCCTGGGAGGAGGATGTTCTGCTCAGGCTGCTGCTGCTCCTCTGCTGGGAAGATGATGTTCTGTTCAAGCTGCTGCTGCTCCTCGGCTGGGGGCAAGATGTTCTGGTCAAGCTGCTGGTTCTCCTCACCGATCGGGAACAGGGACTCGTAATCGTCAATTGCCGCAAACAGGGACTCGTAATCTATGTCTTCGCACTCTGGCATCGTCATCTGCTGGCCAGTAAGCAAAGGCGGCTGCACCTGATGATGATCCACCTGATCATCGACGGAGGCGCAGAGACTCATCTTGGTCGGCGGAGCCTGGGGGTGTTCGACCGTGGCCTTCCTCTTGCAACCTGCAGACGAGTTCTTGGACTTTTCTTTGGCGAGGGAAGAAGACGAGCGGTGGACCTTGCAGAGCACGTGATCGTTCTTGTCGTCGTACTCAGTCATGCACCATCCCATCCGGTTGAAAGATCGGCCGGAGCCCTCCTTGCGGCCGAAGGACAGGTTGCAGAACGTGGCACCCTCCAGGCCCTTGACGGGCTTCGGGGCGGTCTCCGAGTGCCAGCACGTGTCGCCGCCGGCGATGGCGCGCTGCCTGTGGCCGCTGGGTTTGCCTTGCGCGTTCTTGAATCGCTTCAGGCAGTACAAGTACCAGACGCTGTTGTAGCCGTCCTCGGCGAGATCGGTGCCCGGCACCGGCTGCAGGCCGGCGACGAGGTCCTCGGGCGCGGCGGAGCAGACGTCGACGCGGTGGACGAAGTGGACGGTGGCGCCGGCGTGGAGGCGGCGCAGGAGGGAGATCGACGCGTCGTCGCTGGTGCTGAAGACGCTCTCCTCGGCAGGGGCAGCCATCGATCTCGAGCTGGCTGTCTTCTCTTCGGTGTGCTTCTGCTTCCCGGTCTCCCGGACGAGAAGCGGACCGGAGAGGAGGATGAAGGTCTGGGGTTGTTCTTGGCGAGAGGAGGGGATGATCGGATCAGAAGTAGAGGTTCTTGGAGAGAAGAGGGGAGGATGATTTTGATGGGAATGTGGGAAGGCGCGGTTTTCTTATATGTACTGACGATGAATGTTGCGTCAATCTGAATCTATTCACTGGTGGGCCGAGTCCGACAGGACAGACTGCACCTTCAAATTAACTGATGTCGACGCCTATTCTCTGGTATGACACATCAAAGAACAAAGATGCACTAGAATCGGACGGAGTATTATGTTAATGCGTTTTCAGTTCCTGAAAACATCCAGCACGTGGCTCAGAAATTCCGGAGGTTCATGATCTACGAGTTCGTCATCATCGGATCGGCCAACATAAACCAGAGGTCCATGGAAGGCTCCAGGGACACTGAGATCGCAATGGGCGCATACCAGCCACACTACAATTGCGCGGGGCAGGTAAGCCTGGTCACCTGATCATTTCCTCCTAGACTGCCGTCACGAAATGAGAGTCCATTGCGACCTGCAACAATGTCTCATCAACTGCAGGTGTACGGGTACATCGTTGTGGGCAGAGCACCTGAGCTCGGTGGAGGAGTGCTTCCGGCGGCCGGAGACGGAGGAGTGCGTCCGGCGGGGTGAACGAGATGGCGGAGGAGAACTGGCAGAAGTACATGTCGCCGGACACGGAGGAGACGACGGGGCACCTGCTGAGGTACAGGTGGGCAAGGACGGCAAGGTTGGGACACTGCCGGGGCACGGGTGCTTCCCGCCGGACGTCGGCGGCAAGGTTCTCGGCGCGCAGTCGTCGTTGCCCAATGCCCTGACAACTTAACCATGGACATCTCTTCTTGCTTGGTGGCGTGCGTCGTAGCTTGATGCTTTCCTTTTTGGTGTGTGTGCGCCAAATGTTGGATGTGAATTGACTGCGTCTTGTAATATAAATCATGAAGATTTCAGGCACGGATATGCTGGTCTTACAAAACAGAGATTGCTGTCCAAGTGTCGTTACGATGTCTCTGTGCCTTGACAGGCCACAACAAATCTCACTCACAGCTACAATGGCATGCAGTCACGCACCGGTACGCCAGGCGTTGTTGTCAAGCTGAATCTGAATAACTCTGATCGTCGAAGCACTGGATTGATAGAAATCATAGGACGTCGAAGGCTGTAAACTGACCAGACTATGCAGCCACAGAAACTCATTCTGAATAATGTGAAGAAAATCACTTGTTTGTCAATCTGATGATGAATCCTAAGAGGAAAAAAAAACTGAGCAAATGCACACAACCACTGTGAAATCGAACCAGGTGTTTGATCCGTACGACACCATTGTTGTCAAAGTTCACATTCAGACAACCACCTCATCCTACTCCATACGGTGGCAAATCACAGAAAACAAACTCAATGGTACAATGTTCTACAGAGTCAGTATTATACCTCGAAGGAAATTGGGGAATGCCAATCATCTAGGATATATCAAAAGCGACTGTCAGCTTTCAGTTCTAATGCTGCATTGCTGTTACCAAAGCGAGCTGCCGCATGTGAAATTCTTTGCAACTGTATGCTCCCGACTAGGGTACAAACACAACGGAATTTCAAACAATATACATGATGCTGACATTCAAGTAGCTGATCTTGAACGGGGCACACGAATAGTATTATTTCTTATCGTTTTCAAATGGCACATGACAAGAAATACACAAACTTCAAATCCAGTGAGACTCAAATAGTAGCCTATATACACATGACAAGAACACAACAATTTAAGCTACCAAAATAAAAGGGCTCAGAAGTTTCTGGCCTAAACCTCCTGTGACTCCAAGCATTAGCACTTCAGCAGTGCTGCATATTGAGAATTCGTGTGATCTTTTCAGTCTATGCATAAATTTGAGACCACTTATCCCTTGATTAATTGAGATTATGAATATACAAAGAAAAATAATGTACTTCTCAAGCTCTGCATCTAGGGGCCAAGCTGAACATCATCCAAACTTTCATTCTGCTAATTGACCTTGTGACAAATATGTGGTTGTTCGTCAGATACTCAGATGTCAGTCATATCCATTGTTTAACTCAGTGACTGTCAGTTGGAACTGGGAATTCGCATTGTACTGTCTCATCCAGCACGTTGGGCGACTGTAAGCTTTCAGTTCTAATGCTGAACTGTCGTTACCAAAGCGAGAAGCCCCATGTGAAATTCTTTGCAACAATGTGCTCCAGACTAGAGTGCGAATGAAACGGAATTACTAAATAATATACATGCATGAATACATTATGCTCGCATTCAAGCAGTTGATCTTCAACGGGGCACAAGACAAGTATTATTTCTCAATCATTTTCAAATAATTGATTATAAGCAATAAATCCATAAGAAGACGCATATTAAATGCAATAACTCTCAGTAGCAGCATATATACACACGACGACAACATGACACCAATTTAAGCTAACAAAATAAAGGCTTCAGTACTTTCTGGTCTAAACCTCCTGTTTGGTTCACGCCTTAAACCAATCAGGTCAGGCTGATTCTTTGTACTCTTTCGAGTGTCTGCGGTAAGGCAGAAATCAACAGTTACATATCTAACATACTGCCAACTCAAATCTGCAACGGTTTCTTGCTCTTTTTCAGAACTAATATAGGCTCCAAACTGACAAAGCCATGACCTGCTAGGAACCCTTGTGCCAAAGGGATTTGAAAGGCAACTGAGAGAACCAAGACTCAGATTTCGGAGATCTAGGAGACGCATTTGTACTGGTGTGCGGATCTCGCCAAAACTTGAGAACAAAAAGGCTCTCTTCCTCAGTACATCTTTTCAAGACAACACGTGATGCATACCCCATCTCGCTCATCAGATGACATATATCCAAAGGATCATTATCTTCGAGGGCAACCATGTACAGCCACCCTCTTTCTGACAGGATCTCTCGGACAGCAGGAAGGATCCTGTCTATCACCTGGCGCCCATTCAACCCTCCAGCCCAAGATGAAGCGATGCCCTTGCATCCAATTTCTTCCTCAGGAGTTGGCACATAAGGAGGGTTAATAACCACCACATCAACCATACCAGCTAGACGTTTCTCAAGACCAGACACAATATCAGTAACCATCACATCGGCATGCACGCCATGGGCTTCAAGGGTTGCTTGAGTTGTCTCCGCAGCATGTTTATTGATGTCAGTTGCTAGGTACTGGGTTCCAGAGGCTAATTGCCTAAGCATGATCGCAAGAGAGGTGATGACATAACCACTTCCACATCCTACCTCCATACATAACCTCGGCTGCAGCGCCAAAAGTTGTGCTTTGTCTGAGAGCAGTGCATCGACAAGGGCAAATGAATCATCACATGGCTCATACACCTCCGGATGGCTTGCTACAAGAGGAATCTGTGCAGTGTTTAACGTCCTTCCTGAAGAAGCCTGCCAACAAAACAAGTTCTTATCAGGCAAACTGGAACATACATTCCCTAAGAGGCTAAGACAAATAGTGATTGACACAAGTTTCTGTATTTATCTGTTCAAACTAAGCACAATCATTATTTAGACGAAACAAACCAGTACATGACAGACCAGATATATTGCTTGTTAACGCTCGGCACTCTGACAATGAGAAGTAAAAAAAAAAAGAAATGAACTTTAGCTCAATGTCACTTAGTTCAGAGCTAATTTTTGAGCAGGGACCTTCACTGCCCTAACTGGAAGGGGTAGTGCATTGGCACATCTCTCTCATGTTGACCTCATGCTATCTGTTGTTGCCTAACCTAGATTGCTGTATTAACATAGACTGCTCTACGAAATGGCTTCAGTGCTCACTGAGACAAAGTTTGTGCACATGATTGATTCATCGAGAGCCAAATTTCCAAACTAAATCCTAGGATGGGGAACAACGCCGCTCTACCATACAACAACCTCGCCGGCGAGGGGCTCAGCCATGGCCACGGGATAATCGAAACGGCTCCGCTAGGTTCCAAATCGTGAGATAAGAGGACTCATATCCCGCCCCCAAACCCTCGCCGTCTTCCAATCTGGAACCGAAAACCGTGGGGAGTGGGAAAGCGCTCACCTTTCCCCTCCTGGGGAGCCCCTTCTCGCCGCCGCCGGTGGAGTGCTCCGCCAGCTTTCCCGACGCCGCCGCGCCGTCCCCGTCCGCCATGGAACTGCAGCACGAGCTGGGGGGTGAGATGCTGCCGCGATGCGATGACGATGTGGAGCTGTTGGCCTGTTGCGGCAGGGGCGGCGTGGTGGGGGAAAGAAAAGAAAAGAAAAAGAAACGGAAGGGTCGCGGGCTCGCGGCGCGCCCGAGTCGTCTGCCTTAACCGAACAAGACCGACGCCTCGGGCAGGTCAGGCTCGAGCGCTAGGCTCAGCTCGCTCGCTGCGACTCTATCCACTTCCGGGAGGCAAAAATCTCTCCCCCAGATTCCCGTGGTGGAATCCTAAACCCCTACTCCTCCCCGCCGCCGCGGCCGCTAGCATGGCGCTCGTGTCCACCGCCACCGTCGCGTCGTCGTCGTGCCACTGCGACCTCATCTTGTTCCCGACGGCCAGGAGGAGTTGGCGCGGGCCGAGGAGGAGCCGGGGCGGCGCGGGGGCGAGACTCGCGGTGCTGGACCGGGGAAGCACGGGCGGCGGGCTCGCCGTGCTGGAGCGGGCGGGCGCGGGGGTCGCGGCGCTGGAGCGGGTGGGGGCCGCCGCGGCCGCCGCGAGGAGGGAGGAGGTGGTGTCGGCGGGGAATGGCAGGAGCAGCCCGTACGAGGTGGATTCGCTGATCGAGCGGCTGAGCAACCTGCCGCCGCGGGGCTCCATCGCGCGCTGCCTCGAGACGGCGCGGCACCGGCTGACGCTGCAGGACTTCGCCGCCGTGTACCGCGAGTTCTCCCGCCGCGGCGACTGGCAGCGCTCGCTGCGCCTCTTCAAGTATATGCAGCGCCAGTCATGGTGCCGCCCCGACGAGCACATCCACGCCATCGTCATCGGCGTGCTCGGCCGCCAGGGCCCCGCCCTGCTCGACAAGTGCCTCGAGGTGTTCCACGACCTCCCCACCGAGTCCCGCACAGCGCTCTCCTACACCTCCCTCATCGCCGCCTACGCGCGCAACGCGCTGCACGAGGAGGCGCGCGCATTGCTCGACCAGATGAAGGCCGAGGGGGTCGCGCCCACCGCCGCCACCTACAACACCGTGCTCGCCGCCTGCGCCCGCGCCACCGACCCGCCCGTCCCCTTCGACATGCTTCTCGGTCTCTTCGCCGAGATGCGCCACGACGTGTCCCCCTCCGTGCGCCCCGACCTCACCACATACAACACCCTCCTCGCAGCCGCCGCCGTGCGCTCTCTCGCTGATCAGTCTGAGATGTTGTTGCGTACCATGCTTGAAGCCGGCGTTTCCCCAGACACTGTGTCTTATCGCCACATTGTGGATGCCTTTGCGAGCGCTGGCAACCTCTCCCGTGTCGCTGAGCTGTTCGCCGAAATGGCAGCAACCGGGCACACGCCAGATCCCTCTGCCTATCTGGGACTCATGGAGGCACACACGCGTGTTGGTGCCACGGCTGAGGCGGTCGCTGTGCTGCGGCAGATGCAGGCTGATGGATGTGCGCCAACAGCCGCCACTTACCGTGTCCTGCTTGATCTCTATGGAAAGCAGGGACGGTTTGATGGAGTGCGTGAACTCTTCCGTGAGATGAGAACCTCTGTACCGCCAGACACAGCCACATATAATGTGCTCTTCCGTGTATTCGGGGATGGTGGCTTCTTCAAGGAGGTGGTGGGGCTCTTCCATGATATGCTTCAAACTGGGGTAGAGCCTGATATGTTGACTTGTGAAAATGTCATGGCTGCGTGTGGCCGCGGTGGCCTCCATGAGGATGCAAGAGAAGTTCTACAATATATGACCAGAGAAGGAATGGTGCCTACTGCAGATGCCTACACCGGCCTGGTTGAAGCTCTTGGCCATGCGGCTATGTATGAGGTCAGGATACTAAGCCAGATCTTATTAGTGTGACCCTATATGTCCCATTTCTGATGAAATTTTTCATTGGTGACCTTTTCGGCATGCAGGAAGCCTATGTTGCTTTCAACATGATGACTGAAATCGGTAGCTTGCCAACTATTGAGACCTACAATGCTCTTGCAAATGCATATGCTAAGGGTGGGCTGTTTCAGGAGGCTGAGGCCATCTTTTCTCGGATGACTAACAATGCTGGCATTCAGAAAAACAAGGATTCATTTGATGCCCTCATTGAAGCATATTGTCAGGGCGCACAATTGGATGATGCAGTGAAGGCATACATGGACATGCGCAAGTCCAGGTTTAATCCAGATGAGCGCTCCCTTGAAGGGGTACTCAATGCCTACTGCATAGCTGGGGTCATAGAAGAGAGTAAAGAGCAGTATGAAGAACTTCAGTCTAGTGTGACTGTGCCCAGCATCATGGCCTATTGCATGATGTTGTCACTATATGCTAGGAATGACAGGTAATGGTCAAGGACTTGTTGTCTTAGTCTGCCAGGCTTTCATATTCTCTCTGAAAGATTGCTCATGGTTTTATAACAAAAACACTGGTGCTGAGTTCTGACAAATACCACATATCACTTTTATTAGGGCAATAGGAAAATAGATTTATGGACATTGATTTGATGTTGCCTGCCATCTACATTTTAGGTTGCTAATCAAAGTCCAAATAAGCAATTGAAAATAAACTGCCAATTTTAACAACTGACCCTAAGGCTCTTAAAAGATGAGTGAGGCTAGGAACACTTGTAACGTCCCGCCACGCCGGGCTGGGCCTGTCTACCTTGGCAGCTCTCTAGAATCCCAAGAATGTCCCCACAGACCAACACATGTCTTTTCTGCGGACTTTGTCCTCACTCATGCGCACCCGGGAATGACTTCCCAGACGGTCACCCATCCTGAGATTGCTCCGGGCCAAGCACGCTTAACCTCGGAGTTCTTTCCTGAGATTGCTCCGGGCCAAGCACGCTTAACCTCGGAGTTCTTTCGGGATGAGCTTCCGGAAAAGAAGTTGCAACTTGTTTGTATGAATATCCTTATCAATCCTATTAAGCCCTGGGCTGGGGTGTTACAACACTAATCGTTGTGCTGGTAATAGTCAAGGAGATCAAGACGATAGTTTATCAAATCAGGGGTCCTGATCCCTTTTCACCCGCACTAATACAAATTATACAATTAAGCATTCAGTTCAGAAGATGTAGTGTTGTTGCTGTGTAGAATCACACTTCTAGACACCACTTATTTCCAATATGCTACTACTGCTGGTTATGAATTCACATTTATTCTATGCTTTGGGATTGGAAGAGGTTTCTTCCCTTCCTTTGCGTGCCCTTTCTGTTACTTAACATTCTTAAGTTAGCCAGAGATATTGATCTAAGTATGGTCTAGAGTTTCAGGCAACATTTACTATGGACAATGGCACACTGCCTATATTTGTGTTTATAAGTTTAAATAAACCAGTTGTCAAGGAGAAGATCAATGCTTTGGATGCAAGTATATTTGTCTTATTTGACATAGGAGTCAACAAAAATATTATCTTGCGTGGTGTCAATTATAACATTCATGTGCACAGAACGATACCTATTTCTACCCAATGTGATAGCACTGCACCATAATCAATGTGCAATTTTCAGGTGGACTGATGCATATGATCTTCTGGAAGAAATGAAAACAAATCATGCTAGTAGTACACACCAAGTAATTGCCTCCCTGATCAAAGGGGAGTACGATGATAGCTCCAACTGGCAAATGGTTGAATATGTCCTGGAAAATAGTACCTTGGAAGGCTGTGACTATAGTTTGCGATTCTTTAATGCTCTCCTTGATGTGCTTTGGTGGTTTGGTCAGAAGGACCGAG
The DNA here is from genome assembly GCA_015342445.1 of Digitaria exilis. Lineage (NCBI taxonomy): Eukaryota > Viridiplantae > Streptophyta > Magnoliopsida > Poales > Poaceae > Digitaria > Digitaria exilis. The sequence goes on along the minus strand of JACEFO010000773.1, from coordinate 150,175 downwards.
CTGCGAGGGTTCTGGATCAAGCAGTAAAATTTGGGCTCTTCCCTGAATTATACCGTGACACAAAGCTGGTCTGGTCACTAGATGTACATAGGTAATTCTGAGTCCTGTTCATAATATTTGCCTTAAGAAACTCTATTTTTCCATTTGGCAAGATGCACTCACAATCACTTTGCATTTCAGGATGTCGGTAGGTGCAGCACTGGTAGCTGTGTCAGTATGGCTCAATAAGCTTTATGACAGACTAAATGGAGATGAAGATCTTCCACAGTTGGCGTCTGTTGTTGTATTGTAAGCTTTCAGCCTAAGATTCAAATGTTCCTTTTGTATTACTGCTTTCTCTTGCTCTGTTATGGTATATTCTTGAATTGCCTCTATAATAAGTTATGCAGTCACTTTGGTTGATATATGCACAGAAGTGCAACTTGATTTTAAATCAATGTGATAGTGTTGAACTTTACATGAGGAGAGGGCATTTTAGTGCATAACTGGATATTTTACTGCAAGTGAAACTAAGCCAAATTTTTTCATAGGATAACAATGCTTCATATCATTATTTAATTTTATTATCATAAAATAATATATAACTGTTTGTGCTACTATCACTTTAAGTGAGCATTTTCCTTATTGACTTGAGGGAAAAAAATATTTTCCTTCTAGCCTATTTTGTTCTGCCTGACAGTTCTTATATATCCACTTATCCAGGAGGGGAGAAATGGAGAAAAGCACAATTACAAGAGGACTGCCAACTGCAAAAGTTGTCTACTCCTTTCTAAATGATACACTATCAGCGTCCTTCCACTTTCCAAAATGGAATAAGGGGAGAATCATATGCCTGAAGTCCCAATTGAAAAAGTTGCAATCAGCCATAGATTCCTCAAATGGATCTGCCACAGCTGGTTTCGTCCCCATGACGAACTCCCATTTGCCGTCTCCTGGTTCCAAGATAAATACTAGGGAGGTCCCAGTTGATAATGGCACTGGCCATTTGCCTGACAAACCATTTGTGGAGGAAAAGGATGCGGAGCTTCTTGCATTGTGAATTTCCAGGAGCTGTTGCACTTCACATTTGCTGAACAAGCGGTGACGAGATGCAGAATAACAGCCTTGTTTTTGGAGTTTGGGCATTTGGATCTCCATCTCAGTTCCACGGCACAACCATATGCCTACTTGTAGAATGGAGTTTGCTTCAGTTATACATGGTCCTCATGAAAAGGGTAGTTCAGTATACGCAGTGGATACTATCTTGGATCCACGTCTTTGGCTGAAGCTTGCCCACAAACGGTGAGCCCCTAGTTGCCGCTTGACAGACAGACAGTGATGAATTTCCAGTTGCCATTTCAGGATTTAGCTGGTTGTAGGGAGGAGAATGAGATTGTGCATGTTGTTGTTTAGTTGCTCACTTGCTTGTAAGATATCCATCTACGCCCAGCGAAACTCTGTAAAACATGATAGCCTCGTTAGCCTGAGAAAGTGAGAAGTGACTGTTAGTGAAACCTGTCAACTGTTTATACTTTCTGAATCCTGATGAAAATAGAGCATGCAGAGTGATTGTTTTCTCAAAGGGTCATTTATCGGCGCCATATCTTTTCACAATTTTCACTTGAAGTTTTTCGTGATGTATTCACGCTGCTGTTGCACAGCAGATCTTTCAAGTTAAGTTTCATGAAAACTTTGCATGTTGAGACGAGGAAAAAATGGTAAATCTTTCCACTGTGGCAACTACTACACGAGCCACTGACGTGTGGGGCCAGACCTTTCGATTCGTTAAACAACGCACGCCATCACCAGCCGTCCTTGCAACCGCCGCAGCGTACTCGAACCCGGGAGCCACCACAACCTACCAGAGCCCGGAAGCGACGGCGCCGCCGGAGATGGAGACGGAGGCGGCTGCGGCGAGGCAGGCGAAGGAGTCCCTGGAGCTGGCGTTCCAGATGTCCCAGATCCTCGACACAGGCCTCGACCGCCACACCCTCTCGCTGCTCATGGCGCTCTGCGACCGCGGAGCCAACCCCGAGGCTCTCGCGGCCCTCGTCCGCGAGCTCTCCTCCGCGGCTCCCCCAACCGCCGCCGCGGCTGCTCCCACTCCCGTCAGCAACGGTGCCGCGGCGCCGGCCCCGGCAACCGCGTCGCTGTTCCCCTCCGGCCTTCGACGCCCCTAGGGTTTGTGATATCCCCTTCTTCCCGGTTAGATTACTTATCACTAGTCAACTAGATTCCACAATTGGCATTTATCCGTTGTGTGAATGGCTGAATTTAGCATTTCCCTCTGTTGAGTAATTTCGCGTCATGCCTTGTGATCGATTTGTACGTCCTATGATGAGTTGTTTCAAACAAATTGTACACATCATGTGACATTCAGATGTGCAACAGCCTGCATTTGGAATAAATATTCAAATCACAATTTATATTTGGGCCACCTTATTTGTTTTCAACCTGGCATTTCTACAAACAGAGAACAGGTATGGTGAAATGTGGAGATCGTTGTTGTTTCTGTGGATCAGGAACAAGTGTGGTAGTTTATATTCCACCCTTTCTTAGGTGTGTTGCGGCGAGCCGACGACTAGTAGATCATCATCTACGTCGAAAGTCGGCCCATCCACTGTCCCATCACGAACCGAATTCATTTTGTAGTAGTGTGCCCACAAGTTACCGATCAGAATCTAGATCTTTACAAATTACTCAATCACCCTTGGATAATTGATCATATATAAAGGCAATAACTTAGGAGGATTTATTGATCGATTTTGACTATTCACTATCATCTTATTGGTTTTATTGGTCAAAGATGTTTGGCCCCCTTGACTTTGATCAGTAAACCAATAGGACAATAGTCAAAATTTTAGTTCGAGATTGTAGATTCTATACATTGAGTTTGTTTGGAATATAGATAATCATGCAATGTGATGCATATGGGTCACCTTTCTGCATCTATCATTGTTTCTGAGTGCTGTATAGGTCTGATAATCTGTTATATCCGTTAAATGGTAATATCAGTTTTGAAGTAGTGACTGCTAATTATAGCTCTTTGATACAAGACGAAATTAAGTCTTATTAACATGATGCTGTCACACCAATATCCCTCGTAGATGTAAATCATTTCGTGCAATTTTTCAATTTTCAGATGATGTGCAATGCCCAATTGCTAAGAATTGCTCTTGTTATTTTGGATTCATCCACAGTTGTTTTGGTTCAATCCAAGCTACAGGAAGCATTTTTTTCTAGTTCAAACGTTTGCAATGTAACTGAATTTTATCTCAAGCCTTACTTTCTTGATGGTAATGGTATTTCTTGTATATGTGCCTGAGCAGGTATTGTTGAAGACTGAATGTAGCTGCTCTCATCATTTTTTATGTAAAAGCTTATATAGTGCTGGAATTCTGGAGCCTTCAGAACTGCCTTTGCACTGTCGTTTGGCCAAGAAATCTGTGGTTCACAGAGGTTCTGAAATCGCAGAACCTCTGCTGGTTAAAAGTTGCGATCATGAGGAGCCACTGTCAGTTTCTTTTATCACTGGATTACGTCCATCAGTTGTGCGTATCGGTTTTACCTTCGGTCTTCGGTTAATGATCCTCACCTTTGACAATACCCACCCCAAGCATTGTCATGTGCTTATCCTACGAGGGAACGTGTCGTGGCTACCGATGGAGCACTCTGTTTCAGATACTAGGAGTCAAAAGCTACGAGGATGACATCCAGTCGCTGCACCCCCTGTCCCCTTTGCATCGTGATGCCATCTTTACTGGTGCTCCACTTGTCCTTTGCCCTGTTCGGCTGGCTGGCTGCCGGATCCACCTGTCAGCGTCTCGTTTGCAGCCAGCGCTGGCTTCCAGCCAGCCGAACAGGCTCCTTATCTCGATTTGGTCAAATTCTTGGACTCTTGGTCGTTATTACAGTGGCGAAAATCTGATGATACCACTCGTGCAAGTTGCGAAGCATAATGGACAACTCTTGTCTCCTGCGACTTGCGAGCTGTCTAGGTTCATTGCTTCGATTTCGTGGTGCTCGATGATTGCGAGTTCTTTTTAAAGACATTGAAGGGTTATTTTAGCTTGATCAGGTCATGAATTGTGGCTGAAAGAAGCTTTCTTGACAGCGCAGTATATGGTGGCTGAAAGAAAAGCCGGCCTCGGCCCGACCCGGCCTGCCTTGGAGTGAGTGGACCGGTCGTTTTGGACTGCCGGATCTGCTCCCCATGGCCCACTCGCGCATTTTAAGGTCATTTTCTAGAGAAAGAGGGCCCAAAAAACAGATTAGGCACGGCGTGGGAGTTAGGTCAAGCCGCGGTTGCGACGCGGTGGTCGAGCCGGACCAACCAACCAAGCCAATCGGCGATCGAGGCGAGGCGAGGCGTGGCGGCCGGAGATGTCTCAGAAAAGGCAACCGGAGGAGAGCGACGGCCCGCGCCGCGGCGCCGGCGGCGGCGAACCTGGCGGGAGCTCCGCCTCCTCCTCCTCCCTGCCTTACCGGCCCGGCGAACGGAAGCGCCCGAGGTTCGCCGAGTAAGCTCTTACACCCTAGGGTCTCGATTGAAGCCGCCGCCCCCCTCCCGTTTTGGTTCTACCGATTCGCGCTTTGACTCGGTGCCCCGTGGCGGCTTGCTCTCTCCTCCTGCAGCGTGATTACGGAGGTGATGCGGAACGCCAACATCGAGAAGTTCTTCAAGGCGATCGAGCCCCTCATCAGGAGAGTGGTGAGACGGCCTCTTCCATTTCTCGATTCCGTGGCTTGAAAATTGTATTATTGGGGGTATTTGCTGTGATGGGCGCCCTTTAGGCTGTTTGTGTAGTGCGTTGCAATCCCATCCGTATCTGCTCCTGATTATACTCGCGCATTGATTTTGGGTCATTCGATCAATTGACATATTGGGAAGTTGCAAACATACTTAAATTATTTCAACCATGTCCAACTTAATGTATTGGAGCATACAATCCTGCAAACTGGTTAAGAATTAATGTATTGGAGCATACAATCCTGCAAACTGGTTAAGAATTGTCATGTTCTAGGTTTTTGTATTACTCCAGCATGTTCTTTTTTTAACTCCCAAGCTACACGTTGGAGAAGCTAGGCTTTTATCTGTATTGTATTGTGATAGTTGTATGTGCAACCGACAAAATAAAACGGTGTTCCCTGTCTCTATTCTATGTCCGGCCATTCCAATTCAGAGATAAGTTTACATTGGACCATGTTTTTATTTAGAAATATGCCAATTGTTTTAATAGTCTATTGATTTCTAGGTAAAAGAAGAAATCGAGTCAGCATTTGCAAATCATGCCTCTATGATGGCAAGGTATGGCTTCTTAACACTACTTTTGACAACCTGCACGATTTTGCATTGGTTGCTGTATCTCTTATGAGTTCATTTCTCTCTTTTTTTTCTCAATTAGAAGTGTCGCGGATACTGTCCCATGTGCATCAAAGAATTTGCAGCTGCAGTTCATGACTAAACTTTCTCTTCCAATATTTACTGGCTCCAAGATTGAAGGAGAGGGCTCCTTAAGTATAACTGTTGCTCTAGTTGACACTTTGACAAGACAAGTTGTAGCATCAGGCAAGGAGTCCCTGATGAAGGTTGAGATTGTAGTTCTAGAGGGGGATTTTGAAAGTGGAGAAGAAGATGACTGGACAGCTCAAGAATTTAATAATAACATTGTTAAAGAAAGGGAGGGTAAAAGGCCCTTGATTTCTGGAGATGTGTTTGTTGCCCTTATTGCTGGCATCGGAACAGTAGGGGAGCTGTCATTCACAGATAACTCCAGCTGGACACGGAGCCGAAAGTTCAGGCTAGGTGCTAGGACAGAGGATGGTTATTTCAATGGCATAAGAGTACGGGAAGCAAAAACTGAATCATTTGTGGTTAAGGATCATCGAGGAGAGTGTGAGTTTCTGATTGGATTTTTAAAATTTCAATGCCAAAGCTATCCTTTTATTTCCTCGCTCTGCTGTACTCAAGCTAGGCCATAGTGTCATTCAATTTAACAATTGCATGAAAAACTTATAATTAAGTCCTTGTTGTCTAGACTTAGTTGAACAGTATGCTTTCTTGAAGTGAAGAATTTTGATATCCCAGTGATCTACCTTCTGTTAATTGAACATGAGCCCTGCTATTTCTCCTTGTGTACTTATAAAATGTTCTAATTCATTTCATTATCTCCTCTTGAAAAGTGTACAAGAAGCACCACCCACCATTTCTTGAAGATGAAGTATGGCGTCTGGAGAAAATTGGTAAGGATGGTGCTTTTCACAAGCGTTTGAATAGGGAGCGCATCAGCACCGTCAAGGATTTTCTAACCTTACTACATCTTGATGCTCCTAGGCTTCGAAAGGTATTGTTCTGGTCTTCATTTGTTCTTCTGCTCTGCATGTTGTTGTGTATGGTAGTTGCAGTTAAGCAAATATGTGTGTTATTAACCCCCGGTCTATGTGCAAATCATGCAGATATTAGGTGGGGGCATGTCAGCAAAGATGTGGGAGGCTACCGTGGAGCACGCGGAAACATGTGTTTTGACCGACAAAGTGCATTACTACTATCCAGACAGTTTAAACAAAGCCGGTGTTGTGTTCAATGTAGTTGGAGAAGTAAGAGGGTTAATGTCTGATAAATTTGTTCCTGTTGATGATCTTACTGAAAAGGAAAAGGTAACAATGTCTCATCACTTTCTAAGTTCCTTTGAACAAATTCGCCCGTTTCTCCTATTCCTACACCCTTTCTTTACTTGACCTTCTATTTTTGCATGTTTGCTATATTCAGGCTGAAGCATGTGCGGCTGTGAAGCAAGCGTATGAACACTGGAAAAATGTCTTTACATGTGACAATGAAACGCTTGTGGAAAATCGTTCACTGCTATTCAATACGAGATCGCCATCTTTGCAAGAAAATCAATATGACCAGTTTCCCATGCAAGTTTCAACTGATGGCTTTGGCTTGATCCATTCGACCCTGCCAGCACCTGACATTTTCTCAATGGAGCCATCAACTTCCTTAGACCCTTGTGTACTTGAGACTGAGGAGAGCAATGAAAATCAATTTCAGCCAGAGATGCCCCCAGTTGGTGGCCACGAAGCGCCTCAAGATTCTCAGACACTGGAAAAGTTCTCCAACTCTTTGGTTTACGAGAACTGCAGCCACCCCCAATTCAACGATATCTATTACAGCTCCGTAGATCCCAGCATATCCTTTGACACGCAAGATCTTGGGGCTGCACTGAAAGGCTTCATTGCAACCATGTCGAAGCCCAAGGCCTATAGAGCATGGAGGACACTGTCTTTTGTGCTAGGCTGGATTTTCTATACCAAAAGAATTGTAGCAAGAAAGAAAGATGGGAAATAAACGGTCGAGTTTTTTTTTGTGTGTGCCTTTGCGTAGTTAAATTGAGAAATATAAGTGGGGAGGAGAATGGAGATGATGATGTACATTAGAGTCGTTTGTTGTCTTCACTTATTTTTGGGCGCAGTTGGTGAGCTCTTCTGGTTTCTTGCGGTGTATATGATCATTTTATCAGCTAGGGTTCCGTCATGCGACTGTAAATAATCAGATGAAGTTTTGTACAGGGTGGTACATGTAATGCGCAAGTATTGGTAATGAAAAGGCGAGCTTTCTTTTTTTTTTCTTTCTTTTTAGGGGGTGTTTAGATTGGAAAAGATTCCTCGAAAAAACACTGTAGCCTTGAAAATACATTGTAGCAATGAATAGTGTTTTGTGAGTGGAGGAGGGGTGGGATGAATAGGGAAAAATTAGATGTACATTGTAGCAATGAATAGTGTTTTGTGAGTGGAGGAGGGGTAGGATTAATAGGAAAAAATTAGATAAATAGTGTTTTTTGGATGGGTATAGGTGAAACTAAAACGCACCTGCCACCCGTGTGTTCTAAATGGGATGCTGACCTGCATACAGTTGCATACTGGTGGTGCTGCATTTTGGCCATGTTTACTTCCAGAAGATCTTTTCAACTTTTCTATTCATTCCTCCAGAAAACACGTTTGTCAGAAAAGTTCAATTCCCTTAGACTTTCATATTCATTCCACTCACAAAACACGCTTTCTAAAAAAAGTTATTTTTCTTCACCAACAACTAAACACGTTCTTTGTTGTAGGAATCTCGTGTTGTGCCGTGTAGTACTGTGCCGTGCGTGGTAAAGGTATCTTTAGATTACTCCGACCTGGTAAAAAGTTCATTTTCCCTCCGGGGCAGAGCTTTCCCATCGAGAAAGAGGCAGGCATATTACGGGCTTTTGTTTGGGAAGATATGGACGCCGAGAAATTATGAGAAAAAAAAGAAAAGTCAGGCTGGACTTCCAAGGCCCCAACTACACATAATGAGCCGTACAAAGCCCTGTTGTCCGTGTCCTTCATGATGATGAAGCTGTAGTAATATATACGTTGATTAGAGGCCCCAAAAGAGACGTTGGGGAACGGAAGCACTAATAAAGTATGGTATTGTAATTAGCCCTGATGATACTACCCCATCATCACCGAAAGACGCAAGAAAACTCAAAGAGAAAGACAGAGGTTTGGTTTGGCGCTTGCAGGCTTGCAGCAGGCGCCAACGTCTTTATTCTCTGGTGATAGCGCCCTGCCAATCCCTGCGCCCAAACACGACCGTGAGATTTGCTGCAGGATCAACAGCGCACTACCAGTAGCCTATTGCCTGTCCATACATAACCTCGTTTAAATTACGTTCTCTCATGTATGCATATGATATCCGTTGTCGACGTGTGTCGGTCGGTTGATTCCTTGCGGCTGAGATGGATGAACGGATGGATCCAGTCTCCAACCAAGGAATAAACAAGAGAGGTTCCCGAGATCCTCTTTCCTTGCAACTTTCGCCTTGCTTTTTGCGGCCTGCTCGAGCTCGTCGACCGACCCCATGGCCATGTGGGGATCACTCGTCCTCCACTGGGTCCCTCGAATCAAGTGTTCAGGTCTCCGTGTGGGTCCCTCGCTCGCTCTTTTTTTTTTTTTGGAGAAATGGCCATCAACAGCATGAGCATCGTTAGTAATACATGGTTGATCACGACGAAAGCATCAATGGCGATGGCATTCAGGGTGGCGCTGTTCTCCACTTCTCCCGCGGTTAGGAGCAAATTATGGTGCCATGGTGGCGAGCGGCGGGGAAGGACACCTGCATGTGCATGCGGCGGGCGACCATGATGGTGCTGGCAAAAACCACACCACCTCGCCGCGCCGCCCGCAACAAACAAACCAACGGCCGGCCCCAGCGGCGCCCTCCTCTTGAACCAACGGTCAAACTGGCGCGAGAGGCTCGTGTCGTGTGTTTGAACGTACGATACGCGCACGGCGCCGGAGGACACTCTCTTGCGGACATGCGTGGTGGTGGCCGGGGGAATAATGGCCGCAGTAACTCCACGGCAACCACCGCGTAGCGTACGGATCCCCGGCGGCAGGGCCGCAGGGGGATGCGGCCCTGCGCGTACAGGGGAGGGAGCTGGTGAGGATCACATGGAGCCAGGCGTGCCGAGACAGTGGTGCCTGCGACTGCGCCCGGGAAGAGCACACCTCCGCTCCTCACTCACAGTCAGAGATGGGGGCCTGGAGTCGGTGACCCGGCGGTGCGTGCCCTGGGGAAATATTTTACTCGGCCGCCGCTCGATGCGTGCGCGTGGCAGAGAGGCCGCGTGGGTCGCCGCGGAGTCACCGGTGGTGGTGCTCTGCGACGCGAGGCCGCGACCTCTGTTCCCTGCCGCGTTGGTGCGCTGCCTCTGCCTCCCCCACCCACGACGCACCGCACCGACCGCTTCAAATCCCGGGTCGCCACGAGGCGCCAGGGCAGCCCGCTCCTCATTCCTCCACTTCACTCGACTCCTCGCTCCAGACCACCGCACCTCCTCTGCGGCGCGCTGCAGTGTCGTCTCGCTCGCTAGCTCCCACGGAAAGCGAGAGACAGGGAGGACCGGAGGAGGGAGAGGAAGCAACAAACAACAAAACAGCAGCTCCTGTAATGGCGGCGCCGGCGCCGAAGCAGGAGGAGTTGCAGCCGCACGCCGTCAGAGACCAGCTGCCGGCCGTCTCCTACTGCCTCACCAGCCCGCCCCCATGGCGTACGTCCCTTCTCTCTCTCTGCTCCCCCAACGCTAGCACCCTCGCTCACGTTGCTCTGACGCCCATGTGTACCCTGCCGCCGGCGGCCGCGCTCATTGCTCTTGGATCTCTTTCTCTCTCGGACTGACGACCGACGCCGCCCTCTTCCGGGTTTCTGTTTGCAATGCAGCGGAGGCCATCCTCCTCGGCTTCCAGCACTACCTCGTCATGCTCGGCACCACCGTCATCATCCCCACCGCGCTCGTCCCCCAGATGGGAGGCGGCAATGTACGTTCCGGACTCCTCTCTCCCTTTCTCTCGCTCGCTTGCTCCTGCCTCGCATCCACCGTCCACCGCTAGCTTCACCGGAGCATGACAAGAAAGCTCCTTTTTTTTCTTCTCTTCTTTCTCTCGGACAGGAGGAGAAGGCGCGGGTGATCCAGACGCTGCTCTTCGTCGCCGGGATCAACACGCTGATTCAGAGCGTCCTCGGCACGCGCCTCCCCGCCGTCATCGGGGGCTCCTACACCTTCGTCGCGCCCACCATCTCCATCATCCTCGCCGGACGCTATAGCGGCATTGTCGATCCCCACGAGGTAACCTCACTTTCTCCCAGCCGGCCCGCCGAGTTCGGCCTTCATCGTTTCAGTGGAATTTGGTGTGCAAATAGCACTGGTTTAATCTGGTGGACCGTTGGCTGCAGAAATTCGCTCGCATCATGCGAGGGACGCAGGGAGCGCTCATTGTAGCCTCCACCCTCCAGATCATCATGGGGTTCAGTGGGCTTTGGCGCATTGTCGTCAGGTTGGTCTCCTGCTGTTCACGCGTGTTTCAGGTCCCAGTCTTGCGATGAGTTTGTGATAACTCCTGCTCTTCTAATCTTGCAGGCTGCTGAGCCCGCTATCTGCTGCCCCCCTTGTCGCGCTTGTCGGATTTGGGCTCTATGAACTGGGATTTCCAAGTGTAAGTCTCTGCACATGTAGATTAAACCTGCATGTATTTTACATCAGTGAGAATGTGAGATAGTGACATGAATTTCCCTGCAGGTTGCCAAATGCATTGAAATTGGTCTTCCACAGATTTTACTGCTTGTGGCTCTTTCTCAGGTATCATGCATCAGGATGGCTCTTGTCCGATTTTCAATAGCAAATGTAGCTGGATCCTTAGAACAATGTGTGATTTTTTTTTCTTTTGCAGTACATACCGCATTTGGTCCCCTTGGTGGGTACTGCCTTTGAGAGGTTTGCTATCATAATGTCCATCGTCGTTGTGTGGCTTTACGCCTTCTTCCTGACAGTTGGCGGTGCCTATAAGAATGCTGCTCCCAAAACCCAATTCCACTGCCGTACTGATCGATCAGGGCTTGTTGCGGGTGCTCCATGGTAATATCATGCTTACTTTTGCAATGTTACATACTTATTCTGAATGTTACATCTTGCAAAGAGCCTGCTTGGCTGCTAGATTGATTGATTATTGACTTACAATTTGCAGGATAAGTGTACCGTATCCATTTCAGTGGGGAGCACCAACCTTTGATGCTGGTGAATGTTTTGCTATGATGGCAGCTTCCTTCGTCGCTCTTGTGGAGGTATATAGATTCAGATGAACATGTGATATTTATTTACCACTTTATTATCCTAGATAGTACTACATATCATCAAGCTAATATTCCGTACTGCATGATGCAGTCTACTGGTGCGTTCATTGCTGTTTCTCGGTATGCCAGTGCAACTCCATGCCCTCCTTCTGTCATGAGCCGCGGCATTGGTTGGCAGGTATCATTTAAATTCCTTTATTTGCAGCTAGTGTTCTTAAAATTTGAATGATATGTGAGAATCCAACTGTCTTATCTAATTAATTTGTCTATGTGTCGTTCCAGGGAGTTGGTATTTTGTTGGGTGGCTTATTTGGAACAGCTAATGGGTCCTCTGTATCTGTGTGAGTAGATTCTAGATGACTGTTGCAGCTAGCATTTTATAGTGTGATGATGTTATCTGAATTCTATTCAGTATTGATCTGATTTTGCATTGTTCTGAAACAGCGAAAATGCTGGATTGCTCGGTTTGACACGCGTTGGTAGCAGACGTGTTGTGCAGATTTCTGCTGGATTTATGATATTCTTCTCCATTCTTGGTAAGCCTCATGCTTTTTGTGCAATTATGTTTTCAACTTCTGACCATGATACTTTGTGAGAATTATTTAAGTCTGGAATTGTTTAAATTTCATATCTGGAGTTCTGGACAAATAAGATTGAGCAATTCATACTATGCTCATGCACTTCTGACGATACTCAACTGTATCTAATGGTAGTCATTTTGTGCTGCCTTTGTAGGGAAATTTGGTGCTGTTTTTGCTTCAATTCCTGGTCCCATTATTGCAGCTATATATTGTCTTCTCTTCGCCTATGTTGGTACGTAGCCCAAGCCACAAAATAAAATTTAAACATAGCATCTTTTTTATGTAAGATAGTTGAATTATGATAAAAAGTAATGTGTTCTCCTGTGCAAACAGGTATGGCAGGTGTTGGGTTCCTTCAGTTCTGCAACCTGAATAGCTTCCGAACAAAATTCATCCTGGGCTTCTCTTTGTTTATGGGCTTGTCAGTGCCACAGTATTTCAATGAATACACTTCTGTCGCAGGCTTTGGTCCAGTACACACGCATGCAAGATGGGTAAGGCCAAGTTTGAATCAAAATTCAATCTCTTTACCATAAAAGCAACAAGCTGATTCCCAGATAGTTATACCCTTGTATTGTATTTAGACCAAATGTTCATTTGGCATGCCTTGCACTGAGAAGTTTGATATATTGCATCATAGTTTATAGACATAATGCTAATGTGATGTTGTATACTGGTGCTGTCCTTGATTTTTGCGTATATTAATAACCAAACAGTACATAGCAAAACGTTTGGTTATTAATATACACAAAAATAAAGGATGTCGTCTCATAATCGTTTGCGACTATATATCAAGTGTTGTCAGTTAAAAAAGAAATAAACCTACTAGTAGGCATATTAGGATGTTGTATTCTTCTGTTCAACTTCAAAGCAAGTGTTCTGAGTATAGTACATTCTAGTAGTTTTAGTGCATATACTCTGACGAGCTGCAAACTGACTGGTGTTTTTTTTTCTTATGCTCATGTCCAGTTCAATGATATGATCAACGTGGTATTCTCGTCAAAAGCGTTTGTTGGAGGGGCTGTAGCATATTTTCTGGACAACACCCTGCACAGGCGTGATGGCACCGTGAGGAAGGACCGAGGGCACCATTTCTGGGACAGGTTCAGGTCGTTCAAGACCGACCCACGCAGTGAGGAGTTCTACTCCCTCCCATTCAACCTCAACAAGTTCTTCCCATCCTTCTGATCCGCCCCTGGTAACAGAAATCGGAAAACGCTGTATGGTTAGGTTGATTCTGGCGATGCCACGCCCACGCTGTTGTTTCTCCTATATTCTACTGTACCTTTTGAGTTCTGAATCTTGTAGAGCTCAGCTTAACTATTGACGGAATCGAGAGATGGCTCGGTATTTTTGGATGTAAATTGGGTTGGGTTCCCGGCCAGATCAATAAACTCAAAATGCTTAAGGCCATCTCTAGTGGCGTTTCAAAGCGGTGCAACGAGCACGTGTGTCAGAGAATGATTCGACTCTATACCAGTAGAGGACATCGAATCATAGCACAGTCGAATGATCCGGCTCTAGAAAATGAGCCGATAGAAAGACAATAGAATAACATTAATATACAGTGAATCTGTCAAATCCCTCGTGGCCGTTGCAACTCCTGGCCGTTGCTGGTTTGCTACGACTCTTTCATGTTCTGTATATATGTACATGTCTACAAAAAAAACTTACACGACATCTCAAAAACAACTCAAAAAAATTTCTCAGCTCTCGTCTCCCCCTTCACAGAAACAATCCCATGAACTCATCTTCTTCCGCCAGTTTCAGGAGCCTATTGAACTCCTCATCCACAAGTCCAGAATTCCATGGACCACCTAGTGGCTACCACCCATTCCAGAATTTTGCCCCACCACATTTCCCCACAAATCAACGACCACCTCCCAATCAACAGCCCATGTACCCACAACATTTCAATCCTTTTGGGGTTCCACCAAGATACCAGCAATTTCATACCACATCATCAAGCTATCATGGCATTCCATTGCATGATGATGTGGGGCAATATCATCAAGGAGGTTTCAGATTTGGTATGGCAGCTGATCCATCCTCTCCTATTGGATCAGCCGCCTTGTGTGGAGGTGTGGGTGGTAGTGGATCACGTGGCGATGAATCAGCCTCCCCGATCTCTATTCCCCCAGTCCTTAACTGGAGTCCCTGCCATCAATGAAGAACACAGTGAGAGCAGTCCAGAGGAGGGAAACCAAACTTCTGGACGCAGAGTTTGGACTGAAGAGGAGAATCTACGACTAGTAAGTGCATGGTTGAACAACTCCAATGATCCTATAAGAGGTGTTGACAAGAAATATGATCACAATTGGAAGGAAGTTGCCAAAGAATACAACAAGCATTCTCCAAAAGAGCGACGAAGGACACCAGCCCAGTTGAAAACACATTGGAATAGGTATGCACCAATAGTTAGCAAGTTCAATTCATGTTGGAATAGAATGAAAAATGCACATGCAAATGGTGAATCTGATGATCAAATAATGGAGCGAGCACATGCAACTTTCAAGAGTGAAAACTCACAGAAGCCATTCTTATTTGAGTATTGGTGGAGAGTAGTGAAAGAGCAGCCAAAATAGGGTAGACTCTATCCATTAGAGAATAAGAGGACAAAGTTAAATGCATCTGGAGCTTACGCTTCTTCTTCAAATCAAGACACTGATGAAGGCAGTGCTGCAGCGAATCGGCGTCCTATTGGGCAAAAGAAAGCAAAAGCACAATGTAAAGCCAAAGGGAAAGCATCATCACAATCTTCAGAGGTCCACCTATCAAATGAAACTGTTAGTTGTTTCAATGAATTTCAGCTGAGGAAATCAGAAGCAATTGAAAAAATGGCAGAAGCAACAAGTGAGCATGCTAAAGCCATTGCCGAGCAAAATGCAGCAAATAAAGAGAGGGCAAAGGCAGACAAATTAGATAAGTACCTTAAGTTGCTGACTATTGATACATCAACCTTCAATGATGACCAGAAGGCTCGACATGAAAGGGTCCTGAATCGCTTGACCAAGCAATTGTTTCCTGAAGACGACCCTGAAGATGACCCTTAGATGAAATCCTGAAGAGAAAATAGATAAGTAGCTTATGTGTGTTTTAGAATGTATCTTTTGTAGTGGTTCTGTTATGGCACTGTAACCTTAAGTGTGTTTTAGAATGTATCTTTTGTAGTGGTTGTGTTGTGGCATTGTAACCTTAAGTGTGTTTTAGAATGTATCATTTGTAGTGGTTGTGTTATGGCATTGTAACCTTTATAATGAGTGAGTTCTGCTATGGCAATGTAAGCTTTCTAGTGACTATGCAATAGTAATGTACCTTGTCTACTGGTTACCCAAATGCTCTCTCTGCACCAGACACACTTGTCAGCTATGAGTCCACCTGCAAAACAAAAAGTTGTCAGCTATCAGTCCACCTGCAAAAAAAACTAGCCATTTGAGAACTAGCTGTTAAAAACTAGCCGTTTGAGAACTAGCTGTTAAAAACTAGCCGTTGTGAACTAGCTGTTGGCAGCTACCTGGTATGGCACTATATAACTGGATGCTCTCTCTTAGTAGAGACACAAGTCCCCCAAGATTTCTAGCTCACAAATGGATTCAGACTCAGACTCCCAGTCCAACTACCCTGAAGAGTCCTCCAGTCCACCTGCAACTCATCCTATCCCCCTATTCCCCCCATTGAGGCTATTGGGGACTTCATCAATGATCCATTTGAAGACCATATTGCAGCACAGATTGCAGCTCAAATAGAAAAGCAACAAGGAGGCACATCTAATCAACATGGAAGGCATTCTCGAAGGTACAGTGTAAGAGATCATGAAGCTCGTCACATGCGGTTGATCGAAGACTACTTCTGTGACAACCCAATGTAAAATGATGTGCAATTTCGGCGGAGGTATAGGATGAGACGCCATCTATTCCTTCATATTGTTGAAACACTCAGTAATTGGTCTCCTTACTTTTTACAAAGAAGTGATGCAGCTGGTAAGGTAGGCTTCTCACCCTTGCACAAGTGTACGGTTGCTATGCGGATGTTGGCATATGGAACTTGTGCAGATATGTGGGATGAAAACTACAGAATTGCAGAATGTACAATCATTGAATGCTTGAATACATTCTGTGAAGGAGTGATAGCAGTTTTTTCAGAGAAATACCTTAGAAGGCCTAATAATGAAGACATTCAGCGACTGCTACATGTGGGGGAAGCTCGGGGATTTCCAGGCATGTTGGGAAGCCTTGACTGTATGCATTGGCAGTGGAAAAATTGTCCAGTGGCATGGAAAGGGCAGTTTACTCAAGGTGACTATAAAAAGGCCACTGTCATGCTAGAAGCTGTTGCTTTACATGACCTTTGGATATGGCATGCATTTTTTGGTGCCGCTGGATCAAATAATGATATTAATGTGTTGAACCAGTCAACATTATTCACAGAAGTGTTGCAAGGAAGAGCTCCACAAGTTAAGTTTACTGTTAATGGCAATGAGTACAACATGTGCTACTACCTGACAGATGGGATTTATCCTGAGTGGGCTACAATTGTGAAATCGGTACCTCGGCCATTAAGTGAGAAGGACAAACTATTTGCAAACAAACAGGCAGCGGTAAGAAAGGATGTGGAATGTGCATTTGGTGTCTTGCAAGCTCGTTTTGCTATAATACGTAACCCAGCACGTATGTGGGAAAGGGAAGCACTTTCTCGGATCATGTATGCTTGTATCATATTGCATAACATGATCGTAGAGGATGAGCGAGATTCTTATGGTGCCCGTAATGACTATGACTATGATCAAACAAACTCAACTCCCTTGGTCAATTACCATCATGGCCCAATTAATGAGTTTACTCGGATGCTCGAGATAAACACTGCTATTCATGACCGTTCCATGCATCGGCGCCTGAAGGCTGACTTGACAGAGCATATATGGCAACAAGCAGGAAGGAATGAAGCTGAGGATAGCGATTAATTTGTCTACAAATAAATCTTTTTCTTCCTAAAACTATTTCTCTTGTAATCTGTATTAGCTACTTTAGTTTTTACCATCATATTGTGTATTCTCGTTATGCAAAATAAAGTGTATTTGTTCATTTCATCCATCTGCAAAGATCTTTAAGCAACCGTGGTAAAAGATTTAAAAAAAACACGTAAGCAAGAGGTGAAGAATACGAACCTGCATCAGCAAATTACCAATTGGCTATCCTCCAAATCAAATCTCCCTGTGCGCTTGCTGCTGCGTTCTGCGGCCGTAGATGACGACGTCGGCCAGCTCTGCTCCGATAACGCCGCCGCCGGCTGGCCTCGTGACTAAAGCTACGAAGTTGCGCAGCCACATAACACTCGATTTCCGGTGAACCAACCTTGGCCATCGCCGCCGCCGCCGTGCCCGCTCTTTTCTTCCCCCGCTAGATCCAGTGCTTTACGGCCTCCTCCTGCAAGCAAATCTAGTCAGTGTCGAGTAATACAACTTCACAAGGCCCGATCTGCACAACTTTCCCTCAAATTCCAGGGTGGAATCACCTGATTTTTGGAGAAACGGATGGGATCGAGTTGAGGAAGATGACATCTGGAAGGAGGAGGAAACTTCCTGCCTGTCGCGCGAGCCGATGGTGGGAGAGGAAAACGAAGTTTTTTATTAGACGTGGGCCCGTTCGACGGTGCGAGGCCACTAGAGTGAATCGAATCATTTGAGTACGTGGCGACAGGTTCTGACATGTGCCGATTCACCGCTAGCGATGCTCTAACTTCTGCCTCACCAGTCGTTCTGTTGCATGTTACAGTCCTGAACTCTCAGCTGAAGATTACGTGCTCAGCTGCAGGACGTGCTGGAGTAATGGTGTGCTGCCATTTGTAGTCTTCAGATGATTTCTGTAGCTCATTCATGTACGTCGGCCTTCAGTCCGTCAGAACACACATGTATGACAACATTTCAGCACAGATTGCGCTGGTGTGAACTCACATGTATGACAACATGCACGGTTTCATGGTCAAAATCCAACGGCACCATCTACCAAAGAACTGACGCAGCAGTACAGCTAAAAGCCAGACCGTTTCAAACTGTTAAAAAAAATGATTGTGAGCGGCACATGATTTTGAGTCGCATGCACGACCTCGTCAAGTACCAACCACTAACATGCAAAAAAAATATTTTACAGAAAAACAATACTTATATGTACAAAGTAACATGCAAACATGTGTGGATTTATTTATTTATTCATCTATTTCCCCACTTTTTACAGATGACGAAATCGTAAAAATTAGCGGCCGACGTTAAACGTGATTGTAGTTTTTTTAATCTTTTTATTATTTTATTTGATTACTCCACTAGACGCGTCAAAAACACTGAACCCGAGAGATCTGTTGCGCTCCAAAGTCCAAATCAAATTCAAATTCTCTGATGTTTCGTTCCTGCTTTTCTCTGAATTTTTTCTTAATTATTTTTTACTTAGCACCCTAATGATTGAGTAATTATTCATTAACTATATTTCCTTCCCCACTTCGCTACCGCGCCTGTCTGCGCCCACGTCTCCGCCCGTTTCCTATTGAGATCTCTTTCCTATTTCCTCCTCCATCCCCATCTCTCTCATCATCGTCGCCATCCCCTTCGGCCTCCGATCCCACCACGACCCCAGCCGAATCCGAGGTACGCACGCGCAATCCTCCCATTCCGCGATCCGAACGATCCGCGCGGCGGCTCGGAGCGGTTCCGTCTTCCACCGTCGCCTTCTTACCGGGCAGATCTCGTTGGCCTGCGTGCGTGCGTGCTGCAGGATCCGCGGCGGCGGCGGCGGCGGCGGCGGCGGGAGAGTGGTCGGGCGGCGATGGCGCACCGGGTGGACAACGAGTACGACTACCTCTTCAAGATCGTGCTCATCGGCGACTCCGGCGTCGGCAAGTCCAATATCCTCTCCCGCTTCACCCGCAACGAGTTCTGCCTCGAGTCCAAGTCCACCATCGGCGTCGAGTTCGCCACCCGCACCCTCCAGGTAAAGCCACGCCCTCCCTGCCCGCGAATCTCGAGAGAGATTTGTTGCATTCAAGGCGTTCTGGATGCGTTATGATTGAGGCGATTTGCTCGGCATGGTGCCATGGAGACAGAAACTTTTGATAGCTGAATCATTCTGTCTGATGGGTTTATTAGATTATTTGGAGGATGTAGTGTGCTACATCCACAAAATGAGCATCGGCTGTATCAGATCTGTTAAGTTTCCTCTAGTGTTAGGAATAAATGAACATGGTATGGATTATACTTTATACATGCAGACAAGAAACCCATGAATTGAATTGTCATTGACGTATAAATTGCGTTAATTTTTGAAGTATAGATTACAGCAGGCTGGTTGCCATGCATTAAGCAGTATTTGCAGCTTTTATACAGTTGTGGTTCTTAATGCAGTTTAAGCGCTAACAGAATGATTGAAGAGGTGGTTTTTTTACATCCTAGCAGATATTCTATCCTCAGCTAGTAAGCTAGTACTGCTCTTTAGTGAATATTTTCGGGAACTGCTAGCGCCCGGACGTCTGATCCGGGCGCTAGCCTCCGGACGGTCAGTTGTTTCAAAAAAAGTTCCACTGCAATATGTAACATATGTTGAATGCAACATCTAAGAAAATAAAAAAAAATCAGTTGCAACATTAAAAAATCATAATTGCAACATGGCAAAAATCAAAACTGCAACACCACGGAAACACAATCGCAACATCTTAAAAACAATTTTCTGTTGGATGCTCACTGCAACACCCATGTTTCACTGAATGTTTCAATGTTGTAATGATTTAGCTGGGCGTTGCAAAATTTGACTTGATGTTTCAATACTTCATCAATGTTTCAATTTGCAACATTTGAATGTTTCAGATGGTGTCCGATTTTTATTCTTTCCGTCAGACGTCAGGTCCATAGCATTACCGAATATTTTCTGCATCAGCAATTCTGCGCTAAGTAGCTAACAGCGTAACAGTTCAACTAACTACCAGTCTAACACCATAAAAGAAAAGTTGGTTATGTGGGTTGCATGCTCTGGTGCACGTTGTTAATGCGTCCTTCAGTTTGGAGGTTTATTAGCTTGTCTGTCCAAAACTTCATCCAAGTACGCATAAATTGCTGTTGTGCTTGTTTGTTTTTCCTGTCGCTTAAATATCTTTATTTGTTTTTATTTGGTCATTTAGTCTCGTTATCCAATAACAGACTGGACCTTACACTTTTTTTTCTGATGTCTATGAAGTTATTTAGATTCTTGTTTTACTCCCAATGGAAAAAATGTTTTATACTACTGGTTTAATTGTTCTGCGAGTTTTCAAGTTCACTGATACAGTGTTCTATTTACAAAGCATACACAATTGTTGTGTTTGTCTCTGGTGATTACAAGCCAATTGTGAAACTATCATCTTTGCCAGTGGTAATGAACTAGTTTGTTTGGCCTTGTATGAAAATGAGAATCCTGTCAGTATGTACCTTGGCCAGGAATGTTTCAGCACAAGGAATTATCTGCACAATGGATATCGTGACTTGTGAGCTGTTAATGATGATTGCCAGTGTGGATATGATAGCAACCATCATTGATGCAGTTTTGCTGTTACAGTGTTACTATCTACTGGATTTCTCGTTGCAATTTCAGACAGTGTATTTTGTCTAGACAAGTGCCTGATTAATTTAGTACATATAAGAAAAGTTGGAACTGTTTGACTGTATCATCTTATTCTTATATTCTGTTCTACGGAAAGACATTAGTTATCTGCTTTGGTTACAATGTTTATTAACGCTAAATTATAGTCAATTTTGCACTATTTTTTCTGCTTCGATGTTGGTATTTTGGTAGCTTTCTTTTGGCAAGTGATTTAAAAGTAAGTTTCTTATCACTATCACTGTGTTACTTGTTCTGACAAGGTTTGCAATTGCATTACAGATAGAAGGGAAGACCATCAAAGCTCAGATATGGGATACTGCTGGGCAAGAGAGGTACCGTGCAATCACTAGTGCTTACTACAGAGGAGCTGTGGGTGCACTTTTAGTCTACGACATCACAAAGAAGCAGACATTTGAAAACATCCAGAGGTGGCTTCGTGAGCTCCGTGATCATGCAGACTCCAACATTGTGATCATGATGGTTGGTAACAAATCGGACCTGAACCACCTGAGATCAGTTCCAGAGGAAGATGGACAAGCATTAGCGGAGAAGGAAGGGCTATCCTTCCTGGAGACATCAGCACTTGAAGCACTGAATGTTGAGAAGGCATTTCAGACTATCCTTGCTGATATTCATCAAATCATAAGCAAGAAGGCGCTTGCTGCCCAGGAGGCAGCAGGCAGTGGGCCCCCAGGTCAAGGAACCACCATCAATGTTGCCGATCCGTCTGGGGTGGCAAAGAAAGGATGCTGTTCTTCTTCCTAGGGGCAAACAAAGATATGGTGACGCTGTTCCTCCTAGGTGCACACAGAGATATGATGCGAAAGGAAAATATTGTGGATTTTACAGTGCTGTAGGTGTTATGTAGGTTGCTTTTGACTCCTTTTGGCCTGTAACTCTGGTGGGGTTGTAATCACAATTCATACTTCTGCGAAAAAAAATCGCCTCTCGGGTAGATATGATGTGTAGTTTCAAAATTTTGGTAGAGACCAGTGTTTGGCAGACTTGCTTTGAGTGTGTTTTCTTTCAGAGTTCAATCCTAATATAGTCTTTCTACCGAAAAACGATGTCCAGATATTTCTTGTATGTCTACATGAATTTGAATATGTGTTATTATTCCACGCTTCGGTTTCAGTCTAGAACATCCATCCATGTTCCAAATTAGGTTCTTCCAAACTGCACAGCACATGTGTTCTCCATGGGTTTGGCCCTTGTGTCCCTTCTCTTGCTGCTTGGACTACAACGTGTGGGATGAGTCCCTCCCTTCTGATGCGTGTTTTGTCTGCGTTATGCATAGTGATTTGAGTCTGTTATTCATACTTGTTCCATTCTGACAGAATCAATTTTAAGCTATCTGCTTTAGCATAATCCTCTGTCCATTTGCACTGTAAAGCTGCACCTTCGCTGTCAGTAGTGAGCAACCATGTATAAATCGTGTTAAGTACCTCAACCTCCTTTTATGCTTTTGATATGTCCATCTGTGGCTTTATATCATTATATCACTCTCATCTGGTCCATTCCGCCACAATTTCTTTTTTTTTTTCCTCCTGTGAGAACGACACATCATGCAGATGCCAGGTCTTTTAGGAGCCAGTTGATAATAGGAAAAATTCCAAATTATCCCTCAAGTATAGTCAGAGTCCACATAACCTTCTAAACTATATTGTGGTTCATTTCACCCCCTTAAACTATGACACGTGGTTTAATGTACCCCCTAATATATTTTGTTTTTTGTTTCTCTATGCACAAGTGTGATATTAGGTTCAATTTTTGTGAGGTGATAGTAGACATTGTAACACGTGTTAAACAATATAACATGATTTTTTTAATCATTAGTGTGATGTGGTGAGATATTTAATAATTAAGTAATCCTTGGGAAACAATATTATATAAAAATAATGAAGAAAAACTCATAATATGTTTTCTTGACATACATTGTGCCGCTCACTATAATCATGCAAATTTTAAATTGAAATGGAGAAATAAAAGACATAAAAACAATTTGTATTATGGGATAAATTGAATCAAATGACATAGCTTAGGGGTTAAAATGAACCAAAAAATAGTTTAGGGGTTTATGTGGACTTTGGTTATAATTGAGAGGAGTAATATGGACTTTTTCCTTGATAATATCAGGTAATTTGCACGCATTTTGCTTGATAACCTCAAAAGAGAAAGGGTTAAAGGGTGGCCAGTGTCCTTGTGGACTGTGATTTATACCCCTTGTTTCTGTCTTTGCATCCTTATATCATCTTCTCAGATTCATGTCGCAACATTGTTTTCCTTTTCTGCTAATACTGAAAAATAATTCAGATGCCCAGTTTATATAAAAAAAACAGCTTATCTTACCAGCATTCTTGAGAACCTTGAAAACTTAATGAACTTCCAGGTTGCACAGCTCATCTGTTCTCCTTCATGTTCTTTTTTGCCCATTTGCTGGTCCTATTTGTTCATTCTCTCGTTGCTTCAACTACACTGCAAACGATGTTCCTTCTCACGTGAACCATACTCTAGTAGTTTTTGTAGCGTAGCGTATCAGGATTTGAGCTTATCATTTGGTTCATTGTTGCTAATACATTCTGACAGAATCAGTTCTCTGCTCTCAGCTTTAGCATAAACTTCTTTCCAGCTAGCACTCTGGAACTGAATTAACCATGCATAACGCTTCTTGCTACTGCAACACTTCCAACCTCATGCATGGCTTATATCCTCATTCCGCGTTTTTTTTTTCTTTTGTTCGCTCTCTGCAGAGTCCTCGTCAAATTATGCAGATGCCCGATCTTTCAGAAACCGTTGGAAGCGCCACATTCCTTGTTAAATTGCGGTTTCTCACCTATGTATCAGTCTCGGCCGATTCCCTTTCTGCAAAGACTGCCGCACATTATTCAGATGCCCAGTCTTTCCGAAACGAGACTGACAGTATTGCCAAATCTGAAGAGCAATTTCTGAATTCTGAAGAATGGAACGAAATGAACCCTTGTGAAGTGTGCTGCTAGCCTGCTGCCGCGAAGAAGAAAGAAGAACATGTTCTGTCCACACACAAAAATAAAAATAAAAACCAGTCAATCTTTTCAGGCAACCGGCACTTGCACAGATGCTCACCGAAGCAAATGATAGCGAATGATGAGATCGTGCGGGTCATCCGTCAACTGCAGAGCCTCCTCAATCGGGATTCTCAGCGACGCAAAACGTTTTCCGAATCCAGTTCTGTCCCCTCGCCGAGAATGTGCAGAGTCATTGACCTGCTTTCTTCATACATCTTTTGCAGGCCAAAGCAAAGCAATTCTAGAAACCTCGGTCTGGCTTTGGATAGTAGGATCCAAGTCCAATGCATCTCCTCTCCGGTTCCAGTGGGAGGCAGCATTGGCCCTGATCGTGATCTGTCATGCAGGTGGCTCCGGGGTTACAATGTTACATGGCAAGCCAACTTCTTTGATTGGTTGGCATTGCCTAGCAAGGTAACCATGCTGATCAAGTGAACAAAGATTAAAAAAAAATTACCCTTCATGATGGTTTGATGTGAGGCGCACTTTGGAGATGCAAGTGGGTGTCTGATGCAAGAGCAACAAGGCACCACAAATCCTGATCCTCAAATGAGCCAATGCTCCAATCATGGATTATATGTTGCCAACTTTAGTCCTCATCAAAACAAAATACTGTTGCCAATTTGGTACTTCAATGGTTACATTCTCCCATAAAAATGGCTACATTCTTATTCTTTGAGTTTATACTATTAAGAAGTGTTTGTGTAGGCACCACATTGCCTGTCATGGAAAAAGAAGGTTCATCCCACAATACATATGCTTGTCCTCATCAAGGGTTCGACTTAGACTAGACCATGCTGGAAAATCACTTGATAAGTATAATAAAAATACTCACTTGTGGCTGGTGTGCAATCTACCACTAAATATTTTTTCCCCGAAATTCCTCTCTAGATGCAGGTTTGGTCGGTGTAGGCCAGGGGTTGACCTGGGGATTACCCACTAAACTTGGAGCTAATCATTTTGCTCCCATCATGAGATTTTGGTTGAGAATTTCATGCTCCACAACACAACGCACATTAGTAAATTGCTGCATCTTGGTGAAGACGGTATTGTTTTCAACTGCTAGAATAAGACTCTGGCATTTGCAGGTGCCGTGGTGACAGCATGGAGTCATCGCCACTTAGACAGACATTTATCTTTCTACTCTTACAGACTACTTCAATCTGATTGGCGTTTCATTTTAAACCGATCTTGTTAAATTCTCAACACATTGTACATATCCAAATTTACAATCGATCCATCTGGCCCAGAATGACCGCTAACGACTAACTTACGTGTCTAAAAAAAGATTTCAGTAACTATAAACACATGATCATTTCTTTAAGGCACATGTCAACTGACATTTCAGATAGCGCCAACGATCGACACGTGGGTGGACGCCACTATCCACATATTAGTGGTGCATGCATCGCCTCACTAACCTGGGCCTTTTAGCATGGTCAAAGTCTGATAGCTTCGCACGATCTACTTAAAGCAGAATGCCAATATATATAGTATCCTTCAAACATGACGATCCCACAGTAGTTTGCATTGGAGTGTATGTGTTGATGCTCATAATGGGAGATCGAGCACGTCCACTGTGATCGGATAGGTACAATTGATTATCCTCTCCCACAATGACCGGATCTAAAGTTCTTGGCATCATTAACTAGTCTAAGAGATGTGCTACGCGCAACGATTTGGTCGAACGGTCACTGATAAGTGGGCTCCACAGACACACATGCCAGGGGCCGGCAAGGATCCCGCGAAAAGTAATATGAGAATTGCATATTTTTTGGACTAGAAATAGTGATTCGAACAGTCACTGACAAGTAGGCTCTACAGTCAGCGTATTCTCAACTGGAACAACAAGCCACTGGCCACCAACCACTCCACTAATCCTGCAGAAAATATGTACCGAAGCAGTTTCCAGTGGCGGCTGAAGATCTGCATTAGCATCCACTAATTCTTCCTGTCCAAATTGTTGCTGCATTTATTTCATGTGCTTGAATTAGCTAGTTAGTTGGAGGCTGGCACTGACTAAAGCAAAAACCAAAGTGGTGGCAACAAAGTGTGGATCGCATCCATTCATCGATCCGTCGACCCATCACCGATGGCGTCCAACTCGACGTTGTCGGCGATGCAAGCGCATGCATGGATCCGATCTGGCCACCACTGCTAATCTGGGTTTAAAAATCAAGAGTGATTTTCATATATCATGCGAGGTGTAGAGGTTAACTTATTTTGCAGAAAATACTATATGTGGGAACATGTCAAATTTGCAGTATGCGTGATTTGTGGATGAAATTTTTAAGAGATGAATGGATGTGATTAGCTGCGAGTGACAGAAGAATGGGACAGTAGTTATCCAATGATCTTGAAAATGATTGCGCTCCATCCCTGCACTTCATGGATCAGTGCGCGGTCATCCCTTTCGTCAAATCTTAGTTCCTCCGGGCTCCGGCGGCAGTGTCTTGTTGGCTGTTGTCAACTTTCTTTTTAGTCGACAACGTGTACTGGAGCAAATCCCATCCATGATCCAACTTTGACCAGGTTTCAAATTTCAGACACTGAAGATTGCCACTAGGTACTTTGTATGTGTTTATGTGCATAGCTACATTTTTCAGTTAATTCTTACAAGTTGCTACATTTGTGTCCTAAACATGACGATAGTCTGTTGAGGGGAGAAAACAATTGGCAGAGCCAAACGTTTCAAGGGACTATGAAAGCTGGGATTGCTTAGAAGTCCACTTGCATCTGTGATCAAAATAAGACCAGAATTAGCCTTTATAGCCACATAGCCTTCATGATTATAGAGATTCAAGGGACAAAAGAAGTGGCATAAGCAATATGACAACTCAAAGGGGGAGAGATTAAAAAAATAGAAGGCAAAAAGATTACAATGGGCTATGACAACATATATGATCACACTAGATGTATGAATACATGCTGTTCCGAGCAAGATATAGAGCTGGCAAAATTTGAAGTAATTATCTTTGAATGATGTCAAATATGAATTGAAGAATGAAAGTAATAATTCATCCAGAGCTTCTGTATTTTAAACCATTCAAATTATTTAAGCAGCTTACAAGCACATTATAATTCATATACCTCACAGTTCTTGATACAGTTACTAGTGCAAATTAGTATCATTTTTACAAACATATTATTGCAGCTTTGTATCAACCAAAACTTATTACTATTTATCGATTAGGAGGAAAAACATACAAGAGTAGTTGATCACCCAGTTTACTGTAAATCGCTTCCTTTTTTTGCTACTGATTGTCCATTACAACAACTTGGTGTCACATCAATTGCATCCACACATAATATTCGGGTGGGTGGGAGTACTTTTCGCATAACAGTAAAATCAAACATTTTTTTCCCTCGGATATGGGCTACCTAGGCGATATATTCAGGAATAAGAATGTGTTGATTTGAATGTACAATCACTTCTGATTGACCCTTCATGTTATAGTAGCCTTCTAGGTTTACCCACTTACTCAAATTAAAAGGTTTACCCACTAACTCAATATGCTAATCAGCTCTAAAAAACAGGCATCTTGATCAAAACTAAGAAACCTGACCAAACTATGGGCTTCCAAGCCCGACTTATTATACTCAGCACTTGAGCACAGTGTAAGTTGAATATATGTATCCTGCTGTATTTGCTTCACTAGAGACATATTCTTGAAGAGCTACATTCTAGATGTTTCAAAATGTGGAAAAAAAGGATAACAAGATTCTTGAAGGTTGCACAACCATATCTTAAAGAGTTCAATTACAGATGTTACAAAATGTGTGTGTGGTGGTTGGGGGGTTGGGGCAGGGGGTGGTCAGTCCGAAACAAATCATATAGTATATTTTTCCAATGAATAATAGCTTATAATCTCTTACCAAGATTTAACCGATAGTGTTGATCTTATGGCCATGAAATATCTTAACTGTCAAAGTATATCGCGAGAGACCATACTAAGTTAAATCACGTCTTGCATTTTGACTACGGAAGTGAAGCACTAAAGACCGCGTCTTGCATTTAAACGAGAGGAAAGCAATTCACTTTTAACTTTGCATGCACGCATTAAATATATATGTTTTTTTAATGGTGACAGCATGTAGCGCAACGTAGTCATCTTAGGCCTCTCCGGGTTTCACGCAAACTAAATTGCATTTATACCACCTAAGATTTGTTATGACATGACAAGTAATAAGAAAAGAGAGGAGGAAATCATGTACGTGCAATTCTTAAAAAAAATCGTAAAGGGAGCTTTATTGATTAAAATATGCCTTAACATGCAAGAGTGACAAGGCACTCTGGAAAATCCGTAAACCACACACGACCCTCCTTGACCTCAACACAAGATGAGCAAGCTCATGTGCCACTTTCTTTTGCTCCCTTGTGATCTTGACGAACTCCACTCTCCGAAGTTGAGCCCTCGCATGCAACGTGTCAAGGATAATAAGCGCCACAATCGACCTACCGTCCTGAGCTTCTCAATCATTAGGGCATTATCAGCTTCAAGGGCGAAGTCACGCTCAGGCCACCTCGCCCCCATCCTAGTACCTACAAGACACGCTAGTGCCCCCGCTTCTTCAGCATCGCGACGGTGGGCCACTCTGCGGCACACCATCAGCACTGGTTGTCCCTCCTTATCTCTGATCACCATGCCCGCCTCACCCGTCTCCACGATGAACACCCCGTCCATATTGATCTTCAGCACCTCTCCCCGTCAGGGGCACCCAACTCTTGCTCAGCCACCCTTGCCGATTTGCTTGGCTATAGACACAGTGCTGCTTAGTGTCTGCTTCCCCCGGCCATCCCCGGATGACATTTTTGCCGTTCCTGAAACAATGAAATTATATACCTAGACAAGAAGCTAACCTAGCCTTCAAACGAGATCTGCTCTCCCGCGTGCAACACGTTGTTCATGACGTTCCAACAACGCCACAATAACACCAGGAAGTTGACCGGGGTCTGACCATTAAATGATTCTTGATGAGTCATCAAAATTAAATGTCATTGGAGCCTCCCTCCGTCCCAAAAGAGATGTCATTCTCGCTTTTCAGGAAAAACAACATCTTTCAACATTAACTAATTATATACAAAATAGTATTAATATTTATAATACATCATTAGTATCATTAGATAGATATTCGAATCTAGTTTTTTTTAACAAATTTATTAGAGACTTAAATATTGCACAAATTTTTCTACAAATCGAGTCAAACTTGAGAAAATAACACGTGCACGCATCCCATAACGGCATCTATTATGGGACGGAGGGAGTATGTGAAAATACACGTGACTTCGTTGACTGTATACAAGGTGAAAATACACGTACCCTGCACCTGTCAGAAGGGTTTACCGTGCCAGACTCGCTATACACGTACCCTGCACTTGGACACTCCAATTTCATCAGCACTGGCATCATATCGGCAGGAGATCCAAACGCACCCTACGGCCGCGGGCTGCAAGATCCAGCCATCCGGATGGCATCATCGTCGTCGCGGCACCAGCCATTGCTGATGGCTGGCATCTCCACCGACCTCTGTTGCTCCTGCGCCAGAAAAAACTGAAACGCCTACTAGCTGACAACGGGCGGCTGGCCTGCTGTAGTTTGCAGATGACTGGCTTGAATGCAGGCATTACGTCTTCTCGTTCATCTGGCAGCAAGACTATCAGCAATACTAGCAGATTGCGGCGACACGCATCATCAGCAGCACATCCACTGGCACCTTGTTGATGAACAGAACAGATCGACCAGTATTATTATACTAGCATCATCACAAAGATTTGCAGATACAGACATTTTTTTGAGAAGATTTTGCTGTAATCTTTGGCATTAAAAACCAGTAGCTAGAGAGATACTATGTAAACATGGCAGCTTCCTTTTGATCTGACTTGTTTTCACCTACCAGATCAGACCAGCCTTTTCCTGCAAGCTAGCAATCTCTCCCATTAGTGCTGCCTCTTTACTGAGCAAACAATTGCCAGATTAACAAATTCCCTCCATGGATTCGCCTTTCCTTCTCCTCCAAAGAAATAAAAAAGAGATGAAAATTACCAGGCCTGCCTCTGCCTTTGCTGGATTCGATTCGTGCACATCTATCTCCTCAACAGCGACCGCCCGAGTGGGGTGGGGTGGGGGTGGAGGCGCAGGCCGTGCCGTGCTGCCATGTGGGCCCTACGGAGGGGGGCTATATAACTGGGCCACCCGCTCTTCCCGGCCTCTCAGACAGACAGACAGACGACCAATAAACAAACAAGATCAGACACCCCAAAACCAACCATCTCTCCGCTCCTTGCTCCTCATATTGAGTGGCAAAGGAATTGAACACAATTGGTTTGGTTTGATTTCGCCGTCCTTTCCGTCCGTTTGGTCAATTTTTAGTCTTTTTCTTGATCGGTGGCCATGGAGAAGAGCTTGAGGGTTGGTGTGTTGGAGGACGACGACGACCGCGGGGAATGGGTGAACGACACCTCCGTCGACCACCGCGGCCGGCCTCCCTCCCGCGCCGACACCGGCTCGTGGAAGGCTGCCATGTTCATCATCCGTGAGTACTAGTGCTCTTCAGATCATTAATCGTTTTTTTTTGTTCCCTGTCCCGAAATAGAATAGGTGATGGAGTGACCACTGATTCTGATGGATGTATTCGCATGCACATGCCGCAGTGATCGAGTTCAGCGAGAGGCTGAGCTATTTCGGGATAGCGACGAGCCTGATGCTGTACCTCACCAAGGTGCTGCACGAGGAGATGAAGGACGCCGCCGAGAATGTCAACTACTGGATGAGCGTCACCACGCTCATGCCCTTGCTCGGCGGCTTCTTCGCCGACGGCTACCTCGGCCGCTTCACCACCGTCGTCTTCTCCACCGTCGTCTACCTCGTGGTACGTCTTCTTCGTCTCCAGCAGGCTCCGGCGTGCATGCCTCGCTTATTCGATTTCTCTGATGGATGTGTACGTGCAGGGTCTGATGGTGCTCGCCACGGCGCAGCTGACGCCGAGCCTGAAGCCGGAGCGTTCGCTTCGGCTACACGAAACGCTCTTCTTCATCGGCATCTACCTGGTGTCGGTGGGGACCGGCGGTCACAAGCCGGCGCTGGAGAGCTTCGGGGCGGACCAGTTCGACGAGAGCCACGCCGGCGAGCGCGTCCAGAAGATGTCCTTCTTCAACTGGTGGAACTGCGCGCTCTGCTCCGGCGTCCTCCTCGGCGTCACCGTCATCGTCTACGCGCAGGACCGCATCGGCTGGGGCTCCGCCAGCGTCATCCTCGCCGCCGTCATGGCCGCCTCCCTCGTCGTCTTCCTCGCCGGCTGGCGCTTCTACCGCTACAGGGTCCCCGACGGCAGCCCGCTCACGCCGCTCCTCCAGGTCTTCGCCGCCGCCCTCAAGAAGAGACACCTCCCGCTACCGGCCGACGCCGCTGACCTGTACGAGCTCAAGCCCCAGGATATGAAGAAGAGGCTGCTCTGCCACACCCACCAGCTTAGGTTGGTAACAAACTCACGTTGCTTTCGTTTTTTTACTTTTTTTTTTGTTTTTGCCTGTAATAAAGCTAGTTGCACTGATGGATGATGGTGGCGAGAGAGACGCAATTGCTACAGTGTTTGCTAATAGCTACAAGTGTTGCAACCGTCACTAGTGACCGGTGATTGCGATACGAGTTTATCCACTTCGATCTGCCTGCCCTCGATCTTTTATCAATGGGAATTGGATGATGAACAAATCTGGAGGAAATCTCTGAAAAGCAAAAGGAGCACTCATTCATTCATAATGTGTTCGGCATGCAGGTTCCTGGACAAGGCGGCCATAGTGGAGCCGAGCGGCGGAGTGGACGCGGCGGGGCCATGGCGGCTAGCGACGGTGACGCAGGTGGAGGAGACGAAGCTGGTGCTCGCCATGATTCCCATCTGGCTGGCCACGCTCCCGTTCGGCATGGCGGCGGCGCAGGTGTCCACCTTCTTCATCAAGCAAGGGAGCGTGATGGACCGTCGGATGGGGGCCCACTTCGTGCTCCCTCCGGCGTCAGTCTTCGCCCTCTCCGCCATCGGCATGATCGCCACCGTCGCCATCTACGACAAGGTGCTCGTCCCCATCCTCCGCCGCGTCACCGGCGGCGAGCGAGGGATCAGCATCCTGAAGCGCGTCGGCATCGGCATGGCGCTCGCCATCGTCGCCCTCGCCGTGGCCGCCGTCGTCGAGCGGCGGCGCCTCACGTCCCCCTCGCCGGCGTCCATGTCGGTGCTCTGGCTCCTCCCGCAGTTCGCGCTCATGGGCGTCGCCGACGGGTTCGCGCTCGTCGGTCTCCAGGAGTACTTTTACGACCAGGTCCCTGACAACATGCGCAGCCTCGGAATCGGGCTCTACCTGTCGGTGATCGGAGCGGGGAGCTTCATGAGCAGCTTGGTGATCTCGGCGGCGGACAAAGCGAGCTCACGCGGCGGACGCCCGAGCTGGTTCGCCAAGGATCTCCACCATAGCCGGATTGACCTCTTCTACTGGCTGCTCGTCTGCATCGGCGCCGTCGACCTGGCGTTCTACGCGCTGGTCGCGGCAAGGTACTCGTACAAGACCGTCAGCGCCGGCGAGTTCGGCCATGACAGGTCCGCCAACGCCGCCGCCGCCGGATACATCGAGTGCGCCGCCGCCGCGTGAGTCGTCATGCTGGCCTGTTGGGGGATATATCAGCGGCGGCAGGCCGGAGGCTAGTATATAGTAATTACATTGAAACAAACAGACAAAAAAAAAAGTGTATGATGATGATATATGATAGTATATGTGCATATGATGTGCCATGTAGATGGACAGTCATGTACTAGCTAGCGTGCCGTAGTCATGTACTAGCGTGCCGTGGATTGATTAATTGTAGCTGTACAAGTGATGTGTTGGTTCGTGGCAGCGGTGATTCCTCGCATCATGCATGAGCTCGTCTGTTACATTGTTGCATCGTGAGGAGAAATGCGGACAAAAATTGAAAAAGAGGGACGAAATGGCAGACGTGCCCGGCGGGCGGCGGCGCTGCTTTTTTCCGGCGAGGGCAGAACGGCGGCGGGCACCGGTGGTTAGGGCGATGGTGCAAACTGGCTCCGGCAGCGGCGTCAGCACTCGGCGGTGTATGTTTTTTTTTTTTTTTTTTTTTGAGGGAAACTGTGGCAATAATGGTGTGGACGGTGGCGAGGAAGACGGAAGGAGGTCGAGCTGGGCTGAAAACAAATCGGTCCGTTGAAATAGGCCGCCGAGTGGTTTGGGCCGACCCACTTTGTTGATGGGCTGAAACTCGTCAATTGGCCCGTTCCGCGAAAGTCGGGAGAGGGCCCCCCACAGAAAACAGCCAGCCTCCCTCCGGTTTTCGGCCCAAATAAATGAGTCCTCGTGCACAACTCTATTCCTGGCCCGTGCGCATTCCGGCGTGCCAACGGTACCGACAAGAAGTTGGACGGAGATCCCCTGCAAAAATGGGAAACGGATATGATATTTCTTTCCTTTCTGAAACAAAATATGCTGGGTTTTTCTATGACTTGGATCTGTATGAAACTAGCAAATCGAGTACAGGTCACATGCCACCTCGCTACGGGACCAGGAGTCCTAAAAAAAACCACCAATGGCAGGCACGCACCACCTAGACACACAGAAACGATAGCACTGCAGCTCTGTTCTTGGGCAAAAGCCAAGGTGGCACTTGCTGCATTCGACAGGTCAACCGTAGCCGTAGAGCAAAGCAGCTACTGAAGAGAAACAACAAAACCAAAGATCAAATTGTGATACACATGCCATCTCAAGTTCACCACTGCCAAGTGGTGGGAAAGGAATCGTGCCAAACGGCCGGAGCATATCCCTCCGGTGCTCCAACAATCGTAGCTGATTGGTCACACTTTTGTAGTCTCCAATCTTCCGGTCAAGTCAGACTATTTTAAAGCGGTTATCCTGGAGTATCCAATTATGGGAAAAGAGAGAAAAGGCAAAAGCAAGCCAATGAGTTGAGCAGCTTCAGCGTGGCGGCGACCGGCGAGCGGTGGAGGCGTGGCGACCTCGCCGGAGTGCGGCGTACGTGGCCGCCCCGTCCATATCCTCCTCGTCGTTCTCCAGCATTTGCATTTCCTCGTCGCCGCGCGGTCCCGTTGCTTGCATGATCTTCTGTGCGGCCTCACGTTGCTCTGACTAGGCAGGGGCGCTGGGCAGTGCATCCCGGCGGCGCAAGAGATCCGGCGATGCCCGTCGAGGGTGGTGGGTGGGTAGACACCTCGGCATGGGCCCATGAGATGAAAGTGGCACCTTGTTATATTTTCCTTGGTCGATCTTATCTCCGGTGACTCATTTCCGCATGTGATACCCGTCGACGGACTTATCAATTGGGGTGCTTCTTGTTTTGCACATAACCCCTCGTGTTATCAATCTTATTATGTCCAAGCTCCCAACCGCGAAGTCTAATTTACGTTTATTTGTTCAATAGCATCTTCCATAGTTCTCTATGGTACAAAGGTATAGACCTCTCTAATTTCGTTGTAGTAGAGGGTTTCTTCTCCAAGTTGTCTGTTTGTCTATTGCCAATTGCTCGCTTATCAGTGGGCGAGCAGGGGCACACAGCTTGGTTGGTGCTGTCCCCTTCCCCGGGGTCCCCGCCTCCCCGGCCGGTGTCCCTCCTTCACCTTCTGCTTCTATAAAGAAGGCTTCTATTAGCCGCGTACAGCAGAGATAGATAAGCTGCAACTCCACTCCAACCAAATCGCAACCGGAAGAGAAGAGGAAACTCACCCGTCGCTACCAACACCAATTCTTGCAGAGAGAAGAGAAGCAGACATGAGAACCCAAGTGCTGTTCATCACATTCGCCCTGCTCGCCGTGCTCGCGCAGTCCAGCGACAGGCACCACCACCACCACTCCCATGTTCAGAGCAAAGGTACCGACCGGATCTTCTTCTTTTTCTTCATTCCTGCCCAAAAAGACTTATTTTTTCGTCAGCTCGACATGTGAATCCGCGAATTGCTTCACCTCTCTTCTTCCCCTGTTTGCTAATAACAACCGAAGAGCTCGAGATTCATTTTTGGCTTTTCCTTGCTGCTATCTGCATCAGTTTGGCTTACTGGGCTGCAAATCTGTCTCTGGTTTCAGGACATGGAGGGGGAAGAGGAGGAGGAGGAGGGGAGCTGGCGAGCCGGGCGAAGGCGGCGGCGCGGGCGTGGCCGTGCTGCGACAGCTGCGGCGGGTGCACCAAGTCGGAGCCGGCGCGGTGCCAGTGCCTGGACGCGGCGCCGCGCGGGTGCCACCCGGCCTGCCAGGACTGCGTCAAGTCCAGCCTCAGCGTCGACCCGCCGGTGTACCAGTGCATGGACCGCGTCCCCAACTTCTGCCTCCGCCGCTGCACCGCCGCCGCCGCCGCTCACTGACCGGCCGGCTGGCCGAGCGGATGACTGATTGCTATTGCTTCTGTTGACCCACCGACCGTCCAACGACCCAACCCACCCGCCACCCACCCACCTGCCGGCGAATCCTCGCGTCTGAAGGCCAGCTGTGGACTGCTAGATTTTTGTGTAAAAGAGCGATGAAGAATCTGTTCATCTGACTAGCAGCCAACCAAACCAATCTTGGACTTTTTCTCTGTTTTTTTTTTTACTTGACCTGCTATGTAATTGGCTAATTGCCGGCTACCACTGTCGACCCCTGTCTTTGTTTGTGAGGAGATGAGCGCGGTGAATCACCGGGACTAAACAAAAAGGTTTGCTTTTCTTGCTGTTTTTAGGCATCAGGGCATCGGGCTGCGATCATTGAGCTTGGTCGATTTTTCGTCGTCTGGATATTTTGGGAACACAGACACTGCCTTCGACGGGATGCAGACGCAGCACGAATGGATGATGGACCTGGACGCTATTCCGGTCTCCTGCGCGAGGTGGAGGACAAGCTCCGGGGTCAGATCCATCCACCGAAACGAACGACTCTGATCTGACGACAAGCAAGCACTTGACCCGCAAGTGGAGGCTAGTCCCACTGCGCACACACGCACTCACAGATGCGCATTTCCCATGAGGATATGCGGCAAATATGCACCGTTTTGAATGGATGTGGAGGAGCTAGCCAGCCGAGGTGGGGGAGGCTGCCAGGGAATATGCTGCCGCTTGTAGTACTAGTAGCTCGGTTGATGAAAAAAAAAAGAAGAAAACATTCGAAATATGAGCAAATAGCACTGCGCGTACATGTATTTCTTGCTCAACGAAGCAATGGTCGGTACTGGGAATCACGAATTAATGATGGCTCACCGACAAACTTACAAACTGGTTTGCCTAGGGCGAAGGAACATTGGACGTTATTTTATTTCTGAACCCACGGTAATTGATTCAGGCTCGTTTAGATGAGTAAGTTGGTGGAAAGTTGAAGATATGAATAGCGTATTGGTAAGCGTGTCTGTGAGAGAAGATGTGACTCGATGTGACTAAGATTAAAGTTCTGTTTTTCGCAAGACTAAAAGTTTAAGAGGAGGTCAGATCGGTGTTGCACAAGCACAACAAACGAGCCTGAACAACACAGACGACGAATCTCACGGGCTCACGGCCTCTTTTTAGTCCGGAAAGTAAGTAGCCCGTTAACATGCTCTCGTTGGGCCTCTTATTCGCTCCCGTGTTAAAGGAGCGGCCCATAATAATTCATAATAAAAGGCCCAAAGCATCGTAGTCGTAGCCCAGGGAGACTCGGCGGCAGAGCGGAGGAGGGAGGATGTGTGCGGTTCGTTCCGCGAGTTCGTTTTAGTCCCACCTCGGCTGCCAAGGCTAGGCGCGCGGCGAGCTCCCGCTATAAGAAGGGCGGGGCGTGCACCGTTCCTCCATACTTACCTGGACGGGGTCGACGGGCGATCAGGAAGGCCCGTGGCCTAGGTCAATGGCCCGCATTGCACTTGGCGGGTGCGTTGGCTTACCATCTCCCCAAGTGGGAGAGTGGACGTCGTAATTTGTGGTAGAGGGGGTACGCGTTCGCGCGGCCCCTGCCAATTCCAACTAATTAAACTTTGGTCCTTGCCCGCTGTTCTCGTTTTATATACTGTTCTATGTTCGTTTTATTTCTGTTCTGTCTTCTGCGGACCTTGGACGTAGTTACAAAATGATTGAATATTTCCAATAACATAATTTTTGTTATTGTTTAATTTGAATGTGCGATATAATATTAACGTTTATTTTATTAGCACGTGCAAGGCCACGCGTGTGGCTGACCACCAGCAATGGCGACCCATGGCCTCCTCCCCTCGTCAGTCGCCGCTCCCATCGCCATTCGCGGCATCGCAGCGCCGAGCTACGCCAGCAGCCACCGCGCTCCCCCCTACGCCCGCCGCCTACGCAGCAGTGCCGCGCCGGCCCCGGCCCGAGCCCGCCGCAGTTCTCCGGCGATGGACGCCCTCCGCGTGTCGGGGGCGGCCGCCGAGCCGCTCCTCCGCCCCGCCGCCGGGGGACACCCCAGGCTCCGCGTACGGCGCCCGAACCCTTTCCTTGCCCCTCCACGCGGCGGCTAAACATAGCCATTCGCGCGCGCCCCTTGCTATTCTGGGTGGGGAGGAAAGCGGTGAAGGTCTGACGGGATGGAGGTCGATGTGCAGGTGCGGACCCATGCGCAGGGCGAGGGCGATGCCGGCCGTGGCGCCGTGGTGGAGGGGGACGCCGCGTTCTCGTGGACATCCGTCATCCTCCCGTAAGCAAACCCTCGACCCACAGCATTTGGGGATTACCTGTAGCCCGCTCTAGGTGTTGGATTAAGGACCATTTCTTGTTCTAAATAAACCTTGAAGAATGCACACCGTTTGACTGAAGTAACCGATTTGAGGAATTAGCCTTGTCTATTAACTTTAAATAGCTGTTCAGTGGTTTTGTCTGGTTCAGGGTGTTCAGGGGGAATTGGTTCGATTAAAGCACACTAATATAATGCACGATATAATGTAGGATATGTTTCAATAATTTTGTACAGAGTGAAGAAATTTGTTAAACTGGAGCTTGTTTTAATAACAAGGGTAATCAGGAAGCCTATAGACATTGCAGCTTGTCAGTACTGATGGATCACTGTTCCAAACCTAGGTTCTTGTTCCCTGCATTGGGCGGTCTCCTTTTCGGCTATGACATTGGTGCAACCTCTGGAGCAACAATCTCTGTGCAAGTTAGTCCCTGCTTTGTTTGTTTCTGAGAATTTCCTCTAAGCTGATATACAGTCTCACTACCACTGGGTGTCTTCTTCTTCAGTCTGCTGATCTCAGCGGCACCACTTGGTTCAACCTGTCATCTGTTCAACTAGGGCTTGTGGTAATCCGAATTCCTATGATTCCTATGCTTTCGCTTCTCCCTTTTCCTATCAGTTATCAAGATCAAAATTAGTTCTTTTTCATTTTATTCAGGCAAGTGGTTCACTTTATGGTGCTCTTGGTGGCTCTATTCTTGCATACCGCATTGCAGATTTTCTAGGTGAATACAAAAGGCTGCTCCGATTTAATTTTCCCTACCATACTTGTTTTGATGAGGGAGCTAATAACTTCTACCATATTGATACAGGAAGGAGAATAGAATTGGTTACCGCAGCTGCATTGTATATTCTTGGTGCTCTGGTCACTGGATTTGCCCCTAATTATGTTGTCCTAATCATAGGTCGTGTCCTTTATGGGATTGGTATTGGTTTGGTGAGTACCTGCAGGCACAACGTTTTTAACCCTAAGATGATCCCAGTTACTGTTATCAAATTATTCTAATTTGGGAACATGTGTACAAATGATTTTCTGGGACAATAAGCTATACATTCACTCAAGCTGAGTACCTGAGTTAACATGACATTCACTGCTATAAACTTACAATATGCTAGTCATTTACTTTGTGTAATGTTTTGATATGATTAATTATTGAATAACTAGATATAAAACATGCCTGCACTTGAATTTTCTGATATTTTTGTGATGGGGGTGATAAACACATCACTGGTGTACATAAAAATCCAGTCAGTTGTAAATCTATTGTTTGTGAAGGTATTTGATCTAACTTTCTACTTTAATTTATGAGGCAGTGGCACTAGTGTTTTTTAGGGCACTAGGTGTTTTGTGTGTAATACTTTACACTAGCCTATTTCACACTGACTTTTAACATCCACAAGCATCCAAATTGTCCATGGCATATGTAGAGGACTAGAGTTTCAAAGGAGCATATGCATATTTAGCTTGGGGCTCAGGAGAGCTTATCGACCAATGCTGTTTGAAACATTAGTATGTTATGCAACTGAACTGTTATAGTGCTCTGTGCCAGGCAATGCATGGTGCACCACTTTATATTGCAGAGACTTCTCCTTCGCAAATACGTGGAACATTGATATCGTTGAAGGAGCTGTTTATTGTGTTAGGAATACTGGTAATTTTCTAATACTTTGTATATTCTACTTTTATATGCCTATTTCATGCCTACTGACCATTAAATAATTTTGTGCAGATTGGATATCTTGTAGGAACTATTCAAATTGACAACATAGGAGGATGGCGGTACATGTTTGGTTTTGGCGCTCCGCTTGCAGCTGTTATGGCTATCGGTATGTGGACTCTACCACCTTCACCAAGATGGCTACTTCTCAGGGCAGTTCAAGGAAAAGGTCCTATGGAGGATAATAAAAAGAAGGCAATTCAAGCCCTTAGAACATTGAGAGGCCGCACAGCAAGTGAAAAGGTTTTGACAGATGATGTTGAAGATACCATTGTCTCTATTAAGGTAGCCTACGCAGGACAGGATGGAGAAGGAAACATTTGGGAGGTATTTGAGGGAGCTAGCTTGAAGGCCTTCACCATTGGAGGAGGGCTGGTTTTGTTTCAACAGGTATCTTGTTATGTTTAACCCATGCATATACTGGTTACTCAAGTTAAAGTTCTGGCCATGATTTGGTCATCTTTTAATTTGGAATTTTATGCCCATTAATCTATTTGCAAAATATGGATGAACGCTACTTCTTTTTTAGTGGTAGCGTCGACATACTGGATTTCTGCTATCAAGCTAAACTCTTATTTGGCAGATAACAGGTCAGCCAAGTGTTCTATATTATGCAGCTTCGATACTTCAGGTACCAATATTTTTCTCGGAATGTTCTGGTGGTGTAGTTTTTATATAAAATTTTGTTATCTGCCTTGTACATTTCTTGAGCTCATACAATTCAACATCTCCATCCCTAAAGTCTAAAGTATGCCTTATGTAGACTGCTGGGTTCTCAGCTGCATCAGATGCTGCCAGAGTGTCAGTTTTGATTGGGTTGTTCAAGGTAACACTGAAGCTCTACATTGATGCTTGTATATTAGCTGTTCTTGTATCGAACTGTTTAGGTAGAATTATAAGGATCTTATGTTTTCTTTTTAAATTTGAAGTTTGTGTAACAATTCTATTCTTTGCAGTTGCTAATGACAGGTGTTGCGGTATTTAAAGTTGATGATGTTGGAAGGCGCCCATTATTGATAGGAGGTGTTGGTGGAATTGTAAGTAGTTTTTTCTTCCTGTTATTTGATTAAGTTCTACATTTTACATGGAAAGTGACCCATACATACTTGAACTTAGCCTGGCAATCTCACTTGACATGAACACTGCCAATGCTAGTATTTTACATACTGTAGTGTTCTACATTGTAATGAGATACTTGGTAGACTTGGTAACTTTGTGCATGTCGTGTCAGATTTCTATTGTTCT
Organism: Digitaria exilis; assembly: GCA_015342445.1. NCBI lineage: Eukaryota > Viridiplantae > Streptophyta > Magnoliopsida > Poales > Poaceae > Digitaria > Digitaria exilis. The sequence continues at coordinate 109,653 of JACEFO010000773.1, read as the reverse complement.
AACTAAATTGCCCTTATGTTCTTTGTAACCTATAAATGCAGGCTCTGTCACTCTTCCTACTTGCAGCTTACTACAAGATTCTGAACAACTTCCCCTTTGTTGCTGTTGGTGCTTTACTTCTTTATGTTGGTGCTTACCAGGTTAGACCAATTCTGTACAAACGAGCCTGATAGACACATCAATTTTTTTTCAGAATTCTGCAAAAAAAACTTATACACCCATGCTTTTTCAGGTCTCGTTTGGTCCAATTAGTTGGCTAATGGTGTCTGAGATCTTTCCACTCCGCACAAGAGGACGTGGGATCAGCCTTGCAGTACTAACGAACTTCGGATCAAATGCGTTGGTTACATTTGCATTTTCACCCTTGCAGGTATTGCTTCTCATAATTTCAACCTCCTGTTGTGCAATTTCATGATGTTTAATTGTTTAGTTTCTTCAAGTGGAGACCCCAAATTACATGAACAACTAAACATGTTGATACCTACTTACCTAGTACTTATGCTGTATGAATCCTTCCTCACTGCATAATCATTTTTATCCTTGTTTCAACAATTTGTATTTCTCTTTTTGGCACAGGAATTCCTTGGGCCAGAGAATATATTTTTCCTGTTTGGGGCCATTGCAGTGCTCTCCCTCGTGTTTGTGATCCTCAATGTTCCCGAGACAAAAGGACTGAGCTTGGAGGAGATCGAGTCTAAGATCCTGAAGTAAAATGGCGTGTTCAAGGCTCTACAACCAGAGTCGTAGGCCAGAAAGCTTAATGCCATTTGCACCATGGATTGATAGTCATAGGATCAGAGCGCGTAAGTTTCAGACTTTTGAGTACGTATGCAGGACACATCTCGTGTGTAAAGTTTGCCGACATGTTTTTCTTATGTAATTAATATTTCTGAATATGTATTTGTAGCTATAGCTACGGAGTCATAATAACTTCCTGTTTTCCACTGATATTGCCCCACAGTAGCTGTAAGTGATCTGTGTGTTCTTGTGTCTATGCTGGAATCTGCATGTTATTACTGGCAAAAGATGGTCGGTCAGCTGCCGCGCCGAGGACGTCCTCGAGAAATTTGGATTTTTACCACTCCAAACAATAGGCTTCTCAGAATTACTATCTCAAAGATGAGTTTCGTAGAATCACCACCCAAAACGTTGTCACCTCGTTTCCCTTACCATTTTCTCCTTTTTATTTATTTTTAGTTCCATTTTTCATTTACAAGCACGGGAAAGGACAAAATTGCCCTACCACCTACCATCGGCGGCCATATGCACCTCCGGCGCCCCTGCCTGCTTTTCTGGCCGCTGCCTTCTCTGGGCACTGCCGCCTGACAGCCAGGCTGCTACCTACTGCAGGCTGCAGAGATGGCGAGAGAAGAAGAGGAAGAGGCCCAAGAGGATGGTGGCGTCCAGACCTAGAAGTTGATGGCCGCCGGCAGGCTGGCAACGATCGCAAGGTGCACCGGTGACGATTGCACGATTCATCCTGGCCAGTGGCGCGCAGTCCTCACGAACTGCTCCGATCTAACTTGTAGTGCGCAGTCCTCGCGAAATGCTCAGATGAAACACGTAGTGGTTCCATCAAATCCTACATGTACGTGTAATGAAGGGCAGTTTGTCTTTTCCGGTGCTTGTAAATAAAAAAGAAAACTAAAATGAATAAAAATGAGAAAAAGGTAAGGGAAACAAGATGGCAACGTTTTGGGTGGTGATTTTGCGAAACCCATCTTTGAGATAGTAATTTTGCGAAGCCCATTATTTGGGATGGTAAAAATCCAAATTTCTCGGACGTCCTCAGCTACTCCAATCGAGCAGATTTTGCATGTTACGTCTGCTGGTGTAAAATTGTGCTGGCACAACTTTGTATTTGGCAGAAGTTATTTCGTTCCTTTTTTTTTTCACTCTGAACAAAGAACAAACACATTCCAGTTATTACTGCTTCCAACAGGATGGATGCAACTACAAGTATACTTTGTTTAGCATCTACAAGTATAACTGAACCAAACGATGTCACAATCAAGGAGCCCATGAAACAGAACCGTGACAGGCAATGGAAACCTGACCACCACATTTAATACTCGGCTCATTTAGTATTGATTAAGCTCGTCCACGAAGCGTAATTTATTTGGTTCCTGACGGGACGGGCTTATCCTGACTTACGCATCTGGCCCATATTGCGTCCTGGTGGGGATCTTGCATTAGATACCATGTATAAACTACTATGATCCAGGAATAAGAAGTACACCATGGGATGGAACCACCGAACCAGTTTACATAAAATGCATTATACAACAATTTTAACCAGCATAGCGTGATCTATACAAATATACGAGTATTTTCGTAGATATTTCAAAGGATATTAAGGTAAGTTATAAGGAAATACGAAGACATGAATAATTTCATGGTTATGTCATCATGTGTGGTAACTGAGCAGAGCAGAGCTTTCGTGAGCGTCTCTATAGCGACGGGTTCTTACGCAGATAGATAGGTTCACGCTTATAAAAAAAATGCAATAATGCAATCATTAATTATTTGTATATGCAAATAATTTGACAATAAAAAACAGAGAAAGAATACTAACAAGGCCCCCCATGTGTAGATGCAGTCATGCACCTGCCCAGGAATATATGGTTCTTTCTGCATTGATTTGCGGATTCAGAATCAACAAGGAGGGAACACGTCGTGCCGACTTGAATGCCTCCATCGCGGCAACAGCAGCAACTAACCTAGCCGCTGACTTGACGACCATCTGAACCTCCCCGACCGGCTGGCACTGCACTGGTAGCCCAAACCGGCGGATCCCTTCCCGGCGACCACCGCGTGTCCGCGTCACACGCATGCACGATGGATTCTTGGCATCGCCGTCTGCTCTGGGCCTCCAAGGCTGGAACTGGATGACATGGCCATGCTTCCTTGGCTGTACGTTGGCAGTTGATGCAGCCTCTGGCCACAGTCATGGCCGGCCGAGTGCCCCACTTGAAGCCGAGTTCGTCGCAGTCAGGCTCCCCATGCACGCGTTTCCCCGTGATGCGATGTGATCTGCTACTAGTAATTGTAGCCTAGCTTCTTAGCGCATGCACTCACAAAATAAAAGTTCCGGGACGACGGGACAGCCTGGTAGCGACGACGGAGCACGGCCAACTAACCTCTCGCCGGCCATGGACGCGACGACGACCTCGACTTAAACCAAGTTCATCCCGGACTTTGTCATGCATCACCATCAATCCCGATCGAGGAAGAACTCATCCTCAAATCAAATCGGACAGCAATAATGTGACGGGCAAGGCAATGAGAGCCTGACAGCAATCTCAACCAATGACGACAGACAGCCAAGGAGGGTTTGCTTAGCTTATTCAGCATTGACTAAAAGCTTGTTCTATATATCTTGCTGGGACGGGACGGGGTTCTAGTAATTTAATTGTGAGCTCGGTTGGTAACGAGATGTATCTGGCCCATATCGCGTCCTGGTGGGGGAACGGAACGGGATCGTGCGTCGTTGGATTTAGATACTGTCACTCGCACGCACAGCTACGAGTAGAAGACTAAGAAGAGGCCCAACAGCTCTGCAGGAAGAGCGATTGAGAACCCGAAATGATTCTTCGGAGAGAATTCTTTTATATCACTTTGTGATTCAATTCAAGTACTTCGTAGGAATCCAAAAATTATATTTCTAGTATAGCTTCGTGTGTGTATGTACCTGCCCGCGAATAGGGATCAGATTGGACATACGATTTCAGGCAGCGATCGATAGCTAGCACCAATGGTAACCATCCACAACTAAACGTAACCCGTCGTGCCGACTTGAATGCGTTGCGTCATGGCATCGTCGTGCCAGCCCAGCAGCAGCAGCAGCCGGTTCAACCTGCCGGCGACTCGCCGGCTGGGTCTCCGTTCTCTCGAGTGGCGACCATGGTTCTCACGCGGTCACGCCTGTTCACTCAGCGGTTCACAGCTGCTGCTGTCGTCGTAGCCATGGTTCTCACGTGTGTGCTTCCATGCATCTAGTAGATTGCCAATGCAAAGTGCCGTGTCTCAATCTGCTTCTTTATTTTCACGGCCGGCAACCAGGGTTTTTTTACCTTGGTTTGACCGGTTTTTTAAAAAAAACTGGTCCGGCTAACCGGTAAAACTGACTGGTTAGTCGAGTGGTTCGGTTTTATAGTGTCGGTTTGAAAACGGTAACCGGGGTTTTTTATAACCGGACCGGACCGGACCGGTTTGGTCAGGAACCGGTTAAACTGGACGGTTTCCGACGGTTTGGTTAACCCTGCCGGCAACACATGCATAGTACGCGTGCTGTACTTTGGGACCTTCTCTGTACATTTTACGTTACATACCAGCTGCTAGAATTTGGATATATACAGACAACAGACGTCATATGTAGTATTTGTTTTTGAACTAAAGACGTCAACGTAAACATATCGGCGATGTCCTCATTGTGTTCTGAATAATGTTTGATGCAACGCTAGTCCGTCGCTTGGTAGCAATCTTTTTCCCTAACTAAGTCTGGGTTCACCCTAGCTCTTTTGTAAATTATTTTGATATTATTTCTTGCGAAATAGTTTTTATGGAAATTTAAAACATTAACAAAAATTGTTATGTGTAGGGAATGACTTTGAATCTAACTACTGGCGCCCACAACATATATATTAACTCATATATCAACCATATAACCTTCTTTGCTGAGGCTAAAATGGCACTACTAAGGCTATCCGCACCGGGGACTGTATGCCAACCTCTAGACCGCTATAGCGGTTAAAATCCCCGCAGCGGGGTACTGGGAGCGAACCGGTACGCTCCCGGTCGCTCCCGTGACCCCCAAATCTGGGGCCATAGCGATCGAGCGCTACCCGTATACGTGGCACCGCGCGGGATCCACCTCTTCCTGCTCCGCCGTCCTGCCGCTCGCCGGCGCAGCAACCACATGACCTCGAGCAGCCACCAAGAACAGGGGGGAGCAGGGGAAGAAAAGAAAGAAGAGAAGGGAGAGCAACAGCACATCGAGTAGCCCGGGCTCCGCTCCAGCTCGACGATGAGCATGGAGGACGGAGACCACAAATCGGACAGGGAGGAGCTCCTCGCCGCGATAATCACACACAAATCCCCCAAATCGAGCACAAATCGACACCAAATCAAAGCACAAATCGAAAGAAACTAGCAAAAATCGAAACAAAAAATCGAGAGTGGAGCTCGCGCCGCTGCGCCGCCGGAGAAGCCAAGGCGGAGGAAAGAGGACCCCAGGCGAAGCTCCCGCACGTCGCATCCTTCGCTGTTGTGCTGCTGCACCTCTTGCTCCTCCACCGCATTGAGCTCCTGCTCCATTACCGCCGCCACGCTGAGCTCTTGCTCCTCCTCCGCTGCACCACGCGCTGGTCTGTCCGCTATCATGCGCTCTTGTTGCCGTGTGCCTGCTCGAGCCAGCTCCTTGCCGTGGCTCGCCTCACCATTGCCCGGCCGCCACAAATCGAACTCGCCGCAGCACAAATCAAGAGAGGAGCTCGCCGAGGGAGATGGAGGCCGCGCCTCGTGAGCTGAGCGAGGGGGAGGCGGCGGCGAGTGCGCAGGCGGAGGGAGCGAGATATATGCAAGAGGCAACCCTCGCGAAATATCTGGAGAGGACGGGAGGCATCTCGGTAAGAAAAAATAAGAAAGAAATTAGAGAAAGAAAAAAAGATTAAAAAAAGAAGGAAAGAAAACGTAGGAAGTGGTAGAAAACAGGAAAAAATAGGAGAGGGAGGAGATGGTAGTTGGGGATGGTTGAATAAAATATAGATTAGTTGGTATAGAGGTTGAGATATAGAGGTTGATGGGTGCGGAAGATGTTGGGATAGAGGTTGAAATCTTGATGACTAGACAGAAATATTCCGTTAGAGGTTGGAAATAGAGGTTGACGAGTGCGAATAGCCTAAGACCTCCTTCAATAGTACTGTACATGTCTACATGTCTCATTAGCGACGATAGGAGCAATGGGAGTAGGAAACAATGCCCCTTGTCTCATCTCGATCCCGAGGATCTAAGGCCCTCTTTCGGCAGAACTCCCTAATTAGATTCTCAGCTGAATTTAGAAGAAACTCAACCAAACAGTTTTCTACAGCAAAGTGATTCAAGGCTTATTCTTTGAGTGATTCTCTAAAATAAATTAAGAGGCCGGGGGCTGAAAAAAAAATAGCTTCTCCTAATTCACTTGTTGAGTAGCACTTCCTACTTAATTTTTTTTTTATAGTGAATCAGAATCAGACCAAAGAGGCCCTTACCATGCCACGACTTCGCCTGTGAAGCAGTATTCACTATTTATGCAGATCCATACTGGATTTTTTTTAAAAAAAAAAAACCCCACACATGCAGCACAAGTCAAACTAGCCAAAAGGCAACCATCTTTATTGGGAGTCGTCGCCGCAGCAGCTAGCGTTCTAGACGTCGAGCTTCAAGACCTGTCCTTCTCATTCCCCTCCGATGCCGTCCACTTCGACGCCATCGCTGCCCGCGCACGGGAAACCCAGCCGCTCACCGGCGTAGCTCTAGTCTAGCCCTCCATGACTCCGACACGCTCGGATCAATATTATTGCGGCCGGATCGATCGGAAGCTATAACCACACCGCACCGGCGTGTCCGTCAACGGCAACGGGATGACACCTACATCTCCACCACCATGAAGACTACTACTATTCTCGCCGTGACGGTGGCCATCCTGCTCGCTCTGGCTCGAACCAGATCAACGACGGCGGCGGCCACCGAGTTCGTGTTCACCGGCTTCGCGCGCGACAACGTGACGGCCAACGGCGCCGCCGTCGTCACCCCCTCCGGCGTCCTGCAACTCACCAACCAGACCAACGAGGTGTTCGGCCACGGCTTCTTCCCCACGCCGCTGAGCTTCAAGGACGCCTCCAATGGCGCGCCGCTCTCCTTCTCCACCACCTTCGTCTTCTCCATCACGCCGCGGTACCCCGACGCGCACGGCCACGGCCTCGCCTTCGCCCTGGCACCGTCCCCGACCATGCCGCGAGCCATCGCCGGAAAAAACCTCGGCCTGTTCAACACGTCCAACCACTTGGGTGATGGAAGGAGCGAGGTCGTCGCCGTCGAGCTCGACACCGCCATGGATGAGGAGTTCTCCGACATCGACGCAAACCACGTCGGCGTCGACGTCAACAGCCTCAAGTCCGTTTGCTCAAAATCAGCGGCGTACGTCGAAGCCGGAAACCCCACCAACATAAGCCTTGTCAGTGGGGACCTCCTGCAGGTGTGGATCGAGTACGACGGCGCGAGCACGCGTCTCGATGTGACCATCTCGCCGGCCGGCGTGCCCAGACCGGCCGTCCCGCTCGTGTCGTGCATCGTCAACCTCTCGACGGTTATCGCCGACGACACGTACGTCGGCTTCTCCGGCGCCAATGGCGCTGCCTCGAGCTCACACTACGTTCTTGGCTGGAGCTTCCGTCTCGGCGGCGGGAGCTCGCCGGACCTCGACGTCTCCAAGCTCCCTCGCCCACCGTCGCCGAGGTCGAAGACGGCCATGCATCCTCAGCTACTCGTGTCACTGATCCTCCTCGCCGTCGTGGCACTCATCTTGGTCTCAGCCGGCGCCACGCTGTTCGTGATGTGGCGCCGGCGATTCGCCGAGGAGCAAGAGGATTGGGAGATCGAGTACGGGCCCCACCGGATAAGCTACAAGGATCTTCACGACGCGACGAGGGGGTTCCGCGACGTCATCGGCTCCGGCGGCTTCGGCACCGTGTACCACGGCGTGCTCCGGCGATCGTCGGGCGGCGCCGCCGCCGTCGAGATCGCCGTGAAGAAAGTGGCACACGACTCGCGCCAGGGCCTGCGCGAGTTCGTCTCCGAGATCGCCAGCATGAGCCGGCTCCGCCACCGCAACCTCGTGCACCTCCTCGGCTACTGCCGCCGACGTGGCGAGCTCTTGCTCGTCTACGACTACATGGTCAACGGCAGCCTCGACAAGCACCTCTTCGTCGTCGACGGTGACAACAATAACTACAAGCCGGCGCTGAGCTGGGAGCGGCGAGCCAAGATCATCCGTGACGTGGCTGCCGGGCTGCTGTACTTGCACGAAGGTTGGGAACAGGTGGTGGTGCACCGTGACATTAAAGCCGGCAACGTGCTCCTCGACGCCGACATGAACGGGAAGCTCAGCGACTTTGGTCTCGCGAGGCTGTACGACCACGGCGGCGACTCGACGTTGACGACCCACGTCATCGGGACGTTCGGCTACCTCGCGCCGGAGATGGTGAAGACCGGCAAGGCCACGCCGAGCGCCGACGTGTTCGCCTTCGGTGCCTTCTTGCTCGAGGTGGCATGCGCCAAGAGGCCCATGGAGACACTGAGCAGCAATCAGAATAATCATAATAACAATGGCGACACGGCGGCGGGGCTCGTCGACGACGTGCTCGAGTGCTGGAAGGCAGGGAGGATCAGAGACGCCATGGATCCGAGGATGGGCAAGTGTGACGAGGAAGACGTCGAGTTGGTGCTCAAGCTTGGGTTGGTCTGCTCGCACCCTGACCCACGGTGCCGGCCCACCATGAGGCAGGTGGTGCAGATACTGGAAGGCGCCGTGCCGGTGCCGGAGACGCCGCCGGAGGATCTTGGAAGCAGCGGCAGGATCTTTGGGCATTGCGAGACGTTCGATGAGTTCGTCGACGTGTTCTCGACGACGATGACGATCGAGATGGCCACCGTCACGCCAGAGCCGCCTTCGTCGCGCTCCAGCGGCGAGCACCAGCAACTGATCTCCGGCTGATGAGTTCTGTCTGACACCAGCTCTGTCATCAGTAAATTACAGAATTCTCTTGTCACTAAATTAGTAAAAATTTGCAGTGTTGTGCATAGGATGGTTGGAATTGGAAAGCAAATAGCTTCAGGATTAGGTGTTGTAATATTCTCTCTGGAAGTGAGCATAGGATATCGTCAGACAGTTTTAGGCATTATCAAAGAGAGGTTTTGATGTCAGGTATGTACATGCAATATTTTAATGTAAGTGAAAATAGGAGCAGGATACCAATCAAAGCTTGAATTATTTCGGCATATTTATTATTTTATAAATTGGTGCATTTTAAGAAATGGCCCTGGAAATGACAAGAACAGTCAAAAAAATCTAAGAAGCGAAGCATCGCCTTCGCTCAAAGGAACTGAGAGATATATCAACGCGCTTATCATGGGAAAAGATTTTGAAACTCTAAAAGTTTACAAATAAAGGCGAAGCATCCCCTTCGTTCAAGGAACTGAAAGATATTGCAACCTATCACAATCTGTCACTGGGAAAATGATCACGAGGACCTAAAAGCAGCATGAAAGCCTGCTTTTTTTTGGTTCTTTCCTTTACTATAGTGATGACTGGAGCACCAGAAGACATCTGAATCCTGGAAGTATCTGAACCGTCTTGGAAAATCGTCATCTTTCTGGGTAGACCTTTTCATTAAAAAAAAAGAGAAAGAAAAGAAATAGAGCTCCTTTACTGTTTCAGATCTTTGACAACTGATGCTTTTAGCATATTATGCAGATTAAGTGGAAGATAGTCAAGGATTTCACTTTTTTGAAAGACCATCAATGATCCAAATTTATCTTCATTTGGTTGCCTCTCTACGCGATTAATCTCCATCTAGATTGGCTGCTCAGATGGGCCAATGGGCCGGAGGACAATGCAGGTCTATGTGGTCCACAAAACACCTAGAACCATTCCTTGGTTCGGCTTGCCGAAACTTGACAGCGACCCCATCAAAACGGCAAAACTGGGGTAAATGTGCTTCAAATACAAACCCAACGAAAGTTGAGAACTTAAGGGTGACCGTATATCTGAGACATCTTGCACTAGGAGTTAGGATACGAGAACATCAAGAAAGTCGAGAGTTTTTTGAAAAAAAAAATTGTTGTTTCCCCTCGATCTAAAACATTGGTGTTTGTTTCCTACGCGACGACTGATGAAAAAAAAGTGATATCTAAAAATGAGTCAGTGAGATGAATCTTAAGTCAGATAGATGTTCATGAATGATTTATTACTGCTGATGGTCGTTTATTTATAGCACCATAAAACACCCAATCCGGCGATGGATGGTGATCGGCGTGGATCCATCCAACAGCGTACCTACCTCGTCTATGTCGTTCACACACACCTGATCAACAGGCCGCGCTGACTAGCCCAATCAAGCAAAGACTCAACGTAACAACTCCAGTGAGGTACCTACTACCAGCGAGACCCCAACGAACGCCGGGCCGGACCTCGCCTCGACGTCACCGTCCGTCTGTGCGCTAGCTAACTAATCAGGTCGCCACTCTTAAGTCTTACCTGATGTAGACACAGTGGTCTCCTAATTAACATGGGATAGATGGACCGGGCAGGAGATCCAGCAATAGTGAGTGACCCACACACGGCGGTGTACATCCTCTCGGGCTACAAAGTCAAGTCGTCTTCTTTTACGGTAAACATTTATGTGCATAAGTAGTGACTGCTAGCTACCCTTTAATTTCTGAATGCAGCTGTGTGTATCTGCATACAAATATGGACCAGCAGACGTAGGACTGACGATCGAGGACTTGGGGTCTACGGCGTCTAATACCAAGCTGACATCGACCTCACTCCGCAGACTGCAGCTACAATTTAATGTTACCTGATAGTTTACCACTCTGCTGATCGAGATTACTAGATAAGATAACCACGTTGACGTTGCTTTGCCAGCCTATTATTTCCGGCCGAAAGCAGGGGTGTAGCAGCTAGCCTAGCAGGTGAAGTGTGATGTGGATATGATAGACACAGTGGTATTTCTCTGCTATATCAATAAAAACTTACAGTCTTGTTCGATTCGTTAAAAAGATAGACACAGTGGTCACACTGATTGCGAGCGTGATGCACGCTGCTTCCCTGCAGCTGGTTGTTTGTCTGCAGTAATTGATGTTGGTCATCTCATCTGCCGAGTACTCCAACATTGGCCACGCTATGCCTCTGGCTAAGTACAGTACTATCTGCACGCTCCCAAGCCGTTTTGTGCGTTGATAGACCAAACTCTCTGACAAAATGGTTCTTGCAATGTGCAGTACTTGGTTGAATGCACCTGAAGATTTGATCATTCCTTATCATCCATATGCTCCAACACACAATAATAATTATCTCCATGAAGAGAGAGAGATGTGCGTGAAGAGATATGCAAATATAAAGGCATCTGCGAATGAAACACCACACGCATAATTAGTGTGGATTTTTCTTCACTCCTGAATTGTTCTCTTCCCCTCGTATGCCACTAATGGTGCAGAATCCGTACACCGAAACAAACACACATACAAGTGGGTGAGTTTAGTTCACCCAACTTCTCCATAAAAAATACTATTCATCTAATTTTTCCCTATTCATCCCATCTCTCCCACTCACAGAACACGTTTCCCAGCACGATCTACAGTATTTTTCTGAATTACAATATTTTTTCTCCCAATCTAAACTCACCCTGACACACTTGCGGCCTGTCAGCCAGCCGGTAGGAATAGCACTCGCTCCAAACGTGGCTCGTCTACGCTTGTCGTACAGCAGGTTTCCACCTCCCCCATCCTTGTCATCCTTTCAAGATCAAGGCTGTGTTTAGATAGGTGGAGAAAAAAAAAATTTTTTGGGATGCGTGTTATGTGAGGGGGATGAATAGGAAAGGTGAAAAAGAAATTTTTAGGGATGCGTGTTCTGTGAGGAGAATGAATAGAAAGTAAAAAGAACTTTTGGAACTGTAAACAGGGCCCAAGGCTTCATCACCAGCAGTCCCGCCGCACGCAGCCAATCCGCTCTCCTCTCCTGCTGGCTCACCCCGTGGGCCCCCTCCGATGCCGTCCACTTCTTCCATGTCCCTCTCACCACAGGGGACGCGGACCACCGGCTGATTGAGGCAGCGGCGACGACGCGACCAACCGTGTACACGAATCACCGAGACGCACGCACGCACGCCGGCGGCGTGCGGCCTGCCTGATGATTCCTTTTAACACAACTCAGATTCAGAGTCAGAGGATACCATATCACTGTCTTGTTCCATCATGGCCGCAGCGGCCGTTCTTGCCGTGCTAGTGGCCACCGCCCAGCTCCTCCTCCTCGTCCGAGGCGGATCGCCGGCAGCCACCGCCGTCGAGTTCGTGTTCCCCGGCTTCTCGCGTGACAACGTGACGACCAGCGGCGCGGCCGTCGTCACCTCCGCCTCCGGCGGCCTCCTGAAGCTCACCAACGACACCGACGAGGTGTTCGGCCACGGCTTCTACCCGGCGCCACTACGCTTCAAGAACGCCTCCACAGGCTTGCCGCTCTCCTTCTCCACAACCTTCGTCTTCGCCATCGCGCCACGGTACCCTGACGCGCACGGCCACGGCATCGCCTTCGCGCTGGCGCCATCGCCGGCCGTGCCGAGAGCCATGGCGGGGAAGAACCTCGGCCTGTTCAACACGTCGGACGACATGGGGCAGAGGACGAGCTCGGTCGTCGCCGTCGAGCTCGACACGGCTCAGGACGCCGAGTTCAGTGACATCAATGACAACCACATCGGCATCGACGTCAACGCCTTGGTGTCAAAGAACTCCACACCGGCGGCCTACTTCGACGTCACCACCGGCCGCTTCGTCAAATTCAGCCTGGTGAACGGAAACCCCCAGCAGGTGTGGATCGAGTACGACGGCGAGAGCACGCGCATGGAGGTGACCATCTCGCCGGCCGGCGTGCCAAGACCGGCCATCCCGCTCGTGTCGTGCGTCGTCAACCTCTCGTCGGCGTTGGCCGGCGACGAGACCTACGTCGGGTTCTCCGGCGCGAATGGCGCGGCGCCAAGCTCTCACTATGTTCTCGGCTGGAGTTTCCGACTCGGCGGCGGCCGCGCTCCGGACCTCGACGTCTCGAAGCTCCCGTCTCTCCCGTCGTCGAGGTCGAAGAAGACGATGCCGTCTCTGCTACAAATCTTCATGGTGCTCATCTTTGCCGTTTTGGTGTTCATCTTGGTGTCGGTGGCAGTCGTCGTGCTCGTCGCCAGGCGCCGGCGGTTCGCCGAGGAAGAAGAGGATTGGGAGATAGAGTATGGTCCTCACCGGATAAGCTACAAGGAACTCCACGACGCGACGAGGGGCTTCCGCGACGTCGTCGGCGCCGGCGGCTTCGGCACCGTGTACCACGGCGTGCTCCGGCGATCATCATCGGGCGGCGCCGCCGCCGACGAGGTCGCCGTGAAGAAGGTGGCACACGACTCGCGTCAGGGCCTGCGCGAGTTCGTCTCCGAGATCGCGAGCATGAGCCGGCTCCGCCACCGCAACCTGGTGCGGCTGCTCGGCTACTGCCGGCGGCGAGGCGAGCTGATGCTCGTCTACGAGTACATGGTCAACGGCAGCCTCGACAAGCACCTGTTCATCGTCGACGACGCCGGTGACAAGAAGCCGGCGGCGCTGAGCTGGGAGCGGCGAGGCAAGATCGTCCGCGACGTGGCCGCCGGGCTGCTGTACCTGCACGAAGGGTCGGAGCAGGTGGTGGTGCACCGCGACATCAAGTCGGCCAACGTGCTCCTCGACGCCGACATGAACGGAAAGCTCAGCGACTTTGGCCTCGCGCGGCTGTACGACCATGGCAGCAACCCACAGACGACGCACGTCATCGGGACGCTAGGGTACATCGCGCCGGAGATGAGCAAGACGGGGAAGGCGACAACGAGCACCGACGTGTTCGCCTTCGGCGCCTTCTTGCTTGAGGTGGCCTGTGGCCGGAGGCCGATGAACCGCAACGACGACCTCGACTCGCCGGGGCTCGTCGACCTCGTCCTTGATCGATTGAAGGCAGGGAGGATCATGGATGCCAAGGACCCAAAGATCGGTGAGTGTGATGAGGCTGATCTCGAGCTGGTGCTCAAGCTCGGGCTCCTCTGCTCGCACCCTGATCCCCGGAGCCGGCCGAGCATGAGGCAGGTGGTGCAGATGCTGGAAGGCACCGCGCCGGTGCCGGACACGCCGCCCAAGGATCTAGGCAGCAGCAGCAACAGGTTGTTCTACGGATACAGGGAATCGTTCGACGAGTTCGCCACCGTGTTCCTGGCGTCTGAGACCACCAGCGTCACTACACAACCGTGCTCTTCGCACTCCAACGACGAGAAGCAGGAGGTGACCTCCGGCTGAGTGGTGACATCTTCGCAATCGAAAAAGCTTACTCATGTGTTTACAATGGTTGGATAGGAAAGAAATTAGTCGTAGATTTAGGTGTATTTTTTTGCTTTTTAAAAAGAAGAAGTGAATATAGGATATCGTCAGCCATTTGTAGGGGTGAACAAACAATAAAGTTTGATGTATTAAGTTCTAGCATCTAACTGCTAACGCTGTACCAATTAGGTTGAATTATTTCTCATGTTTCGAACAGACTCTGCAAGTGACCGGCAAATTCATGAGAATAAAAGGTGAAAACATCAACAGCAATCTTGTAGGTGAAATGGCGAATCTCGTCATATTAACAGTACTAAACCTTAAGAGAGCTAATAATATGGTAATATCATTTCTGGGAAGAGTCAGAACCCAAGTGTCACCTTCACTCAGAAGATATCTAAACTCTAAATATCTGAGGAGCTGAAATAGACAGCACGTACAAGTGATAAAGAGGGTCCTACTTGGAAAATCACAACAGGTAAGCTGACTAGTTCGTCTATAGCCTCAGGCCTCAGCCACAAACAGAATCGTCATCATCTTCCTGGATGCCCAGCGCAGCACCTTGGATCATTTCGTCATCAACTCCTGAAAGGAAGTTTAGAACGTTCAATATTGAACTCTTGTCAATACCTGCAGACGGCCTACAAAAGGAAATACATTCACATGTGGATGCAGTACCTACCTTCAATGAAGGACTCAAATTCATCTTCATTTGCTGGTGTGATTCGACTGACTGATTGACTAATCTCCATCCAGTTTGGTTGCTCAACTGGGCCAGAGAACAGTGCAGGTGTATCCACAACCCAGTCATCAACTATGTCTACGTAGTCCACTGAGACAGGATCAAATGCTTTCACCTTGCGCTGTTGTCTAGGGTAATTATTAATAAGATCGGTCAATTAATCCATGCTTTGTTAGCAACACATTTTTTCTTAATAACCAACAGCAAGACTCTACACTACAAGATGATTTTAGTACCTTTGCTGCAGACGTAGATTGTATTGTACAAAAGTGAGATCATGCATTCGCTGGCGCTCAAAACTATTCAATCTTTCGTCATGAACTTGTTCAAAAAGAATGTGCACCCGATCGCATCCTCTCGCGCTGCAGGTTTGACTGAGAATACGGACCGCTAAACGTGTTAAATTTGGGCAGGCTCCTCCATATGTATACCACCATTCAGCTGGAAGATAAAATGACAATAGTAAAGACAAAATGTTAAGCGGTCACTAAAGGGAAACTTCATCTTGTGACAACCTCATTGAAAGGATGCACAAGTTTGACAAAGTTCCAAATCTTGAAAGAAGGCTAAGAAGGTTTGTCAGAGAAGTAATACATGATATATCTCATTGGTTTGATTATAAAAAAACTACAAATGTAACTGAAGTTTGTGCAGCAAAAAAAAAAAAAAACACCATAATACTAGCTTACGAGAAATGCTTAAACACTAACCAGGAGGTAGAGTTCGTCTCGATCGAATAGCCATTTGCCTACGAAAATCCCCTGCTGTCTCACTCCGGTACATGTTGAGCTCTCGCTGGATTTTATCTTGGATTTTCACATCAGAAACCAGCCTTTCTACGCAATCTAGCATCCCCGAGAAGGTCCCACTTGATAAATCACCTTGAATTCCATCAAAAAATAGTGGATTAAGGAAGAAACCAGCTGAATGAAGCGGACGTGGTGTTTGGCTGTCCCATCTCCAGTCAATAATATTCCAATAAGCCATGTAGTCGTTCTTCCTCACTAGTTCTTTCTTGATTGCTGCTTTGGCCCGGTACAATCCAGCATAAACGTACCCCATAGCAGGCCTCTTGGTACTACCAACTAGCTTAAGGAGATGCACAAGTGGCTCAGTGATGTGAACAACGGCAGCACACGAGGACCAAAATTGCAAGCTATTAACGAGATCGCTCACTTCCATCCCTCCTTTCTTTTGCAGCAAAAAATGTATCCATTCATCCGAGTTGACCATGGCTTGCAAAGCCTCCCTCAGGCCGTACATGTTCTTCAGTGTGACAAAGTTCATAGCAGCGCGAGTCTCCGCAGGAACTAGCAGATCCTTCCCTTGCAGATACTTCTTCATTAGATTCAACGCAAATGTGCTGTTGTAGACAAATCCTGTGATGGCCTTTGCATTACTTATGATCCCACCGATTGCCCCCACTTTACTAAAATCTTCGAGCATGCCATCGATGCACTGGAAAGAGCAAGGAGACCAGAACAATGTGGGAAATGTTTCGCCTAGCTTTTTCCCTGCAGCTGCATGGATCTCAGAGTTGTTTGTGATTACTTGGACAACTTTTTTCTCGCCAACTTCCTCAACGATACTTTTCAGTAACTCATACATTGCATCCGAAGATGTGACAATGCTTGTTGCATCCACCGATTTGAGGAACATAGTACCCTCCGGGCAATACACTGAAAAGTTTATCAAGGTTCTGCCTTTGTCAGTGATCCACTCATCAGCCAACACCGAGCAGCCAGTCCGGGTCCATGACCCCTTGAAGAACTCCAACCGAGCCGTCATGTCGTCCAGTGACCTCTTAAGAATGTCACCGCGAAAATCATGGTATGAGAGCGCTTCAGGCCTCCCTCCTGCCGATGCAATGGCCTCGAGCATGGGCTGGAAGTAGACTGAATTGACAGCATCTAGTGGCACACCGACATCATACAAGAACCTCCCAACTGCCATGGAAACCTGCTCCTTGTCCATGGCAGGAGCAGGATGACCGATGTATCCTGACGATGGTGTGACTGCATCAACTGCCATGACAACCTGATGAAGAGGATTGGTCTGAGGAGTAGGCGGGGCGTGCGGCTGCTGCCGATACTGGGGAGTAAGCGGCGGCGGAGTGGAGGCGTTGTTACCCATGAGCTTCCTCTTCTTCTTATTGGTGGCACTCCCCCTCATGGTGTCCTGAATCTGAGGCCTCTGTTCCTGGAGCGGCACGGCGTTGAAGTCGAGCACCTCGTTGAGCGGGATCATGTGGATGGGGCTCTCGGTAGCCGCAGCGGCGGAGGCGGGCGACGCGTCGGCGGCGGCGAAGCGCCTCATGTCGCCTGGCGGGAGTGCGTGGGCGAGCTTGCGCTGCATCTTCTTGGCGGCGACGGCCTCGAGGCTGCGGAGCATGGTGTCCTGGACGTCGCGGGGCACACTGGGGCAGCAGCAGGCGTTCCCGGGGCGGCGGGCCAGGTGCTCCTTGAAGCGGTGGATGCCGCCGCCGAGGAAGTGCTTGCCGCAGTAGGCGCACTTGATGCGCACACGGCCGTCGGACCGCACCATGAGGCAGTGCTTCCACGCCGGGTCGTGCTTCTGCGCGCCGATCTGCACCACCTCCTCCTCCCCAACGCCGGCCGCCGCGGCGGCGGATGCTTCATCCCCCTGCTGCCTCTCCATCCTGGCGCGAGCACTGCATCAGCCATCACCACCGGGCGTTACGAGCGGGTGCAATTGGACGGAAACGCAATCGATCGAGCCTAAATACTACTACCAATCCCCTCCCCCAAAAAATTAGCCCGTTGGCGTCGGCGCGAAATGAACCCGCGCGCGCGAGTCGAGCGAACCAGGAGAACCCGAGAGGAGGCGGGGAAGGAAGAACTCGAGTGGGGTCGAGAGAGAACTCACCCGGGTTTTCGTGAGGCGAAACGGCCGAATCGGCGGCCGCCGGGGCGGGGAGGAAGAAAACCAGATGGGGAGGGAGGCGACGGGTGAGGAAGGGAGCGGCGGCTCGGCCGGGTCAGAGGTGGGTGGGGTGTGGTTTGGTTGACCTGGCCGGCCAGGTTACGTGCGTGTTTGCGGGAGGGGAAGGGGTTGGTTGGTTCTCCAGCTGGGTGGAGTTGGTTCGGGTCGTAAAGGTCTCGTCGGGTTGGGCTGATCCGGGGGCCGCCGGACCAGTGGGCCGGCCTGGTTGGTTTGGCGCCCGGAGGAGATCCACTCCAAGCACTCGGGTGCCCACCCGTCAGTGTCTCATGAGATAGTGGAGATAGTGGGAGTGGAGGACCGGAGAGCCAGCAGACGAGAGCAACCGGCGTCGCCGGCCGGAGATGGTTGTTCCCGACACCCGAGGCAGCAGTTGTTTGCGCGATGGTTCCCCGACCGGACCTTGGGTACAATACAAAGCTGCAACCAGACATTGGTGCTGGACTGCTGGTGGCAAAGTCGAACTGTTGAGAACTGTAGCTAGGGTCGAGAGCTGGGGAAAAGAGGTCGGGGAGGCGTATCTCGGCGGCCTTTGCCAGGAGCTGATCTCCTCCAGCAGCACCGAGGTATAGGCATGGTTCTCGGGTCACAGTGTTGTTTGTTTCTTTCTGTAGATCGACCTACCTGTATATGTTGGGGACCCCGGAAATAAGTAGTTCTCTGTCTCTCCCTTTTTAGCTGGGGAACGCCAATAGAAAACTTTCGGTGAGATTCTGTCCGTGCGCGTGTGCATGTGCGTGTGAGATTTCGAAAATGCATATAGGACAAATCCCAAAATGAAGAAGCCGCGTACTCGCTTTATTTCTTCCCTCCAAGTCTTTGATTCATTGAGCTTGCTGGAGTTGGTACCTTATACTACCTTGGATTCGTTGTGTGGACCTGATAGGCATATGCTCTGCCCATATCAGCAGGGAACTGGCTCATTTGAGAGACCTGACGCCTACCAGGCTGTACGATGTTTTTTTAGAGTTATTTTGCGTTTTTTTAGTTATAAAGAAGACATGGTATGTCAACCACGGTATATAATTTAGATTTTGTTTTATTAGATTACAAGACGCCACGTTATCTGGCTCATGATTTAGGGTTGCAACTTACAAGCTGTAAATTCTGGGAACATTTCATGGTGATTACTATGCTACATTCCGGTAATGCGTTTTAAGCGTGAAACATGTGTGCCCTTATTTTGACTTGGGATTGGCCAATTGGTGTGGAATCTTATATGTTACTCAATAGCTGTAGGGTTAGGGATGTGATCTGCGAAATATTGAAGTGCTCTGATGTAAATACGACTTTTTGTCGCAATAAATCCCAACAGCAACAGTTGTCTCTACAATTTGAAGTCTCCTGAATTGTGTTTTGTGGTAGATAAGTCAGGAGAATGGGAGCCAATATAGACCTATAGACCTTTCAACTTTTTCATCAATCGAGATGATTTCGATTTGAGAGGCATTTCGGTTACCATGATCAAATTCCCAAACCTAGACATTGTTGTTTTCCTCTAAACCTTGAGAGGTTTATCTGGACCCAGATTCAGACAGGTCTAGTTTGTTTGTGCATATGGTTTTCTGTATAAGCACAGAAGAATGTTTCAGCTGTAGAAGAATGGGAATGCCACAGGATGTGGTGAAAAATTTAGAAGGGATGTACTGGAGGCCTACCAAATGTTAGGAAATATGGGTCAAATAACTGAACTTTTTTTAGGAAGTACAAACCTGTTATGAGCTTGTATACATTGTGAATGGACCATAGCATAATAATTGGAGCTGATATCTTTTTGCTGTAGGCATGTCAATACCAGAGAGCTTTATGATATAGCATGGGGAGAATTTGTTTTCAAATGGACCTGACGGGGTATTTAAGAATATGTCCACGGCCAGCAGTGTCGTGCACAAGCAGCTGCTAGGTAAGGCGCCAAAGTGATTCCTGGAGGACATTTCTGAACCTGAAATGTCGCCAAAGTGAGGTTAAGGCGCTCTACGTGCAGTGGCATGCCAAGGCAGCACCAGGTCCTGTTTGTGTCGACGGCTCTGCACCGGCTCCTGCCCCTATTCCTGCGATGGTGGCTGAAAATCCCGCCGTGGCTGATCAGCACGGTGGAAGCTGGCCATCTTGCAACAAGCACGGCAAACCGTGCTCCATTGAGACCTGCTGGGACAGGCAGGACCCAGGCCGACGGTTCTACCGCTGCCCTCTGTTCAAGGTGCCGTACAATAGATTACAGAAACAGTCAAATTCAGGAATAACCTTGATTTATTTCGTTTCCCAGGATCCTTGTATGGACTGTGGATTCACGCGGTGGCTGGATGAGGAGTTTCCCAAGAAGGCGACCAAGCACATCAACAGCCTCCTGAGCAACGTGGAGTCCCTTGAGCAGCGGGTCGAAAACCTCCAGGAGGAGCTCGATGAGCTCCGTCGCCGGTACGTGACTAGCAGCAGTGCCAGCCATTGTGCTCCTCGCGACGGCCAAGACAGCCAAGCACACCCACGCAAAGTCCGGAAGCTGGCCTAGGAGGCTAATGAACATGCTTTCTGCTAGTTTGCGCCATGGAGACTCGAGAATCTCACTAGGCAGTAGTAATGGAGTAAGTGTAGACTAGGGCAATTTCCTTGAATGTGTCGTGCTGCTCGTTTCTTGTTCACCCATTTGATGCTGTGTAGTAGCTGTGTCATTTGGTTTGACCTGCTGTCGCGTCCGTTGTTGCTTTAGAAGAGCATGCCACTCTGAACGGTCTGAACCGTATTCGCCTGTTATTCCACGACAGTGTTGAAAGAACTTAATATTTGTTCGCTTGTATTGATTCCATACTTTTAAGTGCCATGCCGAACAGCCGTAATGCCATACTGAATCCCAAACCTTGCACAGGTGACAATCCGAAAGCTGTAAACGCGTTTGAATCCATCGATTGTCACCTGTTCAGTCTGCAAACAGGCGAGACTGAACAGTGATCAGTCACACACAACTCATCACCATCTACACTTTAAAACTATGAACATATTTTCCACTCAAGAATTCCTCCTGTTATCTCCATGTCATGGTAAAAAGAATTTGAATCTTGCAAACCAGTACAACATAGTAAAAAAAAAACACCTACACCATGAAAAATCAGAAGTGAAGCATCAGTGATTGCCCTTGTCAACAGGAACTGTTTATCAACAAGGTAAAACTTCATTTACCAAAAAAAAAAAAAGAAAGAAACAATGTAAAACTGCCACTAGCAGTAGAAAACCGCGCACATGAAAAAACACAATCCAAAACAAATTGGAATTATGGAAATATGCTCTGCTCTGCCTCCAAAGAGTTGACCACTTGCATTGTCATTTGATCAGGCTCCATTTGAGATTTTGAGAATTAATATACAACTCCGGATTCAAACTTTTCTTTTTCAAAACAGGACTTACAATATATGTCGATAACTGATAAACAGAAAAAACATAAAGCCTGCAATACCGACAGAGATACTGCATATTTGATATATTCATGGAAATCAACAAAAGGGTATCACTTCATGTCATCTGCGAAACTGTATTTGACCTGAAAAGCAGAAAGCATACGAAAACCACCACATGATGATGGCAGGACAAAACTTTGTATTTTCTTAGCCCCACCATTGAAACCATAAAAAAAAATGAGGCTGGTTGTATCAGCCCACAAGCTTTCGACTAGATCCGAGTGACTAACTATTAACAACACTACATAAAGAATATCGTATAAACATTAAGTCAATAGCAACAAAAATGGTCTAACCGAGTCCAAGTTCTTTCTTCAGCTTCTCGAGGGCAGCCTCTATTTCAGAAACACCATCGTCAAAATTATTCGTTGCTGTCCTTTTATCCTTAGCATTTTTTTCTTGCCCTTCAAATGGTGTGTATGGATCATTTACAGTGTCATCCTTAGGGCCAGAATCATCAATCTTCAGTTCATTTTCTAGAAATTCTACAAATTCCTCACCAATTGCCTGATTGAGCAGAATGCAATACATGGTTAAGGTACAGCTAGTAGGTGCAGAACTATCTATCATAAATAATTACATGGTGATTCTCAACAAAAGTAGTCACAAAAAAAATAAACTATGGAATAAAGAGAACTTACTGCTAATTCTTCCCAAAGGCTTTTAGGTTTCTGATCTGAATTCAATCCAGCTTCCCAGTTCTGAAATTCTGTTTGCAGATCTTTAAGGAATTCCGCTGCAAAAAGCACAACCATTATGGTCTCAAGTTTCCAGTGGTGTGAAAACATTTTATTGAACTAAACTAAAAGCCTCATTATATCTCCACACTGTGGTCTCAAATTTTCAGTAGAGCACTGGAACCTCACTTGACACTTCTAGATCACATCAACGTTCAACCATTCATGTAACCGAAATTTGCTGACTAGCACAAAATTCCCAACGAGGAACACAGCTTATGAAAGCAGAAGAGGGGAGAGAATTCAGTACCAAATCCATAGAACGTCTCTTCTGCAGTGGTTGATTTTCTCTCCCTGGAGCTGGAAGAGGAGGATGACCAAGACGAATCTGAACTGCTGCTCGCGTACTTGGATCGGCTCTCTGAGTTCATCAGAGTGTTGTAAGCGTGCTTGATCCGCAGAAACTTCTCCTGAGCATTCGGCTGCATTTACAAAGTGCACGAAGCTAGCGGTAAGCAGAGTCACAACAAACGTCCCCAGATATCATGTGGATATCAAACGGGGCACGAAGGGATAAGAGCGCGAGCGAGCAACAGCGGCAGCGGTCGCCGCACGCACCTCCTTGTTGACGTCCGGGTGGTACTTGAGCGCGAGGCGCCGGTACGCGCGCTTGATCTCGTTGGGCGCCGCCGACGGCGACACGCCGAGCACCTCGTACGGGGACTCCCTCCGCCCGCCGCCGCCGGCCCCGGCGCGCGCCCTCACTCTCACCCGCCGCCAGCGAGGCGTGGGGCCCCGACAGGTGAGGCGCGCGGAGGCGACTGAGCTTGAGGAGGAGACAGCCAGGCGGACGAGGGGAGGCGGAGCAAGACGGCAGCGGGAGGCCGCGAGTGGTAGAGGCAGGCGAGGGGCGGCGGCCTGCAGTGGCTGTAGCGCCATGGCGCATCCGGGGGCGACCGGAGGAAGAAGGCTAGAAGAGAGAGCTGGATTTGTTTCCTTTTGAATGGCTCGCAAACGAGCCTTCTACAGGGCTGGAGAAGGGAGGATCACCAGCCGTCCAGATCAAGACACACAAGGCCCTGGTAACAATCGGACGGCCAGCCTTGAACTGAAAAGCGTGAGCACAGGCGCCACGTTTTCCAACATCTCCACACACCGTGAGACGGCAACAGTATAATCGGACCCACAAACTGAGTCATGAAAAAGCATCAGAATTGAGCCATCGTGTAAAGATAATTCACAAGTAGCAGCTTCAACTTAATAGCATCAGGGAATACAAGTGTATTAACCTCTCCACAAAAGCAAAATCTGGGACAAAATGCAGAGCATATCATCAGAATAGAACTACAGGAGTTTGCACGGGCCAAAATTCAGACTTTCCTCATGTCTGCTATTTCAGCCCATAAATAAACGTGACCGAGTCTTAAGAATTGGAGTTGGAAGACGGTCCAGGGCCAAGCAGCAACGGCGGGGCATCCTTCTTCTCACTGCCGGCATCAGAATCGTCTTTCGGAGCAGGCCTTGCAGCTGCCCATGCACGAAGCGGTGGCTCGAACATCTTCCCTGCAACATCCGGCGGTGGCTGCTGGGGTGCGTCCTCTCCAGGTAGCACCACAAGGCCCTTCTCCCTGAGGGAAGATGGCTCGTTGTAGCACTCTTTCCAGAGTGAGTCCACCAGTTGACGCTCCTCGCGAGCAGCATGGAGATCGTCCTTGTCCATAATGCTGATCCCCTCAATTCGGGTCTTGAGTATATCTTTCAGCTTGTCTTGGTCGGGTAGACTGTTGCCAGATGTCTTGTCCTGTGCCAACTCAAGGAGACCGCTTAACGCAGCTTCACGCACCAAGGAATCATCACTGGATGCGAGGTGCATCATCAACTTTGGAAGACCAAGCTCTGTAGCTATGCTCCTGTCTGTCTTGTCGTTGTGAAGAAGGTATTGTATGAGATTGAGAGCTTTCCTGCAAGGATACAACATAACTATGCCATTAGCATTGCAGTTAATAACACCACATGCAGCGAATATTTCAACCAATCGCGCTCTAAAGTTCAGCTAAATACAGAGAATGGCTCTAGAACAACACTTGGTGTCAAGGTGCATCTTGTACACCAAGGCTCTCACTGATTGCACACTACAATCAGAAAAGAAACTTTCAATACTGCATGAGCTCAATGTCTCAATACAGTAAGATGGCTCCATTAGTATGGATTCTAAATGATCTTTGTAGCGAGTGCCCTCACACTGACAAATCACTCCATTCACCCAAATTCTACTGATTCAAGATAATGTTTAAGAAGATGCCACAAAATCAACCAAATTCTAAATAAGTCCTACAAAATGCTGGAACCCTGCTCTCCTAGTTATCATTGCCATACCTCTGAAGTCTGGCATCATCAGAACCAAGAGCATCCTTCAATCCAGCATAGCCATTTCCAAGACGAAATGCAGAAATTCCAGGCTGGTTATGACGTATCAGAGCTGCAAAACATTAATGCATAGAGTTTGTCAGCATGGGCAACGGAAGATACTGTGTGCACATAGCACAAGTCTGGCAAGGGATTATACTCCTATGATACAGAGTTGTACTTACAGGATATGGCTCCTAAAGCTTTCGTGCGTCCATTTGTACTTGGGTCTGATTTGAAGTTTGACAACAGGGGCTCCAGTCCATTGGATTCCATGACAAGTTGCTGACTCTTGGGATTATTCTGAACAATTGTACTAACAACTTCTGCTGCCTTTGATCTGATGCCAGCATGTGAATTTTTCAAGTAACCAAGTAGAGGGTCTAACCCACCAATAGAATGTAAATCTGTTTGGATAATTGTAAATGTGTTAGGACCGATTCAGAATAAGCATTTACAATTAAGTGAGTGATTTCAATTATGAACCTAACCATTTGCCATGTCAATTGATTCCACATGCTCTTGAAGCTCATCCAGCATATCTGAAAATATAGAAAGTAATTTGTTATTCCACAACTCAACAAAACAATAAATTGGAAATTCTGGTTAACAAGTAACAACAACACTTCATTAATTTTCACATGACCATCAACTGCAAAAAAATGTTGGAATGTCTGCATCATATATATATCATCTAGCAAATTACAGTCTAGATCAGAAATATCACGAAGTCTTGCTTATGGTGTTTCCAAATTCACCTATGATCCTATAATAGAGTTCTCATACGAAACATTGCACACATGCTGATGTGTTGGTACCCAGTTTACTCGTTATTAGAATTTAAGAAGTGTCTAAGCATCCCTACAGATTGCTGAACATATATAAACATAAAGGTAAACAATTCAGAATGAATCGAAAAAGTACCAGAATACTCCAAACAATACCTTCAATGTTCTCTGGGGTCACGCCCTGAGACTCCAATACATCTTCTGGAGTTTTCATTACTTGAGTGATCTCCTTCATCCTCTTGACAACATCTATTGTGTTGGCTTGCATTGCCTCCATGAACCATTTTCTATCTTCTTCGCTGCAGAACAGAACCAATGAAAGTATGAACATTTGGTCCCATTTCTCTTTATGATGATATGCACTAACCCCCAATCAAGCAGCCAGATAATTATTGTAATACAAGCCATGATCCACACCTCTCTTAGACTTAGTAGCATAAATTAAAGCTAGCAGACACATGAGTCAGGGAAAAGGAAGAAGTCTCGCATCTCTTATTTGAGTTTTTAAGCATACTAGTTCAGTACTAAAATCTGAGCTTATGAAGTTTGAACTTTAAAGGATCTGTTGCAACAGATAAAATACAACGGGACTGGAGCACTATTTCAGAGTAAGGCAGTAGAGGCTAAGCATCCAATTCCAAACATTAATTAGGGTTTTGGCATTGGAGGAGCTCCAAAGGGAGCAAAACGGGGGATCTGGACGCGCGAGGAGCATACCTGAGAGCGCGCGGCGGGTTGGTGCCGTCGCCGTGGGCGAGGCTCCACTTGAGCAAGCCGTTCCAGTCGGGGCCGCCATCCTTGTCCATCTCCGTTCTGCTACCGCTGCTGCTGCTGCTGCGCGCGATGAGCGAGGTGAGACGAGCTGTAAAGGCGTTTGCTTCAGGCGAGATCGGTAGGGTTCTTCCCCCTGGAAGTTCTCTCTCCCTCTGCTTTTATGGGGGGGCGTGGTGAAAGTGGCGGTGGAAAGATGACCGGAGGCTCCCCGTCGTCAGTCGTGGCGTCGTGTGGATGCGGCGGCGGGTTCCGGAGCACTCCCGAACCTGCTGCGGCGAGCGGACCGGGCGACTCCTCCTATCCTGGGCCGCGCCTAAAGGTTGCGCGTTTGGTTATATGCGGGCCAGTGAGACGATGTCGTGTTTGGGTGTCTTTACTCGGCGACAAAGCTCAGGTACGGCCCATCTGTAACGTTTCCACATTTCATTGGGCTCTACATCACCACCGTGTGGCTGGGTTGTGCTGTCCATTCGGACGGACCGGTGTAAGAGTGCGTGTTTAGTTTCACCCACTCACGTAAAAAAACACTATTTAGCTAACTTTTTACTATTCATCTCATCTCTTCTACTCACAAAACACTATTTATCTATACCGTGTATTTTTGTGTCTATAGTATTTTTCGGGAATTTTTTACAATCTAAACACTTCCTAAGAGTGTGTTCATATTTCAAAGTTACTGTAGCTTTAGGGAAAAATTCTATAGCAATTTCACAATCTAAACACTTCCTAAGAGTGTGTTCAGATTTCAAAGTTACTGTAGCTTTAGGGGAAAACCCTATAGCAAATCCTGGAATAGCCGTGTTTTGCAAGTGGAAAGAATAGTATGAAGCGTGTTTTGCAAGTGAAAAGAATAGTATGAATATAGAAAAGTTGAAATGAATAGTGTTTAGTTGAATTCTAAACACACCCTCTTCTCGAGTAGTGACGCGGCTCGTGCCGTACGGTTTGAACTGTAGCAAAGCAGGCTCCCGTGCCTCCTCGAACGTTCGCCTTAAAACCAAAAAATGTCTTCTCGAGTAGTGACGCGGCTCGTGCCGTACGGTTTGAACTGTAGCAAAGCAGGCTCCCGTGCCTCCTCGAACGTTCGCCTTAAAACCAAAAAATGATGTGGGAAACCTGTAAGGCCCGTTTAGTTTTTCAAATATTCTTCAAAAATCCATTATTCATCTAACTTTTTTCTATTCATCCCACCTCTTCTACTCACATATCACTATTCATCTACCGTATTTTTTGGTTTCCCAAATATTCCCTAAAAATCCACTGTTCATCTAACTTTTCTTTATTCATCCCACCTTTTCTACTTACATATCACTATTCATCTACAGTGTTTTTTGGATGAACAGTATATGTTTTTTGGATGAACAGTATATTTTCGAGGAATCTTTCCCCAATTTAAACACACCCTCGCGTTTGAAATTGGTCTCGCGTTTGAAATTGGTCACACAAACGAGGTATCTGTAGATGCAAATACGCAATCACCAGCAAATTTCAGCTGAACCTCGGAGAGAAACTAATACAGCGACGAATAACACACAACAACACCATAATTAAACTCATCGAACGCCATCTTTCGAACTTGCACGAACACATTTACATAGCCACACACACACAGATGTACAAATACACACCGGCTGCAAGCCTGCAAGTCTACTAAACCACTCCTAATCAACTCCTAACTACCAACACCTAGCAGGATCATCACAAAGCACATCCATCTTCTCCCCCAAAAAACAAAAGTCAAGATGTGCTACTGCCGCTGCTTCCCTACACTAGCTGTGGACGGTTCACCAACTGTTAACTAACCGCCCCGGCGGCCGTAGTACCATCGCCGGCGGCTCGCGCGCAAACTCACGCGCACGTGGAGGCCGCCTGCCTCCGCGGCGGCGCGAGCACGAAGAGGGACTCGAGGTCCGGCGGCTGGAAGTAGCCGCCCTTGGGTGGCTCCCGGCGCTTGCCGCTGCCACCGACGAGCTCCGGCCGCGCCACCGCCCTCTTCCTCGCCGGCGCCGCCGGGCACGGCGGCACCACGGGGATGCGGCAGTCCTCACGCCTCGGCGTCTGCCACCCCTCCTCTGCCTCCGCCGCCGCCGCGACCATCATCGCCTCCTCGCCGTGATACTCGACCTCCATCAGCCGCTCGATCTCTCTTGGGACGGATTTGAAACAGTGTTCGCCTCCTCTCGTGTCCCGTCTCGTCGCAGCTCAGAGCACTAGAGCAGAGCAAGCGACGGGTGAATGGTGATAGCGATGCACGCGAGGCGAGCGAGCTGGTGGAGCGGTAAACATAGGCGGTGGGTGGCGACGCGCGGAGAAGTGGAGTCCAGCGCCATGGCCGTGCCGTGTTTGGCGGCTCCAGTTGGGGGAGCACGATAGAGTATGACATGTGGGGACGATGTAGTGTGGGACCCGGTTGTCAGTGGAGTGCAGGAGCACGGCAGCTTGGTGCGGGAGGTGGCGGGAAGTCTGTGTCCGGGAGAGTTGCGTGTCACCGGCTGGCCAGTGCGCGGGAAGCGCGTCGGTCGAAAGTGGCGGAATGGTCTAGAGCTGCCGCGCGGATTCTGTGCGCCATTCCTGACGTGCCACAAGAAAAGAGCGGGCTGCCTCTGCTACGAAGACGGCTGTAAAAAACCGTCTGAAACTTTCCAATGATTTACTTTTCTGCTGTAAATTCCTTATTGCATCATGAAAAAGAGGAACTAGACTTTTGACGGAGAATCTTTTTTAGAATTGGGAGGAAGCTAACATCAGCGACAAAAAGGAGTCTTCGCTAAGGTACAAGGAAAGCTGGTAGGCTACCACTGTCCGCTGGGAGCGAGTATCCTAATCGCAGTGGATCCCAGGTAAGTGCGGTGCGGCCGCTCAAACGCAGCCTCAAACATTGATTACTTAGAAGAAGAGCCATGGATGGATGATGGATCAGGTGGGCCGTGTTCAGTTCCTGAAGTTCTTTTAGACTCTACTATTCATCTCTCTCAGAAAACACGTTTTCCAGAAAAATTCCTCTTTAACTCCTTTTAACTTTCCTATTCATCCCTCTCACAGAATACGTTTCTCAGAAAAAATTCTTTTTCTCCTCTCCTAACTAAACACACCCAAGAAAATGGTATGGTGTCGAGCAATATCACTTCGGTACGTGGGCAGTGGGCTCCGACGCACGGGCAGACCAGGTTGTGGTAGGGAGGGGTGACACGTGGAGAAAGCCCATTGCTGGCAAACAAAAAGGTTACTGCCAGCATGGCACGGGTCGTGTCCACGTGGCACCGTGTGGGAGTCGTGGGCGCAAATTGGAAACTTCTGGCGCGCGCCGCAACGTCATCATCGGTCGCTTCCATGGACCATGGTCCATCGCGTAGCCCACAAGATCGGGCCGACGACACGACACAGAACCTGCTCGCAAATTCTGGCCCTGTGGGCCGAAATGGTATGTAGTACAAGTTTCTAAAAAAACGTATGTACTACAAGTGTTACTACTGACAATATGCCGTGTAGAAAGAAAATTTTGCAACACAATCTGGTACCAATACGAAGCAAGGATGACAAGTTACTCATATAATTTCTAGCACGAACTACAAGCACAATTTCGATAAAGTTATTAGTTATTACTACACAAGTAGCACCACGGCTTTGCGGCATCTTGCCATTGGAAGATCAAACGGACGTGCTGTGGATTCGGTGAAAAGCCAGTTTGCAACAGTTACAACAATCCCCCCAGCTCAAGGCAGCTGAATAGCCATGGTGTGGATTCGCTGCTTGCCGTATGAAGCTCTCACTGCTACCGCAAACCTTCGCAGATCATGTAGATCTCCCTCGAGCTAGGTCGAGTCGCTTTGGGTCTCAACAATGATACTTTCTTGAACTTCACTTTGCAAAACTTGCCAAACCCTGCACCAACACAACAAACAGTTGAAATCAGGCATAGAAGGGGCAAATGTTCATCTGTCAGATGAAAGAACCGTCACTTTGTCTTTAGCGGAAGAGCACAGGACTACTTTTCAATCAGATAATGGTCCGCATTAATATTAACCTGATAGGTCCTCATTCTCAAGAAACTTCAGTACTAGGTTGCCTCCACGACGAAGAACGCCATCATCATCAGGATCAGGCTCAGTGGAGCTCAGATACCTCTCGATAGTATCACTGTAATCAGATTCTTTGACTTTTATCTTCCCTATTGCCAAAGAGAGAGCACGCATGCCCAACTCACACGATATAGCTTCATCTTTCGTTGTGATCCCTGAAATTCGTGGACACATGTCGGACAATATAACAGAGAATCCCCGTTCCTGCAGAAGAGGATAAAACCCATTAATCAAACCACAGCTAGCACTGATCACAAGCTCACAACAAAACTTCAAACTAAAATCCTTGATTTGGTCTTTCTAATCATAAGCTTGAAGCCAAAAGGGGAAACTTCCCAGGGTACAATGGACAGAGGTTATGGTTAATGACTTAATGTACATCATACAGAGGGCTGAACAAAAAGGTAAGCGCAGGTTTAATAAAAAATGCTCTTATTTTAACAAGTAATAACCGTGCTTTCCATTTCACGACTTAAACACTGGATAAGTACATGGTCTCCTTTAAGTTTTGCCGAACCACAGTTGTCTCTATGTACAAAACTCAGACCATCTATGTCGTGCATCTCTAGTCCCTAGGCGTTATAGTAAATTGCCTCTATGAGTCAGTGTATTCAAAATCTAGGAATGCTTGCTTTTCCATATAAAAAACATTATACGTCCAAACAAAATGCTAACTTTACCTCAACAAAATAAAATGTGGCCAGGGAAAATCTCAGCTTCAGAGCAATAGGCTACCATCCGTAAGTGTAGCAATCATCACACCCAAAGTTATAATTAAACAAAGAAAATAAATGCAAGCTGAACTATTCGATCACATAACAAGCAAACAAGCAATTGAACCTGTGGTAACGGAATAATCAGACTATGAATTTCTTGCATCTCTAGCCGCTGGTCGTTATAGTAAATTTCCTCTTTGAGTCTGTATTCAAAATCTAGGAATGCTTCAAAATGCTAACTTCACTTCAACAAACTAATATGTGACCAAGACAAATCTTAGTTTCAGCCCAATCCAAACTAAGTTGAGGAATATGCTACCACCAGAGTTCCCAATTAAACAAGTAATTGAAGTAACAGAGTTGAGCAATATGCAAGCAGAAGTATTCAATCACACAACAATCAAACAAGCAATTGAACCTGTGGTGACATCGCTCGAGCCTGCCGCTTCAACAGATTCATGACATCTGCACATACCGTCCTGACCCGTGAGTCGCAATGCGCAGAGGGGACCTTCACCTTCTGTTCTGAAACAACAGAGCCATCGAATCAGACCAAAAGCCATCCATCCATCAACAACCAATCACAGCAATTAACAACAATTGAGCCTCAATTCAGCGGCCACTGACCTTGACATCAACGCCAACGACAACGCCGCCCTTCTCGAGGGGGCCCAGGTTCTGACAGGCCACCTGCACGAAGCATGCACCGTGCAAGTTTTAATCACATCTTGAAATGAGGAGCGATCGCATACTGCGAGCACGAGGAGGCGACGAAGAGCAACGCGGATCGTCACCTGGAGCCACGCGCCGGGGGCGCAGCCGAGGTCGAGCACGGCGGCTCCCGGGGCGATGAGCTTGTGCTGCTTCTGCATCTGGACCAGCTGCGGCAACAACGCGACCGGTCAGCGGGAGGACACGGGAAGAGATACCCAGAGAGAGAGAGAGAGAGAGAGAGAGAGAGAGAGATGACCTTAAGCGCGGAGCGGGCGACGTAGCCCAACCGCTGCGCCTCGCGGTAGAAGGAGTCGGCGGTGCCCCCCGCGGCGCTCATGGCTGCCTCCGTCCAACGGCGACGGCGACGAAGGGGATTGCTAGGGTTTTAGCCCGTGCTTGTTCGGTCTTTCTTTCCTTTTTGCGCGGAAGCTGGGCAGGTTCGTGTTGGGTTGGGCCCTTCCACCCTTGGGCCTTGGCGTGCGAAGTCTTTGCTCCAGCCCGCCGGAACAGGGTGACGTGGACAAGCTCGCACCGCGCGACCCATCCGTCCCATCGGAACGGCACGACCTTCTAGACGGCTCCCAAACCCACCGGCCACTGCGGTTATCGACAGCGCCTAGAGGGTACAGGGGGATCCCTGCACGAATCGAGTTGCCGCGAGCACCAACCGTGAGGTGAGGTCATGGCGGATTCGGCCGCAGCCCGTCCAACCGTCCTCGTCACCGGCGCCGGCGGCCGGACAGGTAGCATCCCCAACCTTCCCATCATCTCCGTTAATGCAGCGTTTAGGCGTTAGTAGTCGTAGTCGTCGCGCGTGCTGGTCTGCTGTTTCTTTGGGGAGAACCAGAGAGATGATCTGCCAAATTCGCGTCTTGTTCGAGGGGAACTACTTCTTGATGGTCAATTTTGTTGGGTAATAATGTGTTATGGGAACTGTGATCGAAATGGGAATGCCTTCGATTTTGGTTTTGTTCAAAGTTTGATTGCAGTATTCATAAATCTAATAAATTCTGGTGGTAGTAAAGCTAAAACGGGTGTGTACTAGCAATTTCTGCAACTTGATTCCTATTTGTGCTCGCTGCTCACGCTGGGGTTACTCGATGTTAGGCAATATTGTGTATAACAAGCTGAAAGAGAGATCCGAGCAATTCATCGCAAGAGGTCTTGTGAGGACAGAGGAGAGCAAGCAGAAGATTGGGGGAGCAGATGATGTTTACATTGCTGATATAAGGGATGCAGACCATCTAGCGCCTGCTGTGCAGGGTGCTGATGCTCTCATTATCCTCACAAGTGCTGTCCCAAAGATGAAACCAGGTTTCGACCCTAGCAAAGGTGGGAGACCTGAGTTCTACTATGAAGATGGAATGTACCCTGAGCAGGTTGGTTGACTGAATCTTTCTCCAAGATCACATTTATATTCATAGAATTTTTCATGAATTTGTTTGACTTAACATTGTCTGTGGGTGTGCTTTAGGTGGATTGGATTGGCCAAACGAACCAGATTGATGCTGGTAAGCATATTGATCATTATACATTATGGTTCAATTTGCTTCTTTGGCACAGAGTAAGTCAGTGCATGAATGTTTGTTAAGTGCATTGCATTCCTTATGTTACAGCCAAAGCTGCTGGAGTGAAGCATATAGTGTTGGTGGGATCCATGGGAGGAACAAACCCTAACCATCCACTGAACAGCCTTGGTAATGGGAATATACTGGTAAGTTGGAGTACTTTCCAGTCTCACTGAATCAACTTATTGTAAATGTGAGATCTTGATTACTGCATATATTTGCTGTAGGTATGGAAGCGCAAGGCGGAACAGTATTTAGCAGACAGTGGAGTCCCTTATACAATTATAAGGTACACAGTGCATGTAGATCAAAACAAAATCCTTCTGTTTCTTTTAGTTGTGTTAGTTCATTTCAGCATACTTGTCTCATACGGTTTCTGCATCTAGAGAGGCATTTATCTGGATTGCATGGAACAAAGTGCCAACCTTTCTTTTCTGGAAAAGTTACTACATGTTTCATTGTCTTGTGTAAAGGCTTAAGCATGGAACTAATACCGAAGAAAATAGTAAAGCTTTATGTCTACTCTGGTACATAATCTGATGCTCTTTTCTTATGTGCCTTCAAAATTTAGGCCTGGAGGCTTACAAGACAAAGATGGAGGATTGAGGGAGTTAATTGTTGGAAAAGACGATGAACTTCTCCAGACTGACACGAAGTCTATCCCTAGAGCTGATGTGGCTGAAGTTTGTGTTCAGGTATATCTGCTCTAGACCACCAATCTATACAGATCTGACTGAAACAACCACATTAAAATTGGGTATGGCCATGAACCCATTGGACGGCATGGTAGACAGCAATTCTGATTCTAAAACATTTTTTTCCCTGGTAATAGGCTCTGCAGTATGAAGAGGCGAAGTTCAAGGCATTTGATTTGGCTTCAAAGCCGAAGTTGTGGGCACACCAACAAAGGACTTTCGGGCGCTGTTCTCCCAGATCACTGCACGGTTTTGACCAACAATTCGAGGTTTCCGCGGTGTTGCATTGCATTCCTTCTGGGCCTGTACTAGATATATAAAAAACTAGGTACCTTGTGTATGTGGAGCTGTACTCTGGTATGATTGCCAAAATCGCATTGTCAGAACAACAGAAATGAATCAGTGCATACTGCTGAAGTTAAAGGCTCTTTCTAGTTGTTGCCATTGTATAATTGCCGTGAATGCCAATCAGCCAACTTATTCAGGCGCGCCAGTTTGCATAAATCGCACAGTTCAAGCACTGATGGTCACCTGCTTCAGTTGCGGCTTTACCCGTCGTTTCGAATGATGCAAAGATGACATCCTAGCAGTTGATGTCTGCAATTTGCCAATTTGGTGCCTACTTTTGGTCTTCTGGATGAACTCTTCAGTCATTCAGGTTTATTGAACAAAGCAGATAGTGAGCGGCATACTGGCATCATGACCTTTTGGCTCCATGCAGTTTTTCAGTTGATTTAAAAACAAAGCTTCATCAGATTCCCATGTTGCTGGGAAATATCTCATCACGCGACTATGATTTACTGATGCAATGACAAAAACCAACGAAGAAAATTTACTGGTGCCCATTCAATGAACAGAAAGTTGGTATCTTGTACTCCCTCCGTGCTTAATTGTAGGTTGTTGTTGTGCACCTAGATATAACATATGCCTAGGTGCATTAAAATATTTATGTATCTAGAAATGCCTAGACGATCTATGTTTTTGAAATAGATGGAGTATGACAAATGAGGAAGAGAAAACCCTATAACACTATCACACAAATATGGTGGGGCGTGTACCTACTACCTACAGGCTTTATCTATTCCAATCAGTTTTGAGCCTAAATTCTTTGGTCTTTGCTCCTAGAAAAGGGCAAGAATTCATCAAAATAAACATTATACAAGATGAAGTGCCGAATCGATAAATAAATTCATAGACTGTTCCTACTGAGGCGATGACAGCAGCAATGAATTGATAAAGCGAAATTTATTGGTGCTACTGGTTTAGTGAATAAAAGTTGCGTCTACTACAATATGATAGAAGAACAAAGTAAGCTACAGAAACAAATATTACTTTATTTATGCAGACATTAACAAGCATTTTTATTGCAGACAGCTTAAACTTAAAAAAAATTGGCTATCATAAAAGGGCCAGAATTCATTAACATAAACATCATACACCAAAATAAATTCTGAAAAATAATAAATTCATAGAAAATGTCAGTTGCGCCCAGTAATATTTACAGGTCTAGCTAGTCCATGCTGAAAGAGCAAAGATGACCCGGCCCTTCCAACCTTGTAGCATCCACTTGTTATCTTCATCAACAAGGAAATCCCTGTGGTAGCTCTTGCTCACCTTGTATCTTGCTCTCTTCATTATCTCTTCGTTCAGGGGTAGCTGCCTAAAGCCTGCCCTGAGGTTCCTCAACTGCCATTGTTTGTAGGTCTCAGGCCTTTCAATTCTCTCTGTGCCCTCACAGGCAAGCACATTAAGAGCTTCCCGTCCAAAGAATTCTCTTTCTATCAGCAATCTATGTTCGTCCATCCGTGAGGCATTTGCTTCAAGCATATCGAAGATCGAAGAGAAAAAAAACATAGCCTCCTTGAATCGTGTCACAAAGAAGGGTGCATTGTGAGTACCATTGACAATCCCATGAACGAACACATGGGGATTCAACTTTCTGATTGTGTTCAAAACCCTCGTTCTCGGGCTGTCATCAGTTACAGTCTCATCCATCATGTTCCTCATTCTGTAAAGGCAGTTGACGACAACAAACTCATCACTTTTTATCTTGAGATCTTCAACTTGGATGGTATCCCACTTGGCAGCGATAGCTTGATATTCGAAGGGAACATTGAACATACGGGCATACTCATGTAACCGTCTCCCTGTCGCCTCGATAAGCTCTGCAGGGCGGAATCCTGGAAGGGGAAAGTCGATACCAGTGATTCGAAGGCTTGGGGGACCACTACGTCTCTTTGATAATTGCTGCATAAGAACTGGCCACTGGAAACCATACCGCATCCCATAGTCAATAATGTGCAACCTTGTCACGCTCTTAGAGGCATTCAAGATGGTCATATTTGCAAAATAGTGCGATACCCGCTGAAATGAGCATGCTTTAATATATAAACTGAATGCTCTCAGTATATCAGCAGTAGAAGTTCTCTTTGCAGCAAGTGAACGGTAGATACTGCTACCAGTGCCAGCAAGACGCGCTTCGAGCCCATTAGCAAAGTAGTGTGCCAATCTCTGGCCAGCATCTCCAGTAGCAGAAGAATGCTTCCTAATCTGTTTCAACAACTCATTTGCGCTTCGGTGATCATCAATAGCTGCGGCCTGAGCACAATGTATAAGTAGGGTTGTGAGGTCGACAGCCTCCTCCCCTGGACCAGTACCAGATCTTCCCTTCCTTCGCCCTCTTCTATTTCCTGATCCTTTCACATATCCGCCATTGATTTGTGCTTCAGCTGGCATTGGTGAGTGGAACTCACAGTTTGCATCAAAACACAAAAGGACATTGTCAAACATCTCTCGGACGGTCTCCTCCTCGCACAAGGCCGATTGTTTGCTCTTCCTCTCCTCCGTCTCCAATCCATCGTCATGTGGGTTCTTCCGACCTTTATGAGTGACACCAACTGAACATTCCTTCACCATCTGACCAGATAACTGGGAAGAGCTCTGATTACTTGTGACCACATGATGAAATCCTCTGCTTCCAGCGGAGCTGCAGTCATCAGTCATCAAAGATTTCACTTCGCAGGCCTGTGCAGTGATAGGCTTAGCTGCCTTAAGGATGTCAACAAATGGCTTCTCGACTGCGAGAAGTGCTGAATCCTCCGATGCACTGCTAACAGGATATGATTCATCATCCTCATCCTCTAGAAGAAACTGATTGATGTATGCGAGGACTGCATCATCGGCAGCAGTCTCAGACAAGTCCTCGGCGGTGTCCAGCTCGGTTGTGGTTGTTGATGCCGGACTTGGTGTGGTGCAACCAGGCATGAC
Source organism: Digitaria exilis (assembly GCA_015342445.1). NCBI lineage: Eukaryota > Viridiplantae > Streptophyta > Magnoliopsida > Poales > Poaceae > Digitaria > Digitaria exilis. The sequence continues at coordinate 72,678 of JACEFO010000773.1, read as the reverse complement.
ACAGGGTGGCGATGGATGATAACTCACAGGCGGGTTGTGAATGTGGAATCCATATGAAGGGAAAAACTGAGCTTGTGATTGTTGTTGGAGGGAGAAATTAATCATGTGAGGGGTGGGTGGATTTGGGGCAGACAACTGATCACCAAAGTCAAGATTATCACGAGAACCAGGGTCCATTATCATTCCTTGAAGCTTGAAGCTTATACCCACAGGATTCCAGACTTCTGCCTATCTGCGTCGCAATCACTTACAGGTCCACAACGATTCCTCTTAGATAACTACAAATGGCACGAAAAGCTGATGATAGAGCAAGCATGGTATAAGCATATCATGTTTTTTTCGCCAAGAATTAATTTAAAAGGGGCAAAGGGACGAGATTTACCCAGCAATCCAACCGAAGAAGAGCATACAAGAACAGCTCCGTACAAAGATCTGTGATCTATGTTCTTAGGAAAGACTGAGAGGAAGGCAAGCAAACGTCACTTACGCGCTTATCCGCGGCTAAGAGGCGGTGCCCTCCATCCGTAGTCCGGACGCCGGGCCGCCCCTGCCCCCCTGATGCGTGGAACCTCGGAGGAAGGAAGCAGCTGTGATTCGGGGCAGCGGCAGCAAGAGTCCAATAAGGCAAGAACGAGAGCTCTTGGTGGGCTATTGCGGCAGTGGCCTCTCTTCGTCAACTGGGTGATTTGTTTACTATGAATTGCAGCAACGAATCACTGGTCTGATTGGTGTTTGGTAATCGAGGTGGTGGGGGAGGGGATGCACCTCACCTCTCCTCTCCTCGGCGATGCGCGAGGAGGAGACGGGAAACGGCGCGGAAAATGATCGGATTCTCTGCGGACGGATGCTATGGGTCGGGAGGAGCGGACTACACAGTACACAGGGGATTCAATTTCAATTCAACTCGTACACAACCGCATTCTCAGTAGGCTAATCGCGTCGATTTCAGGGTGGTGCAAATTTTGACTCTGGCTCCGTACTGAGGAAGAAAATCCAATTCTATCACTGATTAAAATTAAATTCATGGTACTAGAGGCGATGCTTGATCATAATGGTCCATACATCGAGTCGATCTTTTGCGAAACGAAGGCAATCGCACTTGGATTTGTTCTTTTTTAGGTGCAATTTATACAACCTATATACGTACAAGATACGGAGCTACTTAAATAATTGTACTCCGCTAGCCGCATGTATAGTCACGGCGATTGGGGGCAGGAAGAATCTGCGTGGAGCCGTGGACCCCTCCTCATACGTGATGATGCCTCCTCCCGGACCTAGCAAAAACCAGGTGAGCTTGTATTTAAAAAAAAAAACAGGTGAGCTTCCACACCGCCTGAGACCGGCCCACTAGACCCACATCCCCTTTTCGGCCCATGCTCGTCGATCCTCCTCCGTCCGGCCCACGAGCCTTTTGGCGGTGCCAGCGCACCACGCGGCCTCCGAAGTCCAACCTTGCTGACGCGCGAAGAAGACTGCAAGAGACCGACGGCGATGCGTGGCGACGTGTGCGGCTGGCAGGCAGCGCCGGCGCTTGTCCTCCATCGGCATCGCCATCGGGTCAATGCGATATCTGGGTGAGGTCACGGCAGCGATCCGATCATCATCACCGCCTCTGCTCGACTGCTCTGCAGGTCAATTCCCAGGACACGCAGCAGAAGACCGTGGCTGAACTCAGAACACGCTTTCCAGTATACTATTTATTTAGAGAAAATACTTTGCTTCGAATATGAACACAGTCCGTATCGTCCCGAGTCCAACCAACCGAACAGGGAGGTGGCGCCAACTGAAAAAAAAAAAAAGCCTGCTCGAGGAGGTGTAGGACTGGCTGCTGCGTGCGCCAACTCGCAAGCAGCCAGCTGATGGCCTGCTACCGACACCGAGAAGAAAGTCAGTTTCCAAAAAATATTTTTTACTTATTAGGCACCGTTTAGTTTTACCATTTTTTTTCAAAAATCTACTATTTATCTCAACTTTTCACTATTCATCACATCTCTCTTATTCACAGAATACTATTCATCTACAATGTTTTTTTAGGTGAACAATGTATTTTTGGGAATCTTTCCCAATCTAAACACTCTCATATTCATCTTTCTCACAGAATACGCATCTCTGAAAATTCTCTTTTCACTTTTCTATTCATCTCTCTCATGTAACACGCATAAAAAAATTATTTTTTTTCTACTTCACCTGAACACAGTCTGTGACTGGGATCGCAGGGCTCGCCGGAGTACTTGCAGCCACAAGAAACACACCAGTCTTTCCTCTGACGAAGCCATGCATTTTCTTTCTGAATTCGACCTGAAAAACTCTGAGTCTAGCGTCAAGGCGTTCGGGTATGATCGACTTGGGACTCCAATCAACCCTGATCGCAACCATAAACCTTAGTTAAGCTGTTTAGATTCAAAAATATTCCCCAAAAAACTATTATTCATCCAACTTCTCCGTATTTGTTCTACCACTTCCACTCACAAAGCACTATTCATCTACTGAACAGTATATTTTCGGAGAATCTTTTCCTAATATAAACACACCCTTAGTTTTCATCAGCAAAAAGAAAAGGGCATAGCAAGCGTCTATCTTGGGGTCAAACCCTTATCGATATGTCCAGACTCTGGTCCAGTATGAACGGTGACCTAACGCAATCTTAATGGATGACGCTCAACCAACCCAGTGCACCACCGACCCGAACGCAAAGAGAAAAAAAAAAAAGGTCAGGGCAGCGCGGCGCACATGGGCTCCTGCGCCAATATTTCAAAGAGAGACAACGGCTCATGCTCCAGCACATCACATGGACATTACCTGCAGATCGATCTCAGTGACCCAAGCATTATCCGGTTGGGTTGGGATCCACTGACACGTACACTAGAACTAGCAAGTTTGTTACACTTATCCGGTCCGTTTCGCTCAAAAAATGTTTATGGAGAGCGTTATACACATCGATCAATAAAGAGCGTCCAGAAATATGGACGCATGGCAGTTAGACGCAGCATTCTTCAGATAGACGCTAGCTCATGCATGAGTATGGGCTGAAACTGGCACCAAGGAAGACGAAGACACACAGTAGTGTGTGTGAAATGCCTGAAACTCTGGCCAGGCCGGGGGCGTAACCAATCCATGTGCCACTGCTCGTCCCGTATGTGCTAACGACGCTGTTGCATTGTACAGAAGCCGTCGGTGCAGACTCAAATGTCAACTTCACTTCACATAGGACTAGTACAGAAGCGTGCAAGAATCCCACTACGGGGCAGCAGCAGCAGCTTGACGAAAGTCTCTCATGCTCTCGTAAAGCCGATGTCTTTTTTTTTCAGACCTGTTGTGAATGTGATCGGGAATAAGAGATAGAGAGAGAGGGAAAAAAGGCGAGAGCAGTACGTTCTTGTGCGGCTTCCCGTCGGGCCTTGTCTCTTGGCTCGGCATCGTTCTCCCCCTGCCGTGTTTTCTTCTCGCTGTGAATTTAGGGGGCAGTACAAATATTCTTGTCGATCGATCTGGCCACGAACGAGCCCGGCCGCAATCTCACACATCCCAGAAGAAGAGGAGCAAATGGAGCATGTTTTTGTAAGCAGCTCGGGTTCCGAGGCGAGGAGCAAATGGCCTGTCCAACGGGATCCATCCGGGCATTACGTCCACTGAGAAAAGATGAGGACAGGAGAAGCGCCGTGCGCGATCCGGTGCCCAGCGTACGATCGTCGCTGCAGCGCTACTACGAGTAGATCCGTAGTATTACTAGTCCGTAGGAGGAGGAGTTGAGGTTGAGGGTGTGTTTAGCTTGGAGGTGAGGAAAAGAAATTTTTTTTGAGGAAGCGTGTTCTGTGAGAGGGATGAATAGGAAAGTTGAAAGGAGGGAGAACTTTTCTAAAAACGTGTTTTCTGAGAGAGATGAATAGTAGAGTAAAAAAAACTTAGACTGTAAACAGGTATGAACCGTACGTACGGCTTCGAGGCTACGACGCCGTCCCGTCCGTCAGGTCAAGTGTTGCACAGGTCGTGCTGTGCGGCGAGCCGTGTCTCTTGCTTCTGGCCATGGCGACGCCGAAATGTCACATGGCTCTAGCTGGTTAGGCTTTGGACTTGGAGGAAGTGAGGAGCAGGGATATGGTCTACTACTCCGTAGTCTCCATTTTCGTTTACGAGGTGAGGCTGCAACAACCCTGGTAACCTAGAGGTCAGCTGATCACCAACCGCTCTGCCAATGATTGAGATTTCCATTCCGTTGGTTGTGACAGTAGCAAGCGCAGTGCAAACCATACCGCTTTCCGTCTTTACCTCGGAGTTTGAGCCGTTGACTTTGTACCACCGCGCCGCCGGTGAAACGGGCATGCATATCATGTGTGTGGACGGCGTACGGACGGCGGCGCTTGACATGGCGTCGAGGCGAGGCCAGCGGGAGGGGGACGTGGAAACGAAGGCTCGCGCGCGCTGGGGCCAAGGAAACCGTTGCGCGCGATGCCGTGCCGCTGGGACGACACGACGACGAGCGAGGGGAGGGCGAGGCTCACCCACCGCCACCACATTGCATGGCCCTTGCTTTCCATCCCTCCCCGCCCGCCGGGGGACCGCGCGCGCGGCAAGCAAGGCAAATCCGGCGACCCCCGGCCGCACGTCGCATTCACGGCGCCGTGGCACGGCCGCATCCACCAAACAAAGCACGGAGAAGCCGGAGAAAGAAAGCCCCGATCCGTTGGTGGCGCGGTCCTCTCCTGCCGCCGTGTCGCGTCGCCCCCGCCCGTCGCGCCGGGGTGGCGTTCGTAACTGCGTCCACCCTCGACAGCGCGTTTCTTTGACTCGTGTGGTCGCTCGCTCTGATCCGGCCCCCGGCAGGCGTCTCCCGTTGACGTCCGGTCATTTTTTTTTCCCCAACCAAACCGTCAACGATCGCCTTGCAAACTGCATGCATCCCACGCCTGCGCCGGGAGGCTGGCCTGCCGGAGGCGTGTACGGATCGAACTGTGCGTCCGTCCATCTGTCTCCGGCACCCACCCCCTCGTGCCAGCACGCACGCCCCGGCCGGCACACGCGCGCAGTGAAGAGGGATGGGGAGAGCCTGGCTGCTGCCTGGATGAGGACGAGGAGGCGCTTTGAACCGCGTGGTGCGGCGGGAGCGGCCGGGACCAGCCTGCCGATCGAGAGCCGAGGAGCCCGATCGATCGGAGGCGTCAGGCGTGTGAGCTCAAGACAACAGAACACAACAGCGACGGGGCACACCGTCGCGGTGGCGCCAAGTGTGGCGTGCGCGATCAATTCGGTGGGCGCCAACGCCATGGACACTGGTGTGGATGCCGCCCGCCCAGATCATCAGCACGCAGGAAAGCACCTCGCTAGAGGGATCCAAGGCCCTCGTTGTCCGGTAGGCCCGCGTCGTCACCCACCGCCGAGCATTTTCTCCGGCCGGAGAAAACCCATGCTTGTGCCTTGATGGCCTGCGTGCATGCCGCCGTTGTGAGCGTGAGATCGACAAGTCTTGTGAACGAAGTTGCTTCATTGGCAGCAGAAAACGATGCTACTGCTCGGATCGTAGTACTCGCACGGCACGTTCCACGGTGTGTAGGCATCAAAGCACTGGCAGTACCGGCCGATGCACCTTCAAATGATCAAATCAAACAGCCGTGAAATCCAAGCCATGGAGTAGCTGTGCGTACCACCAATGAGCACGTGACATGTCACGCCGTTAGCACGTACCCCCGGCCGGACTACTGCACTGAGGTGGAGGGGTAGGATCCCAGCCTCCCTCTACAATTTGCTCGCTTTTACGCTTGCAGCCGCGCATCTACCCTGCATGATCGTCCCGGATCGCAGCTACCGCCTACCGCTGCCAATCTGCCATTGCCACTTTCTTCAATTCATCAACCGGCTGTATGGTCAGATTTAGCTCATTTACCAACCCTATTTGTGGCTAACCCTGCCCGGCTGCCCCGGCACCCAGGTCCACTCTACGTCGTCGCAGGCATGTGTTGCAAATTGCAATTATGCAGCGGCACCGGCACCGGCTCCAAGCATCGTCGACGGGCGATGCATGCATGCATGCGCGACATACACCGGTGCTTCGATCCAGAATCAACGAAGCAGCGACAACATGATGGCACCATTTCCCTTCGTCTAAGGTTGCACCCACGATAGATAGGTCCATAGCCATGGAAGCAGTTTGGTAACGGTTGATGGTTTTGGCATAGTACGGTGTGATACGGTGAAAACCAGCGGCAGGAGACAGACAGTTGGCGACGCCGCGTCGAGCCGAGCCGGGCGGCGAAAGGGGCTTCCCTCCCTCCACATTTTCCGGCGCCTTTTGTTCGAAAACCTGCATGGCCTAGCGCGCGAAGCACAGAAGCGGCAGTGGCCGAGAGCAAAAGGAAAGGACTGGGTGGCCGGCCGGCCGCGCAACAAAAAGAGAGGGCTCCGTCCATCGTCGGCAGGCTGCAGACACAAGAACAGGGGGCCCAAACAAGAACGATGTGGAAAAAGCGACACGGACCCGTACCAAAAGCTGACCCGTCGAATTCACTCGCGCCGTCAGAGGCGGTGGTGCATGCAGCGTCCGCCGTGCAGGCCACCGCCCGGCCGGCCGGAACAGAGCAGCGGCCGGCCAAGAGAGACAGACAGAGAGCGGCGCACAACTTGCGGTTGACGCAAAGCGCGGCGGTCCATGCCATGGGTACGGCCACGGCCATGGCCCGGCGCCTTTAGCGTCTCCTACTCTGCCCGGTCCCGGTGGGGCGGTGGCCCTTGAGGCCTGAGGCCTTGAGCGAGCGCGCGTGGCGTGAGCATGACGGCGTGCGTGCTCGGCCAATGGCCATCTTGGCCAGGGCCGTCCTCGGCCGGAGCCCCGAATCATGGCGCCACCACCGCGGCGTTGGGGATCATGGAGGACGGAGCACGGCAGCGAGTGGGAAAAAGGCACGACGACCAAATGATTCGCCAAATCATCGCCGGCCGGCGACCGAGGTCGGGGCCAGCGGCAGCGGCTCACTGAGAGAGAGGAGGTCAACTGCCAACAGTTTCTTTGCATGCAACACGTACTCCCGGCAACGGCGAAACGAGACGTCCGTCTTCCACCGAAAAAATGGAAATGAAAAAAAAAAGGCTCCTGAAATGTCGCGTGAAAAAGAATTAACGTGGGTTATCTGAGGGCCCCACACGGATAGATGGGAATGACGCCACCGCAATTACTGTTTTTACCAGTGAATTTTGCAAACGATCCGTTCATTTTACACGGTAAATGTAGAATTCGAAGAATCAGCCATGCAAATGTCCAGGTTAAAGTTTCATGAGGACGATCACAAAGCCATTGTCGGCGTAAAGTTGTTCACTCGACAGAACGACAGAACGCCATCGAGCAGTGACTGCACGCTGGCCTCCGGTCCACGATCCAAACAGTGCGAAGTAGCATCAGCGAGGAGACAAAAAAAAAATTGAAAAAAAAGTTAAAGGAAAGTGTTGTGTTTATATTGAAAGTAAAAAGTACTTTTTCTGGATGGATAGTGCACTGGAAAGCGTATTTTGTCAGCAAGATAAATAAGAAAAACTTGTTGAAGAAGTATTTTTTTTATCTGAACACAGCCAAGGTCTCAACTGCCCCTTGCAGGGAGAGCCTTGCCTTCACGAAGCACGCCATCAGCTGCGCATTCTCCTCCCTTCCCCCGCTCGGTTTCTCCTTCTTCTTCTTTTTTTTGAAAAATTCGGTAATTCGGTTTCTCATTTTTTCACCGGGCCACCCGGCCGCCTCTAGACGCGGTAGATTACCAGGAGAGCCGCGCGCGCCATCATCTGGCCTGTCCCGTGCCTCCTTAAATACCACCCGCCCTCGTCCCTTGGCCTCCCACCACTCCCCCCACTTCCCGTGCCGCCGCCGCCGCCGCTCACTTCCGCCGTAGTGCGCGTGCGTCCCGTGGGCGAACGCAACCGCTCGCAAGGAAGCCGACGACGACGAAGATGCCAACAATGCCGTCGTCGTCGCTGCTGCTGCTCGTGGTGGCCTCCGCTGCGGCGCTGTCCTTCACCCCGGCCACCGCCCGCATCCCCGGCGTGTACGGCGGCGGCGACTGGCAGAGCGCGCACGCGACGTTCTACGGCGGGAGCGACGCGTCGGGCACCATGGGCGGCGCGTGCGGGTACGGCAACCTCTACAGCCAAGGGTACGGCGTGAACAACGCGGCGCTGAGCACGGCGCTGTTCAACGAGGGCCAGAGCTGCGGCGCCTGCTTCGAGATCAAGTGCGTCAACCAGCAAGGGTGGCGATATTGCCATCCGGGAAGCCCTTCCATCCTCGTCACGGCGACCAACTTCTGCCCGCCCAACTACGCCCTCCCTTCCGACGATGGTGGGTGGTGTAACCCGCCGAGACCCCACTTCGACCTCGCCATGCCAATGTTCCTCCACATCGCTGAGTACCGCGCCGGCATCGTCCCCGTCTCCTACCGCCGGTATGTGCTTCTTGCTTCTCGATCGATTGCTTGTAAATCTCCAGCTTTCTTTATAGAAAATTTCATGGTTCGGGAAAAAAAAATCGTTCTTCGTTCTGGTCGTCGTTGGGGACGGTGCTAGTAGTAAAAAGACATTCGCCTTGGTCCGAGCGCCACTCCATTGTTTGTAGGGCAATGGCACTGGAGTGGCAGAGCTCCATCACGCCATGGCCTGTGCTCGTCTGCATTCAAGATTCCCCTGTTCTCCCCACACGTCTTTTGAGGGAGGCGAGCGGCTCGGCCGGCCTCCCTCGGCGAGTAGTGAGTGGGGGCGCGGCGCACCGTGCTGCACCCTGCCAACCCTGCTGGTGGGAAAACGAACAAAAGAGACGCGCTCACGTCGTGGACAGGCCTCCCCCGTGTCCAGTAGTAACGGCGGGCGCAACGCCCAACCGCGTCCGTTGCCAATTTTTCCCACCGCGCCCGTCGAGTTCTGGCTGCACGAGACATTCCAGCGTCGCTTCGCCTTTGGCCACGGCACGGGCGATTAATTGCTGCGCCGGCACGCACGAGGCATGGCAATGTGCACCGGATCCCCGGGTGTAAAGGCGGGCGCGGGTACTACTGCCTGCGTGGTGTGAGTTGGAGAGATCGTGCTGCTACTCGTACGCGTGGTAAAAGTTGGTTGGGTGCAGAGCTGCAAATGGGAGGGGTGGGGTGGGATCGCTTCGTCCTCCTGTCCTCTGTGCGTGGGATAGTGCTCCCCTCGTTCTGTGATCTGGGGCATTTTGGAAGAAGAACGTTCCTGGTTCGTGCTAAAGCCCCCATCTAGTTTTTGGCAAATCTGGTAGATCTGAGATTTCGCCATTGTCCAGTGTGAATTCGGTACAAACGTTACCCATTGTCACATTCTGGCATGTCACATGGGATTGATGTGTTGATGGACTTTCCAGTGCTAGAAGGAGCAAGCATGGCAAGTCTTTCCTGTTCGCATCGTGACGAGCCACCATTTTGGAAGGCTGCTTTCTTGACATTCTGTTCGTGGTCTAATAAGCCATTTGTACAGTTTGTGTGTTCCTAGTGTCAGTGCTTGCACCGACTGCATCATGGAAACGTCTTGATGAGAATTGAGAAGAAAACCACTAGAGGCGAGCCGGCAGCTACAGCAAAAAGGCCCGGAGAAGCCCTCCAAAACGACATGGGGGCTGTAGTTGGAACAGTATAGGTAGGGCACGCCACACGCTTTGACCTTTTTCACTTTGGCCCGCCGGAGAGGGGGGACACGCCCGTGATTCCGGCCGTGCCGTGCCCCCGGCCTCGCCGCTTTTCCGGGTCTCTCCCTTCGTCCAGCGCCCGGCCTCTATCCCCTGGAATATAGGCCCGTTTTGCCCTTGGTTCCTCCTGTGTCCCGATCCCCGGGTGACCTGGAAAGCCCAGGGGCCGTCTCGTCCTTCCGTCCTGCACCTCCGCCATCACGGCGTCAAGCCGTGGTCCTGCTCCTGCTCCATCCCTGCACGCTGCCGCTCGCCCTGCTCCTCCTCCTGGGCTCCTGGCCGTGACGGTGGTTGGCCGGCCCTTGGCTCTGCTGGCCCGTCCTCTCTTTTCCTACAGCAGCTCTGCAGCTGGTTCGATAGTTTTTACAGTTCTGCCCCTGGGAAAGCTTAACGTACGGTGACTCTGTTAATGAACTTGCTAATTCGTACCTGCCGATCACCAGAAGTTTGATTGTCATCTGATCGACGCAGTGAAAGAGAACTACCACTAGTAGTACTGTGTTTTTGCTGAATCACGTGCTAACAATAATGATGGTCTTTTGTTTTTTTTTTTTGTCTTTTGCAGGGTGCCGTGCCGGAAGTCGGGCGGGGTGCGGTTCACCATCAACGGCTTCCGCTACTTCAACCTGGTGCTCATCACCAACGTGGCCGGCGCCGGCGACATCGTGCGCGCCAGCGTCAAGGGCTCCGGCAACTGGATGCCCATGTCCCGGAACTGGGGCCAGAACTGGCAGTCCAACGCCATCCTCGTCGGCGACGCGCTCTCCTTCCGCGTCACCGGCAGCGACCGCCGCACCTCCACCTCCTGGAACGTTGCCCCGCGCAACTGGCAGTTCGGCCAGACCTTCGAGGGCAAGAACTTCAGGGTCTGATGCCATGCACCCCCATCGTCGTCTTCGTCGCCGGCAGTGAGCGAGAAAAAGAAGCCAATGTCTTCTCATACGTAATTAGTATAGCCATTAAGCGTGTGTTAGGGTGGGAATGTCCGTTCAAGTTCGTGTCATCTCGCCTTAATCCGGGTGCAACAAGCTCTCTCTGAAAGGAAGCTTTTTCTTCTGAACGAGGTGGGCAGAAAAAAGAGTCTAGAGTTGATTAGGGTATATTTGTGGTCACAACCGGTCACTGGTACTCTCTACTACTCCATTAGCGTGCTTATGACTGCGCGGCTGTGTGTTTATGGATCTTGTTTGTGGTTAAGCCTTCTTCTGGGGGTGGTTTTCTATCGAAATAGTGGCTGAAGTGGCTGCCAAGCTGCAGCTCAAAACACGGTGTGGTGAGTGTAGCCCGCAGCTGCTTGTTATCCAATATCATGGACCTGTCATTTTAAGTATCAGTGGTAAGGTGATTATTGGGCTTGTAAGAAGGTTACTACTGCTGTTCGTCTCTTTTCTCTGGCTCATCATATCTGTCTGTGATAGTACCTGCTTAAGAAACTGATGTGATCTTGGCATCATGACGATGACGACGGAGATGATTTCGTTGCCGGCTCCTTTGCGTGAATGCTGGTAGGATAAGAACAGGACTCCCCCTTGTGCCGAAATGAAAATACGAGAAAGAGATAAAGAGGAAAGCGAAAGCGCGCCGCGGGCAGGGCCCTCTGCTTTGGGGATGGTTTTTGTTCGCTTGCTCGAGTTTGGTTGCCAGCGTCGCGCTGATGACGGCGACGGCGCCACCGACCATGCCGCTTCGGAGGCATGGCATGATGCTACAAGCGCCAGACTAGAGTGGAGTTCCTTGGGCAGAGACGGGAGTTACGCGTCGACGTCGTTCATGGCGACAGCCAGCCCAGATGAGACTTCCGTGAGAGGTGAGGTTGCTGTCGTCAGGGGTGGTGCCGGAATCAGTGGCATGGATATAGGAAACCGGGATGGCAATGGTAGGTGGCTAGGTGCCAATGCCATCAGCCATCCCAACGACCTTCTCGCCGGAGATCTCGAATGGCGAAGCGGTGGTCATCGACATCATGCCACTGAATGCATCCCGGCTTCAGCACAACAGTCCAACACGACTAAGATCTGACAGATTGATGAACATGACAGGCTATAATATACGGAACACAGCCACATGAAACAATAGCAGCTTGCAGAACACGGGCCCCTCCCTGATGCCATGAGTTTCGACATACAGATCCACTCACTGTCAGCTGAAACTGAACAGCGCATGGGAAAGGAAGCAAAAGCCTGATTACCCTCAATATACACACCATATTCACAAGCTACAATCTAAGCTAAAGCCTTGATCAACCGAAGCTTTGCTAACGAGAATGAGCCAATGGTTTCGGATTTGGGCCAACTGTCTCCTTCAACGCTCCCAAGCTTTTCCGGCGAGCCTTGAGGCTGCTCTTGCTAGCACTCACAGCAGCAGGCGTCTGTTTGGTTGCAGCCTTGCGTTCTTGATGCTTCTTCTCTGTTTCAATGGAGTCCTGAAGCTCCTCCAGAATAGTGACTACGGCGTCCATTGAAGGCCTCATCTTTGCTTCGTAGGACAGGCACTCAAGAGCAAGAGCAGCAATTGTTTGCGCCCCAGTGAGAGAGTATTGCCCTTCCAGCCTGGTATCCAGGACCCGGAATATCTTGCGCTTATGTGTGAGATAAGGTCGAGCCCATTCCACAAGGTTGTGCTCCCCTTGGGGCCGGTTTTTGTCGATGGCGCGCCGGCCTGACAGCATCTCCAGAAGAACTACTCCGAAGCTATAGATGTCGCTCTTTGCAGTAAGGTGACCTGAAAGTGTAACATTGTTCAACGAAAGATATCCATATCAGATACTGAATGGGATGTTGATAGTACAAGGTTATCTAAGACAATGCTATTTGCCTACAAGACAGTCACAATATTTTTGCACCAAAGATTGAAAATTCAGAAAACAACACCTAATGTGATGTCACGAAACTGTTGATGATGTACAAGAAAACCATAGAAATAAGCACCAACTTCTATGACCTTGTGTTTGGACTCAGAAGCCATGACACAAAAAACTTCTCCAAATAATGCATTTCAATCAAGTAGATAATGCGCCAATTTTGAAATTTCCATGCAGGGGATCATGGTTCCAGTTATAACTTTTAAAGGTGTTTACTGTTTGGACTGATTAATTGTCAGTATTTGATGCAAGATGCCACATAGTTTGTTTGTTCTTTGTCATAAAATGCACTTTCTAGCTACAGCCAAATCTATAGAAATTTGGACCCAACTGACAAAACCTGCACTTCAAAGGTTACCTGTTGAAAGGTATTCAGGAGCCGCATAACCATATGTTCCCATTACTCTCGTGGACACATGGCTCTTCTCACCAACAGGACCATCCTTTGCCAATCCAAAATCAGAAAGTTTCGCAGAATAGTCCTGCATATTAATACAATGTACCCCTTTCAGTAGAGCATACAAGCGTTGAAGTGGAGCATACAGCATTGAAGATTTAATACCACTTACTGTGTCAAGGAGAATATTGGAAGTCTTAAAATCTCGGTAAATGACTTTTGCCTCTGCACTGTGAAGGTAAGCTAGGCCTTTTGCAGCTCCAAGTGCAACCTTCATTCTAAGGTTCCATGAGAGCGGTTGAAAGTATGAACCTCCTACATCAAGGATTTATACAGCAATTTCTAAATCAGGAAACACACTAACAGTAGAATTGTAATATGGATGAAAAGCAAGATAACAGTAGCTCTAGATCCTGAGTAACTTACTCCTTTTTTTTTTTAACAAAATGAGTAACTTACTCCTAAACAGATGATTTTCCAAGCTCCCGCGGGGCATGAACTCATACACTAGCAGTCGGTGTTCATCCTCTGAGCAGTATCCTAATAGCTTGACAAGGTTGGGATGACAGAACTGACCTAGGTAATTAACTTCTGCCTATGAACGGAATATTTTTCTAGATTAGAGAACGGCATGGTAAAAGAGGAAACCTCAAAACAAATATGATTCGATCATGAATTTGCAGGACAATAACATAAAGTTGAGTAGCATTGTACTCACCAACCACTCTCGGTGTCCTTGCAAACCCTCCTGGTTGAGTCTTTTCACAGCAACAGCAATTCCAGTACCAGGCCTGCAGGGTGCTAGTGAATTTTCATCGACCCATCCTTTATAGACAGATCCAAACCCTCCTTCACCTAGCACACTATCAGGACGGAAGTTCCTTGTGGCTGCTTTGAGATTATTAAAGCTGAAGATCTTAACATTGGCGGATTGCAGGATCTCGCATTCGGTCTTCGCAGTTGGAGCCATGGAAGCCGAAGAAGCTCGACTACTACAGCCGCTAAGCCTACTCCCATCCTTGCCACCACTCTTTGAGAACATCCCTGCAGGTCATGTATTTTGTAAATATTCCACTAAAGGAAAGGTACAACGAAAGACCAGACCAAAGCCTGATATTCTTCACACAAAAAAGGAGCTGTGATATATCCCAGGTATAATGATCATCACTATCCAGAAGGAACAACTGCTTATACAAGAAAATAGGCAACATATAAGGAACTGGACACTGCAATCATCTCTTGGCCCTCTCTAAAGAAAAGATTGAAATGAGAACCTTGAGCTACACGATAGCCAATAGCAGTTGCCAGCTCTGGCAAAAATTGTAGCACTAGTAACGGATTAATTAGTGTCCAAGAATCTGCACCAGAAACCATTTTACCTACAGGATCATAAAACTTTGATGGCTCTCACTATGGTACTTCCAAATAATTGTAGACTGTCCATTTGGTTAGATCTAACTTCCTAACGCGGTGTCCAAGTGTCCAAGCAATTTTGATAGACCTAACTTCTCTAATGAGTAATGAGACATCCAATTTTAGCATGTACGTAGCTGATTAATTTTTTTATAGCGTGCCAGTTATGCTCTACATGCTGCAGAGTGGCCATGATCACTACCTCATACCGAGTAAATGGTTTGGCCCGAACGCCTGGCATGCCTGCTGTCAGTTAGGGTCTAAATAAGCAGATTGTCATGCATCCGTAGCAAAATCTGCTACTGCTTTGGAATCGGTGCATTGCAACATGTAGCCTATGGTGAGTAAGAGCTATTAGTGAGACACTGGCCCTTGCATTTTTCACTATCGTTCCTCTCATTGTGTGCAGGTGGCTAGAGTTGCCACTGAACAACCAATGTCCACCAAATCCACATCTGAACTGTATGGGTAAGATATGGATTATCCATTCAAATGTGGATATGGGTAGGATGTAGTAGGATAATTATCCGTTCTACCCACAACAACAACAACATAGCCTTTAGTCCCAAGCAAGTTGGGGTAGGCAAAATAAACAAACATCTTCGCTCTCCCGTCCCTTTCCTCGCTCTCCTTCCCGTTCTCTGTCTTCCTAATAGCAATCAGGATTCATGAACCCTCCGCTCTGACTTCCAATGGCATGGAGACCCCAGGGTCACAGTTGCTCCTCAAGCAGGAGGCCCCAGGCAACATCGAGCTCATGCACGCTGCCGGCCGCCTTGACGCACTCGCTGATGCAGCAGCCGCGCGCCTCACCGCCGACGAGGAAAAGCATCATCACGAGCTCCTCGAGATTGATGGCTGTTGAAGAACCCATTTTTTCTTAAATTGGCCTGTGTTGTTGTATAATGACGAGCAAATGGCCTTGTGCTGATCCTTGGAGCCAGCAAATACAAGGGCACTACCCATGATTCGCAACTCGTTCATGAAGGTAGGCAGATAGCTTTATCCGTTGGGTTACCCACACCCATTGGATGCTTGGGGATGAGAAAATAGGGACTGGTAATTACGGGTATGGACATGGGTTTACCCATGGTCTGCCCAATAGCATAGCTACAGGTGGCATCATGCATGCCTAATCCGCAATGGCACCATCCGACAATAATGGCCAATAGCTGCACGCCTAGATCGGCTATAGGGTCTTTCTCAAACCTTTTTGTATCTTTGTTTGCTTCCTTCCAGCTGTAACTCATGCACACTACATATTTGTCAATCCAGTCAATAGAATCATCACCTCGTGATCAAATCCACTTCCAAGAGCCATTCCTTTGGCAGCTTCAACAAGTTGTACCAGCTTCTAAATTATGGTGGCAATCTACACACACTCTTGCAGGAAGCTGAGATAAACCAAAGGGAAAACAAACGTGCATCCCTCCTTCAAATCCAACCCCGTGCAGCCCCACCCCAATGGATGCCATGTGTCCCATCTTGCTAATCTTAATCCCCCCCCCCCGGTGATTTCTCACTCACCAACAGTGTTATACATGGGACGAGTTTGAAATCAAAAGCGTGGCTGAGAATGGCATGATGACACGTGGCACCCCTCAAAGTGGGGCTGTATTAGTGGATTTTGGAGGGAAACAAACATTTTTTTTTTCCGAAACAAATAAGAGATGTAGAAGACCATGCAGAACCACGGACATGTTCACGGAATGCCCTAGCAGCACATCTGTTTTGGGGACAGGTAACACGTAACTGGGACAGTCAGGTGTTTTAACCGGATTCATCGAACATAGCCAACTTTGACTGCAGGAGCAATCGATGTGGACAACTTTAGCTGTCTGGGAATACTGAGATACTGATATCCTATCCTCTAAGACTAGTCAAAGTGACGACTGGGGTAGAGAGCAAGTGTTCAAAATGAGCGGGGAGGGAGGAAATACTATCGATTTTCCTAGATAAAGTGGCCACATGCATGCATAAATAACCTTACCAATTATCTAAAAAGAATAACCTTATCAGCTACTAACACCTGAGAAGATATTCGACTATCCATCAGCAATGAAGGAAGCTTTTTATTTGATAAAGTGGTCTGCGCAGAACATGTTCCAGCTGTAGAGCACAGACCATAATTGCAGTCAATAAACTATCTACACAGAGCATACATCAACATCTTTGTAGACTCAACTCACTCATGCCTCTCGATTGAACTTTATCAGCACATCATGAACTATTAGACTTCTGAACAGTATATATTATATCATAACAACATACTCCACCGTGTCCATCACAAGATATAATAAAAAGCTGCCATGAATACAACTGTCATTATCTGTTCAAAGTATGTAATAAACCGTATACAAAAACTAACTATCTGATGTTGACTGGTTGGCAGTACTGGCGTTGTTACGAAACTTATAAAAATAAATCAAGGTAGAACCTGGCTGTTTTCCTAATCTCGTATCAACAATGTAAACTAAGAAACTACATGAAAAAAATATAGTAGGCTCGTAGTGAGAAACAACAAGGGAACCCCCAAAACTATTCTTTCCGTGGTCCATGTAAATTATCTGTAAAGGGGAAAATGTGAACAGCAAAGGTCAACAGCATAAACATGCCAAGTACTGGCCAAGCATGCAAAGTACTATATTACCGTATTTCTCTCAATTCAGTGTTCATTCATATATACCTTGGTCAACATAATCCAGGGAATTAGACATGTAAGTAGTCAACACAAAGTTCTATTTATAAGATACTAATACAACTTTTAGCAATAAAGTCAACCTCATGTCGCCTACTAATGTCATCTCAGGAGGACAAGTGCTACCAAGCAGATAACGAAAGAACCAATACACATGAGGTTACGGTTAGACATCATGTGATGAATGGAGCATCTATGTGACTATGTCCCATCCGTTACCATACGAAATAAGGTAATACCTATCATCTAATAAAGTTTAAGCACTTTTTTGCGCAAGTGCAGAACGGACACCTCAGGTTCCAAGCTGACTTTAGTGAAACCACAATAAAGTGATTGTGATGCCTTGCTTTCGCGCCTTGAACCCATCGAAGTTGGCAGGACAGCTGAAACGTTGAGATCATCTAACAGCACAAGACCACTGGAGCAAACCAAAGCTATAACCAACTTGCATAGACACTGTAGTACACCATTACTTACATAGCAACTTATCTAATTAATTCTCCCAAAAAAAACTGTTCTACTATCATGCAAGTAAGCTCATCATATGCAGTAAGTTTCCTGCGCAACAAATCAGGCCACGCACCTCATAACCTCTCGCCTGATCGGAGCGCGCAACTAGCACGCACGTATCATCCAAACGAGGCTTGAACCACTACCATAAATCAACGGCAGCAAACAAGCAGTGAGGAGGACGAACCTGAGGCGCCAGGGTGAGGGCTCCCATCCTTGATCCGCGCGCCCCAGCAGTTCCCCATTCCCGTGCTCCCCGCGCCACGCCGCCTTACCGGAGCGCAACAGCGAGGGGGCGCGGGGCCCAATCAACCAATCGAATCAAACGAGCGGAGGACCACCCTGCTCGCCACGCCAAGCCTCAACCCCGCGGGCAAGCCGTGTCGCTGCAGCCTCCGGAGGCGCCGCCAGGATCCCCCCGCCGGGCTAGGGTTTAGGGAAGGGAGCGGGCGTGAAGCGGAGGGCGGATTGGCAGAGAGGTCTGTGCTGTGGAGACTGGAGAGGGATGAAGTGGAAGGAGGGGAGGTGGTGTGGTGGAGTGCGTGAGGCTTTGGAGAGGGAGGGACTAGGTGGGGAGTGAGCGTGAGCCGGAGCAGAGCAGTTAATGGCGGGGAAGAGAGGCGTGTGTTAACTGGGGCAAGCCACCGCGGGTTTCGCTTCCGGTTTCTGCTGCGCTCCTGGAAAATTGCCTGGGAAGCTGGGGCGTGTAGAAACAGGTACGAGAGACACTGGCCCGTGGGCCCTCGTTGAAAGTTTTACAGTTTCACCGTGATCCGTGGCGGAGCTGACGAGGGTTTCACGCCGAGGGCTCTGGGGAATCAGGCCAGCGTCAGTGGAAGGCCACGGAGAATGGTCATGACATTAAATACTATGTCACATCAATACTATGTCACATCAGTAGTAAATTTACAAGAGAGGACGAAGAGGGTCCTGGGATCATCATGATCCTTAGCTGGCTCAGGTCTCTGAATTTACAGTCTTGGTAACTGTGTGATGACCCTCCCACTCCCACTTAGACTGGCCTTAAACGGTCAAGTGGGTTAGGATCAGTGGTCTACGAGACACGGGTCACGGGCCTACGGCCAATGAAATTGCTCTGAAGCCATTCTCAATGGGAGTTCATGAGCACGATTACCTAGAGTGTCACATCATCTAAAAATGTTTGAAACTAGTATGAAACACTTCACTCTCAATGCATAGTTTCATTTATTATTGTTCCCTAGGTTACATGCAAGACACAAGCTGTCTAGGTAACTGTGTATGAAGAGTTTTATCACCATGAAACTCATTTCACCTCTCTCTTCAATATTCACTGCCACATCACCAAAACTGTCTATGTGACACTCCATTTATTACCTATGAAACTCCCACTGCGACTGGCCTCAGAGAGTATACATGGCCACGAGTAGACGTCATGTTGCTCTGAGATGCAAACAGAAAACAAAAAGGTCAAAATAAATCAATAAAGTCTGATTAATTTTATAATTGATATTGTAGAAAATGTTTATAATCAAAATTTTCAAATTGGAGGTTGAATGATAAATACGCTGCGGGTAAACAAGTATACTTCCGACGTTCTCTTGATTAAGATACTATAATTGCATATTGACCTTTTTATTACTTTTTCTTTCGTTAATGATGCTATCCAGCAGCAAGCTAGGAAAACATCCAGACCATCTTTGGTGCAACACAGTCGAAAAACACACTAAAAACCCTGTAACCTGGCGCATTAGGCAGCGAGAAATTTTGATATTTAACCCTTTATTCGTAAGTCTTTTAAAACATGACATTCAATTCGTAAGCCTTCAAATATATAACCTGGACATGCGAATTCTTTTAGGGGTTTTTCACCTCTATTATCTACTTTATGGTTTTTTATTTTTTTTTCCTCTCCATACGATATAAAGTGACAGTTTTGCTCTTCTCCTTCCCTTCTGCTTGGGCCGCACAGGTCAGGTTTTTCGTCTACCTCCAGACGCACGGAAAGCTCGGTGTCGCCTCCCCTATCCACCAACGACCAAGCACATGAGGTCATGCTCCATGTGCACGCCCGAGCACCAGAAGCTCCATGTCCACCCACGAAGCAACAACAGGCAGGCAGCTCCTTGTCGCCTGGCCGAGCAGCAGCAGCCCGCGTACCACCAGCAGCATGCGGCAGCAGTAGGAGACAAGCAGGCAGCCGCCTCGCCTTCGCCGCACGCACGAGCAACGCCGCAGACAAGCCGCCCGCTCGCTAACGAGCAGCGAGGGCGCAATTCGTCTCAGATGACAAGGCGTCGAGAGTTTTTTTTCCAGTTAGAATGAAATGCTTTTTTTTAATTCGGCAACTTTTCAGTCACATGAGAAACATCATAGACACGCTTACCAATACCCTCCAGACCTTCGACTTTCCCAGCTTCAACGTCTTGTCATGTGAGAATGAGATGCGCGGCGCCCAACTTCAACGTCTTGTCATGTGAGAATAAGATGCGCGGCGCGAGCGCGAATGATCAAAGCCGGACCGGGCACTATGGCTGAGATGCTGGGCTGATCAGCCCAGCCGTTCGGCGGCCCATTACCCTGCCATCTCAAACCGACAAACCGCGTCGTCTCAAAAAAAAAAAAAAACAAACAAACCGCGTCGCTTTATTTTCCCGTACTGTTCCATCTCACGACGCAGCGGGCTTTTCATAATTTCATCTTTTCCCCTTCCACCGCACAAACCCTAGCGGACCTCTTCCCTCCGCCCGCCGCGCCCAGCTTCGGCGGAACTTCTCCACCGGCGATCGGCGCCCTCGGCGGAGGCGTGTGACCGGGCGGGCTCTGCGCGTCTCCGTTGCCCCGGGTTACGAGCAGGGTTAGCCCTAAACCCTAGCTTTTTCGGAGGTTATTCCTGTGATTTAGAAGTTCGGCGGGTTATTCCTGTGAGATGATTTAGAAGTTCGGCGGAGGTTATTCCTGTTCCTTTTCGCTTGGTGAGATGATTTAGAAGTTCGGCGTTGTGGGGTGTCGAATCTGGGGGCTGTGGATACGGCTTGGATTCTGGAATCGCACACGTACCTCGGGCCCTTGGGTACGGTGTGGAAGTTTTAGAACCCTGGGGTGGGGGTATTGGTTTGATGTGTTCCAAGGGCGTAGATACTAGATTCTGTCCCAAGTAGTTGGTTGATGAATTGCGTTCTAGCCTCAAATGAACCGTACTGAATCTGTCATAATTGGTCTAGCTATGTACCTTTGATGTGTCCCAAAGCTGTAGTTATTCGTTTTTGCGGTTCATTTCAAGCAGTTGTGGTTGTAGTTGTAGAATTGTGTTCAGGACTCCAATGAATCGTAATGAATCTGTCATACTTGCTCAAGATATGTACCTTAGGCAACCAATTCTTGAAAAGTGTTAATAAATTAGTTGATTCTTTATAGGACCACTTTATATTTTGTTTGACTTCATGAACAAAGATGGAAGCTAGTTTTGTATTTTTGCTAGTTTATTAAAATGATTACCTGTACCTAAGCAGTGCTTTTTTGTTTTGGGTTTTGATGCACATTGTTCTACTTAGGTTGACTGAAAAGGTGGTCTCAGCCTTCATTTCATTGTTTATGTGCATTGATGGAATTTCTATGTTCTTTTGCTAGCTGCAACATACAATTGAGAGGCTTAAGAATCATTTGAGTTTTTCCATTAATAGTCTTTTACTTAGTTCTGTTAATTATTTTTTCACAGCAGCTATTGCAATCGCACGCACTGCCAAGTTTAGGGGCCGTGGGTATGGTTTGAAAGTTCTGGAACCGGGGGTATCGGTTTTGCTCTGTTTCTAGGTGTGTATAGACTAGAGGCACCGGACTGGTTTCTGCAGCGATTGCAATCGCACGTACTGCAGGTATGGTTTGGAAGTCAGAATAGTTCAAGGGTGCAGAGGCTAGTTTCTGCTGATTTTTGACGGGCTGGGGGAGGGGACAACTGTAGCGCACGTGTCTATGGTTTGTTGTAGAGCACTGTATCAATAAAGTTGTCGCTTCATTGGGGAAACAAACAAGTTCAGCTGGATTATGTGCGCTAGGACCATTCAGCTTTCTTTGCCCCAAGCCTGTGATTAGTCCTAGATAACATATAATCATTGCTGTTGAGTAACTAGTTGACTCTTTCCATTTCTGACACAGGCAGCTATAATGGATTATGACCGGGCAGTAAAGAGGCTAAAGACGATCAATGTCGGTTCCAGTGTAGGCTGTGACCGATTCAGCTTCCTACCTGATGACTTGAGTACTAACATCATGTCTCGCTTTGACACACTAGCAGCTTTTTGTGTGTCACTGCTATCAAAGCGCTGTCTAGAACTATGGAAGTTAACGCCCCTGAATTTGGATGATTC
Source organism: Digitaria exilis (assembly GCA_015342445.1). NCBI lineage: Eukaryota > Viridiplantae > Streptophyta > Magnoliopsida > Poales > Poaceae > Digitaria > Digitaria exilis. The sequence continues at coordinate 50,784 of JACEFO010000773.1, read as the reverse complement.
CCAGTTTGGTGACAGAGATGCCAAATGGCGTATCAAGATTTTGAAGCGCATTATTGCTGCTCATCCAGGGCCAGTTGGCCGTGTATCACTGTCCTTTATCAGTTGGGCTCAAATCACTCAGTTAGAGAAACCATTCAGGAAGCCTGAGTTCGATGGGCTTGGGGTGCTTATTTTGGATTTCCCTGTTAAATGGATCATGAAGGATCGGAAAGTGCTTCCATCGTTTGTGCTCCGATTCTGCTCTGTCCGAGTGCTTCGGTTATCACGTTGTATATTTGGACCACACACATCAATCAATTCACCTGGCCTTATTGACCTTCAACTGAGATGGGTTCGAATATCACAAGACACTCTTCAGCAGATTGTTAACAGCTGTTCACAAATCGAAACATTGGCACTGTTATGGAACTCTGGATACCGTTCTCTTTCTCTAAACCCGCTGCATAAACTCCAAAGCTTATTTGTGAGGTTAAATGCTGACGATAACCATGATGAGGTGGAATTGGAAGATTTGCAAATTGGTGATTCTAAAAAGCTAAAGAAGTTGTACGTCAACCAGTACGCTTTTGGTCCCACGGTCAGGATACCTGCTGGAACGAACCTGCAAATGTTGGGGTACTTTGGTTTGGAGACACCGCGGCTTGAGATCGGTAACCTGGTATTTCAGGTAAGGCTATGTTGTGGATTGTTGACTTCAGATTGTTTATTAAGAATTAAACTAGTATTTTTCAACTTTATATGCTGCCGGTGTACTTATCTTTTGAATATTCCAATGCAGCAATCAATTGCGGTAACATTGGTTGAATACATTCCCTCTGTGAAAGTACTTGCCCTGAAGATGCTTCATACTGATGAATATGGTGTGGGCCATGTATCTGATTTTCTGTATTGTTTCCCCTGCCTTGAGATTCTTCATATTAGAGTACGTGCTGTCGAAACTCTTTTTTGCCATATCTATGTTTTCAAATATCATTGTTTGACTAATGGCTGCAACCTTCTCAGTTTGTTGATGACACTACTTACTGCTACCCACAGTCAAGGAGTGTGGGCAGAGAAAGCAAATATGATCCGCATGGTGCAATTGAATGCTTTAAGCACACTTTGAGAACTGTTGCATTGTGGGATTATCCTGTTGGCCATTATCTTGATTATGATACTGACAATTCCCGATAAATATATGCAATTACTTCATTGAAAAGGATTTGGCTCTCGAGACCCTTCTTATTGGTACCCGCATAAAGCTAAAGATTGAGTCGATGGAGGCTGAATGCAGGAATTGGTATGAGCAGAGGAGGACAAGACCTTTTAAGTTTTGTCTTGCATTATCACAAGAAGGGAACTTGACAGAGATGAGGCAGGGTGACCCATTTTCTCTGCTTGGCACTGTGTATCATGAAATAGTGTAAGTAGTTACTTCCTGAAGGTGACTGAAGCATGCCTGTATTTTGTTTCATCCCATGTTGCTGGCATTGTTTGTCAATGATTTGATCATGATGAATTAGTGCGCTTGATTTAGAAAAATATGCATAGATCTGGGATAATCATATGATCATTCATATTGTCAAAAGTTTACCTGATTCACTCATGCGTACTGCTGTTAAATTGCCACTGTATGATGACTTTTGCTGAGTCTGCTTTTACTATTCTGTTCACTAGTTGCTATTCTAACCTGTTCCTTATTATTATAATGTCATATTGTTATATGCTTGTGTGTTTGCAGAGCAATGCCACATGCTCCAAATGAAAATGGTGATTTTGAGGATGCCGAGAGTGACGGCGATGATGAGAAAAACAATTCGCTGGATGGTGATAATGATGAAAACCTAGGGAAAGGTGATGCTGGTCCAAGTGACAGCCCATCTAGTGCCCCATCTAAGTTTGGCTCAGAAACCACTTCTCAAGAGACGAATGAACATGTTCGATCTATGAAAAATGGTATGAAAACAACCGGCAAAACCTCATTTATATCGTTGTGTCAATATAATCTAAATTTAAAAGTTCAATGCTGGTATTGTATTTGACCTGATAATAAATGTGGTTCCCCAACATGCTTATAAGGAGATTGGAATACTGGTATATTCTTTTTGTTGCATAGCACCATACAATTTGATGAACACCTCTAGGATGCTTCATAAAAGAATGAAAACGATTATGTGGGGAGATTTAGATGAACACATAGATGCTAATGTTCTGTTGGACTGAGTTTGCTCTGTCCTAGATTTGATAGCTGTCTGCTCCAGGAGCCAGGGAAAAAATCTAGGATCTGGAAGATGTTGGTGAGTAGTTTTTTTTCGGGGGGGGGGGGATGTGTTGTCCATTGTTCTTAAGGCGTCCTGCGGCGTTCATGGTGCTACTTATCGCCAATGCGACACCTATGAAACAAGGTGTACCTAACCCATTAAAGCGCCCTGGGTACGCCTTGTCGCCTAGCCGATGCCTTTAAAACACGGGTGATGTGTTAACAAACATGGAAAGTTGTTTTTCGTAGTTGATAGAATTATTCCCCATTACCCAGGTTTTGTATGCTTTTACATAATTAAGGAAACTTTCCTGATGGCATTTTCGAAATTTGGCTTGTGGTCTTGTGGGAGAAATATGTAGCGAGAGAAATATCAGATATCCTGCTTACTGTTTCATCTAGCACAAGGCATAGCTATCTGAGAAACCTATAGATAAATTCATGTGAGCAAAAACTTACTGTTTCATCCTGCTTGCTGTTTGGAATGTCTGAATTGTGGAATATGGCATATTTAGAGTGCTTCATTAATAAAAATGAACAAGTGGTCTTGAGGTTTGTAGTTCTAGATAAACAGAGAGTGCTTTTGTTGAATGCATAGACTGGACATTTGTCTCGTTTAGGAAGAAAGGAAAAGAAAAAACTAGATTTTAAAAATAACTTGCGAATTTGGTTGAATTAAACACCAGTACCCTAGTTCTTTTCATATGAAACTAAAAAGAAACTTTTCTAACAGTAGTTTTGAATTTTTGGCTTGTGGGAGATATATGCTGTGGGGTATCTATTCTTTCTGTTTGATAAGAAATGCAACAAAAACCCACGTAGAAAAGCCCTCCTAAGCAAAGTGCATGTCTATGTGTATCCCTAGTTTATCAGCAATTCAATGGAAAAACTATGCCTCCCATGTAACCAATCAATTCTTATGGGGACCCAGTGTTCCACCAATGTGGGGTTAATTTAATTGAAATAATTCAGTTATTCTTGTTATCAGTCTGACTTATCTGTCCTTTGTTTTGTGCAGAAGATTTACTCTCAAAATCTGAAGACAATGAAGACGCAACAAGGCTTTCAGTTCCTGTACAGGTTTTGAATTGTGCCTGACATTGAAATGTGCTTCTGGTTACACTGTTCTGGTAATTTTTTTGGTTAATAGAAGCTTCATTTGTATGTTATTATGCAGCGTGAAGGTTTTTTGAAGAATGCGGGCACCAGATTTCAAGCGAGACAAAGCTTCAAAAGTACGACGGATAAGTGCAAAGCCTACACCTACTATGTTCTGTTATGTTTGTCATCTGTTTTTATCTAGCATGACAGACACTCATTTGATACAAATGAGCTGTGTTTTTTTTTTAATCATTGCAAGGCAAGTACACGTAAGGAAACTCCAGTCTACACATATGCTGAGTGCCTGCAATTCATTTTATAGGGCACAGTGGCAATATATTAATGTGAAATTTGCCCACAGTGCACTGAGTTGTCACCTTCGATCATTTAGTTATCCTTATTTTTAAGGCATTTTTTAATCGATTTGTTCTTTGCAGATCGTTCCTTAATGTCTGAAGATAAGAAGTTGCTACCCCTACATGGAGGGCAAAGTGGGTGGACTAAAGACATCTTTCTGTTAGGGCAAAGTGAGTGGACTAAAGACATCTTTCTGTTAGCTCCCTTCAGTTTTGTTTGAATTCATTGCGCTGACATGCTTGTCCACTGTTGCTTATACTTGGTTGCTTGTGTAACTTGTGTTATACAGGCATTGAGGAATTTGTAGCTTGCAAGGTTGAGATGCTTTTTGTAGGTCTCTTGGAAGGCTTGCTGTTGAGGATTTTTCAGGTACATGCTACAGTTCGCATATACGTTGCAATATCCCGTTGCTGATAGCGCATTGCTGTACAGGGTTAACTAACATTAATTAGTTTACTAATTTTCTATTTGTATGTGTCTGACAGGACATCACCTCCCCGTTCAGTCCGCCCCTTCAGTTTAGTTTTCTGTTGGCTCGAGGCGGTACAGATATTGCTACTTTGTCTGACAGCACATTGGGCTAGTGTACCGGCCTGGTGGGGGAGACCCAGACATTCAGTTTAGTTTTCTGTTGGCTCGAGGCGGTAGAGATTGCTACCTTGTCTGACAGCAGCACATTGGGCTTGCCCTAATGGGCCCGCGTGCCGGCCTGGTGGGGGAGAGACGTCATTTTTAGAAGGGTCAATTGCAAAAATACCCTCGTTTTCACCTCTAACTGTATGTTTGTCCTCCTTTTTTAGACTTTGCACCTTTGCCCTTGCTTTTCATACTCTTAGACATTTGGTATGCCCCTGTTCCGTAAGGAGCAGTTGACACCGTTAACTGAAGGATGAAAATACATTTATGCTCTGACATGGATGACCATACAGTCTCATGGAATTTGTATTTCCAGAGTTCGGAACCTAATTTAAATAACATAATGTACTTCAATAAATAAATAAGATTCACAAATATACTCCAGTTCATAAATCGATTCGCTGCAAAGTAAAGAAAAAAAACTGATTCGTTGCACAATTGGTCGATTGCAAGCAGCCTTGCTTCTTGCCTTGCAAATTTGCAATCGACCAATCGTCCGCACTGACGCCAGGCCTGCGTGATGCAAGCGACCCAATCATCGAGCTGTGGCCCCGAGGCGAGCCCTGCAAGCTTGCGGGCCGGTGGCCGCACGCAGCCCCATGGCGCATACCTCGAACCCCCGTCGCGCGCCGCCTGTGAGGTGAGCTGCAACCACTCGGCGACGAGTCGCAGCCTCCTGCCGTGCGCCGTCCGCCGCGAGGCCAGAGCTGCAACCACTCGCCGACGAGTCGCAGCCTCCTGCCGTCCGGCCGTGAGGCGAGCGCCGCGCGCCTCCTGGCGCCACCCCTCGCCGGCGTGCGGGCCTGCTGCTCGCCGCCGGCCGACCTGCTCGTCGCCAGGGATTGGGAGAGAGAGAGGCAAGGAGTCGATGAGGACACGGGAGAGAGAGCCAGAGAGGCAGGGTGCGAGCGTAGCCTTTAGATAAGGCAGGGACATTTGTGTCCTTTTAAGTCTTTTTATTTTTTGAATCTTGTTTTTCTTCCATACTTATTCGGTAAAATCAACGTTAACAAACAAGGGCAAACGGATGATTCGGATTAAAAAACGAGGGTAAATATGCAAAGTCCAAAAAAAAAGAAGGGCAAAGGTGCAGTTAGAGTTGGAAACGAGGGTAGTTATGCAATTTGCCCTTTTTAGAATGTTGGACTAGATTCTAAATCAAATACAAAGTTTTTGATACATGCATATTAGCGTGTATACTTCATCCTTTTAAAGAATACTTAGGTATTCCCGGGAATACTTACGCATCAATGTAGCTGTGCCGCTCCCACCATCTTTCACTCATGTGCGAGCCGAGCCAACTTGTGACCCCGCGATGTGCTCACACGAGGGCTGTGTCCAATCGCCTGTCGGCTTTTGTAGTAGTCGAAGTAGGTTCCATCTCCTGTCGGCTTTTGTAGGAGTCGAAGCAGGAGCCATTGGGCTGAGCCCCGACCTCACCAGCTCTGAGCCCGCCATCGACGGCCGCGGCTTAGGAAGAAGCCTGGCTACCCACCACCACACGCACAGCCAATTCCGCATCCATGAGAAAAGATGACAGCAACCATATCACATGACGAAGATGAAGCACCGGCCTTACTCTGAACAAGGCTCGCCAAGCCAATCTCGCCGCTGACGCTGGAGGAGAGCACCACCGGGGCGAAGAAGAGGCTGGACGAATTTTCTGTTCCCCGACCATCGTGCCTGTCCGTTTGTTCGGTTCGCTAGGTGAAAAAAAGGCAACACCGATGACCAGACCTTCCAAAACAGAAACATATACGCCAAAAAAAAAAAGAACAATCCATAATTTTCGTTGGTTCCACTTCCATGTCAGTAGCATTCTATGTCAGTAGCAGACGATATAAATGAGACCACCTGTAATCAAAGCTAGGCCAGAAAAATAAATGAAAAATCACAACTATAGAAAAAAAAAAGAGTTGAAGTACCCGTTGTAAGCAAGGACATAGTAGTATTTCCTAGTCCTAGTTATAACAAAAGGAGTTTCCCAAAAAAAATTATAACAAAAGGAAAGTCATTACCATTAATATATTATCACACTTATCAGGTGCCATAACAAAATATAACACAAGGACATGTAACGAGTACAAAACATCCCAGAAACACAATTTTTGCCACACACACACCACAATCGCGTATTGAGCGCGCCTTGGCACACGTCTTGTAGTATACACAAGGTTTAAAGGCCTAACACGACACATAAGCTCATCTAAGAGCTGTGTTACTCCATAAATAAAAGTTTTCAGCATCATCTTCATAGTGATTACATGCTCTGCATTGCAATATCCAGCTGCTATTACAGGAATACAAATGGAATGAAGAACTCGCCAATGATTGCTTTTGGTTGGATACCGACTAGATAACTTCTTCAAAGGGATTGTCTCTAGAGAAGCCCTCATCAAACCAGAATTTTAAGGGCAAGTCATTCAAACTTAAAAAGCAAACTTAGAATGCCTTGAGGCTCTTCTCTCTATATTGAGCCGTCTATGTTGGTTTTGAATCCATCTTGTTGTACACGCTCTGCTGCAACAGAACTTCATGACCTTAAGGACCTTTGCTCTCTTGACGAAAAACTTGGCAAATTCAACATGAGTCTTCAACCCATCATATGATTGCAGCTCAATAGTCTTCAGGGTGTGGTCAAGGCACTCAATAGGAGCAAATGGATCCCAATGCAGACCAGGCTCCACGCTCTTCCATATGTTAAAATTAAACTAAAAATGAGACAAATATATCAGAAAGCCAGTGAATAGTAAATCAAACAGCAGAACTATGCACAAATGACTAGACAACCGGTACCTTGACGATGAGCTTCTCCAGGCAAGGGAAACATCTTAAGTAGTCGATGACAAGCTTCAACTTCGGCTTAGGCATCGCTAATGCTAATATTGTCACAGTGGAGAACTGCTCTACAAAGCTGACAGGAACCATGCCCTGCACCAAACATGTTTCACATATAACGGTGCATCAAGACTTCCTGAGAAGAGTACTTGAAATGCAAATAGTAGTGGCATAGCTTGTTACAAGTCATTTGCAAAAAAAAAAAAAAGAAAAAAAAAAGATATGATTCAACTACAAAGGTATGATATATGGTTTGTCTGCAACAAAATTCATGCATCGAGTTAGAAATAACAATGGGCGCATCCTCCTTTCTAAACCGTGCCATTTAGAAATTTGCGCCGTTGAATATATCCACGCTTTGCACCTTTTCATTTAAGAAAATGAAGTGAATACGCAAGGATATTACCTTGAAGATTGAATCACCAAGCTCAATAGTGGGAAAGCCAGTTCCAAGATACCCTAGCATCTTCAGCTTTGTTGCCCCCGTGATCCTCACTGATGGACCATAGTTCAAGTGATGCAGCAGTAGCCGTTCCAGGCTTGAAGCATCTTCAACGACAAGATGTTCAAGCTCAACCTCCTCCACCTTGTCAAAGTAACGGACCGATACGGCCAGGTACCTCAGGCGTGGCATGGAGAGACACAGCCGGCGGTGGCCAAAATTAGTGTCCAGCACCATAGCATCAATCCCAGGGCTATTGGAGATCATGCCTTGGAGGAGATTCTCGGTGATGCCTACCTTGCAGAGGGACAAAAGTTTCTCAGGCAGGGGAAGGAGGGCACACATCCGCTGTCTGGGAAGGTGAAGTTACGGATATCAAGCACGCGGAGCGAGGCGAAACGGAGCGAGGAGCCCGGCATCTTGGGGTGCTCAGCAAGGGGGAAGTGGAGGACAAGTTCCTGCAGGCCGTCGAACATCGGAAGGGAGAACCAATCGTCGTAGCAGCTGAGGCTGGAGGGAGTGTGGAGGGACCTGAAGGCGAGGCGGCGGGCGGGGCCAGGGTGAGCGGCAAGGATCTGGGAGATGGCCTTAACGCGACGTGAGTCGACGTAGGAGGTCGGGAGGCGGTCGTCGAGGTTGAGCGGCGCCGAGCGCCAGATGTGGCGCAAGCGGCGGGAGAGGATGGCTGTGCGGGCGCCCTCCTCGGTGTCCAGGAGGGAGACGATGACGCCGAGGATGCAGTCCGGGAGACGGCTGATCAGATCCGACCCCTGATTCGCCGCGCTGTAACCCTCGGCGCCACCGCGATCTGCTCTGCCGCCCTTCCTGCGCTTCCGCTTAGGGGAGAAGATTATGCAGTCCGGGAGGCGGATGATTAGATCCGACCCCTCCTCCTTCACACTTCTTCCCTCGGCGCCGCCGTGATCCGCTCTACTGCTCTGCTTCCGCTTCAGCTTCCTAGAGAAGATGGTGGTGTTCATGGTTCCTAGGTGGATCTGATAGATTGAGCCCGATTGGTCTTTTATTTAGGACTCGAGCGAGAGAAAAGGGTGAACGAGGGCGAGTAGGCATCGGACTGAGTGCTGCGGATAGGATCATGTCTCATTATGCGGCCCGGCCCGAGGCCGAGAAGAAAAGTTATGCGGCCCGGCCCGAGGCCGAGAAAAAAGGTTTTTTTTCCCTGGGGAAGCTGTGTTATGTGGCGGGATTAGAGCATCGGCGGTGAGGCAGGTAAATTTGGGCTCCCAAATTCTATTTTATATTTTTTTTCTTTGGCTCCTAAAATTTAGAGTAGGAACTCATTTAGGAGCTCCCACTAGAGATGCTTTTAGAGATGGCACCTGAAACCCGAGTACCCGACAGGTTTACCTGATAAAGAGGTGGGTATGGGAAGATATTGTTACCCAGGTATACTAATGGGTAAAAACATCTACCCGACAGGTAAGCGGGTGCGGATACTACCCATACCGCGTACCCACGGGTAAAATATAATCGCCATAATATAAGTGAAATTCATAAACTTGCATGTTATTAGTGGAGGGTAACTTAAAATTAGTAATGCACTAATAATCTTTTGGTTCATCTGACTATCAATTGGCTAACAATTATCCATTGTTTATTCTATTTACTTAAATTAGTTGGTGTATCATTTTTATCATGTGTTATATTTATGATTTAAATGAGTTATAGTGGGAAAGTTATCGGGTACGGGTAACCCGACGGGTAAAAATACTCGTGCGGGTGCGGGTATGGATAAGAAATTGTACCCACACAGGGGTATGGGTATTTTAACGGGTACATTTTAAGTTAGCGGGTGCGGGTATGGAATGGCACTACCCAACGGGTATGTACCCGTTGCCATCTCTAGGGGGGTTGAATAGGAAAGGTGAAAAAATAATTTGTTTGAGAAGCGTGTTATGTGAGGGAGATGAATAGAAAATAAAAAATGCATTTGGGCACTGAACACAGCCCGGCTGAACATGAGAAAAAGTGTCCACGCCCGACCTGTGCTCGTGTCAAGCTAGGAGTGGGCTCGGGTTTGCCATTCCTTTTTTGAAAAAGTCCTTTGGACGTCCTTGAACTACGAACGATGTTCGATTTTCGTCCTTCAACTTTAAAACTGGATGTTTGACGACACCTCCAACTTTGTGATACCGTGCAAATTACGTCCCTTGCTGGTTTTTACGGTGGTTTTGCACCATCTGACGTTGACCCGTTGGGCAGGCCTCGCTACACCGGAGAGGAGCCGTCGGAGAGAGAGCCAGAGAGGTCGGTTGTCCCGCGCCTCCCAAGAGATGGAGGCCCTTGTGCTCGATCACCCGGCCAGATGAGAACGTCCGTGATCTGGATCGGCACCTTGGTAAACTTGGGCTCGCGCCCGAGCAGCCAGAACAACATCTCCCTTGCCCGGCGCCACCACGGCTACCAAAGCAGTAGATCGCGGTGTGGACGGGCCCATGAGCGGAGAGGTCGGCGACGAGCAGCGCGGCCGGGTCGGCAACATCGGAGAAGACGACCCACGTCGGGGCGAGATCCGCGACGACGTCCTTGGCGGAGTTGTGACCGCGTATGCCGCTCCGGGCCCGCGCCACGGGGAGCACGTGGTGGCCACGTGATGGGGACATGGCACCATCGGATACGAACATTGGCCATAAGATGAATTTATTTTTCCATTTACATCATGATTTGTTATACAATTCACTCGGTTCCACATTTCCACGTCTATCTCTACCACTAAGAAGAATACAGTGTCATCGTCGCCTCCTATGGCTCTGCTGGCAGAGCCATGGTACACCCTTGTGGACTGCGACGCACTACGAGCATAGTTATTAGGGTCTGGCAGAGCCACGGTACGCCCCACCTATGCCATTGAACCGTTCGGGTGCTCGGTTCGATGGTTCATTGGTCTGACCGGTTGAACCACCGGTTTATTATGGTTCAAATAGAATAGAACATTGAGGTGAATCACAACAGAAATGGTAGTCCAGTTGTAACAAACTGTGGTAGGAAGGCCGTGGGCGGGGCTCGAACCCCCGTGCGGCCCTTTTTTGGGCATTATTTCTCCCTACGCGCACCCCCTCCCACCGTTTCTCTCTACAGTGCCCACCAGATCTAGTTTTTCTTCGGTTTATAATAGGATAAAACCACCCGTTTTCAGAGTTAAACCGCCGGTTCGACAGGATATTCTCCAGTTGCTTGCCGGTCTTTTTGGTGGACCAGACCTGCAGGGCCACCGGTTTTGGTTTTTTCTGGTCAGACAGCAAATTCGGTCCGGTCCTAATAACTGTGACTGTGAGTCCATCCTATCTCTTCCGCTGCGTCCCTCTCCTCCCCCTGTGCCCAGCCATGTCTCGCTCCCCGCTCCGAGCCACGCCCTCGTCTCACGTGTGCCGCATCCTCTCCTCCCCGACCTCACTCGCCTGCCCGCCAATCCTCCAAACCGCAGGCGCACCACCTCGCCAATCGACAGCCATGAGCTCCATCCATGGACCATGGGTGCTTGCCCTCTCCCTGCTCCTGGACCTGGGGACGCCTCCGCAAGCACGGGGAAGGGGCAGAGCCACACGGACGCCGAGCCGGGACTGCCCACTGCCGTCGCACACGGCCGGCTGCCGCTACCGCCCGCCGGTAACGACCAACAAATCCAGCTACCAAAAACAAAGATTCACATATCAAATCACATGGAAGAAATGCAACATAGCAATAGAGGACTGAGTCATGAATGATCAAACAAAAATCATCAGATCGACAAGCTGCTGGTAGGGAGCTGGATTCCGTTTTGCATTGCCTCACGTGGAGATTAAAGATCTCGCAAGTTAGGAAGAGAACTTTCAGAGAGACGGGAAAATAAAATTGAAACAAGGAAGCATAAACTTCAGCTAAAAAAAAAGAGAAGCATCATACTAGAATCTCCTAATGTTTTTTTCAGTATTGCTTGAAGAACTCACCGCATATATTGGGAGTGCTCGGCTGAGTGTGCTGCAGCAGCGCTGCAGCTGCTGCTGCCGCAGCCGTTTTAGCTGCTGTGGGCAGGCAACAGCATAACTGCCTGAAGCTTGGGCCAGCAGCCGTTCGGCTAGCTATACAACAGTAGCTGCAGCAGCTGCTGCCGCTCCAAGAAGCTGCAACAAGCATATTCATTCAAGTTTTGTTTGGTTTTTAGATAGGAAAAAGTATATTTAACCTTCCAACCTTTCATCATTGGAGCACATAACCCCCCAACCTTTAAAACTGGATTTTTAGTCCCCTAACCTATCTGAAACCGGACATTTAACCCCCTAAGTGGTATTGGTTCCCGGTTTTGGTGATGTGGATGTCCACGCTGTCTAGTTTGTTGAAGGGGATGGCCACCCTGGCTGGTTTGGACACGGTGGCGCTCCGGCCCACCTGTCGGCACCCTCGACCCATGTATCTGGCCCGGCGCTCCACCTCCCAGAACATGTCGTCCTCCCCTCGTTCCCTCCGCGACTGCGCCCTCGTCGTCCGCTGGTGAAACGGAAGGACAGCTCATGATCGAGAGCGATTTGGGGTGAGGAAACTGCTGGAGAATGACGAGGTGAGTTCATTCTGCTCCATGGCGCTACTGCTTTTCCAATTGGGGTTGAGATTCAACTAGGGTTTGGGGTATTTGTGGTTTAGGGTGGTGTTTACTATTGCAGGAATCAATGGGTGCGCTGAAAGGATCGTTGTGATGCCTAGAGGGGGGGTGAATAGGTGTTTCTTCAAATTTTCTGAAAAATACTTAGCAGCGGTAAAGTTCTTTGGAACTTCTGAAGCTCTTAGGAAGTTCCGAAGGAGCGGAACTTCCGAAGCTCAACGGAACTTCCGATAACAAGAATGTTCTTCACGAAATTCAAAATCTAAAACGAAAACAGAAATTCTGTATGAATCAAGAGCTGCGCTATGATGCCAGAAGATGATACAATATGATCTTATCAAGCAGAACAACTTGTAGAGATAGATCAGGTCAAATAAAGATCTAGACCTAGATGAACAACATGAACATGTATGAACAACAAGAACAAATAAGTAAATGGACAAGAGAAAAGTATTTGTTCTCGAAGTTCACTCCCACTAAAGAAGCTACATCTCCGTTGAGGAGCTCACAAAGAGCAAGGTTGTCAACTAACCTTTTCCTCCGTCAAATCAACCAGAAAGGAGGTTTGAGTCACTTACTAGATTTTCCACGAAGGAATGGGTGATACAAACTTCCCGGGGAGCTCACAATCCGTTGAACACTCCACGAGTGACGCCAAACCGTCTAGGAGCAAGCTCCAAGAGTAACAAACATGAATCAATCACCGGAGATGCTTCAAGTGCTCAAGAGACCAACGGTTTGCTTTCCACAACTCAAATGCAAGACTCTCAACTGGATCTAGATCTCACCCAAGCCCTTGCTCAAAGAGAGTGAATAAATAGCTCAAGAGAGGGTTTGGAAAAAGGGAAGAGAGCTTGAGGAAGTGTTCTTTGCGATTGGGGTCGGCAGCAAGTGAAGGAGGGGTGAGGGGTTATTTATACCCGCTCCTCCAAAAACTAGCAGTTATGTGCTGTCAAGGTGTTTGTCGAACCTTTCGATGATGATCGAAACTTCCGAAGAATAAATTTAATTCAAGTTAGGAAAAGGCTGAGCGACTCTGGTGGAAGTATTCCCAAACTTCCGACAGTGCCTGTCGGAACTTCCGAAGGTCACCAGAACTTCCGCCAGACAATGAACTTCCGAGCCTGTCTCTCATAGGTTGTTAGTATCTCTACTAAGCACTTTTGGGATTTCCAAGTAATGCTCCACAACTCTCTTAATAGTACGGATTTTCCTATACTCAATTTCAAATTGGAAAATGATAAAAGATCTTCAACAAAGCATTGTCACCTTTCATCCTTTTAAAGAGGGACTTCCTTTCTCCAAAATGTATCTCTTGTAGCTTTAAATCTTTCAACATCTCAAATAATCTCATTAGTTCCTTAATTGCTTATGTCATCAACAACAAAACCCACATAGGGGGCCAAAAGCACTTTCATGCATGATATGGTAGATTGAGTTTGTAGTCAAGAAAAAAGATTGATTTTGGTGGATTTTTCATGGTTCCTATTCAAAAACATGGTAGGGTTTGTGGTTGATGATCTATCCAATTGATGCATACATGTTCCTAATTTCAGGATGGATGTAACACCCCTGGTGTTTAATTAATTGGAAATAAGTAATTAAGTATAACAAAGGTTAATCAAACGAAAGAATTCAAGAGAATGCAAAAAGAAACCAAAAAGAAATTAAAAACACTTCAAAAAGGAGCAAAACAGAAACTCCACATTTTATATAAGAACTTGAATTTTTGCCAATATGAAGATTGAAGGGGAGACCAAATCAAACACCTTTCTTTTTTGAACTTCAGCTTGAAACCCTCTCGAAGCCTTTCTAATCTCAAACCGTAAATTGGAGAATTGAAATTCAAATTCCAATTAAAAGGCTAAAAGGGAATCTTAGCCATAACTCAAAATTTTACCACAGAACCTAAAAATCTCAAAAAAAGAAAGTTGTGTAGTTTCACATTTCAAGCAACTCCACTGTTGTGAGCTTTTTCAGTTTTTGTAGTTTAGACCCTCAAAATTACCAAAAACCTCGAAACAGCCATTTTAGCCCCTTTTGTTTTGAGCACAAACCATTCACTTTTTGTATGCCAATCTGAACCAAAGTCGTATCCCAACAAATCCTTCACAACTTCCGTGTTCAAACTTTTTCGAGTTTAGCATGATAATTTTGAGTTTGGAGCTCGCTCACCAAATCGGATTTTGAACTATGTCGGCGCGCTCACGGAGCTCACGCTCGCGCTCACGCGTGCGCCGCGCTCGCCGCCGACCACCGTCTGCCGTTCTCGCTGCTCGCCTGCACCAGCCCAGCCCCTTGCTGCATGTCCTGCGAGCTCACGCACGTGCCTACCTAGACGCGACCCGACGAGCCCTGCCGCGCTGACAACATGCTCGTCACCACCGGCGTCGCTGCCTACGCAGAGCCGCCGCGTCGCTGTTCGGCCCGTGACGCCTCGTCCTCGTTCAGCCGCGTGCCAGCTGCCTTGGACACCCACGCGCACGCGCATGCGAGAGCCTAGCGCCATCTAGGCCTGGCCGCAGCGCTTCCGCGCCGTAGAGTGCCATCAATGGCGTTCCGCCAGCCGCTAAATGCCACGCGCTCGCGCCAAGCCTCCCCGCCCGCGTTAGATGCTCACCGAGCCTCTCCTGGGCATCCTCTTCCTCGCCCCCATAAGAGCCCGAGCCTCTCGTGCATGCGTCCCTCTTCCCCGCTCCGCCAGACCGCCATGGCCGCCCGAGCTTGAGCTTGCACGTGGCCAGCTCTCCTCGGCGAACCACCGACCAAATAGACCCCCAAGCTAGCTTCCCCATCCTCCAATGTTGCTCACCGAGCCGCTCAATGCCTGCCTTTGGATCTAGGTCTCGTCGGAGACGAAATCGGAGCTCCATCGTGCGCCCCCTACATGTCGCCGGCCACCACCGGACCTCCTCTGCCTCAACCGAGCCCCGAAGAAGCTTCCCCGAGCTCCGTTGGTGCTCATCGACCTCTTCCTCGGCCTCCTCCACCACTGCAGCTTGCCGTCCACCTTGCCGGAGTCGAGCCGAGCCGCCGCCGCCATCACCACCACCTCGCCGGCTCAAACCCGACCCCGAGAACTACCCCGTTCGACTCGTGGTGAGTCCTGCGTCAACTTCACCCACTTCCACGGCCTGTACTCGCCGCCGTTTATCCGGAAACCGGCCGGCCGTACGCGCCGCCACCGCCGCCGCCCAAGGGCCTATTTGCATCTTTTCCGTTTTGATTAGGGGGCCGACTGTAAATTCCAGGGACCTGTTCGCGAAAACAAAATAGATCTGAGGGCCCCGGTATAATTAGATTCTTCTTTTTCCTGAGTATTTTGCTGATATGTTCAAAAATTCGTAGAAATTTGTAAAAAGCTCAGAAAAATGCAAACTAAAATTCTATGGACTCGTGATGTCTTAAGTAACAACCTCAGGGAAGAAAGTTATGCTTTGCATGTGTAGTTTTTGAATTAAAATTTAAATTCAGTCTGAGCATATTTCATCATAGTTCAAAATCTGTACATGAGCTTTAATTGAGTTTTGGATATGTTGTTAGTGTAGTTGTAGCTAGCTCTGTGTAGAAAGGGTGCACAAAAATATATTGTAGAACTCCAGTTATGATTTATTTTGTGAATGCCATGTTGTTTTATTCTTAAAATCATGTAAATTGTTTTACCTTGTTAAAAATAGAACCCTTTCGACAGAGACATGTCAGACACATAGTAAACCTAGGAAAAATGACTTTTATAATTTTTTGGCACAATAAAATTTCTAGATAAATTGTGTTAGCTATAAAGTGAAGAGAATCTACAAAAATAACCGTAATTCTTATAACCTCAAAACTTGGCAGAAGGATCACTCTAAAGTGACCTTAGTATCTATGCCAAGTGGTTTGGTCAGCTAAAAATATGAAAACTTTTCTAGTAAATAATATGTAAATCCTTTTAAGTCAAATTTTAGGATATAAATCAATTTCTGTACTGAGTATCCTCTGGGAAACTTTCATTTAAAAATAATGAACCTTGCTTGACTTTTTGAATATTGGGAAATTGACTAGAATGGAGGAAAAGAGAAGAAAAAGAAACAAATAGAAAGAAAACTTTGAAAGTAAACGAAGTATTTGATGAATAATAAATCGATAATTTAATATATATGTACACAATCACCGTCACCTAAAAATGAGTTATGTAACTCGCTATGCTTTTGTTTTATGAAGAAAGAAAGTGTTATTCTTTTTGTCTAGGTGAATTTGGCCTCAAGTGCACCGAGCTTTTATTTGAGCTTTGAAATCAAATTAAGCTTATGTGTGCATTTCATGTAGAATCTGCACTCATTGAAGAAACGTATCCCCTCGTCCCGGAGCCAGAAGACGGAGCCCTGAAATGAGAAGTGGACGTGATCACCATTGATCTAGAAGCCCAAGAGCCGGAGACTAACTTGAGCAAGAAGGCAAGCCCCGGAGCATGACCTAACTTTTAAATTATGCAATTATATGTTTGTGCATTTAAGTTTCAAGGAGTTGATTGATACCATAGTTGCATAATCATAGGTTCCTTTGGTTGAAATACTAGAATGACAGGATCAATAGTCGCAATGCTTAGGACCGATACAAGTCGAGTGATTTCCTGTCACTCGCGAGATATAGGAGTTGCCTGCTTTATCTTATGTTGGAATCATAAGGACTGACGGACGGGATGGTGTGTGTAGATATCCCGTATGTGTTGATGAATTGATTAAGGTCGAAACGTGTGGTACCTTTTGTGTCAAGTTTTTGAATGTACTACACCCATGCACGGGCCATGGGAACGGTAAGCCAATTATCTGATTGATGCAGGGAGGAACATTAGCTTGTTGTCTTGGAAATGTAATTTCCCTTGGTGCACACATGTGGGTATATGCGTGATGCCGTGAGTGAAGCGGTAAACCTTTGCCCTAAGGCAGTGGGAAGTGGAAACCAATTGCGGATCGATGGGAATGGACTGGGAAGTGTTCTGCTAGGCAGACCTTTCCGTGGGTGTGGGTTTTCCTGGCCAGGTTATGAAATTCGGTTCGAACTGTCCGCTTCTCGCGGTTAATGAGACTGCTTGACCGCTGTGTTGCATTGAGTAACAAGTGGAATGTGAGAGTGAACAATTTGATGAATGCAATTAATTGTATGGCACCACTTGTCTGCTTAGAAAGGATGCTAATCTAGAATAATTAAGAATTCCTAGAACTGAGGCTAAAATATTGAAAGTAAAGATCCACTCTTAGTTGTTTTTGGCAAAACAGACCCTATCAGCCAAAAAGCCTCTCATGTCTAGGAGTCGGTGAAGTAGTTATCACCTGAGGGGTAAGTCTTACTGAGTATTAGTATACTCAGCCTTGCTTGTTGTTTAATTTTCCAGGTACGACTCATGGTTGGTCCGTCGTTGGGACACCTCCTCTTGCGAGGATCGTGTGAAGTAGCGTCACAGTTGGCTTCATCGTGATGCAACCTTGTATCATCGTTAGTTCATCGTTATTTCCGCTGCAACCGAACTTTAAGTAGTCCTTCTTATTGTTAAGCTCGGTTTATAATAACTCTAATTTATGACTTACTCTGTGTTGTAATCTGAGGAATGTTGTAATCTCTAGGAATCGCCTTCGGGCAAGTGTGTTGTTTCGATCGGAAATACGGTGGTTAAATCGAGCTAGACTCGACGGGCCTCCAGTTTAATCCGATTTAAGTGTACGGATGTCCTAAGGTGTCATTAGTGCACTTAAGTTGGATTAATTTCGGACCAGTCCGCCACAATGGATATGTTGGATTATCTTGCGGTTAGATTCCACTTTGGTGGGTGATGAGGACATCATTTCTACGGTTATACACAAGGCTTCACCGCTTGACATCCAAACCATTGAAGGTCCAATTACAAGAGCTGTGCGAGACAATTAAATTTAGAGGTGAGCTCGTTTCTAAATGCTCCTATTAATAATTTTGAGAATGATTTACTACCTAATATTTATAATGTGATTAGGAACCAAGGATAAGATCAACAAACACATGGAGGGAGGCTTGGAGGTGTGGAGGTCCAACGAGGGTCGGCCAAGCTACATGCAGCCATGCAGGCCCATTACAACTCGAGTTCCTGCCCACCTCGGAGTCCAGGAGCTGCCTTCGGTAAAACGGACGCCCAGGCCACATACATAGTCTGATTTTGACGATCTACATATGGTTGGAAAGAAGATTTCATAGAGCTTCCAATGGCATTCATTTGAGGCCCAAATTCGTCATGAGTCGTCTATAATCATCCAAACAAGGTGGCATACAGAATCTGTCCTGGCGTTGCGTCACCGTATTTTGGCCTTTGGGCCTTGTATCATCGTCGAGTCCATTAGGAGGAGCGTCCATGGGTTGACCACGACCGTAAACTCTATTTTACAGTAGCCGCCGCCACCATTAGTGTTTAGGTTTTGTTTTAGATTATTTTGTCTTTGAACAGTCGTCGTCTTCGTTTTGTAGAACCCCAACTGTTGTGCTTAATCATTTATCCGTAGATTGTCATCAATATTGAGAGCTGCATTCTTTCAAGTTCTTGCTTGTGTTCTTTGTTTTGCTTGCACGGATTAGCCTTCTTGGCGAGGTCAACCGGGTTGTGACACGGTTGATAACCAAAGGAGTCGTGGTGCTAAGATTGCAGTGTTTGAGTTGCTGACCTGAAGTTGGATCGGTGTATTTCACACCGCCCAAAACGAGAGTTATCTTTACCTGACAGAAGATCGGCCATCCAGGTCCTATCAGTGGGGCTTTTAGCAGTACTCCAGGGAAGGTGGAGTATGTTGGAGGTCGTACTGAGATATCTTTGTTGAAATAGAAGCTTTCTTTGCATGAGATTAAGGGTGAACTAGCAGAGCATGTGCAAGGAACTGATTTAGTGCGGCTACATTCGTTGAGGCCTGAGAAATAACTGTCTTATGGGCTAATGCTGTTGGTTGATGATAGTTCTATCAAATTAATGGCTGATCATATGACTGATGGGGGAGTAGCAGAAATATATGTGGAGGGAGTTTGTGTGGAGGGAACTGGAGGAGAGAATGTGAAGAGTGATAGCCAGCAAAACACAGAGGACAAGGACTTGATATCTTTCAAAACATTTTACAAGTCCCCTTCAAAACCACCACAAGGAGGGAATTCTGATGAAGTCATTGCATCATGGAAATATGATGAAGATGTAGAAGCCCAGGGTTAGAATTTTTCAGATGGAGAAGGCGAAGCTTCTGAATCTTCAGATGAAGACTATCACCAGCCTGCATATTCGGAGAGCTCTGCAGAAGATGAGGAAGCTGAAGAGTTGAGGAAAAATGCCAAGGAAGTGAAGATGAACATCAAGGCAAGGAAGCTTAGAGTTCAGACTAGCCAGTTAGGGAAAATTAATGCAGAATCTTTGTTTGATGAAGCTTGCAATTTAGATGATGAAGTAAAGCTAGTTTTTTATTCTAGTGATGATTACTCTTATGAGGAAAACAACGAAGGAGAAACTGGGCGGTGGAAGAGTTTGGAGAACAGATATGATAGTAAATCGGAAATTCCAGTGTTCTCCCTTGGAATGGCTTTCAGATGCAGCAGGCAGTTTAAGAAAGTTGTGGTAAAGTATGGGCTGAGAAC
The DNA here is from genome assembly GCA_015342445.1 of Digitaria exilis. Classification (NCBI taxonomy): domain Eukaryota; kingdom Viridiplantae; phylum Streptophyta; class Magnoliopsida; order Poales; family Poaceae; genus Digitaria; species Digitaria exilis. The sequence goes on along the minus strand of JACEFO010000773.1, from coordinate 30,960 downwards.
ACATAGGCACAACCAATTTACAAAGGATGAGAAAAATAAAGTTAGGGCAATATGCTCTTGGCCAGGATGCCAGTGGTTGATATATGGTTCCAAGACAAGTAGGTCTGAATGGTTTTAGGTAGTGACATTTGTAAATCTCCATTGTTGCCCACCTAGGAGGGATAATAAGCTTGTAACATCTGCAAGAATTGCTAAGAGGTACTTTCATGAGATCAAGGACAACCCCACCTGGAAAGTGGAATTGATCAAGAAGGCAGTGTTGAAGGACATGTTGGCTGATGTATCCCTATCAAAGTGTAAGAGAGCCAAGGCATTAGTGCTCAAGGCAACATTGGATTCAATTAAAGGAGAGCATTCTAGAGTATATGACTACATTTGCTTTGATGCCTGCAAAAAGGTATTTCTTGCTGGTTGCAGAAAAGTGATTGGACTAGGTGGATGTTGGTTCAAGGGAGCAGCTAATAGTGAGTTGTTATGTGCCATAGGAAGGGATGCAAACAACCAAATGTACCCTATTGCCTGGGCAACAATGGAAAAGGAAACAAATGACTCCTCGTACTGGTTTCTTGGTTTGCTGCAAAAGGACCTAAACATCAATGGTGGTGGAGAAGGCTGGGTAATCATCTCTGACCAACAAAAGGAGCTATTAAATGTTGTGTCAGATTTGATTCCTAATGCCAAGCATAGATTATGTGCAAGACATATCTATGCTAATTGGAGGAAGAAGTATCCTAATAAGAAGCTTCAAAAGAAATGGTGGAGATGTGCAAAGTCATCATGCAAGACACAATTCAACTACAATAGAGCCGTTCTGGATCAGGAGACACCTGAAGGAGCAAGGGACATGAAGAATACAACACATGAACATTGGTGCAGGGCATTTTTCAAGCTTGGATCTAATTGTGACTTGGTTGATAACAACATGTGTGAGAGCTTCAATCACTGCATAATTGATGCCAGGCTTTATCCAGTGATATCAATGCATTATGCATGAGGCTATAAGGCGTAACGTCATGATGATAATTCTAGAAAATAGGTCTAAGGTAGAGAAGTGGCAAGGCACAATATGCCCAAACATATTCAAGAAGCTCAAGATGAACATTGTCATGTCTGGTAACTGCTATGTGCTCTGGAATGGTAGGATGACTTTGAAGTGCAAGAGAAAGAACATAAGAGATATACAGTTAACTTGGAGGAGAGAACAAACCAAATAAAGGAGACACTGACTCACCTGAAAAGATATATTCATCATGCTAATGTTCACACCCTACAGATAAAAGATGTTAAGTTATGCTTGAGAAAGTAAATTGTTGACGAACAAAATTGGCTTAGGTAGTCAAAACTGGAACTTTCGGTTTTGGCAGGGAGTCCGAGAAAATTTGGAGATTTTATTAGATTCGTATTGTAAAACGATTCCTTGCGGGGCAAGACCGCCCTACCCTATAAATATACAGGGTCATGACCGATTGAGGGTATCCAATCGATAAAAAGCTCAACTTTTATCTTTTTACCTTTTCTTCCGCCCTAGCTTTTCCAATCTACGTTTTGTTGTTCCTCTTTCGTCTCTACGTTGATTGAGGGCGTTCTAGGTGGCCTGCCGACCCTAGAACAACCCAGAGTGCGGCTGCCCCGACGGGATCCCTCTCGGGTGGACGTTCTTTGGTTTCTCGCCGGTCTGCTGGCAGAAACCAGAAGTTCCGGTTTCTAGAACCAGAAGTTCCGGTTTTGAGCTACGGCGCTGCAACGTGCGCCACCGCTCGCTGCACGTGTTAGTGCTCTCATGTGTTGGTCCGTAAATTGCGCCAACATAAATACAGACATAGGAAAAGTAATTGGTGAATCCTGAAAGTTTAGGAAAACAAATCACCTGCAAGCTGAACTGGATGCCAGGGAAAGCCTCTATAACAACAGGAAGACAATCAAAACATGAATTGTACGGGATATTTATTCGTTCTCATTTTGCAATTAGCTTGCTTTAATTAGGTGAATCTAATCTGGCATGCTTATAGTAAGATCTTAATCAAACAAATGAATCTGTTCTTGTGAGTAAAGAGCAAACTAATCTATAGGCTAGCTGGTGAGTCTAAATCAAATATAGATGACAATATTCTTTAGTTTGAAAAAAACCAACAGATTAGCATTTGGTATTAATAGGTAGGCTGCACAAAACTGAAACTCGGTGCTTCAAGTGACACATTACGCCATACTTTCCTACTAAATTAGCACAGGGTTGTACCAAGAAGGGGCAATCCTATGTGCAGTTGTGTCAAGACAAACAAAATCTTTGTGCTCTTATTCAAGAAATTCACATTTGTTATATTTGTGTGCATTTCAACGAATTGTTTGCAGGCTGAAAAAAGGCACCAAAGAGGGAGTGAATAGGGAGAGTGCACCTGGCGGTAGAACGGGTCAGGATCTGCGTCGCAAGTAGGTAACCCCAGTTTGCTGCCACTGTCAATCAGTAGCTCCTCTTGCCAAGACTGCGCCGCCGCCGTGGCCTTCCTTCCGTTGGACCTGAGTGTGTGAGATAGCGAGAGGATAATGATTTGGCGCCGGGCCCATGCTCGACGAGGAGGTGAGAGGGATAGGTGGAGCAGAGATGGCGGCGCCCGTGCTGGAGCAGAGGTGCCTACAGCAAGAATGGAGTGGGCGGCGGTAGGGGGAGAGAAAGGAGAGAGGGAGCTAGGGGTAAGGAGATGCGGGCGGAGCAGGGATGGGACAAGGCGGTGGAGGTAGGCTGAGGGGAGGAGAAGGGGAGGGAAGGCGGTGGCGGGGAGAGGTAGGAGTTTAGGTTTCCGCATTGCCCCACAATTGAATTTGAGATAAATTGAAGAGCTTTTTTGCAAAGTCACTCGTGGGGTGACGCGGCCTCACGCGGAGGGCCGAGCGGAGGCGTGAAACGCAGGCATGCGAGGAGGGGGCAGTAGTTTTTAAGAAACCTGATTTGGCCATGGGACAGCCGCACTCCCTCTCAATTTGGAATTATGAAAAAGGCAAAATAGGCATTGTAGTCCCTAAACTTTAGCCTAGAGGTCAGGTTCGTCTCTCAACTTTCAAAAGGGTCAATATAGTCCCTAAACTCTTATTTTTTGGGCCAAACTTATCCCTTTTGGCGATGTGGTGTTTCATAATGCATTGAGACATGTATGAAATGTTGTTTTTGCCCTCGGTGAAAACGGCATGGACACCATACTACATTTGCTTGTGAGCCATTCGTGAGCTAACTGAGCTAAATGCAAAATACAAAGATTAATGTGCAATCCTAGTTGCTGTTTTTCCAAATATGTATGAAGGTATTGCACATATATTTTTTATTGTAATCAATCATAGCTGAGCAATCTACACTCTTCGTCATCCTCCCGTAGTTATAGCCAAGGGTAAAAAGGACATTTCTCCTCAATTTCAATGCACTATGCATCGCCATGTAAGTTTAGGGAGGAATTTGACCCAAAAATGGGAGTTGGGGGGACTAGATTGACTGTTTTTTAAGTTGAGGGGTGAAGTTGATCTTTAGATCAAAGTTTAGGGACTAAAATGCCTATTTTGCCTATGAAAAACTTGAATATGTGCATGAGATTTGGTCCCTAGATGCTCGAATTGGCCGTTAGTTGCTCGATTTTAGTAGAGGATTTGATTCAACACGGATACATGATAGGATGAACCTGTGGAAGGGGAGGAGCAGCGTTGTGCCGAGGAAGGGAAGAGGATGGGGATTGCGGCCTGCAAGTCGATGGAGAAAGGCGGAAGCAAAAGGAAGGAGATGAGATTCACGCTTTGACTGATGAATGGGCCCCTCGTTTTCATAATTTTTTAGACTTTTCCTAATTTTCACACATTTTTATCAACTTTCCCTTAAATTTAAATGTTTTTAAAATATTTACAACATTATTTGATTTTTACGGGTTTTTAAAATTAGTACACTTTTCTTGATTTTTTATGCTTTTCTTAAAAATTATTTCCCCTTTTCTTGTTTTTTGCACTTTTTTAACCCTATGCCTATGGGCAGATGGTCTTTTCATAACATGTTTAACGGCTGTTAGCCCTACCTCCGTCCAGAATGTTTGCGTAAAAAGAAGTTTGTATATACGTGTGTCGATTTTTTTTTTTTTTGGATACACGTGACTGCCAAACTTTTATAATGGTAGGCGTAAAACACTCACCAGAAGACGCACGCGAGCAGCGTAGCAGCGGGTGGACTCGGCACCGGCCGGCCGTTGGGGACGCGATGGTGGCCGCCGTCTGGTCCCTCTCCGCCGTCGCCGGCCTCATCCCGGCCTCCCTCTCGCTGACCCTCCTCCTCGCCACCCTCGTACTTCCCTCCCGTTCCCTCCCCACCGAACCTTGCTCGTCCACCCCTTCCTCTTCCCCGCCGTGACGCTCACGCCGTGTCTCCCTCTCGTGCGCAGGTGTCCATCCTGGTTCTGGGCGCCGCCACCGTCTTCTTCGAGCACATCCGCAAGATCGGATGCATGCACTCGTGAGTCCGCTTATTCCTTCCCGTCTCGTGCTCTTCGTTTCCTCGCGCGATCTGCGCGTCGAGTTGACTGGTACTTTGTTTTGGATCTCGGTCGCAGGCTGGAGAGGTCCGCCATCTCAGACGCCTTCTTCGAAGACCCCAATTCGCTCAACAAGGTAGTACTGATTGGCCGTGTTGAGTTCATATCTGTTTGTGCATGGTGTGCATGCTAGATGTTTGATGATTTGCCTGTGTCGACTGTTATAGGTTCCCTGCCCGTCGATTATTGATCCTCCCGAGAAGTACATTTCGTTGATAGTTCCTGCCTACAACGAGGAGCATCGACTCCCCGAGGCTCTTACAGAAACACTCGAGTAAGCATCCTCTTGTAGCTCAGTGCTCTATTTGAACAGTGAACTCTACCTTGCAACCTATGCTGTTTATTGTCCCTGTGCAGCTAGGTTAATGGCTTGTTTGGCTGGTTATATGCTAATCACTTTGCTGTTTCCTGACTTTAATAGCTACCTGAAACGACGCTCAGCTGCTGACAAGTCATTTTCTTACGAGGTATGCAGAAATCTAGCATGTTATTGGTATTTGCATTCCCCTTAGCATTCGCTAACAGCGAGCAGTTTAGTACCAAACCTTCTATTTATTGAAACATATATGATAACCTAACTGATTTTCGTGTTCAACCAATTCGTAACCTAACTGATTTTGGTGTTCAATCGATTCTTAACCTAACTGATTTTGGTGTTCAACCTATTCTTTCAAGGTCTTGATTGTTGATGATGGAAGCACTGACCGAACCTCTAGAGTTGCCTTCAATTTTGTAAGGCAGCACAGGATTGACAACGTTAGAGTTCTTCTACTTGGAAGAAATCATGGGAAAGGTGAAGCGGTCCGAAAAGTGAGTTTTGAACTCCCTGCATATCCATTTGGTCTCAGATAATAACCAATTGATGTGGAAATCATGTTCTAATAGGGTATGCTCCATTCACGTGGTGAACTATTACTCATGCTTGATGCTGATGGAGCAACTAAAGTGACTGATTTGGAGAAGCTTGAAGCTCAGGTCTATTCACAGGCTCAATCTAAAAGAATGTAATTAGTTTATGATTCCTGAAATTTACTTTTTCTGCTCTTAGGTTTATGCAATGGCTCAGAAAGTTAAGTCCAGCCCTGGTACATCTAGTTCACCTCAGAAAGTATCAGATGTTGAAATTGCTGTATTTGGTTCCCGTGCTCATTTGGAGAAGCAGGCTCTTGCAACAGTAAATCTCTTGGCTTCCCATTGCCCTCAGATTGCATGATTTTCTTTTTTCTACACTTTTGTTTCACCTTATCCTTACGCTACGTTTTTGCATGGTTTTCTGGCTTATTGCAGAGGAAGTGGTACCGAAACTTTCTTATGAAAGGTTTCCATTTGGTAGTTTTGTTGACTGCTGGTCCTGGCATTAGAGATACACAGGTATGCTTTTTTTTTTTTCAACCTTAAGATCCTCTAATAAAGAGTGCAGTGATGTTTCGTATAGTTTCTTCATGACTACACTTTTCACTATCCACATTTGTTCATTTGTGACAAATTCCAGTGTGGATTTAAGATGTTCACACGAGCTGCTGCAAGGAAACTTTTCACAAATATCAGATTGAAGAGGTATGGTTTCTTATTCTTTTTAGGAAAAAGTCCAAATTACTCCCTTCAACTATAAGCAAAGTCCCCATAACCCCCTAAACTATTTTTTGGTTTATTTTACCCCCTAAACTATGTCATTTGGCCTATTTTACCCCCTAATACAATTTGTCTTTTTTATTTTTTCATGTACGAGTGTCATATTACTTTCAAATTTTGGGAGATGGCAGTAGACATCATAATGCACGATAGAAAAATATAAAATAATTTTTTTTGTCATTACTTTGATGGGGGGTAAGATATTTAAATAATTAATTAATCTTTAGGACACGACATTATACAAAACTAGTGAAGAAAAATTCATAATGTATTTTTTTGACATACATTTTGATGTTCACTACAATCATACAAAATTTTAAATTAAAATTCAACTTGTGCATGGAGAAATAAAAAAGACAAATTGTATTAGGGGGTATAATACACGAAGTGACATAGTTTAGGGGGTAAAATAAACCAAAAGATAGTTTAGGGTGTTATGTGGACTTTGCTTATAGTTGTGGAGAGTAATTTGGACTTTTTCCTTCTTTTTATCTGTTGAAGTTTCAGTGACTCTGCTATATACCAATTCTTTTTTGTTGGCTTGTAGATTGACGCTATGGATGATTGTTACAGTTTTTCTTTTGTTGCCTGGGCAGGTGGTGTTTCGATGTTGAGCTTGTATACCTGTGCAAGCACCTCAGGATCCCAATGGTGGAAGTATCTGTTAATTGGACTGAGATACCTGGATCCAAAGTGCGCATGACAAGCATCATGCACATGGTATTTGAGCTCCTGCTGATCAAAGTAGGCTATGGACTGGGTATATGGAAAATATACACATAAACCCTGACATCTGTTGTTGACAACTGCAGCGTAGGTCATCACTGTAGCTTATACCAAACCTAGTTGGTCACCATGCAAATCCATTTGAAGGATTGCTGTAAAATTTTCAGATACTTTCACCTGGAGTCTGGAGAGAATTGACCTCCCTTGCTTAGTGTGCGTAGTGTTTGAATCATAGAGAATGACAGAAATAAGCCATACTTGTTCCCTATGATAAATTTTCCTAGTCCCTACTTAGTTGTTATACATGACATTAAAATGTAACTGGCTTACTGGCCTTTTTTTTCAAGGTAAAAGCAAGGCTTCACATGTTTCGAGTCCTTGACAGGATGCAGTGAATCAAGTCTATTAAGGTGTTTTGCGAGAGAGATGACGAACGACTGAACTTGACAGGCAACTCATCGATTAGAAGTTAGAATGATTCATCGGTTAGAAGTTAGAATAATTCTCGTCAGGATTCATGAAATTCTTGTGTACCAAACGGGTTCGGCCGTTCAGATTACTCGTCAATGCTCATTTGCCGTGTCTCGTCATCTGAGATGGCGCGGCAGCGCGCGCGAATGCTCAAAACCGCACTGCCCCGTCCACGGGCACCATGCGCTCGACCAAATGCCGCCGCCGCTTCCACCTTCTCTCCCGCGGCATCTGCGACGCCGCCGTTTCTCCACAGCGCCGGCGTCGCACCACCCGCCACCCGCGTCGCGGCTGGCAGAGCAGCACTGCCTCCGCCTTTTAGAGCGCTCCTCCACGCCGGCCGCCGTCCTCCAGTCCCTCGCCTTCCTCCTCAAGTCCGGCCTGAACTCCAACCCGCTCGTCCTCACCAGGCTCTTCGCGTCCTCCGCCTGCGCCGCGCCCGCGCTGCTCGAGCCCCTCGTCGCTGCGCTCCTCGGCCCTTCCGTCCCGATCGACGCTTTCCTCGTCAACACTCTCATCCGCGCGCACGCCACCTCCCCGTTCGCTTCCGCCCGCCTCTGCGCCGCCGCCTTCTTCCCGCTCATGCTCCGCAGCGCTGTGTTGCCGAACAAATTCACCTTCCCCTTCCTCCTCAAGGCGTGCGCCGCGCTCCCGGGCTCCCCGGGCGTCGGGCTCCAGGCCCACGCCGCCGCTCTCAAGTTCGGCTTCACCACCGACCAGTACGCCTCCAATACTCTCATACACATGTACTCCTGCTTCGGTGGCGGGTTCCTCGGGGACGCGCGCAATGTGTTCGACAGAATGCCCAAGTCGAGCGCGGTTACTTGGAGCGCCATGATCGGCGGGTATGTGCGTGGGGGGCTGTCGAGTGATGCAGTTGGGTTGTTCAGGGAGATGCAGGCCAGTGGGGTGCGGCCGGATGAGGTCACAGTGCTTGGTCTTCTGGCAGCAGCTGCAGATTTGGGTGCGCTCGAGCTTGCTCGTTGGGTTGGGCGGTTTGTGGAGAGGGAGGGGATTGGGAAGTCTGTGACGCTGTGCAATGCTCTGATTGATGCGCTCGCCAAGTGCGGTGATGTGGATGGTGCTGTGGCAGTGTTCCAGGGGATGGAAGAGAGGACTGTTGTCTCTTGGACCTCAGTGATTGATGCCCTTGCAATGGAAGGCCGTGGGAAGGAGGCTGTGGGGTTGTTTGAGGAGATGAAGACTGTTGGCGTGCCACCTGATGATGTTGCGTTCATTGGGGTGCTCACTGCGTGTAGCCATGCTGGAATGGTTGATGAAGGCCGTGGCTACTTTGATTCGATGAAGATGGAGTATGGCATTGAGCCTAAGATTGAGCATTATGGTTGCATGGTTGACATGTTTGGTCGTGCTGGCATGGTTGAGCAGGCATTGGACTTTGTTCGTGTGATGCCCATGAAACCAAACCCAATAATATGGCGGACACTTGTTGCTGCCTGCCGTGCTCATGGCAGACTTGAGCTCGGTGAAAGCATCACCAAGAACCTTCTGAATGAGTACCCGGCTCATGAGGCCAACTATGTTATGCTCTCCAATGTCTATGCGCTGACACAGAGGTGGAAGGAGAAATCAGAGATTAGGAGAGAGATGAGCAAGAGAGGAATAAAAAAGGTTCCAGGTTGCAGCATTGTTGAGCTTGACGGGGAGGTTCATGAATTCATAGCTGGAGATGAGTCGCATCCACAGTGGAAGGAGATATACATGATGGTTGAGGAGATGGCAAGAGAGCTAAGGCGCATTGGGCACATCTCAGCTACGTCAGAGGTTCTTCTTGATCTTGATGAGGAGGATAAAGAGGGTGCTCTTTGGTGGCACAGTGAGAAGCTGGCCATTGCATTTGTGCTACTGCGGACTCCTGGTACACAGGTCCGGGTGGTTAAGAATCTCCGAGTATGCGCCGATTGTCATGCAGCAATAAAGTGCATTTCACGGGTTTATAACCGGGAGATCATAGTGCGCGACCGCAGCCGGTTCCATCGCTTCAAGAATGGCTCCTGCTCGTGCAATGATTTCTGGTGATGGAATTTCTTTTTACCAGGTTATCCTGTTTCTCAGTTCTCATGGTCCACTAAATAGTGTGTTGAAATTCATAGAAGATGCTGACTGTGATAATTTACTTCTGGGGAGCTTCTGCAAATCTATAAAGGTTGACTATTGTTTTCCAACACAAAAGCTTTCAGTAGTCTAATTATAATGCTTCTTCAAGGATATTAAGAGTTGTGTTGAAGCACAAAATATTTCTTTCGTTCACTTTGTGCACTGAAATATGTACCTATACACATTTTTCAGGCCACCATAAAGAATTGATCAGACCATAAAGTATGCACAACCTCATTTTTCACATCCTATATTCAAAAACATGAAATTTAATCTAGAATATTTTTAAACAAACAAGATAAACACTAGAGTTTCTATAGAACATTTGAATAAATGATTACCATGATACAATATTACATCTATTATGTTCAATATTTATATGTAAATTTGAACAACCACAATTAAGTTTCCGACATATTTGGCATTGTCAACCAAGCTCTCAATGCTATGCAGAGACCAGAAGAGGTCATCTGACTCTTGATCAAAATGTGCCATGTCTTTGGATGTTTGAAAAGTGTGAATTTTCAAAAAAACTTTTTGTTTGAGTGCAGGTAACTCATTTGAAAATAATAAGAGTGCTCACTTTTCTCTCCCCAAAATTTCCAGAAGCCTTTAATTCTAATTTCATTTGTTAAGGACTACTAAGATAGTAGAGTGTGAATTTGGATTTGTATGAATCTGATTTGTGTGTGGTTTCAGTTCGAATTAAATTCAAATCCAAATACTAAAACTAACCCGAGCTTCTAAACTAACCCAAGCTTCTTAACCGTGTGTAAAGGGAAGTTTATTCGGTTGAGCGGTTGGTTTGCGTCGACAACATTTAAACCGGCTCAAACCTTTTCTCTTCCTCTCTCACCCGCACGGCCACGACCCAAGCCACGAGTCAGCCCAGCCCGGCTCGTCCTCACCGCACACCTCTTCCTTTAGTTCTAAAAAAAAAAAAAAAAAACTCTTCCTTTCTCCTTCTCTCTATGACTGGCGAGCCCCACTGGCAGCTTTCCCCTCTCTCTCCCTGATTCTCTTCTCCCCGTCGCCCCTTCTGCCGCACGCGCGCCGCTCCGCTCCACCACCGCGCTGGCGCCCAGCTGCTGTTTCAAACGCTTGTGCCCACCAACAAGGCCCCGCCGGAGCCGGCCCCGAGCACGGCGGCTCGCGCGGGCAACAACCCTAGACTAGTGGCGCGGGCGCGGATGCCCCTCGCCCTGCTCCTCTCCCGCATTCGCCTCTCTCCGGCCGCCATGCCCAACACACGCTCCTCCTCCTCCGCCAAGCTGGTCCGCGCCGACCTCAACCCAGGTGGAGTGAAAGGCCACTTTCTTATCCTTTTCTTCTCAGCGGGTTCAGAGGGGAGCGTCCACTACGACAGGATGGGACAACTGCCCCAGCTATCCTCCGTGACATAGAGACAGTCAAGTCTCCTTATTGCAATTTGTGAATTATTTGTGAATTAATTGTGGGGAAATGTATTCTTTAGATGTGAGCGGCTTCCTTGGTTAGCCAATGGATTGGTGCAGCGTGGCGCCATTGCCGGCGGTGGCAGGGGCATTCCGGTTTTATTGAACCTGGATTGTGCATGCAGTCTCCTCAAATCTTGCATTTGCAGGCGTTAGTAAAGTCCTTTAGTTATTTATTTCCGTGTTGAAGCTTCACGTCCCTTCTTCGCCTTTTGCCACCCGGGAAATTTGGATATTTACCATTAAAAGATCACAAAGTTGGATATATACCATCACTATCTCACTTACATATGGGGTTCACGTGAGTTAATTACATGTGGGTCCAATGGTATATATCCAACTTTGCGATCTTTTAATGGTATATATTCAATTTTTCCCTTGCCCCCATGTGCTGATTTATTTTAGCAAACAGGGAAATAAGAATTAACTGATTTATTATTATTTTTAAACCGAAAGGTTTGGTTCTTTTAGCTCTTGGATCCTGGTTTTTGTATAATTAATGTGGCAATAAGAACTTTGCTACATTGTTTATAGGAGGTACCATCTTCAATGTTAATACTTTTTTAAACATAAAATCATTAATGGTCTGTACTCTTATTTGTGTGATTTCAATGAGAATGTGTGGCGTGCATACACTATCTTTTTTACTATGAGTTTTGTCACGTATGTTTGCCCCACCTAAAATTTAGAGTGTGCTCCGCAAATGGTCGGGTTCCGTACTACTTTCTTGTTCGATTTATGGCTTTTTTTGTTTAACTAGTGGGTTCTTCTTGAAATGGTACTTATTGTCACCCAATTTGTTTCCCCCCTGGTTTATGCCTAGATGTTTGCCGCAGAAATCGGTACCATTTCGTGTTTAGAGTTACACAATTATTTAAATTAGGTGAAATCAGTGTGCCACCTGGATTTGGTCTCTTCCTCATGAGGTTATACTACTCATCTATGTGATGCAATGGAAGATTTGATTTTGCTTGGGTGAACGAATATGCATATCCGTGTTGCGATTACGTCGTGTGATGAATCATGAATTCCTTGCTCAATCTGCCACCGCTAGCTTAATATTGTAGACACTGGGATTGCTAGTGGATGGGAATAATTCCCTTTGTTAGAGAGAGCAGTTACCATTTGTTTGGTTTCTGATTTTTTCAGAAATTTTAATATAGCTTAACACCTGTCCATAAAGCATGTGTTACATCCTTTTTCAGTTGTACGAGAGGTGAAACGTGAATCCAGTATTTCATTTGACATTTCCGTGCCCGAATCACCTGGCTCTGTGAAGAGGAAAAGGGTGAAGCGAGAGCTTGAAGAAAATGGCGTGCATCCTAAGAAGCAGGTGCCTAGTGACAATATAGAATGTCTTTATAAGCAAAAAACAATCTTCATGTGTTTCTCCTTTTTCTTTCTGTACCCTTGATTCAAATTGCATCTCTTGAGCCTTAACTCTTCGATGCTAGTGTACCTTTTGTATTTGGCTATATTTATTCATTCATGCTGTTACCTTAGTACTTGGTTTCATCCTCTCGTCAATAAAATAATGTCCTATGCATATGTAGGTTGTCCCTGACATCGAGGATTTTCGATACGACAAGACCAAAGCGTTGGCATCATCAAGTAAGGCAGCACCACCTTTGGGTAAGAACAGCTTGTCAGATAATCTTTTTTGGTTTTCTTCTCAATGGTCTCTCAAGCCAAATTTTCAATAATCAGTGTGTACATATGCTTGGATTACTTACACTCGGGGAAAAGTTATTAAGGTTAAGACTTATATCTTTAGCACGTCCCTGATTTTCACCGTTGGGACTATTTTCTCTTGCTCCAGTAGTCCAACTGTATATTTTTAGCTTGTCCCTGATTTTCACTGTTGGGACTATTTTTTCTTGCTCCAGTAGTCCAACTGGATCTTTTAACTTGTCAATGATTTTTAAAAAGTATTTGGCCAATGGCCATACTTTGTTTTTTTAGTGGTACATCTTTCATCAGGATAATCTGCTTGCAATTCTCTATGTACCATATTACAATCTTGCTTACAATACCTGTCATTTCTTGCAAAAAGCTTTAACTCTTACTTTCTTCAGTCAAGGTGGAAAAAAAGGTCAGAGTTTCTTCAGTTATAAAAGGTATAGATCATGTTGCTTTTCTTGTTATAATATGTTTCGTTTTCTGCAAGCTTATATCAAGGCAAACCTATTAATGACAACGATAATTCATCAAGTTGTGGACTAAAGATTATTGTTTTTCTTCATGTAAAGCTTGCGTGCTTATATTTCTTTGGGTTACTAAAATGAAGTCACTGGATTGAAACTGTTATGTTGACATGGGCCAATACAGCTACGGACACACATGTGGGATCTTACATGATCGGGATATGCTGTGGGCTTTTCAGTTCTCAGTTTCCCATTCTCAAAAAAAAAAAAGTTTTGGAACTTGATTGTAGTCTTCATGCTTTTCCCTAATAGTAATGGTGGCCAAAAACGACAATCTACTTACAGTTAAAGTAACAGATTAAAAACTTATTTCCTCATTTAATGCATCAGTGCATTTTCCCACCTGAATTCATCATTGTAACGCGCCATGGAAAACAAATGTGTTAAGACCAGATCTGTTGATGGCTGTATTAAGCATTATTGTCTCTTTCATTTGATATGTATCCTTGTGTCCATCTACCATAAGAAAACTAAATTAACCATTTGTGCAGTTGGGGCTCCAGAAAACTGGGAGGCAATTCTTGGGGGTATTAAAAACATGAGGTTATCTGGCCAAGCCCCTGTAGATACGAAGGGCTGTGAAAAAGCTGGTTCTCTGCTTCCACCCAAGGTAGTTTTGTGATAAATCATCTTTCTAATTATATTTTTCTAAGTCCCAAAAAAAAACTATATGAATTCTGTAAAGAGCCTTTTTGGCATGACCTGTTCCAAATTTCTTTCGTGCTGGGGTAGTGCATAGGTAGCATTGGGGTAGTGCAATTCATCTAATTTCCTTGTGCTGTGTTACCATCCTAAAAGAAATGCAGTTCGTTTTCCTTGTATAGACATAAAAGTGCAGCATGTAGATGAATTTTGTGCCAAAAAGATTGCAAATCCACCACATTTATGTCTCTTTAATTATTCCCTTCTTTATAGAAGAACTCATGCCTTTTTTTTCTCAGGAAATACTTTTTCTTATTTATCATCTAGTTGATCAGTAATTCTTCCATTGATAAAAGGTTTAGGTCCAATTGTATGGAATGAAGTTATGTGAATCATTTTCATCTATGAATAAATACTTCTCTTCTTGGACAGGAAAGAAGATTTGCAGTTCTGATATCAACTATGATGTCAAGTCAAACAAAAGATGAAGTTACGCATGGTATGTCTTCAAAATTTCCTTAATTTGGAATTGGTTATAACTTTTTTTTATTGAGATTCGCCTATATCAATATGAATTATCAGTGCAGTCATAGACAAAGGAAAATTCACTATAGGAAAGTTATTTTTTTTGTTTGGGGCATGCTAGCGCCTGAACCTCCAACCGTTCGGCACAGCATCGGACGATGTTGCTGCGTGCAACATCAGGTCAATATTTGTAACATTCAGGTGAAACATTGAAACATGCATCTGATTTTTTTTTTTGTTCCTATCGGACGTCTTCACCGTAGCATTACTGTTTTTGTTTTTAAAGTAAGGGGAGGCGGGTTGTTTGTTCTGTCATGTCCAATTCAGGAAACTTATATTTGAGATTCTTTTATGTGCCTGGAAAATCTTATTCTTTATTTCACTTCTGATTTTGTACTAAATACTTGCCCTTTACATATCCGCTGATTGCATTTTGGAATCAATTCTTGTCAGCTGCTGTGGAACGTCTGGCTGAAAATGGTTTACTTGATCCCGATGCTATAGTGAGGACTGATGAGGCCTCGCTTGCGAATCTTATCAAACCTGTAAGTTGCAAAGGGTGTTTACCTTATTATGATGAATACTATGTGCACATCATTCATGTGCCAGTAATGGCTGTGCTGGATGTACCTGTAAAGAAATGAACTTAGCAGCATAGAACTGCTTTCAATATCATGTGGCTTTGCAAATACAGTCACTATATTTTCTGAAACAGAACGTTGCTTTAGACTAAAGATGCTTCGAAGCCGGAGCTTACAAGAAGCTTCTCTGATTGATGTCTCACACCATATTGCTCTGATTTGATCAGGTTGGATTCTATCAAAGAAAGGCCCAGTTCATAAAAGAAGCTTCTAAAATTTGCCTTGAACGTTTTGGAGGGGATATTCCAGATTCTCTGAATGAGCTGCTTGCTCTTAGAGGAGTTGGCCCTAAAATGGCTCATCTGGTAATAATCTACTTATCATATCTGCCGTGGTTTAAATATAAATAAAAATATCTTCATTGATATTTTCTTTTAAGTTGACAGGTGATGAGCATTGCTTGGAAGAATACCCAAGGAATTTGTGTTGACACTCATGTGCATCGCATTTCTAACCGTCTTGGGTGGGTTTTCCGAGAAGGAACAAAACAGGTAGTTTGGGTTTGATTTGTGTTGTCTTCTCTTTAGTATCCATTATGACGCTGGTGAATACTAGTCCTTATGTTGCTATGTATTGTGCACAGAAAACTACAACACCAGAACAAACAAGAATATCTCTAGAGAAGTGGCTACCCAAGGATGAGTGGGAGCCTATAAACCCATTGCTGGTATGTTTCTATTGAAGTATTTACTATTTCTTATTTTTAGTATGCAGTATATCATTTTCTTTGTTTATTTTTTTATTGCAAGATAGTTGGTTTTGTTCTGTGCTATCTGAATCCTGTCTTGACTACAGAAGTGCTAGTCTAGGCTGAAAAAAAAAACCCTGAAATGTCTTGTAGGTTGGATTTGGACAGACTATCTGCACTCCACTGAGGCCCAAATGTGACATGTGTGGCATCAATAACCTTTGCCCTTCAGCTTTTAAGGAATCATCCAGTCCAAATCCAAAGCAAAAGAAAACAAGGTCTCCATAGAACGCTGACGATGACTGATATGCACCAAAGGTAGATAGCGTTCTTGGGTTGTCCTTTGGTGGTAGACATTGTTGGGTATTCTTTTGGTTGATATACTGTCGTGTGATCACCTTGGTGCCGCTACCATTGGCAAACCATGTATCATTTTGTATAGCTGTAATGTATGAAAGACGATGGTTAGATGCATCGATTCTGTCAGTTACTCTAACGGCCTGCTTGGAAAGCAGGTTTTTCTGTCCAAATCATGGGCAGTTACAGACGTGCTGAAAAGCTTTAACGAGGCCACGAAATTCTGCTTGTATGGGTTGTATAAACCCAATAACGTGATAATGTTACACATATTCTGCCATTGTAAAGGATGGAATCGGCGGAGAATTCTATGTAAACCCCCACCTGTTGGCTTCAATTTTTGCAAAGCAACACAAGATTGATAATGTTAGAGTTAGGAAGAAATCTTGGCAAAACAACACAAGATTGGCAGTGTTAGGATTCGTCGGCCGTTCAGCCCCTGACTCCGGGGAGCATGGAAGAAGCACACCTCGTCGCCGTGGGCAAGCGTGGTTCTCTTCTCTCAACGGTCATGTGTCTGTCGTTGGGCTAAACTGGACCGTGTTATCTAGCCCAGCCCAGTTAGGCCCAACGACAAACATGTAGCTGCAAGCCTTGAAGGCTTGAACCGGTCACCGAGGCCCCCTTCCCCAACCTCAACCCCCCTTCCTACCGCCGCTCAAACCCTCCGCCCCCGACCTCACCGCCGCCGCCGCCATGAGGCCGCTCGACGAAAAGGAAACGACGCAGGTCTTCGAGAAGCTGTTCAAGTTCACTGGACCCAACCTGAAGCACCTCCTGGAGCGGCCCGCCGTGGAGGGCCCCGACCCGGAGCCGGGCCGCTACTGCCTCCGCCTCCACAGGAACCGCGTCTACTACGCCTCCGAGGCGCTCGTGCGCCGCGCCACCGCCGTCGCCCGCCCGTGCCTCGCCGCCGTGGGCACCCCCATCGGCAAGTTCACCCACCACGGCTCGTTCCACCTCACCGTCCACGCGCTCGACCTCCTGGCGGCGCACGCGCGCCGCCGCGTTTGGCTCAAGCCCGACACCGAGCGCTCCTTCCTCTTCGGCAACTCCGTGCCCAAGTCCTCGCTCGCCCGCATCACTGAGAACACCAAGGCCGGCGACGGCGTCGTCGTCATGTCCATGGCCGACGTGCCGCTCGGCTTCGGCATCGCGGCAAGGTCTGCGCAGGACTGCAGGAAAGCCGACACCAACGCGGTCGTCGTGCTGCACCAGGCTGACGCGGGGGAGTACCTCCGCAAGGAGGAGGAGCTCATGTGAGGTGAGGACACAAGCTTGGTTGCCTCTTCTCCACTTAACTGGTTGGATCATTTTGAGGGGAATTGGAAACATTTATGCCTTGTTGTGGACTTGTGGTGTTCAATGGCTTCATTGGTTTCGAGAGGTGATTGCAGCTGCCAATTTTTATGTGCCTTAGTCAGTGTTTTAAAGGCGGTAAGGCGAGGCGACCTAGGTGTCTTATTGCTGCCTAGGTGACAGCTAGGTAACGACCTTAAGGCACCCTGGGTACGCCTGGACGCCTAGGCGATGCCTTTAAAACACTGGTCTCAGTGGCTCGACGCTAATTGAGTTTGCTGTTCTTCAGCTAATTGGTTGGGTCGTGAGTGAAATTGGAAGCATCCGGCATGTATACCAGTGGTGTTGAGGGCTTCAGGCCTTGCAATTTCAGTGCACTGAATGATTAATTGGCTATGACTCTACAAGATGCATGACAATGATTCAATGCTTTTTACTTTCGCATTCTAGCCACTGATTCATTATGTTGGTTGTGTTATGATGTTGCTGATGGTAGTAGTTAGGACTTAGGAGGTCGTCTGAATGAACCCAATGACAGTATTTGTTCCTCATTATTTCCTGAATCACATAATTAAACAAGCTAAGTAGTTTCTGACATGGCGTTGTTGGGTTCACTCTCATCTGAATATTCTTTAGAGGGCTTAACAATTAAATTTCTCTGGGTGTATATGTGAAGAAATTATGATTGAGTTGCATTTAGAAAGCAGCTTAATCGAGGAAATGTGCGGTATTGTTAATAAGAACAGAACCCATATGAGATTAAGATATATCTCTGATCTGAATGTTTTGTTAACTAAGCACTGGAATATGCTATTCCTAGAAGTTGTAAAGGGATATCAATTACCATCATGAACTTTTGATTTGCCTAGTGGATGTGTGTGTGTGTTTGGATATCTGTTCTTAACTTGGAAGGTCCACCATGTTCTTTTAATTTCAGCCTGCCAGGCTGATTGGTTGCCCTGAGCTGCTATAGTCCCATATCATCAGCCTGCTATCTAGGATCTACAACGGAAATCTGCTGGTTGTTACAACATTACTAGCATTGGTATTCACTATCAGCAGCAGCAAACATTGTGTCATGTTGTGCTGGTCCCTATGGCTTTATCACTGATTATGCAATAGTGTACTGCATTCTGTTAGTTTTCATAACGGCTTCATGTACAGAATCGATCTATTTCATGAATATGCCACTTCTATACATCCAGTTTAAGGAAAATGATTCTGATCTTCCAGTTTTCATCATGCTCACAGGTGCTATCGTTTAGACTGGTGATCAGCAAGCAGTTCCCCCATCAGTTTTTGGAGGACGCAGAGGAAAAGTGGAAATGAACATCTGAGCCAGTGTATCATGTATCCAGTTAGGAGTCTTGCCCTGAGGCGAAGCTTAGGATGGGGCTATTAATTTTGCCATGCTGCAACCTATGAGCGTTTCTCATGTAGAACTTTTAGATTAGATGGTATGTGATGTGGTATGAGCCATGGACCCGTGCACTGACTATGGATAAAATTATTTGGGTTATCATGTTACATGGTGGATCAATTTGTTTGTCAGTTCTTTTAAGCTTAGGATGGGGCTATTAATTTTGCCATGCTGCAACCTATGAGTGTTTCTCATGTAGAACTTTTAGATTAGATGGTATGTGATGTGGTATGAGCCATGGACCCGTGCACTGACTATGGATAAAATTATTTGGGCTATCATGTTACATGGTGGATCAATTTGTTTGTCAGTTCTTTTAAGCTTAGGATGGGGCTATTAATTTTGCCATGCTGCAACCTATGAGTGTTTCTCATGTAGAACTTTTAGATTAGATGGTATGTGATGTGGTATGAGCCATGGACCCGTGCACTGACTATGGATAAAATTATTTGGGCTATCATGTTACATGGTGGATCAATTTGTTTGTCAGTTCTTTAAGTTGTGTAAATTGAGCAATTGCTTCATATGTTTCCTTCAGTTACAAAAGGTAATGCAAACCACAACAAGATATACGTATTTTTCCATAGCCAGGGCTGTGCCCCAATACCATTAACGAACATCACTCACTTAACAATGGGGTTGATACAATCCCACAGCGAGATAATGTTAAGATACAATTCTGCCCTAAATTCTGTAAGCTAACATCACAGAAATGCAGAAACCCCTTCTCCTGTAATTCCCCTTCATCACGCACTTAACACATGGGTTGATACAATCCCACAGCGAGGTAATGTTATGATACAAGTCTGCCCTAAATTCTGTAAGCTAACATCACAAAAATGCAAAACCCCCTTCTCCTATAATTCCCCATATCAGAGGATTTTCAGTGAAAACACAATAAAATTTATCCTGCTCCCAGCTGGCATGCTACCTGTGCACATCAACCTGCTGACGAAGCACCACATTTATCTGCAAAATTCAGAGAGCGAAAGAGAGCAGATTACAGTAAGGGAAGAAAAAACCTGCATTTCATGATTTACAGGTAGATTTAAACACAGCAATCAATCCAACTTCCACAAATATCTTCCCATTTTTCTATAACACCGACTGATTTACTGATGCACATTCATCGGTGTAGTTAGAAGCCCGAAAGCACATCTAACTAAATCTACACAGGGGCAATTAAAAAAGGAAAAGATGATCTACTGTTTCAAAACATGTCTTTTCCACTCTTTCCGTCCTCTCCTTGCAAGATTACCATCAGTGTGAATAATGTTACTCAGAGCAACCTATCCTTGACAAGTTCAGGTTCTAGGATAAAACTTTGTATCTATAAATAAGTAGCTGTACGTTTTTATTAAAAAGAATCCATACAATGAAATAACCATAAAGGCATACTTCATATTATTTGCAAGCTTACCAAAACACAAAGCCTCTCTGCAAAGTCTTCTAAACCAAATGGTGCACCATCCTTCATATAAAGTGCTAAATCATGTACAGAAATAAAATAAATACCTCACTTTTGTTAATTTTAATTGACCACAGAAGTGTATGTATATGTACCAGTGCATCATCAATCAAGGTGAGCATGCAGAGCTGGTGGCCATGGAAGCTCGGACCGATAAACCCTTGGCCCCACGTCAGCTGTCGCTTCCTTCGCCTCCATAGTCTCAAGGTCGATAGAGTATGGGCACGGTTCTGCAAACTGTGGTGAAAGGATGATAAACCCTATACCCCTCGTCAAGATCTCTTGATAATGAGAGAAAAACCGGTCCTTGTATCCTGGTAGGCCACTGGTTGCTTCCCAGAGCAAGATACTCTTCTCCAAGGCCCACTCTCCACTGTCAAGCCTTCCGAACACCTCCACGGTGCTGTTGACCTCAGTGATAATGCGAGGCTTGCCATCTCGGAATTCAGTGACAAAGAAATTGCATGTCTCCATGTCGAAATCCATAACTCCGATGTCTGGAAAAACCGATGACGTGAAATCACCAGTGGAGCCATCAAGTTCGACCAGTATACTGCCCCTGAAGCAGAAGTACCACTTCCCCCCAGCAGGACCCATGATGATTGTCGAATGTAAGTTTGGCACAGCGTGGCAGATGTTCGGTTCACCCCACAAGAATCCAGCGGTAAACATGGCAGTGCGCATCGCACCATCGCAGCAGAACAAGCATAGCACCCTGAAGTTGGACATGCTGATGCGACCGCCTGTCTCCAAGGCTATGCCATCGATGAGGTAGGAGCAACCCTCGTTGATGTGTTCCGCCGGTGGAGGGATGATCTCGAAGCGGCGCGTCAAGGGCTCGCAGACGACCATGTCCGGGAAGCCTATGCGCCTGCTACTCCAAAGGAGGAGCAGGCTGCCACGGCTGTCCACGACGGTCCAAGACCCCGCACCGCCCGGGAGGAAATCGAGGGAGAAGCGGTGAGCGTCCACCGTCGACGGGGAGGAGGGGGAAAACACCGGGCCCGTGGAGCTGTTATAGTAGTGGCCGGGTACGGTCGGCGCGTGGACGGAGCGGTAGCGGCGGAGGAAGCCGGCGCCCGCGTCGGAGCCAGCGATGGCGCGGCGCCACCGCTTGCATACGGTCATGGCGTGGACGAGGGAGACGTGCGAATCGACCCGCTCCAGGACGCGAAGCAGGACGTCGTCGCTCAGGGCCTCCATGGCGGCGCGCGCAGAAACCCTATCGAAATTGAGCGGGGAGAATCAGCGATGGAGGGTTCGAGAACACAAAGATGCCGGCCGAGATCTGGCTTGGATATACCCCGGAGATCGCAATGGAAGCTTCGTTACCTTGAGTGGGGGCGCGTCCGGCGAGCAGCGACAGGAAGGCGCGCCGCGGCGGCGGCGATGCAGCCTGTCCGCCTGTGGAGGATCGGGGGCGCAGCGAGCCATCGCGAGTGGGTGTGGGACTCTGGGTGGTGGGATGGGCTGCCGACAGCCCGAGTGGGGTCGATATGCCGGCCCAATGGGCCTTCCACATTTTTGCAGGACACTCCGCAGCCCGAGTTAGGTGATACATGTCGTGTTTCTCAAAAAAAAAAAAAAATCTCGTTGTTCAAATTATCTGTGTTTTCAAATGTCAAGTTACATGGTGGATGAATTTGTATGTTAGTTCTACGAGTTATATTTGGAGGCTTGGAGCAGTTGCTTCAGTAGTTCAGTGTTTCTTTGTAGGAGCCTGTTTCATGAATTCAGAATCTGACCTCGTAGCCACGGACTCCTACAGCATCTCTCTACCACGCTATCCAGCTTCTTCACGTCCGCATTGCTCGAGAATAGCAGCACCGTGACGACGGCGGCGCCCAATTCTCATGAAGACAGCTTGGAGGTGTGGTTACGCCCGGTGTACGTCTCATGGAAGGGCTCCGGATCTCCGGCTACGTTACGTTTATGGAACAACCAAGCCAAGCCGATCGCACAGTTGAGACCGGCGGCGGCGCGCGGAAAAGAGATGTGCAGGCCGGCTCTATGGATTGGAGGGCCCTAGAGCGGAGTGGAAAAATGGACCCTCACTAAATTTTTTTTTCTAAAATGTGAAAAGCAGTATAGTTGTGTCGGTGCCTGATTTGGTCGCACCGGCACCGACGAGTGATTGCGGTGCTAACCACTCGTTTTCCTGATGGCGAGAGTGAGAGACGAGGTTTTATCCTGGTTCCGGCCACGGGGCCGTACGTCCAGCAGGGGTGCGATGCACCTGGTTACGTGTTGCTTGTAGTAGGGGTTTACAAGCAAGGTGGGAGAAGGAGATAAGCTCCTAAGTCCCAGGCTATGGTGTGTGTGTTCTAGAGTGTGTATGAACTCGTGTGTTTGTGTCGCTTGGCCCTTTGCATGAGCTTCCCTCCCCCTTTTATAGACCAAGGAGGAGGGATCGGATACATGCGTTCGTGTCGTGACGTGGTCGTGGCGCTGACGTCGTTTGGTGCACTGTGCTGCCCATGCCGTGTACCACGCGAGCGGGAATCGCGCCTTCCTACTCCGGCTGACGGCATGGCGACAGTTGACGTAACGTCCTCGAGTGACGGTCCACGGCTTCGAGGGTAGAGGTCTTCGTACGGCCGCCTGGGTCGGGGTTCGGTAGCTTCCTTCGAGGGTTGCTTTCGAGGGTAGTGGCGCATCCGAGGCGGGCGGAGTCAAAGGAGTGGTTGGCACAGTGTTACTGCCAGGGTTAGGTCTGGCGCGCAGTATGGCGCTCAGAGTTCACTGTGCGATTGGATTTGACCGATGTCTTCTCCGTGGCGTGGGCGGTGACATGACGCAGCTATTCCCCCGCTTTTTGACCGTGGAGGGACGACATCATGTCTTGAAGTGATAGATCGCGGAGCGAGGGCGTCGTTCCCGGCGTGGCGGGCTCGAGCATGGACCGCATGCTCGAGCTAGCCGACCCTCGTACGAGACGGAGATCCCCGCTCGAGGGTAGTTGTAAACCTCGAGCTCGGTTAGGCTCGATCGTCACGGACATCCCTGCTCGAGGGTGGTCGTCTACCTCGAGCGGTATGGGTTCCAAGGAAGGAGTTGTCGTGACGGGCCTTTGCCGGGCTGCGGAGCCAGGCCGACGTCGTCGTAGGCCTTGTTGCTAAGTAGTTTAGGGCCCAAGTTAGGGTACCCCTTTTCCAGGGTCCCGACAGTAGCCCCCGAGCCTTCGCAGGGATGAGGTTTTCATCCTGCGAAGGCTGGAGTTCGCCGAGGCTTTCGAGGCCTTCGTTTCTTCGTGGGTTCCAGGAGTCCGTGGGGGCGCGCTAGCGCACCCGCGGGTGTAGCCCCCGAGGCCTTGGGAGAGTGGTTGACACTCTCTCAAGGTCTCAGCCTGATGCACAGAGCATTTGCTGCTTTCTCAAGTGTGGGTTCGTCCACTGTGCCTGAAGTAGGGGGGATTTCGAGCTTTCTACGTGCCTCGAGCCCCTGTTTGAGGGTGCTGAGGAGGAGGCGACCCATTCTTCCCTCGGTGGGATCGAGCCACGGGTGCCTGGTTGAGCTGTTAACGGGTGGTTCGAGCGGACGTCCATACCCCATTCGATAGGGGTTGGCTCGTGGTCACAGGACACGCCCGTAGAAGCCTTTCGCAAAGTATGCTAGATGGGACTCGACCTCATTCGATAGAGGTCGAGGGCTCGATGCTCCCCCTCGAGGGGTCCCTCGATCTAGGCACTTTGCCCGGCCTCGAACATAATCGGCTGGCTCCCTCGAGCGTTCGAGCTTCGAGGGTACCGTCGATTATCCCTGACTCGGTTGATCTGAGGCCCTTGTCGAAACCCTTCGTAGGCCCAAGGTTCGAACCCCTGATCAGTAGCACGATGGCTTCTTCAATTCGAGGAAGAAACCCTCGAGCGTGATTTCATGGTTCCGCTCCGCGCGGGTTTTCGAGGTTTTTGAGACCTCTTTCCCACGAGGGGGCATCCTCGAGCCTTCGAGCTTCGAGGTCCCTCCTTCGAGGGTGGTCGTTTTGAATGCGCCCTCGTTCTGCGCGAGTCATGATGACCCGCAGCGAAAACTTCGCGGTTTCGTGCGATCGTGGGAGAAGTGGGCGCGCTTTCTCGGGCGAGGAGTGCGGGCGCAATTTGACACGACCGCACGATCTGTCGCGCCAGACTCCTCGATATTTACGGCGCAGTTACTCGATTGCGCGGTTGACGCGGCCCGTGCCGTTACGTCTCCCGGGGCAGGCCTAGCTGTCAGTCTAGGGACTGTCGCGTCAAGGCTGGAGTCCTGCCGTGCTTAGCTCCGCGGGGGGAGTATAAATAGCACGGCAGTGCCCATGCCAAGGGTACGCTTCCCTTTGCGTTTTCGCCTTAGCCTTCAGTTCCCTTTGCCCTAGCTATCACCTTCGTCTTCTTCCTTCGTCCGAGCTCTCCCTCCTCCTTCATGGCCCAATTCGCCGATCCCGCGCCATGGAAGCCGTCCAACGCCACCAAGCATTGCTTGGACAGCCTTGTGGAGGTCGGGGTGCTGCCACCCAACGTCGACGGCGAGCCGCCCGTCTGGATCTCGCCGGGGGCCGCTACGGAGCCTGATCCGCCGAGGGGCTACGTCGTCAGCTTCGCTCGTTTCCATGAGCGGGGCTTTGGAGTTCCGGTGGGGAGGTTCATGCGAGCGTTGTGCTTCCACTACGAGGTGGAGCTCCACAACTTCTCGCCGAACGCGATCTCGCAGGCGGCGGTCTTCGTCGCCGTCTGCGAGGGTTGTCTCGGCATCGATGCCCATTGGGACCTTTGGTGCCACCTCTTCGTCGGCGAGCTTTTCTTGGAGTACGTCTCCAAGGGGGTTCGTCGCCCTGCTCGCGCCGGCGGCCTGGTGCTCCAAGTTCGGAAGGGGCGCAAAGACCTCTATATCCCGAGCTCCATGGTTTCCAACAACCAGGACTGGGATAAGGGATGGTTCTATCTCCGCAACGACGGAGGACATCTGCCGCCCTACACCGGCCTGCTACTGACGGAGAAGCAGGCCGACTGGCACTTCGGAGTGTCGCCGCCGTCGCGGAAGAAGAAGCTCGACCCGCTGGTCGAGGCGCTCCAGCGGCTTTCGAGGCTCGGCCTCACCGCTGGCGGAGTCATCGCCAACTTCCACCGGCGGCGCGTGCTTCCCCTTATGCGGCGGAGGCTCTCGCTGTACGAGATGACCCCCGGCGCCGACCTCACCGGCACGGTGATGGCGGCGGAGCCGTTGCCCGCCGCCGCCGCCGTGCAGCGGGCGCGGCGGGCCGTCGACAAGTTGCCCGACGACCCGTGGACGGTGCCGATGCGGCCTGAGGACGGGTACGTGAGCTTCGTGAGTGACCCTTGATTTTTGCTTTTGCTTTTTTGGTTTTGTTTTTGTGTTTCTGACCCTTCGAATGGTGCCTTGTAGGGCGTCTCGCGCGGCAATTACTCCAAACCCCCTGTCCCTGAGGACAAGGCTGTCAACCGCGCCCTCGCCGAGAAGGCGAAGGAGGCCAAGGCTCGGAGGGAGGCCCGGTCGCAGCGGAAGGAGCGGAAGCGGAAGAAGCTTGAGGCGGAGAACCGCGAGCGGGCGAGGCGGGGGCTCTCACCGCTCCCTGCGCCAGAATCCTCCACGGATCCCGAGGGATCTGATGGAGATGGCGGGGCGAGGAGCCCGTCTCCGTTCGAGCTTCGCATCGGTGGGCCCGCCCCCGCTGCGATGTCTGGGGGTGGTGGCGAGGAGGTCATCGACCTTGGGACACCGCCATCGACTGCGGTGCCCTCCGTCGAGCGTCCGTCGGGGGCGGCCGCGGCTGTTCCCGAGGGAACCCAGGGCCAAGGCGAGGCCCCTCCGTCGACTGCGGGGCCTTCCTTTGAGGGTCCATCGGGGGCAGCACCGGCTGCCCTCGAGGAACCTCGGGGTGGAGGCGAGGCGCCCGAGCGGCCGAGGGCCGTCGAGGAGGCCCCGGCCCGTGGGGCGGAAGCGGAAGTCCCCCAAGTAGAGCCCGTCGACTCTACGAGGGGCGAGGAGGCCTCGAGGGTAACCCCCCAAGGGGAAACCGTCATCTCCGCGGGAGACGAGGCCTCGAGGACGGCTCCTCAAGGGGAAACCGTCGCGGCCACAGGAGGCGAGGTCCCGGGGGCAGCTCCCGTTCCGGCCTTGAGGCCAAAACGGAAACTCCCCTTCGTGCGGTAAGTTTTCTTTGTTGCTTGCTTGTCGTTGATGTTTCGTTTTTGTCTCTAACCGAGCTCTTTTCGTGTCGCAGTCGATCTGGAGGGCGGAGCACGCCTTCCCTCGCGCCAACCAAGGCCCTCAAGATCGGGCCTAGCTCGTCGCCGCACTCGTCCTCGCCGCTCCTGGGCCCGACGAACGAAGTCGTGCGGGACTTCGTTACGTTTTTCGACACTCAGGCGGAGCTGCAGGCCGGGCAGCGGCCGCGCGAGGAGGCGCCTCCGGTCCTCGAGGGGCCAAGGCCGCCTCAGCTCCTCGAGGGCGCGATCGAGCCCCACGTCGAGGCAGCTCGGCCCGAGGAAGCCAACCCCGCGCCTGGGGAGGCTCTTCGCGTCGAGGAGCCGTCTGCGGCGCCCGCGGAGGCGGACGCCGCGGTGGTCCCTCCGCATGAGGGGGGAGAGAGGCGGACCCACGGTGGTGGATTCCCCCACTTGACGGAGCTGGCAGAGGCTCTGGGGGTTGGAGCCCCCGTGACGCAGGGGCGCGAGAGTGGCGGGGCCGCGCCGTCGACTCTCATCACGGTTCAGCCAGGGCCAGCGGCGGCTTGGTCCTACGAGGCGCACGCCCGTGGAAGCGCGGAGATGTGGCAAGCCCGCAGCGTGCTTCCCCAGCGGTTCGTCGACGAAGCCGTGGCAGAGGAGACTCTGTGGGAGGTCCAGTCGTCACACGGCTTGGACGTTCGCAGGGCGCTGCAGGACATCCTCCGTCTTCACGACGATGCCGGCAAGGTCCACCAGGTACGTCTCGGTGTAAGTGATGTTTTTGCCATGCCTTATTTTTTTCAAATAAGGCTTATCTCTTTTTCTTTTCGCAGGAACTCCGCAAACAGGCGTTCGCGAAGAACGACCAGATTGCGGAGTTATCGCTGGAGCTCCGTCGCTTGTCCGGGGCGCTCGAGGCTCGAGACCGCCAGCTGGACGACCTTCGAGGTGCTCGGGACCAGGCCCTTGCCCAGGGTCGGGAGAAGGGCGAGGTCATCGCTTGCCTCGAAGGCTCGGCCAGCGCCCTCCGCGAGCAGCTCGCGAACCGCAATGACTGGCTGAAAAACGAGCGGGCTGCGCGTCGCGCGGCGGAGCTGGCGGTCGAGGAGGAGCGGCGTCTCGCGGTCGAGGCTCGAGACCGGCTTGAGCAGGAGCAGACTGCTCGGGCCACGGCGGAGCGGGTAGGCGCGAGAGGTGGAGCAGCGGGCCCAGGAGGCGGAGAGGGCCCTCGAGGCTGCTCAGGGACAGGTCGAGGGTAAGCTGATTTGGCTCGAGCTCTGACCCTTTCGTTTTGCTGCTTTTTGGCTGACTCTTGTTGGTGCAGCATTGAAGCAGGCGCTTCAGGCCGAGACCGAGTCGAAGGAGGCCGTGCTGGTGGCGCAGACGGAGACCCAGCGTGAGCTCGACGAGCTGGTGCAGGCAGCCTCGGCCGCCTGCAACGAGATTGCCGGTCCTGGCCTGCGGTCCGGGAGCTCCCTCGTTAGTCGCCTTCGAGCGCTTGGGGGCGACTTCACTTCACGCGTGAAGGAAGCCCTTCTGCTCGGAGTTCGGAAGGCGCTTGGAGTGGTTACGACCCACTACCAAGCGGACCTCTCGAAGCTCGCCGCTGGGTACGTCGTCGCCGACAACCTCAACGACGAGGAGGCGGTGGCGGCGATGGACGAGGCCGATGCTGCTGCTGACGGGACGGCGCGAGTGCGTGCCGGCTACTTTGAGGGCGCCCTCTTTCCTGGCGAGGACGGCGGCGGCTGGGACGACCTTGGCGGCGGGGGCGGTCCCTGAAAATCTCGGGCCATCGAGCCCGATTGTAAAGAAGTAGATTAGGATTTCGAACTCCTTTTTTGTAAGACTGGTTTGCTCGTATCTTACTGAACGTCGTCTATTTTGCTTTAAACGTGATGTTATTTTTATGCGGTGCCTTCGCGACATGCATTAGTCCGATGCTTGTGCCTCGAGGGGAGAGCGTTGCTAGGATCGTTCGTACGTGAATGACTTGGGCGGAGGGAAGTGAGGTGTTGCCGTAGCCTCGAGGCGTAAGCGAACACTCGGCTCAGGCGACCCTGCCCTTGTCCGTTTCACGCCTAGCGTGTCTCCTTCGAGGTTTCGCAAAGGATTTTTCTTTTGAAAAGCGACGATTTTTTCGAGGGTTAGCCCCATGTAGCCCCCGAGGGAGGGATGGCTCTACCGAGGGTAGAGCCAAACCTCCCTCGAAGCTTGAAAAGAATAAAAGTCCGTTTTATTTTCTTCCAAACTGTGGGGGTAAAAGCGTCGACACTTAATTCAAAAGAACTTGCACAAAACTAGAGTATGTACAAAGATTTCGAGGGCCGCGGGGCCACTCTAGGGATAGAAACGACGTAGCTGTTGGATGTTCCAGGCGTTCGTGAGGACGTGCCCGTCCTCGTCAGCTAGCTTGTACGTTCCGGGCTTGAGAACTTCGGCGACGATGTATGGCCCCTCCCACGGGGGTGAGAGCTTGTGCCGCCCTCGGTTGTCCTGTCGAAGCCTCAACACGAGGTCTCCTTTGCAGAGATCTCGGTGTCGGATCCTTCGAGCCTGTTGTCGACGCAGGCTCTGCTGGTACCTCGCCGAGTGGAGTAAAGCCACATCTCGAGCCTCGTCGACCTGGTCGAGCGAGTCCTCTCGAGCCTGGCAATTTCGCTGCTCTTGGTACGCTCGGAGCCTAGGGGACCCATATTCCAGATCCGTAGGGAGGATGGCCTCTGCCCCAAAGACGAGGAAGTATGGGGAGAACCCTGTTGCTCTGCTTGGGGTCGTTCTCAGACTCCAAATCACCGATGGTAGCTCTTGCACCCACTTGTGTCCGAACTTCTTCAGTTTGTTGTGAATTCTGGGCTTTAGGCCTTGTAGAATCATGCCATTGGCACGTTCTACTTGGCCATTCGTCTGTGGGTGAGCCACTGCTGACCAATCCACTCGGATATGGAAATCGTCGCAGAACTTTAAGAACTTCTTTCCTGTGAATTGCGTACCATTGTCGGTGATGATGGAGTGGGAACCCCGAACCGATGGACTATATCGGTGAAGAAGAGCACCGCCTGCTCAGACTTGATCCTGCTGATGGGTCGAGCCTCGATCCATTTGGAGAATTTGTCGATAGCCACCAGCAGGTGCGTGAAGCCCCCGGGTGCCTTCGCCATTGGCCCGACAAGGTCGAGGCCCCATACGGCAAAAGGCCACGTAATGGGGATGGTTTGCAACGCCTGAGCGGGTAGGTGCGTCTTGCGCGCGTAGAACTGGCACCCTTCGCAGGTCCGTACCACCTCCGTGGCGTCCGCCACGGCAGTGGGCCAGTAGAAGCCTTGTCGAAAGGCGTTACCCACGAGCGTTCGTGGAGCGGCGTGATGCCCGCACACGCCTGCATGAATGTCAAGGATAAGCTCTTTTCCTTCGGGTATCGGGATGCAGCGTTGCAGGACCCCCGAGGCTCCCCGTCGGTACAGCTCCCCCTCGATGATAAGGAACCGCTTAGCTTTCCTCGCTACGCGCCTTGCCTCCGTTCGATCGCTAGGCAAGACGCCTCCGTCGAGCCATTCGAGGTACGGGCTCCGCCAATCTCGAGGTGCCGAAACCTCGTCAATTTCCATTGCCTCCGCCTCGTCCTCATCTCCCGAGCAGGCTTCGTATCCCATAGGCTCGTCCTCGTCCGCCAAGAGCTCCGCGCCCGTGGGGTCGAGGGCGGACGTTTGAGCGTCGGGTACGGTCGAGGCTTGGGTCGAGGCGGTGAGGGTAATCGAGGGTACGTCGATGTCTTTGGCAAAGACGTTCGGGGGAACGGGGGCTCGCCCCGACGCGATCTTCGCCAATTCATCGGCTTCCTCGTTGTACCTTCGTGCGATGTGTTGAAGCTCGAGGCCGTCGAACTTGTCTTCGAGCTTACGTACCGCCTGGCAGTACGCCGCCATTTTTTCGTCGTGGCAGCTCGATTCCTTCATCACCTGATCGACGACCAGTTGCGAGTCGCCGCGAATGTCGAGGCGCTTAATGCGAGCTCGAGTGCGATTTTCAAGCCAGCAAGAAGCGCTTCATATTCCGCCATGTTGTTGGACGCAGGGAAGTTGAGCCGCACAAACGTATTGAACGTGCCTCCCGCGGGTGAGATGAAGAGTAGCCGGCGCCGGCGCCGGTCTTCATCACCGACCCATCGAAGTACATTTCCCAGCAGTCGAGGCTGGACTTCGAGGAGGGAGCTGAGTGTCGGTCCACTCAGCCACGAAGTCAGCCAAAGTCTGGGACTTGATTGCTTTCCTCGGTGCGTAAGCGAGGGTTTCCCCCATCAGCTCTGTCGACCATTTCGAGATTCGCCAGAGACCTCGCGGTTCTGGATGATTTCGCCCAGCGGAAAGGACGACACGACGGTCACCGGGTGGGCCTCGAAATAGTGTCGCAGCTTGCGTCGAGCCAACACGATGGCGTAGACCAGCTTCTGGATGTGGGGATACCTCGTTTTGGTCTCAGCTAGGACCTCACTAATGTAGTACACCGGTCGCTGGACTGGCAGAGAGTGTCCTTCCTCGTTCCTTTCTACTACTATGACCGTGCTGACGACTTGAGTCGTTGCTGCGACATAG